>JANHMN010000016.1:25572568-25619289 GCA_030674055.1 Rhabdomys pumilio | reverse complement strand
ACCTCTAGTTTCTAAACAATCCCTCCAGTGTCTGGCTACCCCTTCTTAAGACGTCTTAGACACCTAGTATTTGTTTTTCACAATCGAATGTCTAGGAAGTTAAGTTGAGCATCTCTAAAGCACTTTTCCAGCCTTACTCAGAAAAGCATCCGTGGCTTGAACACATCGCATGTGCTAAGCATTAAGGAGGCTTTTGGCTGGCTGCCTCATGGACACTCTACCTTAAATACCATGTGTAAGTTCTGTCTCTCAGCTGAAGCATGAACAATGAAACGGGTGGCCAAGGCACTTGCATGGTTTCCCACTAGAGGTCGCTCTCGTAACAGCTTTTCTTTTGTTGGACTCATTAATTATTTTACTCAAAGGAACAATTCCACCTTTTAGACGAGAATGCTGCACTTAACATGCTATGCCAGAGAAAGGGAGACCACCGCCTTCGCCTCGCCTTCTCCTTTGACGAGTAGATATTAAGGTGACTGAATGAATCATTTTGGGTGTTTTATTACACAATGACTACACTTTAGGAATGAAGTTTGAACTTTCACCTGTGTTTCCAAAAGTTTCATAATCTGACTGGTTTAAACAGTTTGCCAAAATAAGTGTTCCTTCTGAACGAGCACTAAATGCCAGGGCTTTGCATTCTCTAATAATACCCAAGATACGGTGTCACCTTAGATCATGTAATTGCAAGGCTGAACTATTTAATGTTCTTTTCTTTTACTTTTAGGGGTGAAAAAGAGAGCAAGCGTTCTCCCGTTTGTATGAGAATATTCAGATTTCTTCTTTTTTTTTGTATCTGATCTATTCCTTGCACAGACAATAAACTATTAACTTCGAGATACTCCATATACTATTATGGGACTCTTTTGGTTTTCTTATACCCCCTTTGATGGAAGTATTAATTAGAAACTTCACTTTTAATCAGAAAAAAAAAAGTCCTGTAACATTAACTCATTCACTGAGACCAGCATGTTCTCATTAATTTACAACAGAAGGAATTTAAATTGAAAGTAAGCACAGAAAATTGCACGGAGCGTGTTAGTACAGAGTGACACACACTGACATCTGTCACAGAGCTATTTGAGTATTCAGAAAACCCAGACTATTCATTCAGATTTCTGAGGACAGAGGTAGAAAGATGGAACTGTGTACCCAAGAGGAGAAAATCAGTGGGAAGATGTGAAATATGAGGAAGCAAAGGAGTGCCTCGCAAGTAACTTTAGTGTTAGATTGGAGGTAGAGTCTGTCTTCACGAACTGATATAGTGGCTAAGCCGAGAGTGGCGCTGCGTGATGAAAAAGGCGGAGAGTCGGTAGAGAGAAAATTTGACAAGCTGCAAAATGTACCACAACCTGGTCAGGAGAGCACAGACCTGTCAGACAACCATTTTGGAAACCGGAAATGGTGTTATATTGGGAGCAGGAAATACACAATGCATTATTTACATTCTTGTAGTTCTATTTGGCTAACCCAAGAGTTCACCCAATGTCTCTTCTAAAGACAGTAAATTATTAAGCAATTAAGTACACATTTCTATCAATACCTCTTTAGTGTACCACTTAGTCATCAAACTAAATCTGCAAAAATAATCACTTCAACTCTTTGGAGATTGGTCGCTGACGAAAAATCTTTCTGATATCAGTGTGGAACTGGATGAATATTTATGAATCTATGAGATTAAGAGGCACTTATATTTTGCTTTCCAAAGTTTTGTTTTCTCCTGTGCTCTTTATAGATGCCCAATGGTAGCCCAGGCTGAGGTGATGGTCTTTATGCTATTTCAGTGGATAAAAGAATCCTGAGCTAATCACACTCACAGAAATTTAGTTCAGGAAAATACTAGTTTGCTAATTTTGTTTTAAAGTCAGGAGTCAATACACTAAAATTGACTGCTTGTTGGGAGAAAAGACCCAACTACTTAAATATGAACCAAACAAGCATACAAAAGGCATTAGCTCGGTAGAATCATAGCACTAAGACACTACAGAAATACACAGTATGTACGTCTGAGTCTAAGGATATGCTAGTGACATTTTATGAATGAACATTTTATTTATTTATTTATACAGAAAATTAGCTCATTGTAGCGAAATGTAAAACAAATGTAATCTTTTGGAATGGCAGGCTTCTGGGAAATGTATTATATTCAGAAGGGATTTTATCTCTCCATTGACATCTTGCCTTTAAAAGAGAACATTTACTTCATGATTCCTTGAAAAATCTTATGAGATGGTATGCACAGCAGTTATTTTTGTTGAGTGAAGAATATTCTCACTGAGAAAAGGAGAGGTTAACCTGATGGATAATTCCTAAATGGACTGACAACAAAATATATCAAGTTATAACAGTGTAATGTAAGCAGGAATGGCCTCCTCACTTCCGTGCCAAGGTAGGTTGTTGCTGAGCCAAACCTGTACATGTCAAAGCTGAACTTTGATAGGACAGCGAAATAAGGCTGTCATTAAAGCAAGCAAGCTGAAAGCTCCCAGAAGAAACTATGAGTAAGAGAGCTAAGCTGGCCTTTTTCTTTGAAAGTATCCGGTGCAGTGGCTTCCTGCAATCTCTTTCTGCACATACTCACAAGCAGGGTAGCTCATGCTAACATTATGTGTTTATGTAGTTACTTCTATTTAGACAAAATCTGACATTCTTATGCCATACATAGATCTTAGGAGAAAAAGAAGTATAGCACCAGTTGACCTTTAAAGGATGCTATCCACCTTCTGTTCCAGTAATCCTTTGGTTACAATTTGTGTTTATTAGTGACCAAGGAATGCAATCATTTAGAGGTAGATGGATCCAGGCTTCTTGGTAGCCTTTTCATCAGCATTTTTATTTTTAGTGTTTCATAGTAAGGTTAGACCATTTGGAAAGTAAATAAGGTTTTTTTCATTTCCTCATACCCGATTATTTCCTCTTCTATCATTTAATCCTTCCTTTAATTCTCCTTTCCTTCATTATCCTGTGACATTTTAGAAAGTTATTTGCTTAACTTTTTGTGCACATCTTCCATTTTAAATACTGAATGAGTTTCCTGAGGTCAGTGAAACCACTTACAAGAGACAGTGTAAATATGTTTTAGTGATTTTTTAAAGTATGTGGTTTTAAATTCATATCTTTAATTTTTTCGGTCCATGGTAGAAAATAGAACTGTTCGGGGATTCCTTTTCTCCCAGTATTAAATTATAGATCATAGAAATCGCTGATCAGAGATGAAAATGTCAAGAATATGGATCAGCGACGTGTGTTTCCTTCCAGTGGAAAGCGTTACTTGATTGCCAAGGGATAGGACGCATTTTATTCTGTGCGGCCATTCGGGTGCCTGTGCCGTTCACCTGACGGACTCAGACGTGGCTTCTTGTTTTCCTTTTGGAGAATTTCAATGTTTTTCTATGAACATCAAGCTTCTAACAAGTGTTTCTCTTGATGGAGTAATTTACAGCTGGTCACGAGAGGGAAAAAGTGCTTGTTATCCTGCCTGGGCTGTGAATGCTCACTGCTTAGATCACAGTGAAGTTGGCGAAGCAGAGCAACAGGCGCCCGGGTACTGACTCTGACTCCAGTGAACTTAAAAGAAAAACGTGGCTCTTTGTTCTTTAAAGGAATTTTTTCTTAATGGACAAAGATTACTCTTCTGAAGCAAATGTTTGAACCATCTTGTTGACAGTTTTGAGGGAACGAAAATACCACAGAAAACATATAGAAGGGTGTCATTGCTTGATTCTACTTTCAAAAAGAGCTAATTCATTTTCTTAGGGCTTTGACATATTTATGTGATTTTTTTCCCCTTTAAAGTATATATGAACAGCCATAAAAACTCTGTCGGGAGTCACCTGATATATCATTTATATAACTAAATTCTGGTATAGATAAATATGAATACTAAATCGGTACAAATGCCTTGAGTATCCGGTACTATAAGTCATGCATCAGCTGTCATCATGAGCTGAAACATGTCTACGTACTGAGGTACATGTTTGGTGTATCTAATCAGAACAATGTGTAATCTGTTAGTATGCACGAGGTCCTGCCAAATCCAAATTATTTACAAGCCACATTTTGTGTCCTGGAAAGTTTCATAAATGAAGAGTATTACGTCTACCAAAAATAAATATACTGGTTTTACACACTAATGAAAAATCAAAGCAGAAGAAAAACATGTACAATGTATTTGATAAATACTGTCAAGCACAGGGAATTTGACAGTTCCATTTTTATTATAATAATCTTTATTAAAATTGGTTGCGTTATTGTTTTCGCTGTCCTTGTTCTGTTAGCTTCTTAGAGACCTAGAGTCAGAAAACGCCCTTTGTTCCATCTTCTGTTTTCCAAAGCTCAGTTCAAATATGCACAAGCATGAAAGACAGACAGCTCACCCACAGAACTGCACATGGGAGAATGTCTGTGATGGTGTCTGTTTCATGTATGTGTGACAAACCAAGCATGCCAAAGTAAATAGACATGTGTGAAATGCCATTGTCCTGCCAACAGGCATGCCTAAAAAGAGCCTGGAAAACACGAGGGTTTTTTTTTTCCCCAGTAACCTTGGCTTTCTCATGGAAAATCCTTTCTACTTCAGATCTAAGATTCCTGTGTTTGGGTTAATTACAGATTTGCAGAATGGCACTCACCTTTTCTGCCCCTGTGTTTGGACAATCTCACCGTCATTAAAATCTTAAGTAAAATAGAACAAACAAACATCATTGAAGTTTTAAGAAATTTTACTTACCCTGTGATCCAAGCGACTCTGAGCTAGCCACCCCTTGTGCTATCCTGATTCTTCTTAACCTCATCAGGCAGGCATTTGCACAAGAATGCTTTCAATGAAGGCAGATAACAAATCTAGGTTTCAGTGTGATTAATATAACTCTGTTTTAAAAGTAATCGATAATTACACACATACTGTAAGTATGGGATTTTAAAATATATCTTTGAAAGAAATCGTAATAGCCGATTAGTAGGTAATCATTTTTATTAGAATTTGAGTTTTCTCTCTCTCTTTTCTAAAGTGTTTTTTTATTGGATATTTTATTTATTTACATTTCAAATGTTATCCCCTTTTCTGGTCCTTCCCCCCTCCACCGAAAACTCCCTATACCATCCTATTCCCCCTGCCCCTGCTTCTATGAGGGTGCTCTCCCACCCACCCACCCATTCCCACCTCCCCACTCTGGCATTCCCCTACACTGAGGCATCGAACCTTCATAGGACCAAGGGCCTTTCCTCCCATTGATGTCTGACAAGGCCATCCTCTGCTACATATGCTACATGGGTCCCTCCTTGGTGGTTTAGTCCTTTGGGAGCTTTGGGGAGGGGGTCTGGTTGGTTGATATTATTTTTCTTTCTATGAGGTTCCAAACCCCTTCAGCCCCTTCAGTCCTTTCTCTAACTCCTCCATTGGGATTCCTGCACTCAGTCCAATGGTTAGCTGTGAGCATCTGCCTCTGTATATGTCAGGCTCTGGCAGAGCCTCTCAGGAGACAGCTATATCAGGTTCCTGTCAGCATGCACTTCTTGGAATCTACAATAGTTTCTGGGTTTGGTGACTATATGTGGGATGGATCCCCAGGTTGGGCAGTTTCTGGATGGCCTTTCTTTCAGTCTCTCATCCACACTTTGTCTCTGTATTTCCTCCTGTGAGTATTTTGTTCCCTCTTCTAAGAAGGACTGAATTTTCTTAATAGACTATTTTCTATAAATGCCTAAAGGTAGCTGATATACTGTGGTACAAAAGCACTATAAAAAGCAGTATAGCAAACTTTTAGATTTTTTTCCTTCTTAGTTATGATAGATTTTCACTAATTCACCATCACCCCTTGCTTTGACAATTTTTGAGGGACAGTGTGTACACAGGACAAAGCCAGACAGAAGGGATGGGATGAGGGCCTTTTGTATCCATAGAGACTGATGTTCCTTTACATCTGTACACAGCTGCATTCTTGGGCCAGTGCTTTGTAAAGAGTTCTTGTTAGTAAGTTCTCACCCTTATCATCATCTTCCCAAACTGTCGTTAAATAGATAAATATGAAATTGAAACTTACCCTCATTTTTAAGCATTCATGCTTACTGATGATGAAATAGAATGTGTCTTCTATGTGAATCAAAGATTTGTGCTTATTTTTTAAAAAAAAAATTTTAAAATGAATTTGTAGATAAATAAAGCAAAATTACATCTGTCCTTCTTTACATAAAATTAACTCATTGAGGTAGATAGTGGGCATTGCTCTTTCCAGGAAATGATCGGAGAGATTGCTGCATCTGAAATGTGTTTATGGTATTGATAAAACTGAGTAATTGTAAATTTCAAGATATTAAATAGTACCTAATTTAAAATTTGGGATGATTTTTAATTTTATGATTATTTTTGTTTGTATATTGACTGTGATATTTCCATCAGTTTCAATAAAGATAATAGGTACATCCAAAATGTTTTTCTCATTTTTTCAATTGAAAGGGGCCAGGTTTAACGTTTTATAATTGGTAGTGACAATTCTTAAGTTACAGGGACACAGTTCGTGTTTTACGGAATTTTGCTCTCTCACACTTCACCTTATGCTTCTCACTGAGCCTGGAGCACAACATTACATCTAGAGCAGTGGTTCTCACCCTTCCTAATGCTGTGGTCCTTTCATACAGCTCCTCGTATTGGGGTGACCCCCAACTAGAAAATTATTTCATCGCTACTTCATAGCTGTAGTTTTCTACTGTTGTGAATTGTGATATAAATATATGATATGCAGGATATCTTCGACCCCTGGGAAAGAGTCCTTTGAACTCTCCAAATCAGTTGCAACGCACAGGTTGAGAACAGCTGATCTAGAAAACTGGTCTGGAAGCCTCCTGGGGATCTGCCTGCTTGCTTAACCACCAAAGCGCTGTGATACCGTGATTACAACTGTGACTGACCTTGACATGGTGCTGAGAATTTGAACTCAGATCCTCATGCCTGTGTGGAAGACATTCACCTTGTAAGCAATCTTCTCAGCCCCCAAGTCCCCAAGTATTTTAATTATAATCCTATTTAAATGCAAAATATTTACATTCAAACAAAATTTTAAAGTATTTCACGCACATGAAGCCAGTCACCATCCAAATAGGACGTACACTGCTAAAAGTAGAATCACTGTATTTTGTGCTATTTTTATGGGCTTTCGGGATGGACCTGTAAGTTCATGGTAGAACATTGTGGGTAGTTCTTCCTAATTGAAAGTGATATATATTAGGAGAAGGTCTACACTCTCATGTGAAAAGTTAGAAAATTTACAAAAAAAAAAAAAATCATCGACCTTGACACAAAGTGGTGGCATCAGGCATCATTCCAGGGACTTTGATGTATGAGGCTCATTTCATAAACATGAAAATTGGCTCTCAGAAAGATGAATGGCTTTTCCAAAGCCAAATACCACTTTAACAAAAACAGAAGTACAATTAGAGATTTAGATAATTTAGACTAGTGTCCTATTCTCTTACCACCATGGCCTCGTATGCACGAGGGTAGTGTCCAGTAATCCCTCCATTTAAATATACACATATTTTAAATCGTCATTAAAATAATTTAACTGCACTTTAAAAGGTTTTATTTATGCGTGTGTCTGTATGAGTATATGCAAATGTGTTAGCAGATGCCCACATAGGCCAGAAGAGTAATAGATCCCCGGAGGGAGAATTACAGGTGGTTGTGAACTGCCCGATGTCGATGCTGGGAAGTGAGCTTGGGTCTTCTGAAAGATTGCATCATCTATGTAGCCTGTAGAAAGACAAGGAACAAGAAATAATCGACTCCTTGCAGGAAATGGTCCCAGCTAAGAGATACAAGAGATACAATTCTAATAGAAGCTCAAAAAGGGCTTCCAAAATTTGTCAGGAACAACATCATGCTTTTAGATACTGACTCACAACTCCAGGATTAACTCACAGGAGAAAGAAAAACAAATCCAAATCCAGAAAACAAAATGGGGAAATCAAAACCAGAACAAAACAACAGGGTGCTGGACAGATCACTCAACAAGTAAGAGAGCTGGCTGCTCTAACAGAGAACCTGCTTGCTTGATACTCAGCACCCATATGGCAGCTAAAAACCAACTGTGACTCCAGTTCTGGGATAGCCAACACCCTCTTCCTGCCTCTGCAGGCACCAAACACATGTAGTGTACAGATTTACATGCAGGTAAGAAACTCAAACATGTAAAAAAAAAATTAAAAATGTAAAAACAATGAAAATCATGTCTGCCTAAATTTCTGTATCAGAGGCTGCTTTGCTCTGAAATGAATTCTTCCTTGATTTCTCCAGATTCATGCTGTTCCTTGAAGGTTGACAACCCAGAGTAAAGAATGTAGCTCTGGGGGTAGCTGCAATAGTCTGTATTTAGAAATACACATGAAAACCATTGAGGGCCAAGGAGATGAATGAGCTGGTACAAGCTTTACTATGGAACCTGACATTAGATCCTTGGGACCCTAACAAGTTGGAAATACCAAAGCAGTTCTCATAAGCTGTCCTTTTATTCTGCACACCAACATACATTCACATAAAAGTAAATTTTATAATGCAATAAAACTTTAAAATCACTCAGAATTTCAAAAGTCTTGGAGAAGTTCTTAGACACTGGACCACCAACCAGGCAACAGACACCAGCTGACATGAGGCCCTCAAAACATATACAGCAGAGGACTGCCAGGTTTGGGTTCAGTCAAAGAAGACACAATGCATCTAAACCTCAAGAGACTGGAGGCCCCAGGGAGTAGAGTAGTCTGGTGGGATGGGGAATAGGGACATTCTCATGGAGACTGGGGAGGAGGTACGGGATGGAGAACAGTCAGAGAATGGACCAAGAGGGGGAGAAAATCTGAATTGTAAAAAAAAAAAGATTAAATAAAACTTTAAAAAGTTACTTATTGTCTGTGAAGTTTGAAGGGAAGCTTTTTTCTACCAGATTTCCTTTTCCTTGAAACTAAATTCTTTTACTAACTACATATTTTTATCATTAAAACTCTTCCTGTTCCATGGGTAGCTTATAATTAGTGGTGTTCTCATTATGTGGTCTAGGTATAAAGGTTAGCTTATTATTTAACTCACCTTTTCATATTATAAGCACCCAAAGGAGAAGAAATGCAGTTTTGATAGTTAATGCTTATTATTAGCTTGACTTCGTTGAAAGACAACCCTTATACGTAAGGAATGAATGAAATTGTGCTCCATCCATGAATCAAACCTGTTTAAAAACAGAACTACACAAACAGTACTGTGTGAATATACTGAAATACAGTTTCAGTACAGTCTAAG
The DNA here is from genome assembly GCA_030674055.1 of Rhabdomys pumilio. Classification (NCBI taxonomy): domain Eukaryota; kingdom Metazoa; phylum Chordata; class Mammalia; order Rodentia; family Muridae; genus Rhabdomys; species Rhabdomys pumilio. Next base: position 25,610,006 of record JANHMN010000016.1, on the reverse strand, counting down.
TGTACTGAAACTGTCTACAAAAGAAGCTGAATGACAGGTCAAGGTCTACAGTGCTATTCACAAGAATAGATAAGGAGCGGTGCAGGTCAAACGCCTCTCCACCCTGTTAAATAAGAGGTCTGGCTGTATTTTTATTATTTCTTCCTGGAAGAAACAAAGCTCATTGTAGGTTACACTTGGATTTGATACAGTTCCCTAGGATGACAGGTATACAATTCCCTAGGATGACAGGTATCCATCAAGTGAGTACCACATCAGCTGTCCACAGTTAATATACATTTTTTTGTTTTATACTAATAAACCTAGTCATTTTCATGACTAAAAATCCCCAAATGAGAAGGTAAATTATTTCGATGTTCTGTTTGCATGAGAGTTTTGGTCACTTTCTACTTTATCAAATCTTCTGGGAGATATTATCTTTTAGAAAACATGAGCAATACTTATTGAAGACAGTAAATATTTTGAAAGGAGTGATTAAAAGTGATGAGATTTTTGTGGCATTCTAAGGAGGAATCAGGATGGACTAGACATCTTGGTACTACCGCCAAGCCTCTTGAAGCTAAGTAAGTGGAATGTTCAGAGAAAACCTTAAAGCTTTAGAAAACAGAATATGCTGCCCTAAAATCTATATTTAAAAGCACATTTGTAATTACAAGTCACATGATACATCCTTCACAAAGAAGTTAGAAAAATGACAAGTTTGAAAGAATCTAAGGTAAAAGCCCTTGAAATGGAAGCAAATTAATAATAACAGCAAAATACATTTGGTAAGTTTTATTCCTACATATATATATATATATGTATTATATATATATATAAATGTTCATTTGGTTTAATGCAGTGGTACAGCATTGAATGGTAAATCTCTGGTAATATATTAGGTACACATATGCACAGATATCAGAAAAACTAACTGCTTAGGTAATTAAGATGACATACATATTAATTATTGTTTAAAGTTCTCAAAAACAATATGTTATTGTGAGCTAAATTTTACCACTCATGCTAAAGCACACAGAAATAAAATATATCAGATTATAAGGTAACACATAATGAAATAATAATAAGAAATTTATATTAGAAAATGATATTATTGGATTGTTTCTTAAATTCACAGGAATATGTGAAAAGTATAAAAAAATGAAACCTACTAAACTACATAAAAATAGTTCTTACTACCCTTTTGTTTCTTTAAAGGTAAAATATCATAAAATAGTAATGTTTTATCTATTTATAATAGATATAAATGTACAGTTTATAAATAAAAATGTGGAAAAAGTTGTTATACTGGTAAAGTTTCTACATTGCATTGATGTTAATTTTTATAATTAAGATAAAAGGCTAACTTAAATATATGTTGAAAATTAAACCAATATGAAAAACAAATATATGAAGTTAAAATTTTTTAAATGGATTAAATGATTAAAGAAAGCATTAATCTTTTAAATTCAAAAGGTAATGAAAAAGAAAGAAGGAAATAGAAGCAGACATAAGACACAAAGGAAACAGACAGCAAAATAGACCAAGGAAATTCAACTATACAGATAACACTAATATAATAATTGTTGATCTATTAAACTATGAAATCAAGAGAAACATAATGTTAAAGTGAATAAAGCAAAAGAAAATCAGTATCCAACCATGTACTGCTTACACTGGACACTCTTAAACAATACTTTAAACTTAAAACAAATACACACCCACATAGCCACCTGGTTGAATGTAAGTCAATGGTGAGAATATATATCTTTTAAACAACTGTAAGATAGTTAAAAGACTGTATCAATATCACACAACTTTAAAACAATAAAACATGGTTATTAGAAACAAATAAATTGTTTTTAATCATTAAAATATCAATCTATCAATAAAATACCAATAATTATTGATATATGAACTAAACAACATAACTCAAACGTAGAGAAAGTGAGGACTGAGTGAACAGAGGGATACTATTTAATTCTGTAAGAGCTCAAGCTTCCAGGAATCCAGTTTACACTTCTACTTCAGCAAATATAATAATTAGGTAAAAGACCAAAAGTTATAAAAACACAACAATAGACTCCAACAACAAAAGTTACATAATCTCACATGTATTTAACAATATCAAAAACAGATACTGTGTTAGTCCACAAGCACCAATTCATATAAAATAACAGAATTCATAAAACAGTATGTTTTGGGAATGTAGAATCATTAATTTAGAGATTTATAACAAAAAGAAAATTTCACAAATGTGAGATTAAGAAACATTTAAGTAATTGATGGGCCAAAGAAGAAAACAAAGAACCTTAAGAAACACTTGGAAATAAATGTGAAGAAAACCCGTAAAGCCAAACGAAAGATTTGAAATAAATATTTGGCCACAATTATATCTAACCACATTTGAGTTTTCGTTTCTTGATACAAATGTATTAGATGGAAACTCATTCATAAATATTAGGATTTTTACTAATTCTTCCAAATTACACTTAAAACCCTGCTCTCCTTACAAAGAATGTAAGGTCTAGATTAGGTTAAGGTTAAGATTATCACAAGAATCTTCAATAGATAGATATTTAAGTCTATGCATCAGCTTCTTTATTTACACACTATAAAATGGTAACTTTACAATCTTAGTGTTAAAATATTTAGTAAAGAATGTTTTATTCTAAAATTTCCAGTATGCAAATTATACACATACAGAAAACATGACTTCTCAAGTACATTTTGCATCCTTTGGGTACTAGATTTGAATTTGATTTTATTTTTCATGTGACATGTACAAGGTACTATTTCAATTTTCCAATTGTATTCCTTTCTATCCAGAAATACATTTTATTTCATTTGTTCAAATCTTTTAAAACAAAATTTATTAAATCTCAAAAGCTCTTTGTTATATTTACATTGACTTTATCAATATTGAATATACTTCTAAAGTAAATATATTTACTATAATTTTTATTTTTATAATAGGTCTTTTATCAGAAAATAATACACTTATGAATATAAAATAAAATATGTATTAATAAACATAATTTGAAAACTATGTAATAAAATTATAAAGAATATGTTCTGACACATTTTTTATAGTATTAGAATTTGTTTTCCTATTCATAAAAATTATTAACATATACCTTTATAATGTGATATGCTAAAGTCTGACTGTGTTGTTTTGGATCAATTAATACAGCTTTAAAATTCGCTACCAATTTCTGAAAACCATTAAAATCCAGGCATATAACTCTATATCAATATATTTAGAGGTTTTATTTTGGGGGATGTTCTTATATGTTTATTTACCTCAATTTGATTTTAACAACTTTTTTTTTTGGAAAGAATTAAGTATTTCTACCTTTTAAGGTAGAAAGTACGTGTTGTGTTATTTTGGGGTTAGTTTTTTTCTACCCTGCAGGTTTGCATTTAGACTTCCATGACTTTCATTGTGTCATCTGTTTTGATAAAATAAACAGATTTTGAGTATGTGTTCTATTTCTAAAGCCAACTGTAGACATTATTTTTTTCATTTATGAACTCTTTTTAATAAGAAATTTTGTTTCTGTTAATCTCTTTAATTCTTCTGGTTCTCTTAAATTTTCTCATTTGGTTTTATCTAATACAGCATTTTGTTTTTATTTACATAATAAAGCTCACCTTGGCAGGGTGGCACATGTCTTTATCCCAGCACTTGGGAGAAGGAAGTAGGCTGATCTCTGTATTTTAGGCCAGCCTGTTCTACAGAGAATGTTCCAGAACAGCCAAGGCTCCACAGAGAAACCTTGTGTTGAAAAACTAAAATTCAGTGATAGATAGTAGAAAGATAGATGGATAGATAGATAGATAGATAGATAGATAGATAGATAGATAGACAGATAGATAAACTGTAAAGAGACAAATTATGCCAGTAATCTGGGGATGAAGAATTAGCCCTAGCTAAGAAGAGAATGGCATCATTAATATGAAATCTTCTGTGACTACTTTCCCAGGGTCAGCATACAGAAGCTGTAGTTTAGAGGGAGCCAAGACTGAGTGTCATGCTGGCAGTTGAAATTGGTGGTGTAAGGGTTTCCCCAGCTGTAACTGATCTTGAAGGCATAAACAAGTCATGGGAGGTAAGCTGTAAACCCTGACATTGAAGCAGTGGTAAAGAGTGACTGAGGCTTGGCACAGAGTCCAAGTGGCAGAAAAAGAGAATATTGGTGAAAGCACAACCCGTTTGTAGTGGAGATTCAATCATTGTGGAGATGCCAGTTCTGTGGGTTGACCACCAAGGACACTAGGAAAGTGAGTCATATCTGAACCAAGCTAAGTGTGCTGTCAATGGCTGTTCTAGCTTTTTGGAGGATCCCAGAACATCATGAGGGAGTCTCCAGAGTCTGAAACTTTTTAAGCTTTAAACTTTGGTTTCATTTTAATTGTCTGTACCCTGGTTCTGAATCTTGGAATAAGGAAGTATTTAGTTTTTTTTTTTTTTGTTTTTGTTTTTTTTTTTTAACAGCAGACAGTAGTTGAGAGACTTTGGAATTTTACAGAGACTTCAGAAAATTTAGAGAAAATATGTATATTTCAGAAACTTTTGATATTTTTAGAGAGGCTTTGACTATTGAAATAGACTGTGAATATTTTAAAGAAACCAAATTTTAGCAGTTTTGAGGCTTTTATAAGGTTATGCTGTATAACGTGATATCAATACTAAAGATACTTGGGGACAACAAGAAAGGCAAGTTTATTGTTTAATATCTGATGTGTGAGTGTGACAAAATGACAATGGATCAATTATATTAATTGGATTTGTCAACCTGATACATAGACATTTCTGGGAAGAGAAAATCTTAACAGAAAAAAAAATGCCTCAATAATATTTCCCTGTAGGTTTGTCTGTAGGGTGTTGTCTTGATCAGTAATTGATGCAAGAGGGCAAATCCCATTGTGGATAGTGCAACCCAGGCCGGATGGTGCAGGTTGCTATAAGAAAACAAATTGAGCAAGCCATGAGCAGGAAGCTTATAAGTCTAATTCTTCCAGTTCATTAATGCTTCAGTTCCTCTTCCAGGGGTCTTCCTTGAGTTCCTGTTGTACCTTCTCTCAGTGGCAGAATGTTACCTGGAAGTAAAAGATAAAATAAATTCTTTTCTTCTCAATTTGCTTTTGGTTATGATTCTCTATCACAGTAATATAAACCCTTAACTAAGTAAGATACCAACATAAGCTAAAATTGATGGTAAATTTGTAAATGCCTTAAAGAATCACCAGGAGATCTTATGAATCAAAGCAGAGCTGAGATTTCAGTAATAATGTTCTTCATCATTCTATATACCCTGATGGCCATCAGAGATAATATTTTCTCTAGGATGATAAAAGTCTTTTTATATGAATTACAGCAATGGTGGAGTCCAGAATCTTGTTCTTACTACTGCAAGTCAGATATAATTTTATTCAAAATCAGGAGATTACCTTGAACATGATATCAGCCTCAAATCAATATTATATATGCTATAATCTGTTTATTAAAACAGATGCCAAATATCATACCTGATAGATCTCTCCTTATGTATAGCAAGAAAAACTATACCTCTCTATCTATGGTTGGCATTAAAAAAATAGAATAATCTCTCCCAGAAACTGAACTACCAACCATTTAATGGGAGACCCATTGCTCCAGCTGCATATGTAGAAAAGGATGGTCTTATTTGGCATCAATAGGAGGAGAGACCTTGGTCCTGTGGAGGCTTGATGATCCAGTGTAGGGGAATGCTAGGGCACTGAGAAAGGAGGGACTGAATACGAGGGGGAGCAACCTCATAAAAGCAGGGGGATGGAGAGAGGGTAGGGGTTTTAACTGGGAAGGGGAATAATATTTGAAATGTAAATAAATAAAATAACCAATACAATAAAAATTACAATCAGTCAGAAGTTATATTGTGTGGTAATACCGTGACTAAAATTGAACATTGTAGTGAATTAAGTAATACTGCTTTGTGTAGTTGATAGTCAAATAAAAAACGTTTATTCCACAAATATACATTGATGACAATTCAGTAACTTCTCATGTGGGACAAAGGAGAGAGTAGAGACATCAAAGTAGGAGTTCAAAGCAGAGATCGTCTTTGAACTGTTGTAGGCAACCTGGCAATGCTCTGTGTGCCCAAAACACCAATGAAAACTCATTCTTTTTGTTGACGATGGTGATGCCACTGCTTGTCATAATAGGTCTGTTTTCTAATGTTAGTACTACTGCTGCCTTCAAATTCAACCAGTTCAATTCAGAAAAACAGCCATGTACTCCAATATTATCATTTTCTATACTATTAGAGTGAATCAGTAACAGTACAAATTAGAGACTGGAATAGCAATCCAGTGAAGAGTCCCTGGAACTGTTACGTGGACTGAGGAAATGGTTACTGTATGTATGTATGTATGTATGTATGTATGTATGTATGTATGTATGTATGTATGCTGTGTGGATGTATGTAACCTACCCCTCAACATGCAGCTACATTTTATAGAACATTAACTAATGCTGTTTCCAAGAAAATAAACATGTCTCCTCTGGCACGCCTGCAGCAGATGTGAGGCAAATGCTCCTATGTCTCGCAGACTCACTTAAAGCAACCATACAATCATGAAGCCTAGGAAATCTTTGAAGTTCAAGGAGCAGACATTTGGGAAATGGTTTTGGGGTTTTTATCTAAATACAGAGTGAGGAGGCACAGTGAAGTCCATACCAGACTCCCATTCACAGCTCTTTCCCACATGCCCAGGAGTCTTCTCCTCAGCTGGACCTGGCCATTCACTTGACAACACTTGCCTGTGCCTATCTAGCATCTCATGAGTTCTGCAAGGCCATCATCTGGTCTATACTGCTATATCATCCTTTGCCCCTAGCAGCTAATCAATTAATACTTGGTTTGATTGGAGTTTTAATAGACCTGAATAAACACTGTTGCCCATTTATTTCTACCTTGTCCATATTAAAGAAAAAGAAAATCTACAAGTCCTAATGGGTGTTGACTTTGATCTTATAGAATCACTTTACATTCTCAGGTTGAGGTTCTGTTTCTTCATTTGTTCTGAAAAGAAGCATCACAGCTTGGAAGTCTGTGCAAAACCACAGCTTTTTGTTTTAGGTCTGCACATCATTTCCTCAATTGGTTTCAGTTTTTGAATTGGGATGTCCAGCTGCAAGACTAGTGAATGTCAGCTTACATTAGCCACATGGAAGTCTAGCTTTCCCAGAGAAACAATGGGCAGGTTCAACAACTGCAGAGCCTGAGTAGCAAAGGAAATCGTTCCTTGAGTAGACTTCTTGGTCTGGAAAAACTTTTGGAGCAGGATAGACTGCTCAGGATTCTGCCCCATTCTTGTGATGGAGATGTTATCATGACTCTTTTTCTGCCATGCCTCCTCCCTGATCATTAAAGGCTTTTGTCTAGGGAAGGCAGATGAAATATTGAACGACACATTTCATTTTAATTTACAATTAATGATACACAAATTTTAAGTTCAGATGCTTAAAAATATGCAACAATGATAGTGAAGCATTTTTTTATTATTTATTTCAAATAAACGCCTGATATCCTGTATTCACTGAGGCATTGGCACTGCAGTGCCCCATAGCCTGTGCGGTAGTTTGTGCAAAGCACAAAAATAATCCAATATAGAAGATGACATTGCTGAGTTTATCCAACAACTTATCTTCCAAATCTAGAGGGACATTAGTACTGACAATCTGCAATAGCCATTTAGAAAAGTAATAGTACATAGTAAACTTTTGTAAGTATTAGCTATTAATCATTAATTCTGCTAAGAAGGATAATACTGGCTCCCCTCCCCACAGAGTACTACTTAGAAGTATTCTTTATCTAAACCCTGAAGGTAATATTAAAGGGAGGCAGTTCATAGGTTTGAAAAGAGAAAAGATGTAACTATATTATAATCTCAATAAACAAAAATCGATTTAAGGATGTTATAGATCATAAAAGAGAAACCAGTAATACTAAACTTCAATTCGCCACTTTCCTCAAGATGATTCTTGCCCCTCCTTTATGTTGATGCTCAGATTAAAAGGGCATGAGTGGCTCTCCTCTCCATCCTGTGATTACACTAGAATCTAAACCACTGTCTCCAGAGGAGACAATGCTGAACTTGTCATTTCATCTGCACTAAATCTAGCAGAAATCTTTGGCTATTTCTGATAATGGAAATGATAACCCTTGTCTGGTCTTTTAACTGATGCAGATTTGGTGTCTATTTTTATATTCCTCTGGTCATTTCAGAAGGTATGAAGCAGGATGAAAATTAGACCCCTAGACTCAAATTATCAGCTTTCTCCATTTTGCAAGCATAAGAAGAGCCTTCATTTCATTTTAATCACTTGGCTATATTGATGGTTAATAACTGGCATGCCATTTAAAATTCAGAGGGACAACAGAGGAGAAAAGATCGTTCAGTTCAGCATGAGCACAGCTGACTTGCTCACACCCGTGTTGTTTATAAATGTGAGCTCACATCTCCTCACACAGGCTCTGTACATGTAATAGATGAAATTCCCTTTCTATAGTTAATGTGATACAGATCTAATCCGTATGCAGCGATTCGAGCCTAGGACTCTTTCCAGGCCTCTGGAGTTATTTATATGCAATTTTCAAACAGAGGTGATCTTTGCTACATGCACTAATAATATTTACATTTTTAAATGGAACACAGACTGAACGTTGAGGTGGAGGGTTATGAGGTCAAAGAAACACAGAGATTAGATCTTTAACTAAAACAGACTGTTACATATTGAAAATATCGATATCATATTATTGAAAGTTTTGTGCTCTCATTGGAGACCCAGCTGCCCAGCAGCAGAAGTATAATTTCCTTTTTAAAAGAACAACTGTGTTTGTCAACAACTATTAAGTAGACAATATGAAGATCAGTGGCTACTAGGACAAAAAATACATCTGGGCAGTGTTCATAAGTGAAGCTTAAAATACTGGATAAAGGGGAAGGTGGAAAATGTGTAGTTATATCTAAGCCATCAGAAAATGGCTTAAGAATAAGCAACAGGAAAACAAATGCAAAATCATAGTTAATGATACCAATATTGCAAGGTAGAAATTGAGCATTTGTAGTGAAGCTAAATAAATAATAAAAGATTATAAAGGTAATGTTTAATGACGTTGCATACAACCCTTGGTAAATAAAAAGCCAAACCAAACAAACATCATGAGAAGAATACAGAAGCAAAGCCAGCTCAGGTAGCAAAATGCAGGATAACAGAGACCAATCTGTCCATTTCTACTTCTGAGGTGTCTCCTCTAGGGAGGGATGGAGCTGGAGGAAAGAGCAATGGACAAACGTGTTAGCTTGAATGGCTCTTACTGTTATTTCACAGTAGAATAAGCCATACGTGGTTTTGTGTATCAGTGATTCTTTCTGCTCTCCACTTGGTCTTTTGTAAAGATGAGCGGCCCTATAGCTGTCTCTAGGGGCAAGTTTGCTGCAGTATGGCTCAAATGGAGCAAATGGAGTATTGCACTAAGCCATTTGAGATAGGATTTTTGTTTTTATTAATCTTTTCATTTGTTTACATCTCAAATGGTATCCCACTTCCAAGTTACCCCCTCCACCAATCCCCCATCCCATGATATCCCACTTTCCAGTTACCCCTCCACCAATCTCCCATCCCACGTCTGCTCTCCCCCTTCTCCTTTGCCTGTATAAGGGTGCTCCACCACCCACCCACACTCTCCTGCCTATTACACATGCTGCCTCTACTTGCCAAGTCTAGTGCCTGGTTCTATGAGAATCTCTCTTCCCCTCCCCCTGTCTTCTCCCCCTCCCCCTACCTCTCCCTCTCCTCTCTCTCTTCCCTCTTCTCTCCCTTGTCTGCCTTCTCCTCTCTCTCTCTCTCTCTTTCTCTGTCTGTGCCTCTCTCTGTCTCTCTCTGTGTCTCTCTCTGTCTCTCTCTCTGTCTTTCTCTCCCCTCTCTCCCTTCTCTCCTCTCTCTTTCTCTCTTTCTTTCTCTCTCTCTCTCTCTTACACACACACACACACACACACACACACACACACACACACACACACAGCAGTTTCTGACAACTCAGTAGCTCTATCTTAGAATTCTTAAGTGTCATATTTAACCTCTAAATCTGGAAATTATTGCATATATGTATATGGTTGTCTGTGTGTGTGTATGTGCACAATAAATATCTTATATCAGAGGCTGTTCAGACTTTTGCTTTAATTGCCCAGATAATATTTTAATATCTAAGGGCTACGGAGTCTCCACTGCAGTTCTGCAATCCTGCCATTTAGGAAACTCCATCTTATACAGTATAGAAATGAATGAATGTGGCTGACTGTTAACAAAACTGCATCATGAGACCTGGGTTTTTCACCCTTGATATTAGAATCTCACATAAATTGTATTGTTTTATACTTGTCTAAGCTAAGTGTTTATAAACAAAAGTAAATTACAGAATTATACCTTTTTATTCCATATATATGAAACAGCTATCAATTATCTTCAAATTTCTTTAAGTGAAAATTTGAAATTTGAAGGAATAGTCTATAAGTACATATATTCAAATATTCTAATTTTATATTAAAGGGTTATTCTTTGTATTTCTTTCATTTTTATTGACTGTACATAAATGAATAGAATAAAGATAATTCAAAAGCTTGTTCTTAATTTTAGAAAGAATGCCCTAAAATAAACATAGTAGGCCACTCAGAAGTCTTCCCTGATGTGAGGAAGAAAGCCAAAGGTTTGAATTTAAATAATTAATACCACACACCATACACCACAGCTTATGCAGCACACTGGCTAACGTATTCAGAAATGAAGGCAGAAGAGTAATGAAGAATATGTAACTTTTCAAAATGGAAACAATCCAATCTCATGCACCTGACATATGAATAAATTCCATTTGAAATTCTCAATAGAAGCACAGTGGGTTAAGAACAAAGAAAGCAGCTTCAGGCTGTTTTTTCATAATTTTTCTAATTCTTTGTTTTAATGGAATAGAAGAGTTTTGTGGGACTGAAAGAGAAAAGGAAGAAACCCTCTCTGATGACTTCTGCATTTGCAAATAGATCCTGCCACCTGAATAAAGTATAGTACTTTGAATGATGGTGATATTGTCAATGATGTATTTTAAATCAATGTAACTCAAAAGAAGGCAAGATCTTTTCTTCATTTTACATTAATGTATTTACCATTTTTCCGAGCTTTTCATAGGTCATAAATAATAAAAGAACTGATATTAGCAAAGAAAGGCAGAGAATTCTAGATCCTAGTTGTATTAATAATAATTACTGTATTAATGCCTGTAACAACTATTTAGGAAGAAATCAGAGTTCTTCTGTGAAAATTAAAAACTATAATATACATCTATGAGAAATACCTTGGAAAATTCAGGAATCCATTAAGGAAAGATCAAGAGTAAGATTGTCCGAAGCGCTTTGCATTGTTTTATAAATGTAAAACTCCTACAGATTTCAGAAGGAGGCTCCTCATATTCAAGAAATGCATAGTTCTTAATCTGGAAAAATACATTCTGCCAGATCATTTTTGTAGTGTAACAGAATGAGCTGAATTCCATGAAGAAAAGAGAAAGTTAGATGAGTCACCCAGAGGCTCTTTTCTAACAGCTTTTGTCAGAAAATACTAGATAAAAGACATGGAACACACCACGATGAAGGGGGGCAGTATGTCAGATGTCTTCCAAGCCAATGACCTGAGAGACTCGACACCACAATATGCAGAAGAACTCTGCTAAAGCAAACACAGCACTTCTGTGTCAGGAAGAGTCTGCTAACAAGATCTGGGAAAAAGACTGGGATCGAACATGTGTCGGGCTGAGCGAATGTCTTTTTTTCCACAGCAGCGAGCACTCACCTTAGACCTCAGTACCTCATCAACTGCACCGTCCATTGTCAAGCCTGAGCTCTGTGTTCTAATAATTAAAAGAGACTGGAAAGCATTACATATCCCAGATTCACTCACTTCTCTGTTAGGAAAGTCGAGAGATATGCCTTGTGGGGGAGCTCAGTGTGTTTCTTGATGAACCAGAAACCACAATGGGATTTTGATACTCCATTTTAGCCCTAGGTTAAGACAGGAAGCGCAGTGTCTCAAAATTAGAATAAAATAAAAGAGCTCATTAAAGACATGTTATAACCAGGAGCATTTAGTCTTGGTTAGATAAGGCTTTGAAAGGAGGTTAGAATAAATAACTCTGCTACAATGTCAAGAATTATAGTTGATGGCTGTGTAAGATACCACCACTTCAGTAAACCCGGTGGCCATCCACGTGAAGAAATGAACAGTCACACCTTATGTTGTTTTGTTTTACTCTCTTTGTAGACTAGAAAGTCTATTTCTCATGCAGGAATTTTGAATTATGTCTTACCATTACTGGCATCCTCAATACCATGTGTCTTGCAGTTATCAGAGACCCTCTTAGTGACATATTAGATAATTTTGGAAATATAGACTTCAAGTAAGTGCTCAAGAAAAAGTACCTACCATTGTTTTCAAAATTAAAAAGCAAGAACATATGCTATAAAAAATGTAGCCAACAAAAATCATACTTTATAGATCAAAACATTTGCACGTGACGTAACACAGCAAAATAAGCTAATTTGATTGCTGGCACTACCAAATTTAACATCAGTGCTGAAAACCATTTCTCAAGGTTCTTCCTTCAATAGTGCTCATGTCCTAGGACGATTGTGGTGTTTCTGTCAAGTCTCAAATAGCAGTTGAAAAAATAATCACCAATCTAAAGCTTCATTGTATGTAAGGTTAAAATAGAAGCACAATAAAGAGATTTTTTTTCTTACCCTCATCCCCAGTGAAGAGAAACAACTACTTGTCACTAAGGCAGTTATTAGAATAAAAGTTGCTTCCTTCTCTTTCCAAATTCAAATAGGTTCAGGCAAAAGATCTTTAATTATAATGAAAACAAGCATGTTTGCTTTGATTCTATACCACAGGATGGTCACTATTCAATGTAACACGATGAAGACAAAAACAACACAAAAGGAGGATGAAGGAGACAAACAGGACAAGAAGGACTCCTCATAATAAAGTTGCTTCTGTCTGTTCTTCAGACTCAATGACTGCATGTTGAAATGAGACTGGAATCCATTTTTTAAGTTCCTTAATGACGAAATAGCCTGATATTGTAGTGAAGACAGACCTGTGGACCATTGGAATAGAGAGCCCACCAATAAGTGTACAAAACTGCACTCAGCTCTCTACAAAGACACAAAAACCATCTGTTGAAGAAAAAGACAGCAGCTTTAACAATGGATGTTCATATGAAGAAGATAGAAACTAGATTGTTTTCATTCTAATCAAAATGGATCAAGGATAGTCATGTAAAACCTGAAAGCCTGAGACTACAATGGGAAAATACAAAAGAAACACCTCAGAGTCAGCCCAAGTGATGATTGCCTGAGTAGGACTCTCATAACACAGGAAAATCAAGAACTGATGTATAGAATTACATAACATTAATAAGCTCCTGCGGGGTGGAAGATGGCATCAATAGACTGAAGAGCAAACTTGCAGATTGAGAGAAAATTTTGCCAGAAAGTTTAACTGAGGACAAATATGCAGAATATATTGAAGAGCAAGGGAGAAAAAAAAACATCAAAATCTAGCAAGATGTCTATCAGTACTTCTTCTGTTTTTGTGATAAAATATTCTGATAAAAGCGATCAGGAGAGAAAGTGTTTATTTTGTTTTACATCAAGACAAGGAAATAGAGGTAGCAGTAGCTGGAAGAAGCAACTGGTCAGTATATATTCATGGTCAAGAGGCAGAGAACAAAGAACACTGTGTTTAGTTCCTTCTCCTTATTCCATTTAGGGGCTAAGCCTAGGGAATGGTGTCACCAATATTTAGTGTGGCTTGTCACTTAAGATATTCAACATACTAACCCTCTGGCTATGCCAGAGGGTACACAATCCTTCACAGGTGTGTTTGGAGACTCAATAGGCCATTCAGATCTTGGCCAATTAACAGTCAGTAGGAACCATCCTATGGTTCATTCTCTAATCTCATCACCTATGAGATGAAAGAAGGAAGATCAGAAATTAAGAGCAGCTTCAGGAAAGCAACAAGTTCAAAGCCAGCCTGTGATATGTGAGCATCCTTCTCAAGCAAAATAAAATAACCTCAAAACATTTAATAACAAAATCAAGTAGCTTCATGAGGGAAAATGGAGAAGTAATTTGACAGATCCTTCTCAAAAGAAGAAATTCAAGTGACTAAAAAACACATGAATAATATTTAACATATTTAGTCATCTGGAACAATGTAAATAAAGCTATATTCTATCTTAGCCCAGTCAGAATGGCTATTATTGAAAATAAATGGTGATGAGACTATAGATTAAAAGGAAACCTTTATGTTTTCTGTACTGACCATATACTACTGAATAACCAGTTGCTATCCTCTTCCTGGAGAAAGTCTATTTCTCCACTGTCAGTATTTCTTGGTTGTCTGTAGTTTCCTTTATGTAGAGCCGTGGCCTCATGGGTTTTACTATCCACCATAGCATGCCTGGTATTGTCCATTTTTCACATTATGCATAGTTATGTTAGTGATATGAGAAACAGTCTCACAGCAAACTCCTTGTCCCTCTCTTTGTACTTTAAATTGTTCTGGCATCTCTGAGCCTTAGGTGTGGCCCCACAGTTCTGCTTTTTGGTTTGTTATGGTTTTTTTAATGGACTCTGTCTGTTAGAAAGAAAAGTTTGTTCATATGAGGTAAAAACTACACTCACCTGTGTGTACGCTCATCTGTGCGTATATGGATAAATATTTAGGATACAATTAGAAATTCCTATGGCCATACAAATGAATGCACCCTCACACATGCTCTTAATGACAATTCATGAACAAGAAAACCATAAATTTTAAAAAGACTGAGGAGTGTAGGGGAAGAATTTTGAGGGAAAAAAGGAAAGGGAAAATTATAAAATTATAGTTTCAAAATAAAAGAAAAAATTTGAAAAGGGAAACTTTATATATTGTTAGTGGGAAATAAAATTAGTCTAGAACCACCACCAGCCACAGAAGCTTTGACCTTCAATTTGTCCTGCCTACATGATGTGCTGGGGGAAATGGTCATACAGAAATTGTCGAAGTGGCCAATCAATGACTAGTTCAATGTGAGACAAGGATGAGAGACATGTGAGAGAGAACTCACACTTGACAATACCCAGATGGACAGG
This sequence comes from Rhabdomys pumilio, assembly GCA_030674055.1. Taxonomy (NCBI): domain Eukaryota; kingdom Metazoa; phylum Chordata; class Mammalia; order Rodentia; family Muridae; genus Rhabdomys; species Rhabdomys pumilio. Next base: position 25,594,787 of record JANHMN010000016.1, on the reverse strand, counting down.
AGCCAGAGGTTGGATAGCCCAGAGACCCACTGCAGAAAAAAACACAAATGGAAAAAAAAGTCAGTGAAATAACTGTCTAATTATATTCTCCCATGTTTATAGGTTCACAACTAGCTAAAGTATCATCAGAGAGGCTTCACCCAGAAACTGATGAAAACTGATGCAGAGACCCACAACCAAACATTAGGTGGAGATTGGGGAATCCCCCAGAAGAGAGTGAGGAAGAGGGAGATTCTAGGATCCAGAAGGGTCAAGAACACAACAATAAAATCTATAGAATCAACTAACTTGCCTTCAGGGGCCCACAGAGACTGAACTGCTAAGCAGGGAGCCTGCATGGGTCCCTAGGCCCTCCATATATGTTACAGTTGTGTATCTTGCTCTTCTTGTGGGACTTCGAACAGTGGGAGCCGGAGCTCTCTGTGACACTGTTGTGTGCTTTGGGAACCTTTACCTATAACAGGAGAGGAAGGCAACTTGATATGCCTCTGCTGGTCGATAACCAGGTAGGCCGGTCCTTTTCTAAAAAACAGAAGAGGAGTGGATGGTAGGGAGACAGGAAGTAGGGAGGAGGGACTAGGAGTAGAAGAAGGGGGGGGGGAACTGAGGTCAGGTTATAGAATAAATAAAACTAAAAGAATGAAGAGAGAAGAAAGACAGAAAGGAAGGAAGGAAGAAAGAAAGAAAGACAGAAAGGAAGGAAGGAGGAAGGAAGGAAGGAAGGAAATTAGTGCAGTACAACAGAAGTCATTATTATGGGTTCTCACAAAAGTAAAATTGAAAGGTCCATCTGACCCAACTACATTACTTTTTGATACTTATCTTCAAACAGCCAAGATAAAGAATCTTTGGGATTAGATAACAGATTAAAGGTTTAAGAGAATATATAAAATTTATACATAATAGAGTTTAATTAAACTATAAAAAATCAAAATTATGTTTTTATAGAAAATGAATAAAATGAGAGACCTCATGTAAAGCAAAAATAACCAGACATAGAAAATATTTTATGTTTCTCTGGTATGTAAAATTACAATAAAAACATAAATGTAGTAGAGGGATTACTTAGGAAGGGTTAGGGGTGAAAAAAAAAGGACCAAGGAAAGGTCAGAACAGAGAGTTGGCATGGCATAGACAAAGCATAATGTATGCACGTGTAAAGTTAGGGGTTATATATATATATATATATATATATATATATATATATATATATTTGTGTGTGTGTGTATGTATATATGTATGTATGTAAGTATAATTCAAGGCTGAAGGCTATACAGATGGAAATAGTTATGATACCAACAAAATACCATTGGCTAGTATTAAAAGAGAAATTGCATGTCCCACTAAGTATGTTCTTAAGGAGATTTGGGGATGTGAGAGTTTTACAGGAATTACACTAGTTCTCATTCACACCCTATTCTTTACCTTTATCTTCAAAAAGCTGTTCTGTCTTCATTTTGCTCATAGGAAGAGCTACTTGGGTACCATGTTGTCATGGATTAGCTCTCTTGACCAGCATTCCCCAGGTATGAAGCAAGTTTTCACTGTGTGTGTTTGCAATGTCTCCCTTACTTTGTAATCTGTGCGATGGCGTCAGTTCTTTTATACTATCTGCGCATATTCAGATGACTAACATTTTTTCTATTGTTAGTGAATTGCACTGCTTTAGGAGGCAGGATTAGGCAGAAATATAGTGTACGTTGCATTCTGTTATAAGACAACCAAAGACATTTCCTAACATTTTTCTAAATCTGAATTTACTCTCTTGCTCAGGAAATGGTCAGGAAGAAAGTGTCTCACTTTGAAAGCATGAAGTTTTCTGATGGCGGTGCTCAGTCTATAGGAGCTAGTTGCATAGTTAATGTGCTTGAATGAATGGCCTCACAAGTATTAGTCTTGGGAATGGGCACAATGTAAAATCTCCAAAGATGGAAGTATATATATATATATATATATATATATATATATATATATATATTTCTGTAATTAACTATGAACCAAGAAGCCTATAGATCTATGCATAAGAAATTCTTGAAAAGGGTCTTGGTATAAAAGATCATGGAGGAAAACATCAATAATACCAGTAACTGTGTTTGCTTACTACACAATGATCCCACAGAATTCTAACTTGTACCTCATCAAAACTTGTACCTTTTAGGCCACTGCTGATAAAACAAGGTTATAATTTCATATTTTAGATTATTAATGTTCCATCAATGTTTTAAGAAACAGTCCAGTTAAAACTCTTTCAGTTATGAGTAAAAGAAACATCAATAAAGCTTTTGAAGTGGCATGAGATTGTGTATTACACTATGAAAATATCCACATCAAAGCAGGCTCTAGGCATATTTTGAATTAGAAGTATAAATGGTACCACCAGGACCCAGTGTATCTGCCCTTGATTTTCCTGAGTGGAGCCCAGTGCAGAACATATCTCTGAGACTTACAGAATTATCGAGAATCTCAAAACCATGCAATGTCACAATGTCCTTTTCCCTTCCCCAGAACATCCAAAAGGAAAAATAATGAAAGGAAGGAAAGAGAGGGATGAAAGTGAAGGAAAGAAAAGTAAAACACATATTCTAACATCATTGCATACAGTTTGGTCATCTACCCATCCCCAAAACCTCTGCCAGGTCTAAGTAATGTGTCTATTTAAAATATCCGTTGATCTAACAGGAGGCCTGGATTACTAGATCAATTAAGAATTCCAGAGACTACAAGAAGTACTCTCTTGTGGTTTCCAAAATAAAAATTTTTCAAAAGTTTCCAAAATAAAAATTAACTGATACCTAGTTAAGAAACTAGTAGGGTTGCTAGATAGATAAATATTTTGGACAGAAAGAAGGAAGAAGTGGTCATGGTGGAAGGTGACTAAGAACAGCAAGTTAAAGCTGAGTATTATGGTTGGCATAGTAAGGACAGAAAGAGAAAGATCTAGAGACCAAAACTCCACAGAAGAGAAATAATAAGCTATAAAATATAGATTTAATAATTCTTATTATGTCTAAAAGTTATAATAGTTTTTGATTCTGTTTTACTGTATTGGGCATTTGCTTTGTGTTATTTTCTGTATTAGATAATTTGCCCGTGTGTTCCTTTGTGGTTAAGTGGGCAGGCTATGGGATGAAATTGTTTGTATTTGGTACTAAGCCATTGGCAAGCTCAGGGCTTTTGTCAGGTGATTTTAAATTCTGTGGTTGTTTACCTTCTGTAGTACAATGGAAGTCCAAATTTCTATAGTTGTTTCTGCAATAAAGTATTTAGATGGAACTTACTGCCATGAAGTATTAATTTCATTAAATCTTGAAACCTATGGAATTATTATTATTATTATTATTATTATTATTATTATTATTTACAACAAAAATAGGGAAAGGATAAGATTAAATAATGTTTCAGGTCATACAACTAGCAGTTTATGAAACTGGAAGCTGAACTTAGATGCGTTATACCAGAATTCATGTTGTCAGTCATAAATTAAAACATTCAACTGTAGAGTCTTCCCCCCCCAAATTTAGATCACCTTGAGTGCAGAGAAGAGGTTAAAAATGTGCATGGTGGGGATTGTCATCTCTTTTTCTTAGCATCGTTCAAAATGATGGTCTTCTGAGAGAGTGGAGATTGCTATATATTAAGTAATATGATCCCCTTTGATACAAATTCATCTTGGAGAGTCACAAAACCTAATATATCTTCATTTCTAATTCAAATTTTATCATTATCTGAAAATAACAGTGACCAGAAATTTCACCAGAAAAAGTAATCGATTAATCAAGCAGGTAGCATGCATACTATACTATTAAAGACTTAATTTACCAAGACCAGGAGGCCACCTTTTTCAGTTAAAGCAAGACTAATGCTTAGCATATCAATATTTAAACTGAATCTATTTTTATTAATTAGAATTTGAAGGTTGTCAGAAACTCAGTACAAATCGTCAATTACCTTGTACCTGGGATGTCCCTTATAAGAATATCACATTACATGGCCATAAAAAATTCAGAGATGAAGTAGAATGTGCAAGAAAATCTTCATTTAATATTGAAAGAATGAAAATTAACCCTTATTCTTTAAGCGGCCTTGTATTTAACTTTGTGTCTTTCTGGATTTCGAACACCATTAAAGAACACTGTAGATGCCAACTCGTTTTTTTGTTCTTCCTAATCCAATTGAATCTACTTTAAATAGCCATAATTGGTGATTTTCCAGATCAAAGGTCTTCCTCAGATCAATGGGCAGAGCTTGTCTATATTGATTACCAGCCATGCCTATGAAAATATCATTCGTTACCTCGGGAATGAGAGTGGAATGAAGAGGCCAGCACCAAATTGGAAGGAGATCGATGAGTTTCATGTAGATAAAAATAAGTATGTTACCTGAGAAGAGAACATCAATTTTTTATGGACCCTGGACCAAATAGCAGAGGGAAAAAATTATCTAGTGGGTCAGTCAGTCCTCTGACTGCTCAAAATAGCTTCTTATTCATAGTGGTGCTTGAAACCTTTCAGAATTTCATCCAAAACGAGAGAAAATAAAGGGGACAAAAATTCTTAATTTCTGTTAATGCTACAAAAAAGTTTTTAATTTTTAAAACCTGTTCCTCCTCCTCTCTACATATTTATAATTTAAAAAACTATCAAAATATATGGTTTTGAAGCAGATGTTATTTTCACAAAGCTGTTCCAATCTTGACAGCTGTAGCTTCCTTTGACTTAAATTAACATGGTTGTACAGAGCCAGCATAGACTGGGAAATCATTGATACAAACTATAAGCTTTGAAAGATACACTACAATTTTTGACAGAAACTTATTTTTCCTCCAACATAATTGTTGTCCTCAGCAGATTAAATCGCCTCCACTTATAGTAGCTGTTAAGTCAATGATAACCAGCCTACAATCTGTAGAACTACAGAGTAAAGCATAAAGTAAGGAACTAGGTGGACAGACAGATCTCATTAAAAATGGGAAATAGAATGGATAGCTAAGAATGGATGAATGGGGTGGGAACTGCCACAGTAGGATCAAGGTGGGAGGGGAAGGAACGTAGTGGATGAGAGAGGGAATACAAAGAGAGACCACTAAAATAAGGACCATTGGAAACCTAGCACAAATAGGAGCTTTCTAAAATATATACATATCCAAAGGTGATCTAAAGTGATAATTAAATAACGAAAGAGACAATACCCCAACTGGCCATCTCTTGTCACCAATGAAATTTCCAGTACCGGGATTGGGATACATCTAATTGAGTTGCTGGCCAAAGGGATCCCATGGGAATCCACCCAAAAACCAGATTGTTCCCAAGGCTTTAGATTGCTCTTCACAAACTGGTCCCATTGCTGAAGATAACATCTGCATAACTCACTGAACGTGGAAAAGTCAAATTGGTGCATACATAGAGCTTTTAAACCTATATTCTAGCAGCGTTGGTAAAGGAAGATACTGTGCATGTTACCAAAAACAGAAACTAAAACACTAAGCCAGGCAGGAACTCTTTGATCTATCTACAATGCCTGAAAAATATGCTAGGGAAATGGTGGCACAAAGTTTGTAAGAGGAACCAATCAATATCTCATTTGACTTAAGGCTCACTCCAAGAAATGGAAGGTATACCCAACAGTGCTTGCATGGCCAAGAACTTTGTACTAGATATCCTAGGGAGGTATGATAAAACCAAATACAAACAAACAAAGGAAAAAAACAATAAAAGTAACAAATAACTTCTAATGTCATTCTGCTATACTCATGGATAAGTGCCTTGCTCAACCATCAACAGAAAAGCTTCCTCCAACATTGAATGGGAACAAATGTAGAGATCAACATCTAGACATTATGGAGAGAGAGAGAGAGAGAGAGAGAGAGAGAGAGAGAGAGAGAGAGAGAGAGAGAGAGAGATATCTTGGAACACTAAACTTGAAACACTCTAAATGGGATGGGTATATCAAATCTTTCCCTCAGAGCTCAGAAACACCATAGAAGAGGAGACGGAGAGTGTAAGTGCCAGAGGGATTTGAGAACACCAAGAAAACAAGGCCCACTAAATAAACATGATCAAAGTTTATATGAACTCAACAAGACTGTGACAGTATGCACAGGGCCTGCATGGGTCTGCAGCAGGTCTTGTGTGTATGTATTCTGGCTTCCAGATTAGTTGTTTTTATGGGATTCTCAATTGGGTCTCTCTTGGGAAGAAAACAAAACAAGGAACTGTATACCTGCGTTATTTCGTTAGATTTAGAAGTATTTGGCAAGTGATGAACAATGGTAGAGAACCATGATGTTTGTATGTGCACATTTTTGCAATGGTGTACCAACACTGACATCATTATCTGTGTTCAGGTGAGAAGGCTGAGAAGAGAAGCAGGTGGGACATAACACTGAACTTAATTAAATACATGCTACTTAGCTAATAAAGAGATAAATGCTGAAATGAGTTGTCTTGTGAATACTAAGGAAGCTAAAGTACTACTTGGATTATTACATGGTTTTGAGAACGAATACATAGTGCACCAACAAGGAGCTTTCCAGTGCCCTCCTGTGCTTTCAAAGGGAGAGATCCATTCGCTGCACACAATGGTTCCAGCTGTAGGTGTTTTCCCAATTACCTTATTTTGAACTGAGATGTGCTCTTCTGGAAGTCACTCTATTAGTGCTGAAAAGCAACGCTACCTTTACATGACCATAGAGGTTAATTGATGGGATTTTACAAATAAGGAATGAAATTCAACAGAGCTTTATTTGTTGACAGATAAAAGATTCAGCTATAAACAGCACATTAATAGTTCCATTAATGGCTTTAAAATAATGCCTTTTATGACTCAGAGATCAAACTAAGACTGCAAATGCATCCTACTGTCACTCTCCCAGATCCTTTCTTCTGTGCTCTACTTTCTAGAGAAAGTTAATGAAAAGAAGAAGAAAGAGGTGATCATCCCATGAAGCATTTGTAAAAATAAAAATGATATTCCATTGGGAAAAGTGTTAAATAGTTTTGAAAGTTTCTCTAAGGATGATCAAGAGACTAGATCCAAAGGTATGTAATAGTAGGATTTTCTTCTATGGAATTAGAAAGTATAGTAAAAGTTGTTCATAATTCATCTTAAATGTGTAGCTCAATAATATTTCAAGCAGAAAACTGACTACCACATCTGTACCTTTATCATTTCAAACACTGAAAACAATCTTTACTTATAGCTTCTCATCACAAAAATAGAGGCATCTTATTTTAGAATCACCTTACATTTGCTACTGTAGGATATATTTTTAAAATTTTGCCAAAAGATTTGTTTTTCACAGTTTCTAAAACTGAAAGTGACATTGCTTTACATTGCTCTTTTCTAACTATATAGTCTTTTTCACGTATTGTTTAGAAAGCCTGGCAAATTCAGACATTTATCCCACCTCACTATGAAGCAACTGCCCTGCACAGATGGCATTAAAAACAGATAAAATTGCCTTTCATCCACATTAGATGCATTACAGCCCAAGAAGGATATATAATCTGAAACTAAAATTATTTTTACTAAAAGCTTAGGTCTCTTAGAGATTTTATTTCCCACAGTGTCAGGGAGACTTCAGAATAAAAGCTTTTCTGTTTCATTAGAGCCAACTACTATATCATCATAGAGTTTGCAAATTATCCACAGCCACTTCAAATAAATACTTCTCCACAGTGCAGTATTCTTAAAATATTTTGGATAGTTGAAGCAAATCAATGAACTCATGCACCCCTAGGGGGTGGGTAACTGAACAAAAGTTGAAAACATAAACACTACTGTGGCTTATGGAATTTTTAGTTTAATGTAAACAGGGGGGCTGAAATGGTAATCTTTTATTTATTTAAAACAAGGGAGAAGGTCATAAAAATAATTCACCATACCGATTCTGGCATGTACAGGGAAAATGAAGGTCCTGTCAGAAAAGAAAGAAATGTTAATAGTAAATTAGTGTGCTGGATCCAAGCCATGCTGTTTACTATAGTTTTGACATGAAATCACTCTTTTGCTTGAAGGATAGAAGGTGGTTGGTGAGCTATATTCCAAGAATGATACCTATATAAAGTAAAGAAATTGCATAATTTTAATCCTCAAATAAATTACATAATAAGCTAAAACCAAAAGTCTTCATGAATGTTTTTAAGAGTGCATATTTTACCTGTATGCTACGAGACACTCTCACGTAAACAAACCAAGTTAAATTAAGCCGATTCATTAATTTGATTAGGAGTTCTCAACATTTATACAGTGCCTTGTTTTAGTTCTCAATCTTAAGGTTTCCAAACGAGGGTCATGCAAGCAACTCTTGTTTTGTCAGGTGGATGGTCTGTAGTATACAGAGGGATGATAAAAACCAGCTGCTATGACCTGATACTGGTTAAGGCTGAAAAACCAGACAGTGCAAACAAATTCTATATCTTGGCTCAAAATACCCTTCACATCTGCCAACAATTTGTTCTGTATCAGAACTCGAAAAGGGTGCTGAAGAACAATATCGGATTTCAGAGCAAGCAAATAAACAAGAGAATATGCATTATTCCTCGGCAAATGGTGATAGCAGAGCCTAGAGACTGAAACTGTTTGTTCACCCTGTAAGTTCCACAGACACTGTGGGCTGCAGCTATGTTGAAGGTGGTAGTGTAACCAGACCACTGACTAACGAGTACTACTTAAACCTTGTTTATTATTCCAGACAGAAGGCACCATTTAGGGATATTGGAGCACTAATCCTCAAAAAGATTTTAAAAGCATTCTTATGTCATCTACCGATTTTTTAGGTCAAGATTTATGGCAAAGTTTAATATGGAAATAGATAAGAAAAAAGAATTTTTTTCCCCAGATATCTATTTTCTAGTTCTCTGTTTTGCCCTCCCTTAAGGTGAGTTCCACTTCTATGGGGATAGTGGGTTTATTCTGTGTTTTTTCTTTTTCTTTTCTTTATTCATCTCTCATACAATACTTCCTGACTATAGCCTCTCCTTCAAATTACCACCACCAACCACCCCTCTCTCCCAGAGATCCATTGCTTCTTTGTTTTCCTTCAAAACAGATAAGGTCTCTCTGTGATATCTACTGAACATGGCATTAAAAGATGCAATAAGACTAAGAACAAACCCTCATATCAAGGGAAGAGGAGGCAACATGGTAAAAGGGTTCTAGAGCAGATAAAAGAGTCAGAGACATACCCACTCTCTCTGTTAGTTGTCCAACATAAATCCTAAGCTAAAGAGCCTCACATGTATGCAGAGGGCATAGGGCAGACCCACACATGCTCTATGGATGCTGCTCCAGTCTCTTTGAACATCTATGATCCCTGCTAAGTTGACTCTACAGACCATGTTCTCCTGATGTCATCAACTCCCTTGCTTCCTAAAATCTTTCTTCCTCCTCTTCTGCAGGTTTGTCTGGGCTTTGCCTAGCATTTGGCTGTGGGTCTATGAATCTGCTCCAATCAGCTGCTGAAGGAAGCCTCTCTGATAATTATTGGGTTAGGCACCTATCTCTGAGTATAACAGAATATCAACAGGAATCATTTCATTGATTTTTTTGCCAGTCCTGATTGGTTCTATCCTCCATCCCTAGACCATCCACCTTCCAATTTCTGGAATCCAGGTACTATCAGACATGGGCTTCCTATCAAGGCTTGGGCCTCAAGTTAGACCAGTCATTTATTGGCTTCTTCCACAAGCTCTGAGCCACGATCGCCTCAGAAGATCTTGCAAGTCAGATAGGTTGTGGGTCAAAGATTTTGTTACTTGCACGGTGTCCCAGTCTCACCACTGGAAACAATGCCTGCTTATAAAAGATGGCCAGTTCAGGAAGTATATCCTTCTTTACTAAAATCCCTCATAGGCTGCAAGAAGTTTTCACTGTACTAGGTTTTTACATTTCCCCCTATATCCTTGGCCATCAGGGAAATGCATATCAAAACTGCGTTAAGATTTCATCTTACACTATCAGAATGGCCAAGATCAATAACACAAGTGACAGTGCATTCTGGGGACCATGAGGAGCAAGCAGAACACTCCTCTATTGCTGAAGGGAGCGCAAATGCATACAGTACTATGGAAATCAATATGTTGGTTCCTAAGAAAATTGACAATTGATTTACTTCAAGACCTACCCATCCTGCTCTTGGGTATATACCTAAAAGATGCTCCATCCTACTACAAGGACACCTGTTTAACTATGTTCATAGCACTTAATTATAAAATCCAGGAAATGGATACAACCTAGATATCACTCAACTGGAGAATGGATAAAGAAACTATGGTTCATTTACACAACTATTACTCAGCTGTTAGAAAAAAAATGGCATCGTGACATTTGCAGGCAAGTAGATGAAATTAGAAAAAAAATCATCCTGAGTGAGGCAACAGAGACCTAAAAATTTGCTGTGTACTTACTTATAAGGGAACACTAGTTACAAAGAATAATCCTGATTCAATTCATAGACACAGAAGGGCTAAATAACAGAGGACTCAAGGAGGAGAGTGTATAAAAAGAAAAAGGAAATAGAATAGATTTTGTGGGTGGACTGTTCCTGGATGGAATTGCGAACAGTCAGGATCAGGGAGGGGAGGGATGGAGAGACAGATAGAGACTGTATAGGGAGAGATGACTGCAATATTCTGAGACTTTAAGTTCTTGGCCATGACAGGTGACTTCTACATGAATTATTCCTGGGATGGCCATTCACCAGATTAGTTTAAAATCACATTCTAACCTGAAAGTGGCAATTTTCCTCCATCTTGAGCCTGGCAGTCCATTTTCTCACTCTGTTGAGCTGGTGCCCAAAGGTATAAAGCAATCTAAGCCAGGAATACTTGGTGCCAGCTCCAAGACATGCTCAGTGCTCTGTCAAGTTGGCTGTCTCCATACCATAGGATGGTGATTGGCAGATTTTCTTCATTTACAGAACAAACACAGCCAGTACCTCCCTCCCCACCACCTGTGATGGTAAAGTCCTACTTAAAGAGTCAACCTAATGCAAGGAAACTGCTCAGCTTCCCCCATCCTTGGGATAAGTCATGCTTCTTCAGAAAGCCTCCCTTGTCATTGTTTTGTTTCTGGTAAATGTGTCTCATTCCTTTTTCCTTTAGAATTGTGGATGTATGATTTCTCATCTGTCAAGTGTTCATCAAATTTTAAAAGCTCTTCTAAAATGTCATAAGTTCACAACTATGTCTCTCACTTAGCCCTCTTTTCTATAGCTGTGTATCAGAGATATCTGAAAACAATGAGGCAAGGTAGAGAAATGAATAGTTGGGTATGTCTTCTGTTGAAATACAATATCTGCAGGAGTTGGGTAATTGAATTGGGTGTGTAGATAAAAGGATGCATTAAGCAAATAATTCTTTTAGACACAATCAACATTTATTTAAGACCAATATTTTAAATATCCATTAGTAATAAAGCAGAAAAGTTTTGCTATTGAGCCTCTTCAATATGAAAAGGAAGATGGACTTTTCTACTCCCATATTCCACTTGAAAGAATAATTTAATTAAAAGGCAAAGCCGGCAGGAACTTTATAATCTGCATGCAATGCAGGATATTATATAATGACCTTCATTTAAAACTCAAATCATTAAAACTAGTAAGTCTAACTGGTAACAAGGGAGATTTCAACATTAGGCCCAACAGCTTAAAAATATGAATAAAAATCATAGCTTAAATGAATAAGTCCATTGAGAACCTATTGCAAAGTAAAAATGAGAGAAGAAAAAAGTTACCTCAGCAATGAATCTTGCTGTAGCAATATTTTATCTTTTGACATGTTCTCTCTTCTCTCTCTCTCTCTCTCTCTCTCTCTCTCTCTCTCTCTCTCTCTCCAGAGCTATGGATAAATGCAAACCTATTTCTTAGTTATGTCTATGTCTATATCTATATCAATACAAAGTTTTCCATGTGTATGCATGTGCACACACACACACACACACACACACACACACACACACACACAAAACTTGATTTGGATGCACCAGTGAAAATAATCTTTAGAGGTGGCTCCGTCACTTCTCTTCTCCTTCAGTTTCTGTGGTTATAAGTCTCCAGTGAGCATTTGCAATAATTTCTGCAGTTTGCAGTAGTGAGACATTAGCTGGCAGACAGAGTGTTTAGGTTCATGCGATAGCCACACTTGCCCTGGTGTGACTAGGCTAACAGTTAAATCAACATTTGGGTGCTTTTCTAGTTGCTACTGTGAGTTGGAAGAAAAGCAGAGAATCTATAGTGAGATTTTTATTACAATAGCATAATGCTAATATTTCACAGTCTCTAAATCTCTCCATCTACTCTCTCCTTTTCCTCCCCTGCCTTCTCCTGCTCTCCCCTTCCCCTACTTGTCCCCTCCTCTCTGTTCCTTCACCTTTGCTCTCCTCCTCCTCTTTCTTTCTTTCCTCTTTCCTTCTTTCTTTCTTTCTTTCTTTCTTTCTTTCTTTCTTTCTTTCTTTCTTTCTTTCTTTCTCTTTCTATCATCCTCTAAGTTTCTCCTCCTCCCTTTGTCTCTTTTCCTGTCCTCCCTCTTCTCTTTGTCTTCTCTTCTCCTCTTATTCCAGCCTCCTCCCTCTCCTCTCCCTCCAAGGGTCTGTGCTCTGTCTGTTTACTATTTCTCTTGATCTATCACACCAGCTCCTGTCTGTTTCCTCCTGTCTGTCTTCCCAGGCTGCAAACACAATCACTTCTCTTCACCATGATGATTTCCAGAAGGGAACAAAGGAAATTCAGTAAACAGTTCTTTTAGGAAACATGGTCCAGGAAGTTCTATTTACCTCAAATCAATCAAACAAATTATGATATATTTCTTCAAGCAGTGGCTACGTTATTTATAAACAAATAATCCATTTGGTCACCATTTGGTAAGTTGTTGCTAATCAATGATGTTGTTAGGTAACTAGTCAATCTTGCTTATATACATTTGAGTAAATAAATTGTTTTGTGTGTGTATACATACATACACACACATATATATTTATATATCACTATTATGATAATGGCTACTGAGTAACTTAGAAAAGAAAACAGGTCTCCAGTAAGTGATCTATCTTTCGGTGGTGAGCCAAGATAGTCCAATGTTTCCCTCATGTATTCTTGCTGAAGCCATTCCAGGTTTAACTAGAATCTGATCTCCATATTGGAGAATCCCATGGAAAACTACCCAGTTCTATTCTAGGGACCAAAGGTCAGGATGTCCTAGCTAATTTATCTTAGCCTTTCTTAGAACTGCTTGTTTGTACAGAACCTCCTCCAGAGAGCCTTTTATCTTAGCTGCCTGTTTGGGCAGGAACTTTCCTTTCCTAGGGCTGCCTAACTGCCTATCTTAGCTTCTGTTTAAAACTGCTTTCTTTAAACTGCTTACTCTGGAAAGTCACCCTTGCACCCGACAAAGAAGATACCTGGATCAGGTCTCTACTTTTAAAATATCTGGGTTCTAAACACTTCGGGCCACATTTAGGTCCTGAACATTTTGGTGTGGTCCCAGATGACTGGAATAAAGACTTAAAATTGGGTGTAGACTGTCTGAGTCGTCATCTCTGATGAGCTCTCATAACACAACTATTCTATTACTGAAAGTAAATAGATTCCCCTTATAGGAGAAAAGATGTTTATCAGTGTTGGAGTGTTGAGTCTGAGTCCTAGTCTTTGAATATTTTCCTGCCATGGTTACTTTGGACAAAGAATGCATGTTCATGCTTTCTGGTCCTCATTGTCTCTGTCATAAAAGCATTGTATTAACTGGCTGATCTCATGTCTGTTTTTATTCTTCCTGTCTGAAGCAAGATGTAATTTTAGGTTTGGAATATATGTCCCAAAGGGCAACAAAAATATGAAGCTAGATAGGTCCTTAAGTCACTAAATTTCAATGAATATGTATAACCAATTAATGGCATTGCGATTAGCATTTCATCCTGTAGCTAAGAGGGAATATGTTTGCAACTGTGTGAAATAAGAAAAGATTACCAAACATATTTGATATTATTTAGTGACCTAGTGGAGTTTTTCTTGTTAAAATAATTCCCATAAATAATGGGTTAGATTTTTCAAGACCAGATTTACAATAAAATATTTAAAACCTAAGTTAAGCTCATGGGAAGGACCTAAAGACAGATACACCGAATGACAAGCAGAAACTGGGCTAGTTGACATTAATTTACAATTTTAGTTTCATGGTATATTAAAACACAAGCACATGAAGTTGTGTGTAATTAAAGATACAAAAACAAGCAGTGTTACTTTTGAAAGTAATTTCTATCATTATTTTTTAATATGGGTTAATAAAGAAAAATAAACAGCTTAAACGTTTAAGGCATGCTTACAGTATAGTTCATTCTGTGATCCTTGGCAAAAGTTTACCCGACACCTGCTATTTATTTAAGAGATCATTCACTAACTCACATTTACTGAATGTGTGTGTTACATGAAGAATTGACTTCAGAGGTTGACACCATAGTTCTACCATTTACAAAATTTATATAATATTTTCACTGCTTCTCATTTTTTTGTTTTTCTAAATGACTACTAAGACATAGTTATTATGGGGATTGGAAGAGTCATTTAGTCAAAATAGGTGGAAATAAATGTTGGTGAACTGAGTTGTTACTGCCTCTGTCTTACTGCAAGGCAGGTTTCCTAGCAAGTGTTCAAACTTTGTATATGCTGCAATGCTTTTCATCCCCTAAAGTGGAAAGGACATTTGCTATGTAAATCTAGGGATGTGAATCTTTAGAAAGCATGTTAGACTCCTCAGGGTTGGCTAAGCAAGTCTTAGAAGCATGTGTATGAGTTACAAATGACCATACACTCAACCGTATAAAACACCAATATTTCAAAATTTTCTGGAAGAGCCAGATTAAGCCAGATAGATTACTTAAGAAGAAATGTCAAGGTAGATGAGGTCAGATCTCACCATTCTCTAAGATGGATGCAGGGAATAAATGGGAGCAGAACAAAATGCATTTCTTTTGTTTCATTGTGCTTATTTGCATAATCTTATTTAAAAATTATCATATAGAGAAAACCATAGAGTAGATTCAATAGCTCAATGAAAATTTACAAACTTCACAGGGTTTTCTAGTTTTTACAGGAGTTCCAGATAACTGAAGTGGAGTGAGAAAGTGGGCTAAGACTCTAGCGAGAACAATTCACCTGTGATAGGGCAAGAGAAATGGGTAGAACTGAGTGTTCTTGGTTCTAGGCTTTCCAGTAAGTGCATCGGGGTTTCTCTCAGACAAGTAGAACACTGCTGTCCCAGTGGGTCTGGGAATTACAGCATGAAGGGAATACTAATTATCATGACTTTTTCTCACTGCGGCAGTGTTGGGCACAGTAGGGATAAGAACAGAAAACACACTAAGTTTTGTATCGTACAGGTTTTGCTCTAACTTGGAAGGATTTTTTTTTTTTTTTATTGATCTGGATTATCTAGGTCAAGGAAAATTGCTGACTGTCAGGTCAATAAAATGAACAGTCTCAGGGCAGGTAAGGTGGTTTGTTTCGAAAGCATGAGGACCTGAGATAGATTCCAGAAACCAAATATAACAGCTAGATTTGCTCTTTAATCTCAGTAGAGGAAACAGAAATAGTTGGGTGTCTGGGCTTCCTAAGCAGACAGCTTAGCCTACTTGATGCATTTCTCAGTGACATAGCCCATGTGAAGAAGTAAACAAACAAAGCAAAACAAAAACAAACAAGACAAAACAAGACAGACATCACCAAAGGAATGATATTCCAGCTTGGTCTCTGATTTTCACATACATGTGCGTACTTATCTTCATATATGTGCACTCGCATGCAATCACATATACACACACACGGACGTAGTGGTGTTAGTCAGTAGGTTAGCTGAGAAGTAGGGAAATGTGCATAACTGCACAGCTAAAAGAATTCACATCTGTGGACTCAGTACATTAGTACCGTGAAGACCTAAGGGTCTCAAGTGGTCAGTCACATCTTTGAAGTTTTAACGACAGGATGCAAAGAGATAGTTTTAAAAACTAGAAATTAAAAATATTCCTGCTTCGAAAATAAAGCACAGTTATTTTTTAACCACTAGCATTTCACGGTGTGACTTGGGCTTTAAATGATTTTCCTTGAACAGTCTACCTACACATTTATGGAAGTCAACTATGGTTTATGTTTCCGGGCAATACATTTCCACATTTTCCCTACAAGTGTAAAATTTCCCTAGCATGTGTAGGCCATTCAGAAGTTATTGAAGGAAGTTTGACTGATTTGTTGGGGGTGGGTGGGGGAGCAGCAGAATTTGGAAACCTTAAGGGATTTGACCATGTTGTACCTTCTGCTACTGTGGTAAATTACATCGCAATGGGAACTCATGCCTAGGTGAAGGATTCTCTTACTCCCATATACAGTGACACACTTTTGGATGCCTAGAGAAAAACATGTTTTAATACAGCTGAAATATTAGCTTGACACTTCTCCAAACTTTGTCCTATATGGATAATAAAAAGTTACATTCTGAATACATTAAACATAATAGTGGAAGGAGATTCATAAAATGTTTTTCTCATCTTCTACATGCATGGCAAGTCTATATGCTGGAAGCGCAGAGGTTCAAACTGCCATCATCTTTTCCTGGTACTTAAAATAGTAGAAAAAGCACAGATCAGAACGGAACATTCTCTGGCTCTTGTCACTTGCATACAAATGAATTCAGATGACATAGCACTACTTAGAGTAAGTCTGGAGCAGAAATAACTCTGGCTTCTGACTGATTTCAGTTTCACTTGTCCCTGGTTTAGAGATAATAAATTAGTATTAAATGGAAATAAGTCAAGGTCATGGTTTTTTGGTCATAAGTGAAATTCATCAGCCTCAGCCTTTTTCCCCTATATCTCCTCTGACTTGTGCTGAAACTTTTCCTATTCAGATGACTTACATTGGTGAATTTGAGTAGTATTTCTGTAGTAGGCTTCAATATGATATTCACGGTCCTTAGTAAGAAAATTACACTACCTGTCAAATTGACGTTCAAATGGTACCATGCCTTTACGGGACAGCTCTCCTCTCCTTTGATATTATATGTTTCCAATAGAGCAGACAGATTTGTTTCAAGTTGAGATGAGACATTCATTATTAACTCAAACGTGTTTCATTGGCTGATCAGTTTGCTCCCCAGTCAAGTTCTCAACACTCACATTTCTTTTAACTATCTTTGATCCACTAATAATTTCTTTTCTAATAGCCTCCATTTTCCATCTTTCCATGTCGGAATGCATTGATTATTTCCTTAATTAGCAGACAAAAAAAAGTAGCTCTTCCTGGCCTCTACCTCATTGTCTGAGTAGTGACAAGAAATACGTACCAGGTATGTTGCTTTGTTTTCTGCTGGACATGGATTTTTTGTTTGTTTGTTTTGATTTTTTGTTTGGTTCTTTGATTTTGTTTTGCTTTGAAGAAAAAAGGCACCATTTTCTTATAATAAAATGTGAACTCCTAATTATTTTCTGGAGACTAGAATAGCTTGGGCAGTGGGAAAGAAGGGCTGCCAGACAAGATACATTGCTATCTAACCCGGTAATTTAAGCATCCTCTCCATCTGTATGTGATGGTAGAATGGAGATAAGGCATGTATGACAGAGCCATACCCATTTACATGGGAAAATATAAAAACACTTTTGTAGAAGCAAGGCTCCAGTGTGAAGCAATCAGAGGAGCCTTGAGTGTTGTATACGGGCAAGGGGGAATAGTTAATTCGGTAGTTTATAAACCTTGTTCTAGAGCAATCCATACCCCACTCCCTGATGACTGGGTGATCTTATAAAATATATGTGACTTCTATTTATTACTTTATAAGAAAAACAGCATATGTATTCTCCTTTTGTTTAAAGTCCTTATTATTATTTTTTCATTTCTCCTCATTTGTGAAAAGATGAATCTCAGGACATGTGTGGGAAAGAAAACGTTTTAGCTTCAGGTCAAGAATACTCCAATAAGATTTATAATAATGTAGAAATTTTAAATTTTCTTAGAGAGATGGAGGGAACTGGTGGTATCTGTTAAAGAGCCCAGAAACTGGGGTGGGCTGGTAATAATTGGATGCTTATTAATGAAAATAAAAAGTCAGAGCAGAGAGAGAGACGGGGTGTGGGAGAAGGACAACGTTAGTTCAGAGGGCTTTGGTATTCCCAACAAAGCTGGATAAGGGTCTGAGTCCATTTCAATATCAGTATTGAATATATGCATGTGTGTATAAGCTCATAGGTCAACAGTCTCATTTTCACTTTTTCAGTCTTTTTATGACCACTTTAGTTAGTTTATTAGCTTCCCTAAACCTCAAGTTCTACATTTATAAAATAAAGATATAGAATCTACTTCATATAAGTTGTAAGAATTAAATGAAATGAGTTATAAGGAGTTGACACATATGTCTTGGACCTTACAGTAGACTCACATGGAGAAAATCTTCCCAGTGCCTAAATGGTTGGAGGCTGGAGAGGGATGATACAGGAGAGAGTTTTGGCAAGAAAACTCCTAGAAGCACTGACTATTTTAGGACTGGGTGACCTCAAGCCATTGTCTTATTTCTTTTCATTTTGAAAATAATAGTTACACCATAGCAATAAACTGCTGACAAAAAATAATTGTTACAGACTACATGGAACTGAATCTAGATCATCACTATTTGACAGAAACACAATTTGAGCAAAATATGTTTAATTTTTCAGATTGTCATATTTTTAAAAAGAAAGAAACAATAACAGCATTTACAGATTTTATTCAACTTTATAGCTAAAAATGTCATGGTTTAAATATGATTGCTATACATTTTGATGGTCCTTTACGGTATGCCTCATTTTCCAGGCTATATATCCATTTAGGCAAGGTACATTTGATGTGGCCAGTAACCATAAGTTATCACTGATTGCTGCACTGAAGATCATACAGCTAGCTTAAGAAAGAGAAGCATACATACATGGATCCATGTACATAAAAGACCTACTACAGCTACATCTGTTTCAGGCAGCAGAACTTTTCTCTCATACATGCACCTCTGTATAAGAAAAAGATTCAAAGGACACCTTTAAAATGTTATTTTTATTTCTCCCTATATGACAGAAAAGTCTTGAGGCAAGCCTGCTGCCTTACTCTATTTTTCTTCTGGTTATATTTATTTTCACCTGGATTATGAGAAGAAATGAAGATGTGTGTGTGTGTGTGTGTGTGTATACATATATATATATATGTATATGTATATATATATGTATATATATACAGTTCTGATCATATCTAAGCATACCTTCACCAATCCACAGCAGTGATACTTTAGTATTGAAGTACGTTTTCCTAAACCTGGGACATTTTAAGAAATACGAGAAATGCAAAATTATCTGCAGCAGTTATATATATCAAGGCAAGGACTTCTGACAGATGCCTGTTTAATACTGTAAATACAAAGCACATAGTGAAAAAATGATTTCACGTGAGAAAAAAATATTGTGCAACTGTTTTGTCTTGTTTAAGGTTTGGTCTCGCTGAAGCAAGACATTTCAATTAAGCCTGTTTGTGCTACGCTTGAGCAAACTTTTGCAGATGGCTGAACCTTCAGTTCTAAATGTCCGCAGTTCTAAATGTTCGTCTTTAATTTACCCAAACTTGATCAGAATAATCTCCTTGAATTCATGTTTCATGTAAATCACACTGGCACGAATACGTTGCCAGGTATCAATTCTAAGTCATAATTTACTCACTCAGTTGTGTACATGGGCAAATTCTAAGTAAAATAGCTAAAGTATTTTACTTTGTTCTTAGATTAATTGCTTAGAAAAAACAACGTATTGACGTTAAGATTGGTTTCTTTAATTGAGAAGACAATTCTTAAGTTTACTCACTGTTTTATGCCAATGTGGTGGCTACCTTTTGTTTCACTTCAAGCTGTACAGGCGGTGTAGTTCCTGAGAACGTGTCTCTCATTTGGTGAGGTGTTTTTGTGACCGTACATAACTTGCAAGCAACTGAATGATGGGTCGAATGTTTTTAAACACTTAAGGCAGGAATTATATTTTAAGCAAATATTGAAATGCAAACACAGGCTATACTATAGAAGACTTGACAGCACCCCAAGTAGCTAATCAATCAAAATGAGAATTTGGGAGATAGGCTGAGTCGCATCACTTGAGATCCACAAAAGTCTTTTCAGAAGCTGTGGCTAAAGCCTGAAGGTTAAGTAACTGGATTAAGGTCTCACAATTTTTGTTAGAATCAAAAAGGATTCGGAGTCTCTTTCAAAAGCTGTCCAGAGGTTCCACCGGCACATCAATATGGGTGTGCATTAATTTGAAGCATCAGAATAGATCAACTGGGAAACTTAGGAAAAGCAATTGAAAACAATCTCTGAGTCAAACGTGTGCACTTCTGTGAATAATGGTGGGTTCAGTCTGTTTCTTTTCTATTCAGTTTCTTGTTCAATAAGATAACACAAATACAGTGCTTGGGAAAATGTCTGGTGTACATTCACACTTGATAAACTATTATTTTTTTATCATTATTAGTCATGCACCTGACTTTTTCACATCTAAGAAGTATGAATGATTGCACTCCTGTGCATGGCTCCTCAGTCTTGAAGGACAACAGCATATCTATTTGTGAGATAATCTGAAGCACCGTAATGGGTGTCATTAAATCGTGCCTACCTGAGGCAGTATAAATCATTCGGGTAAATGAACCAATTAAAAACCAATTACTAACACTGTCTGACAATGGGAGATTGAGGAATGGAGAGAAAGGCTGATATGGCCTCGGTGAAACTGGTAGGGAGGCCCTACCCCTGAGGTTCCAGGGATGGATTGACAAGATGGTGAGATTGTGAATGTTCTTCTCAGAGGCATTAAACCTTTCATGTCCTGTAAAATCCAGTGCCTGCTTGCTGAAGGCATAGCTGAACTGCATAAAGCAAAGGACCGTATTCATGAATGCTCTTCACTGGCCACTATTGCTTCAGTGTGAGGTCCACTTAGAGAAAGCTGCTGTCACTTGAAAATTGTCTAGATTTGGGTCTCTTACATAAGGACTTACATGTGTTTCCTTTCAAGAAAAGAAAATGTGGATGAAGTAAAAACGAGCAGTCTTAACGAAGCTAAAGTTGCCACTTCACTGAAAATCTATTTGATATAGTTGAAAGAAAATTTAAGAGACACTCTGGAGTAGTTACTTAAGCCTTTAATCCACTAATTCGAATTGATTTTTTCCCTCATGTAGATGTTTTACATAGGAAAAAAAAACACAGTCAAATGCACAGAGAAATCATCTTTGTTATTTTATGTACAAAATCTTGGTTAATAGTTCCCCATGCAAACAGTGACAACTGCTACGTTTTATTATCAGGCTCAACTCCCTGGTTTAACTTCACTTGCACAGTACAGCAAGTTTGCTGAGGTTCTAACATTTATGAACAACAAATATCTCCTTACTGTCTTGATTTAGAGGCTCAAGGATTTTTTTTCTCAGCCCTGGGCAAGGAAGAAGACTCCGGCAAATTTGATGTCTTGAATGTTGAATCCTACAACAGATGAGACACTGTTTCCTCAAATGGTGGGAGAAATGAGGCAAATAACTTTGTAGCTTTCTCAGGCCCCCTTTTAAAG
Organism: Rhabdomys pumilio; assembly: GCA_030674055.1. Classification (NCBI taxonomy): domain Eukaryota; kingdom Metazoa; phylum Chordata; class Mammalia; order Rodentia; family Muridae; genus Rhabdomys; species Rhabdomys pumilio. Next base: position 25,573,184 of record JANHMN010000016.1, on the reverse strand, counting down.
ACTGTAATCCATTTGTGCAGGAGGAGTCCTTCTGACTGAATCACTGAAAAGCCCCAATCTCTGGATACTATTGGATTAATAATTAAGTTGGACATGAGTTTTGGAGGGGACACAAACTTTCAGATCTTGGTAAGCCCCATGTTCTAGCTGTGCTTTCTTCATTGTGGAAACTGTGCCCCAGTGCAACCAGGAGGCAATCTTACTTTTCTCTTGTATTGCTTTCCTACACTCTAAAGAATGGATGGGATTCTTAACATCATCGTTTTATCTCTCTAAGCTAAATTCATCTGAGGATTATTAGTGTCAACTATTCTCAGGAATTGGTTCCCAGTCTTCAACCAATGTTAGAATCACATGCTTTACTCCCCCCTTAAGGACACAAGCTCTCTTTGTTGCTCTAATCTTTTCAGAAATTCTGATGTCCTTCTTCTGAGGGGTGGCCCAGGAATGTGCATTTTATCAATTGCTCTATGTCCTTTTGCTACAGATTTCTGGTAAAAGTATATTGAACAGTACTCTTCCTAAAGGATCTCACCCTAGTTTTCTTCTCCTTAAGTCTGCTGAGTTTCTTTCTCCCTCCCCCTCGCTCTCTCCCTTTATTCCTCCCTCCCTCCCT
>JANHMN010000016.1:25556426-25572468 GCA_030674055.1 Rhabdomys pumilio | reverse complement strand
TCCCTCCCTCCCTCCCTCCCTCCCTCCCTCCCTCCCTCCCTCCCTCCTTCCCACCTCTCTCTTGGTCCATCTCCCTCTCTTTCTCTCTCTCCAGTCTCATCTCTCTCTGATCACACAATATTAAATATGTAAGAATAACCAAGGCAGCATCATTGCCTTCATACTAAATGAGACATCCCTTCTTTAAAGTCTCTGAATGTGATTTATGTACTAAAACCAAATCTGGTGATGCCAAGCCATTGTCTTCACACTATCCCACAAAGGCAGGATAAAGGGCATGGGCTTTCCCATCTGCTTTGCAGAGTTTACCAGTAAGATGGTTGTTCCATCTGCAGGCATGGGATTTCTAATTGTTGCTCCTAATTGCTTTGCTTTCAGCAAATGGATTTGCTCTCTGTGCCATTATTGTTTATTTTAATTCTGTTCCTGTAGGATATACTAATACAAAGTTTTAACTTCTATTTATTATCAAAGTAATGGTTTATACGAATAGACACCAACACTTGGGATATGACTGTAGTGGTTAAGTGTTCCATGACAAAACACTCAAGATAATTGACTAACAAAAGAGAAAATGCATACTTTCGATCTTGATTTCAGAGGTTCTCAGATTTTGTCTAAGCCATTGGCAAGGTTGAAAGTTATTCTTCCCCTACCCCAGTTTCACTGGGCCAATGTTCCACTAATGCCCCCTCTTTGCTCCTCCCCAAATTGGATTCTTTCTAATTTCATGGTTATTCCAGCTCATAGCAAAAAATTTTGATCTTCAAATTTGTATATGAGACAGAATATTAAGGGATTGTCTTTCTGATAATGGGTTGTATTAATGGTGCATCTGCTTTAAAAATCAGTTTGGACTAGGTCTTTTATGATCACCTTTTTATATGACACTGATCCACTTATGGAAGGACTCAGACAGAAAGGATGTCAGGCTTCACTACTATCTAGCAGATTTATAAACCGAAGTAAGCCCCACCTCACCCATTTTTTTGGTAACTTACCAAATCTATGGTGTTGTATTATAAGTAAGAGAAAATAGACAAAACACTTCCTACCTCTGCTTGCTTTTTGTGCTCCAAAACTTGCTTTTTCTTAATACAAACAGAAGAATGGAGTGAGGCAGACTTAATTGGAGAAGCTTTTCTTTACAATGAATAGTAGTAAGTGTGGAGACACTTGGCTACTTAGGGTCTGAAAATTAGGGACTTTTAAGTGCTCAGCTCTAAATAGGACTTTTATATCTCTCCTTCTTAGACTCAAAGAGCATTGTGGGAAAATAAGTGAAAGGAATGTAAAAGCCATAGATAAGAACTATAAAATGCTACCTTTGGGCATGATACAGCCATCACAATCATGGTCTAAAAGCTGTTATAGTTGCCTGCACTGGTCCTGCACAAGATGACCTGTCAACAACTAATCATGGATACAGGACATGTTCAGGTGTGTCCCCACTCCCTGCTGTTGCATCAGCCATTGATGGAATCTGAGGGAGAAGTCATTAGCTTCTGATATAGATCAGCTGATGTGTCAACCAGGAGCTACAGTATAGTTTCATATTCATGATCACAAAAACAACCCTAGTTAAACTCAGTGCATTGCAGACAAAATAAAAAGAAAGTAACATTGTAAAAATAACTGTAGGGAGGAGGAAGAATTTTCAGGGGAAGTTGAGAGGCAAAAGAGAATAGGAGACAATAATAATCAGAAATATATATATATGTATATATATGTATATATATATATGTATACATATATATGTGTGTGTGTATATATATATATATATAATATATATACACATATATATATTATATATATAATATGAAATTTAAAAAGCAAAACCAGAATGGAGAGGATACAAAATTATGTTTAGTATTTTTCTCTAATGAAGAATTAAGTAGGTGGGGAGTTTGGGAGCTCATATAACACACGACTCACTGGTGAGGCAATGCAGAGAAGTACGAAGCCTCTCTCTACCATTTATATAGGTGGGATCCATTTTATACATCACCTGTGCTCCACAGCATCGGTGGCCATTTCTTAGGAGGCCCAGCAGTAGCTTATTAATTAGTTTCAGCTGTTAGGTAGTGAGCTCTCACTGTTTTCTGGTCTTTCTGGATATATTCATAAAGGTCTAGAGTGACCGCATTGGTGAGTACTAGTCACATTCATTTTATTGAGAAATCTTCTTCAATTTGATCAGATAGACACTCCAGCCGAGTAAGAGGAAAGAGAACAATTGAGAAAGAAGCCTGCTGCGATTCTGTACCTACTTTGAAATCATTCTTGAATAATACATGTTTCAAAGTATGATTTACATGCATTTAAATTTTTGGATAATTAAATATATTGAATCCAAGGCAGTGCTCATATATCTGACTATGAGTTGGCCATAGTGTTTCCTTATTGGAGTCTCATGCTTAAGACACTGAGAGTTACTGTCTGTAGCTTAAAATGTATTCCACAGTTTCTTTCTCAACATTTTTTATTAGCAATTTTCATTGTCTTTCATTAGTTCTTCCTTATTTAAATTTTTCTTCTTCATTCTTTTAAAAAGACATTTTTAAAATGAGCTCAATACATCAGCCTTCTTAGTGTAATAATTAATTCTTTGGTTTCTCTCATTTATTAGTTACCGTATTTTTTCTTCTGTTACTGTCTTTTCACTAATGTATCTGCTACACTGCTTTAAATTCTTCATCTTCTTACCATATATCAAGTTAAACTCTTTATTTGCTTATTTCTGTTCAATACATACACACACACACACACACACACACACACACACACACACACACACACGCACACACCTTTTCTTTGAAGTGCAGTGACTGAAAATATATGGTAAAAGTAACAGTTATTCTCTTATTTGGTTTAATTTCTTCTATTATTTTTCACAGTGCCTAATGTCACATTTAAAAGCATTTCTTCGATTTCTTTTATTCTGTGATTTTTTTTTCCTCAGAGAAGTCCAGGATGCCTCAGGATATCAATTAACCCTATCTATAACTACAGAATAAAGACTCACAGAAATATTAGGAAAGGTTGAATATTAATTAAATATGATTCTTTTTTTCAGACAAGCCCCTTCACTCTTATCCCAACATAGATCGTTGCATTTTTTTTCTTTCTTTGGGAGGGACTTAACTAGCACATAGATAATTTGAAAGATAATTCTAAGTACTCAGTCATACAAGTAAATGACAGTACAGTATGGTATTGTTCTTCTTTTGATCATTTTAAAGAAGCTCATAAATTTTTGGTTTATAGGTTTTTAAAATAATTGGATTTTGTTTGTATGAATGAAATAACTGGTTCTTACAAAACTGAACAAACACTAAGGGACAGTATGCTATGAACACTACCTGTAGAGTCAGAGAGCCTGGGTTCTAGTCTTGGCTCTTTTGTTGACAAAGGGAAAAGGGATACTTCTCTAAATGTTGTCATATCTTATGTGGGTTTTGCTTTTTAACCTCATTTCTGAAATGACATGAATAAGATATTCAGTGTCTTTGTCTAATTTATCTTGTTATAGTCTTTGCAAAGTTAGACTTAAGAGTCAACTCCAATACACCGTAATGAGATCTAACCTAAACCAGTATGCCCTTATCCTCTGTGACTGCAGAGAAAATTAACTAAACACATGAGCCTCTTTTCCTATGCTCTTACAAGAATTACTCATCCTGTTTTAACTGTTTCCATATACTTTGCTATAATGTTGAGGTAAGAAGAGTAAGACTATACCAGGTAACCTGATTCTAAACAGATCTCATAAGATGAATGAGTAAGTTATATGACATGGAGTATAGCTTTATGTAAGCGAGCCAATATTTGATCAGACAGAATTTTAAATGTTCCTAAATGGGGAACGTTTATGTCATCCCTCCCTCCAAAGGCTAAGGAATCACTCTGGTAGAGAAAAGGTGGAAATATTCTAGGAAGCAAAGATAGTGTATGTGAGCAAGGAAACAGTGTTTTTCCTGATGCAGCAGGGCAAATGAAAATGGATTCACAGCAGTTGTGAGAAATGCGTAAGACTGGTGAGAACTCAAGCTGAACAGCGTCCCAGCAGAAAATGGATGGCCAACAACCCACCTCTGGCTAAAAAGCTTTTGGGACAGGGACAGGGATCTTTATTTCATGAACAAATTTACACCTCATAGGACCACCACTCTCCAGGCCAGACCCTACACTCAATGAGGAACACAAACTATACTCCATGTAATTTCTTCCTCCCCCTCCCCCTCTCCTCCCCCTCTCCCTCTTCCTTCCCACACTCCTTTTTTTCCATTTTTCATTACTTTATTCACTTTACATCATGATCACTGGCCCCCATCCTAATCACCCCTCACACAGTTCTTCTCCCATCACCCCTCCCATCCTCCTCTGTTCTTTTTTCTTTTCTTAAAAGAGAAAACAAAGTTGGGTGAGTATGTGGTAAGGATTGTGTCAGAAAAAAGATGGAGGTGAATATAATCAAAATATAATGTATGACATTCTCAAAGATTTAATAAGAATGATATGTAAAACTAAATAAATTGATAAAAAGATGAACATTCATACATACTATTTATAGGGTACAAAATATACACATTAACCTGAGACTAAATTTTTTAAAACAATATTTACTAAAACCTGTACAATAATAAGTGTAATATTTAGCGATATAACTAAATTGGAATTTTAGAGGGAACAACTCTAAATTTTAAATTAAGAAATTCTAAATATTCTTATCTTCACATATAACCATTTAACTACCTCTTCCCTTTCTTATCAAAAAGTTCTCATCATCTAAACTGGTTCAACTCCCTTAGAGGTACTGATGCTGAGACTCGAAGTTTACCACTGGTTTTTAAATTTATAGTTGTGTAGAAATTTACAATTTCAGCATGAATCTTTTGTCCAAACAGTGGGACACGTTTAGGATGATGACATGCAATCTCCAATCTGATGGCTGGGCTTCTTCCACAGGGACTGTTTGTCAAGGGTTTAGGAGGCAAAGCAAGCAAGAGGAGTTGCTTTTGGATAGAGCCTGGCATAGAGCTGGTGTGAGGGTGAGCATAGTCCCTGACCTCTCACCTCCTTCTGCAGTACAATTAAAAGGCATTGTTTATTCAGTCTGAGGATCGAGGTGCTGTTAAAACCTTGATTGTCAGTGACGTCGTGACGATCAGAAGTGAGCCATTTCTTGAGCTAATTTCTTTTGGTAGCTCATACAACTTTGTTTTAGCAATTTCGTGTTTTAAATTGAGCTTTGGAATTACAATGTGAGCTAAGGATAACATAATTAAGCTTTCAATATCTGTCCCCTTTTTTTTCTGTAAATATTTCTTTTGTGTCACATGAACTTTATAGCAAAATAGTATTATGTTGAATAAATTGACTTGAGATGTAATTAAAGATTGGTAGTTTTCTATCTGGAAAAGATATGAAGCATGTCATAAGGAAATGGCCTGGCTTCTGAAATTCTCTCTCTACATTGGTCAGAACAAAAGCATCTAGATTTGAATATTTTGAGAATGGAAATAGTGATTCAACCCTAACTTTACATGTAATCATATTTTAGGTTATCAGTAATTCATGGGATAAAATATATTAGAATTGAATATGTAGTCCTAAACTGAGTTTAGCCTAACAAATTCTTAACATTCACCATTGCCTTTGACTAGATTGACTTATCTACTCCTACTCTCAAAATACCAGTGAAGGACTGGTATATTAAATTTCCTGAAAAAGATTGGCAATTTAATATTATTATGCTTAGGTTGTGTTGTAATCTTTTATATTTGATTTTTATAAGTTGTTTCAACTTTTTTTGTCTATTCTTTATCATGTAAAAGAAATAATGGTTTTATTACAGTATATCTATTGCTTTATAATTCGTTTTAAAGATGAAAGATATGAGAGGCCCGTTGCACTTGGCTCTTTAGGAGGCAGCTTCTGAGATGAGGATTAAAGACTCTGGTTTTAGATATATCTGTGATTGGAAAAGAAGCCATGTGGAATTTATGGCAAGCCCCAGGAGGATAATGATGATACAGAGCCCTTGATTTCTAGAGCATGGTATCGCTAGCATGAAAATTATATACCACTAGAAAAAATACCATCTGGAATAATTTGAAAGATCATGGGTATCAGAGCTTCGGACATCAAGCAATCATATACGCAGAACTGACTCTAAGAGTTCATCTCTTTTAGGTCATCAAAAGAAGAAGGTCCATCCAACCCAGCAGTTCTTTGAAGCAGACACGTATTACAACTGCAGGCAATGATCAGCGTCAAAGGCCAGTCTTCTGTCAGCCACTAAACGTCTTTCAGTGTGCCTTATTCATGTCTGCTGCTCTTGTCTGTCAGTGGCTACACCACATACTGTACAACAAGCTCGATAAGCTTAGAAAAAGTTTATACTTTATGAATGTGTCTGGTGCAAAAATGGATTCTTGCTCAATTTAGTGAGAAGTGATGAAAATGGTCGCTCTCACTGGGTGTGGCTTAGGGGGTCGGAACTGGGCTGTCCGCATATTTGGAAATGAAAATCGTCTAGGTGAGGATGTGACTCTTGGGTGGTAGTCATTTTCCTGAAAAGTTGCTCAGTGAGGTAGAAGCAGAAAGACTGGAACATTAAAACTGTGAAGAGACAATGAGTGATGTCTACTCTACTAAAGCTCATGAGAGTTGGGCAGATTCTGTCTTCATTTCCTAGCTCTTCTTTCTTACTGTCTTAAGTTGACTTCATTCATGATCTCAAAGTCACCATGTTTTCATTCATGATTTCAAAGTCACCGTGTTCAGGTCACAGGTGGCTTTCCACACTGCCAGATGCATGTTCTATTCTCAGTCTCAATTTTCTTGACCGCCACAGAATTTGTTATTAGTGGTTACTTCACCTTCATAGAACAGCTTTTCACATTCTCAAAGTTCCTTGTGTATTCCTTTATAATATGGCATTTAATTATTTAGGTTTTTTTTTTTTAACTTTTCTCATCCTTTTCTGTCCTTTAAACATTAGATTGTCCCAGTGATCAAACCTTTGCTTTCTCTTTTCTGTGCATCTTCTCTCATATAAATACAATAACTGACTTTTCAGCTCTTGACTGGTTTGTTCATTCTCTGTTCAGGCTACTTCCTTATTGCCGGGAGAATACTGAGTATGCCTAATTAATCAGAGTTGTGAAGATTTTTAACTAAACTTGCTTCTCTATGGAGCCATCCTTAACTCCTATCACCAGGACACATCACATCTGCCCCAGCCAGCATCAGATGATGCCATCCATACAAGGTAAATTTGACTGCTCCTCTTAATCTCAATAGGCCAAGCTTCCTCAACTATTCTGGGAGCTAATCAACTGACTGTGGCACCCAGTTCTTACTCATTTATAGCCATCTCTTAACTAAGATGCCATGGTGATATTTTCTTACCTAAAATGAATAAAATATGAGGTAACTCAGTTCTTACTAACTCCATTCATAGTAGAAGAAAAACCCAGTGTCCTTGCTGTACATAGAAAAGGTTACCTGGTTTCATGTTGTTTTGTTTGTTTGTTTGTTTTCCCTTATATGGTCTGTTCTGTTTTCATCAATCACCATTTTCCCTCTACCAAAATCTGTCTTAATTCCTACTCCAGAAACTGTGCTTTCATCCTTTCCTCTTGCAGAAATCCTCTTTAGTTATTCAGTTCTGATTTGTGTGGTTATCTGATTCAAGTGTGTAGCCAGATTTTTACCTTCTTAAGAAGTTTCTGACTATTCAACTGCGTTAGTTTTTGACAAATTAAGACAAATGTAGACACCTGTGGGAAAAGGAACCTACGGCTGGGGAATTGCTTCTATCATTTTGGACCATGGCCATATCTTTGAAGCATTTTGTTGATTACTGATTTATAAGAAGGGCCATTTCTAGGCAGGGGGACATGGGCTATAGAATAATGGTAGCTATTCAGGTCAGAGAAAGCCAGCCAGTAAACAATGTTCCTTTATGGTTATTGCTTCAAGTTCCTGCCTTGAATGTCTTTTTTAGTTTCCTTTCATGATGGATTGTAGCCTGTAAACCAAGTAATCCCTTTCCTCACCCAAGATGCTTTTGCTTATGCTGTTTAGCACAGCAACTTAAAAAACCATAAACATCAGTACATTTAAAAATACAGACCTCTGATTTCCTTTTAGAAACTACAATTTTTTTCTTCTAAAAAGTTATCAGACAGCATTTTAATTATTTCAGGTTTTGTCTGAACTACTAAATAACAGTTGAAATCTGATGAATGAAGAATTCAGGTTCACAGTTCACTAGCTCATCAACATTAAGCGATAAAACCACTATTAATCTTTTTTGTGGATTAACAACAGGAATCCTCGATGTTACTACCTGGTAAAACTCACATTGTAGTTATGCTATCTACTTGTTTTATATAACAAACCTTTTGAGCTTTTGCTACTAGAGAAAAACCATGTCTTTGGAAATATAATGGAAGAAAACATGTTTTATTTTTGTTTTTATCCAACTTGACTTTCAAAAATTAATTTAAGTTTTGAGTTAAACAATTCAATTTTTGGTTGTAGAAATCTATGCTTTGTATAGTTAGTTGTGTTTTTTCATAGTTGTCTATTAAAAGTTTTTTAAAGCAAATGCTTTAATTTTAAAGTTAAAAATTCAAACAAATAAATTCTGCTAACTTGTTCAACTTCAGGACAGTGTAGCCAAGAAAGAGGAAACTGTAAGGTAGATATTAGTAGAGTTAAGTAAAAATGGGGCCAAACCAAAATGGAACAAAATACTTTGTAATACTGTCTGAGAGGTTTTCCAGATTTATCAGGGAAAGAGGAGCTCAGGGGAAGAAAGACCAAATAATAAATGAGGTTATTCATATTATTAATAATTCTTCTAAAAGGGTTGATATATTGAGCTCATTTTAAAATTCTCTCTTTAACAAGAAAAATGAAGAAAGTAACGTGGGCAATTAGCTAGTGACATGACCACTGCATACATAGGTAATGATCAAAAGCATGTGGGTGGTATGATCAGCTGAACCTGGAGGAAGATGTACGGTCTGGCAAGATTCAGAATCTCAACATCAGTAGCTACTTAAAGTACATAGGGAATGTGGGTGGATTATTAATTTTTTTGAAAATTTTGATATTAATTTGACATTTAACCATTTGACTATATGGCACATTAATATCTTAATTAATTAAATGTAAATTTTTCTATAAATTTCAGTAATTTAAAGAAGATGTGATATCTAATCCCCAATGAGAGTCTAGCTTTAGAAATTCTTGCTTTAAAGCATTATTTTCCTATGTAAAATGTGATGTATCTGCAATTCTCTAATACAACATGATATCATGGGAACTTTTATTTAAACTACTGCCTGATACTATGTAAGGATTTATTTAATTGTGTAATATTTTAACATGCCACATTATGCCGCATATTTTATCTTGCTATGTTTTATAATGTATTTATTTTTTTATTCATGTCAGCATAGAAAACTGTAAACTTTCTGAACACAAAAGAAAACTCCCTCTCTCTTCCTTTTTCCCTTCTCTTTTTCTCACTCTATGCTTGGAGTATAATTGATGCTCAATGGACATTTATTGATGAGTGAATTTTGTGAATAAATGGTTTTTACTTTACAGTCGAATATAGGGTTGCTTATTCTCCACATGAAAGATATTCTTCATCTCTTACAAGCTGCAGAATAAAAACTCTTATCAAGAATGTTTATGTGCTCATCGGCCTTAAAAATGGATGCTAGACTTAAGGGAGGCTCCAAGGACTGATAATATTACTGATGCTATGGTTTACTTATAGGCAGGAGTCTAGCATGATGGCCCTCTGACAAGCCTAATAAGCTCCCCCCACAAAAAAAAACCAGATATGCATACTTACATCCAACCAATGGTCAGAAACCAGGGACTCCTGTAGTTGAATTAGGAAAAGGCTAAAAGAAGCTGAGGAGGAGGGCGACCCCATAGGAAGACTGGCAGTCTCAACTAACCTGAACCCCTGAGATCTCTCAGACAATCATCCACCAACCAGGTAGCATACACCAGCTGCTAAGAGGCCCCCAACACATATACAGCAGAGGACTGACTGGTCTGGCCTCAATGAGAGAAGAAGCACCTAACCCTAGAGAGACTTAAGGCCCCAGGGAGAAGGGAAGTCTGCTGGGATGAGGGGGGTGAGGACATCCTCTGGAAAATGGAGGAGGAGGAATGGGATGAGGAACTGTTGGAGTGTGGCCAGGAGGGAATAACGACTGGATTGTAAAAAAGATTAAATGATGATGATGATGATGATGATGATGATGATGATGATGATGGTGGTGATGATGATGATGATGTTCAAGCAACTGAAACCTTTCATGATGTCGAGGGAAAATGCAATGTTCAATAATATGAAACTATATGAACCAGACATATAAGAACTACATGCGAGTCTATGAAAAGCTCCCGGGATTATAACTGAAAGGGCCCAAGAAGTAGAACTGTTTTCAATAGCATGGCACCATAGTAGAAGAGTCACATTCTAACTTTACTCAGTTTGATAATTCTGGAGAGACATAGATCTAGATGTATTTGATAGGAAATTAGCCGTGGTGAATTGTAGCTCCCAGATAAATACCTTGATCTGAAAATATGAAATTGTGGTAAGAAATGAGATTATCTTAATAGACAAAAGGAGGCGTGGTCTGGGATGAAAACTGCCAAACTTTCAATGTTTACTTCCAAATAAATAAATAATGGAGGAGTAGACAGTAACTTCAGAGGTGAGGGGACCTTAAAGGTGCAATCATAGAACTCAAGAGAGGATGTCAGTAGGGAAGAAGATTTCTCAGTGTCCAGTAAAGAGGTGCATGGAAAGATGTTCCCGGAAATACATTAGATGGGCCCATTCAACTTTTTATTGAGGAGGATGACATTTTCATTTTCCATAAATCCATGTTGAGTGGTGTCTTGATTTTTCTTATTACGTGTTCTCATGTGAAAGCTGGGGCAGCAATAGAAGGAACAATGGCGCCTTTATCTTTCGGAATCAGAGAAAATTTGGTAATTAGTTTGAAGTTCCATTCACAGTTTTCTTAGGAATTCATTGATTGGCTCTGAAGCATCATCATCTTCCAGCTAAAAAGAGACAGAGAGCATCTTTCTGTCTTATGGGTCTCATTTAGTGCAGTGGGATGTTGACTAGTAGCTCTGGTGGCCAGTGAATGTTGAAACTCTATGCAAATCCTGACACTAGCTCAAGTGTCCACACTGTTCCTTTGATAAAAAGGTCCTTGATCTGGCCCATTCTGTTTCATTTTGGAACTAGTAATTTTTTTTTGTTTTGAATATTTTTGTGAAGCCTGATTTTTCTCCTGAATTAAAAAAACAAGTGAGGTTTATATCTGAATTTTGTAAATGGACTCTGATTCACAGTATTTAGTACGTTTGACTCCTAGGAAATGACACATAGAGAATAATGAGGTGGGTCAGTGACAGCAGGGTCACCATAATATACACAGTGTTAGAGCAGAGGGGAGGATTGCTTAATCCACAGGGTCTTTGCTAGTGGCTGAAAGGCTGATAACATTTAGGTCTCTAATATTAAATTTCTGTGCACGTGAGATTTAGTAACAAATGACAAGAATAAAGTATATCCCTAGGAGATTACTATATACATAATCCTAACTTACAATATGTGGTTAATATTTATTAACATTTTCATATCTAATTGAATGAGATTTTAGTCATGGAGAAGTTTTAGAAGATGGTTAGAAAACATATGGCTTTTTGTCATCATGGAGAGGGAGGCTCAACTGACCACCCTTGCTTATTTTAACTGTTCGTCTTTTGTTTTTTTTTTTTTTACTTGGCAAAGATCTTTTCAAGTACTTATTAATCAAGTTTTTTTCCTTACTAGATATTGTCTTTAAATTTTCCTTTTAATGAAGTGATAAATTTGTATAGCTATTATTGTCTTCCTCATTGTCAACATACTATATAGAGATGGTTGTTATTCATATACAACAGAAAACACAAAATGACGTAGATATTCACAGAATCGCTGATGTCTTTCAACAGTAGTCATTGTTTCAGTAAGAAATATTATTTCAATAAGCAAAACATTAGTTTTCCCTATCACTGTGGATACATCTTAGTCATGAATTTTGTTACATGATGACCATAGCGTAGTTATCATAATATATTCATTTAAATGACATTGTCATTTGACTTTATTCTTTTTTTAATAGAATCCATAATTGAACCACATATTCTCATTTCTGTAGCTTTCAGGAATTATATGGGTTTTAGGAACTAATGCCTACTTGAATAGGCTATAAGTGAAACCCACAGAATCTGCAACCATTTTAACAAAGTAGAACTCCAGGAGTATTTAAAAACTACTGGGAAATAATCCACCCTATAACAAACAAGCTCAGAGCATGTAAGAGTTTTTTTGTATTTCCAAACCCATAAAGTCCGATCTCCCAAATATTTCAACTATTGAACAGTACCATTGAGCACTGTGAAGTATGTTGTATTGAGTCTAATCGGCACAGTCTGCAAAAAACCAGAAATGTGCCAATTAAAATAAAATCATAATATTAATTGGTGGATCAGTACAGCATAGTTTTTCAATCATGTCACTTTTATGACATCATTGTAGTTGCAATAACATGCATTTTAAATTTTTCAACCTTCATAAGCTAAAGCAGGTGTTGGACAAAAAAGAGAGACACTTATTGAAAGAAATAACAGAAAGCCATAGTAGCTGGCAGGGCTGAGGAGGAAAAGCTTTCTAATGAGCTCTGTGATGCTCTGCAGTCTTCTCTTTTCAGAGTTCAGGCAGCAGGATCTAGCCTACACTAGTGTCAGGGTTTACGTGGAATCTTCAGGTGTCATTGAATATAAATCTCAGTGAAAAATCATAGCAATAGTCATGAAATGAGCCCTTTCTTCAATTCTGAGCAAGACACTGAAAAACATCATAAGAGTTTGAAGAGAAGACAGTTTTTATTCTCTCGTCTGCTAGATGGAGAATTTTTTTTTCTTTTCCTCTTACCAATTGACAATGATATAAAATTTTCAGACTTAAAAGATTTCTCTTTCATTTTTAGCCAGCTTACTTGATCTGGGGGTTAAGAATAGCTTCCTCTAATGGTGTCAATGTGGAAGACAAGACTTTCTCAGAGGAAGTAGCTAGTCAGTTGCTGTTTGGGCAAAGCGTAATGTAAAGAGAGTGGGACAATCCAGAACCCTCCTCCTCTGTCTCCTGCTTCCTCCACCACGTCCAGCTGCTTTTTCCTCAAACTGTGGCTTGAGACTTTGCAATGAAAGAAATGGATCTGGCAGAAGCCTGTGACAAAAGCTCTGTGGAAAAGTCCCTTCACTACAACTTTGGCTCTGTAGCTCACAGCTAATTAATCCCACAATAGGATGTGACTTGGCTAGTTGTATTTTGAATGTCCTCATGTGGCCTCTCTTGACGAGACTTGCTACCAAGGGTTTTAAGCTTTCACCCTATTTAATATTCATGTCTAAAGAAGTAAGGTGCCTTGGGATATTAAGAATTTTTTAAAAATTGGTCCTTTAGGTTTAGATTATAATGGAAAATTCAACAGCTATAGCTGCTGGAGACAAAGGTGAGCAATTCACATTCTGGAAGTAAACTATCAAGTGCATGCCAAATAGGAAAAGACTTAATGGTTGGACAGTGGAAGGACAGTGTGGCCAGGTAAATTTACCCACCAGATGTTAAGATCACACACAATGTGATTCCTGATAGCAAAATGCCTCAGAAGAGAGAAAGAGCATTTCAATGAGAGATGGATTTAGCTTGATTTGAGAAGCTGAAATTATATTTTAGTATTTCTTTAATTTTATGATGCTTCTGTCTATGATTCATTTTTATTATCTATACTTAATGTGTGGAGGGCAGCATCAGTTCATATTTTCTGGGAATTTTTCTGGATGCATGGCATAGATATTGCCAGTGCTGACCTAGTCTGGTGCTGTGTTCCCAGCTTGAGATAGGTATGCTTAGAGGCAGCTGAAATCCTTCCTGTAGCAAAGCAAGTCCACATTCATGAAGTTCTATGCCCTGGTAAAGTTTTAGGGCAAACTATCAAGTAATCTTGAAGGATACTGTAGTGAAAAGTTGGAATAAATATGGATATTTCCCAGATCTTTTTACTATAGAAAAAGATGTTTATAAAACAGTGTTTTCCATTTCTCAGTTACACTTACTTTAATGTATGTCATATATATTTCAAATCTCTCTCATATATTCATATATGTATATGCATACATTTTTATCCTTTGTTTTAGAAATATCCACTAATTTATATCCATCAATTGTATGATAGGACAAATTACTATTTTTGGATATAATGTTTGCTTTACATAAGGATAAAGAGTGTTCTTTCTCAGGTTTAACTGACCACAGAACCGAAAGGAACGTGGTTTAAAATGGAAATTTTAGTGCACATGGATGGGGCATAGAGTTTGTCTTGTTTGTTATTGTTAATTTTTCTTATCTCATATTGTTTTTATCATAACATATTACCTCATACTGTCTACATAAAATGAATTCTGACTTTTAGAAAGTTGTATAAATTATTTCAGCATGAAGAAACTCTCGGCATAAAGGAAGTACTTATAATTTGTGAGAACTAAACATAATTTTTCTTTGTAGTTTTCCTGTTAGAAGTTTTTGAATTTCTCTTTTGTGATTAGATAAATGGTAGCAATGAATAAAACTACTCATGGCCCTTTAGATATAGCCAGCACATGCCCAGAAAGCCACTGCTAGTATAAACATTCCTCTGAGAGGTGCAATACTTAAATTCAATAACAGGTATCAAAACTTACAGTTGAACTAATTTGTCCAGATAGCTCCCCTCTTCCTAGCAAGTGGGAAACGTAGGAGTCAGTATGTAGAGGAACTCACACTTTAACATTGTAGTAGACAACTGGATATTCAAAAGCTTTAGTAATGGTCCCAAGTTTAGCAATGAGATACTGAAGGAAAATGAAGAGATATATAGTCCTAGAGAGCATGTTGGCCCTGGGCATCATAGACAAAGGGCTTGACATACCACATATGAAGAAGTTGTTTTGGGCTGAAGATGGGTAAATTAAAATAATGATGACTAGTTTTCTGAAAAATAATTTGGGATGTAAAGCCAGGGCAAGTAGATGTCTGATGTAAGAAATATTAACTCTGGAAGACTCATGAAATCATTAGTTCTAATAACTTGATTTCAATGATATTAAATGAAGCAAAAGGTAATGGATTTTGCACATAGGGGACATTGTAATGCAGTAGTTAGTTCATTTGCTTGCAAAGTACCTGACACATCATAGTTCTAGATAGATGGATAGGTAGATGATGGATAAATAGATTAATAGATAGACAGATAATAGGTAGATAGATAAACAAATTGTCAGACATTAATCACATGCTTTTATTTGAATGAGATACTGTTAGTAGTCTAATATTTTGTAATTCTTCCTTGATAAGTGGCTTGTCTAAATGTGATTTAGAACCAGTTTTTGCTATAGCTAAAACACTTCCAGATTTCAACAAGTTTTGACAAGTGAGATTTCTTGTTGAGGAGAATAGATACTTCATAATCACAGTATAGAGGAGGCAGCACCTAGAAATTTTTTATTTATGTATTAATAGTAAATACATTGGGAACTGCACTCACATCAATACATGGATTCTAGCACAGTAATTTGCATCACTCTAGAGCTCTTCTAGAAGGATTATTTAGATTACTATTGGTGGACAGTTTTTTAAGTCCATTTTATTGTTACATCATTACACCAGGGAGTGGATAGGAAAAGCGCCTAGTAACCTGCCCCACCAGCAACATTCAAAAAACCCACCTCACTAAATATTTTGATTTTGAACATTCTGCTTCTATTTAGATGTTTGACTCCTAGAAACTAAATTGATTTTCAAAATACTTTACATCCCAACAAAGCATTTAAGTCATTCATAAAAATAATGACATATATATATGTATATATATATATATATATATATATATATATA
>JANHMN010000016.1:25528300-25556326 GCA_030674055.1 Rhabdomys pumilio | reverse complement strand
GAGATTTCAGATTTTATATATATATATATATATATATATATATATATGTATATATATATATATATATATATATATATATACACAATCATGTAACTGATCCAGCAATGCAGTACTGCACTACATAGACAGAACCTCATATTGTTTGAGTTTTGTTTGCTTGTTTGTTGTTAGTCTAATTTAAATTCCTTTTATAAATTATTTTCTCACAAGCATACTAAAAGTGTCAATGAAGATGCTGTAAGCCTAGTGTTCCACTAACTGCTACTTTGCTCTTCTTGGAAATTGTAATATATCATCTATATGATCCTTTTTTATTCCTCATCCATATTGCCCAGTTGGGTGACAACACTCCTGGGCTATTTTGTAGGTTAGTATTAGGCCTTATAGACTGTGTTTTTTTGTTTGTTTTGTTTTGTTTTGTTTTTAAATAAAGGTTGATTTTTGAACTCAGTATTTCTCCACTCTAACACAATACTTTGTTTTCATTCAGGTGCCTTCATTTTACCTTTATGAAGTTTGGGAGGCAAGAGAAGTCTACAAAAATAATAATGGTAGCATAACTTGTTGTTCATTGAATAAAAATGTGTTATTCTTGTGTGACTCAGAAAACTGTGTCTTCTGTAAATTGCCATAATATAATAATAGCAGGCTCTCTTGTTAATGTGTAGTAGAATATAATCATAGACATTTTACAGTTACTCACAGTACTTAAAATTTTGTAATGAGAAACGATGGAGTAGGTTCATAGAAAGGGTTAGAGGAAAATACAGGAAGGGTAATAATATAATTATATTCTAATTTTAAATAAAAATATTCTTACTTCCATACTTGCTAGAAACTTTCATCTTGTAGATGTTGTGTTCAATTTTTTTTAACTTAACTATATAAATGTTTACAGGTAGCTACCTTGACTACATTTATTTTCCTTGGTATCCCTCAACTTCCAATAACTCTCAGAAAGAAGTAACACCTCAGGAACCTCTGGCAATCTACTCTGGAATTTTTATTGGGTTGCTCATGTGAGAGAATCTTGTAGACAACGCCAGCTGCTCTGAGAAGTTTTGTGCATCTCTCATGCATGCACAGAAGACAACATTGCACAGCTCTTCTCCTTTGGCTCTTTCTTTCTTCTTACTCGGAATCTTCCCTGAACCTTGGATGAGGGAACGGTGTTAATATGGATGACCCATATGGGATGAGCACTTACAATCATTGGTTCTCAACACTTTGCCCTATGATGAGTCTTTGCACTTTTACCAACTGCAAATGGAAGTATCTTAGACCAAGGTTGATAGCAAGACAAACTCAGAAATGAGATCTAAAGGAAGCAGACACTTTCATATTTGTTCCTATTATTTCAGGTTTGTTCATTCTGTTTGCATTTTAATTTGAGTGATTTCTCCTTACCCATTCTGAGCTGTGAAGATTATTGATTCTTTCCTAACTTGGGTCGAGCTTCTGAGGTGAATTCAAATATATTCTTCATTTAGATTACTTCATATTTTATTTCTTGCATAGAATTTTGTTTCCTTGTAGTTTCCATACTTTATTGACATAGTCTGTTTTGTTTTTTGTTTCTCTGTATGCCCCTGATTGTCCTGGTACTCATTTCACAGTTGTGGCTGCCTTCAAACTTAAGAGATTTGCCAGCTTCTACCTCTGGAATGCTGGAATTAATGGCATGTGACACTACACCCCTTACCTAAATAGTCTCGTTATCTTTTCCTTTAGGAACTTCACCATATTACTCATCATTAATTTTAATTCTATCTGTGTGATAGATACTCAATTTGGAATTTGATCCTTTGTTCTACCTTTGGCTTGTTTGTTTTTGTTTTCTTTACCTTTGCTGTCTCTCTTCCCCCCACCTCTCTCTGTCTCTCTCTCCAGAAAGAGAACACTTTGATTGGGCAATAGGCATTGTGGTCCTAAATGTGTAGGTTCTGGCCAAAAGCTGTGCTATAATTTAACATCGGTGTCCTCTTGGGCTGTTGGGAATTGGTTCCAGTACTTTGTCTTATTTAGGCTCCCAAAAGTCAAGCTTCAAGACCTGAGGGACCATGACACCAGCTGGCTTTGATTGATAATAAAGAATTGCCACACAGCCAATGGCTGGGCTGGTAGATGGGGTGGGACTTTGATTATGCACAGATAAGGGACCAAGAGACAGGAGAGACAGAGAATCCTCATCACTGGAAGCAGAAAGATGGAACTTAAAGGCCTGCCAACATGTAAGAATCTGGAAAAGTGACACTAGGGGGCACATCCCTGATTGGGTCTGGGGTCACAGAGAGAAAATATAGATTTTTAAAGATGTTAACTCAGGAATACCGAGGGGGAGTATTTACTAGCTGTGGGGGGGGGGGTTAGAAGTGCCCAACCCTTGAACTACTCAAGGCATATCACTTGGGCAGGTGCAGCACCCCTATGACCCTCCAGGAGCCAAAGCAGTTTAACTAATTTACTGCTACATTGGACCACCTTGCTTTTATCTCCCTCATGGTTTTGAGACTTCCTTTTGGAAGTTTTCAGAGTTCTTTCTTTTGTGCCTCAGTATTGTTGCTACTAAAAGCTTGCTTCCTTAGAGAGAGAGAGAGATCTTTTCCAATATTCTTAGATTTGCAGAGCACAGAGACCTTGTGCCTGCTGGTTGTGAATTTCTTTCTTTTTTTTTTTAAATTTTTTTATTGGATATTTTATTTACATTTCAGATGTTATCTTCTTACCCCATGCTCACTCCCCCTCCCAGGAACTCCCTATCCCATTCCCCCTCCTTGTGCTTCTATGAGAATGTGCCCCCACCTATCCCCCCCCCCCCCCCTCCCCCCCCCCCAATTCCCCCCCCCCCAGCATCCAGCCTTCATGGAACCAAAGATTTCCTCTTTCACCTATGCCCGACAAGGCCATCCTCCCCTACATATACAGCTGGAGTCATGGGTCCCTCCCTATGTGCTCCCGCCAGGCCCAGTGGTTTAGACCCTGGGAACTCTGGTTGTTTGTTATTGTTTGCTCTCCTCATGACATATTCAGAGGCAGATGCTCACAGCTAACCATTGAACTGATCAAGGGGTTCCCAATGGTTGTGAATTTCTTATCGCCCTCAAAACCTTCACCTACTGTTTCAGTTACTCTACAGTGTTTGCCATTTTTAAAGTCCTTTCTTTATTGACATATTCTTGGTTAAAGACAGAACACTGCACTAGTGGAGAGAGAAGAAGAGCTCCCTTTTCAGATCCAGGACAGAAGTTTACTGTGTGGTCCTAGGCAGTGCCTTTTCCTGTAGATTAAGTCTTTTGTGATGTAAATGAGAACAGAAGATTCAAGGTTCTCTCAGTTTCCACAAAAGGTCCTTTTTCCAAATTCCACAGGCTACTTGAAGAGCTTTGCCCAGATTCACTTTAGATCTGCCTCCTGGGAACTGATGAGGCTGAGTCAGTGCAAGGCTAAGGAGTCCATGAGCTCTCTCTCATTCAAGTCCATGAGGAGCTTCAAATATTCCATCAGTGTTTCTACATTAATAAACATACTGCTATTATAAGGATTTCTTTTTTAATTATAAGAATTTTTTTACTCTATTCTTTAATTTTCAGAACAATTTTGCAAGAGTCAAACTAGTATTAAAGATACAATGATGTCTCTCTCTCTGTC
Organism: Rhabdomys pumilio; assembly: GCA_030674055.1. Classification (NCBI taxonomy): domain Eukaryota; kingdom Metazoa; phylum Chordata; class Mammalia; order Rodentia; family Muridae; genus Rhabdomys; species Rhabdomys pumilio. The sequence continues at coordinate 25,552,678 of JANHMN010000016.1, read as the reverse complement.
CCCCTCTGTCCCCTTCTGTCTCTGTCTGTGTCTATCTCTCTGTCTCTCTTTCTCTCTTTCTTTTTTCCCTCTTTCTCTCTGTCCTCCATGTGTGCATATAATTGATGCAAATTCAGTTATCAAACTATTCCCTTTGGCTAGCTGTTTTTCTAGCTGCTTTGACGAAGACTACCTGAACAGTTAGTCCTAGCATTGTAGAGTGGTGGCTTTTTGATAGTGCTTTTACTCTCTATGTTTGTGACATTGTTAAATTACTTGCTGCCTTACCTAATCAGTATATACAGATTTTGCATTTGTAAACATGTAATAAATTTTAAAACATTAAAAAAATTCCTTCTGTCAAATCATTAAAAAACAGTGATTCCATAGAAAGTTCGTCTCATAAAAAGTCAGGCATAGCAACATGAGTGTGTAATTTTGGGAACCATAATTTTAGGGAATTTTTAGGAGCTTACTGTTAGAAGTTCAGAAAAGTTGAACTCCTGAGTCAGCTGTAGAGATTTGTTAAATAACAAGTATGTCTGGATTTAGAAAAAAAAAGAAAAAAAAACTATTCAAAGGGTTTCCTATAAAAGGAGGGGAAATTTCACTAACAGCAGTGGAAGGGGACCATGGCAGAGGGACCACTTACTCTAGGGTCTCCAGCACTCTCAGAATTTGGCAACAGAATTGTTGAACCCTGCTCAGGCTAAAGTGTAATGACAGGAGTAACCTTATCACAGGAAAGGAAAATATTCTAAAATTTCCTGGTCTTCCTTCTTCCCCAGTTCCCTTAGGAACCATGATTGGGTATGGCCCCACAGAGTTTGGTTAGAAGTTGGTTTCTTCAAGTAGCTCTGAAACCTTACATTTATGACATTTTTGCCCACACCCCATTAGCTTCCTGTGATTTTAGGATGAGCATCTTGTGTCACTGACATGGGAGTTGGGGGTAAGGGTGCGGGACCAGATTGGGGTTTGCCCAGGTGCTGCCAGGCCATCTGAAGACGAACATTGTGTGTGATATTGTTCTTAGGTCCAGGTTTCCTTGGATGCCCAGAACTGCTGCTATCTCTTAGAGCCAATCCTCTAGCCCTATGAGACTTGAGATGTTTAGACACGGGGAGCTAAGTCTTTCTTTTACTTTGTGGCAAATTGAATATTCAGTTTGAATACATTGGTATTTTTTAAAACTGACTTCTAAATCCGTCTGTCATTCTAATTAAGCTTGTCTTCATCTCTGGAGCTTGGCTAGCTCTAAGGCAAGAAATAAAGGAAGCTTGCTTGCCAGGCCAGGCTTTCTAAGCTCTCACATCTTTACTTGAATTGATTTGCATTATAATGCACATGGGCAGGAAGATAGGTAAATTGAATGTGTGATTAACTGAGCAAAGAATAAAGCCCATATAGAGTTAACATTATTGCTGGCTCCTTGCAGGTCATTTCTGAAGGATGGAAACAGGCACTCTCTAAAAATGAATGTATGAAATATGATGATTATCTTATTGAATATAAAACATTTATTACATCATCCAGTTTTCTTTTATTTTACATGAAATGTGTTAGACAATATCTAAGATGAGAGGGAATCACGCACCGTGGAGGCAGCAAGTGCTTGCAAGTTGGGAAAACCACTGGATCTCGAAAGGATCTAGCACTAACTCAGGAATCTTGCTAAATAACAAAACTCTACTCATAACCATACTCTAGGATTTTTATGTAGTTCCACAAAACTAACTGAATGGGCTTCTTTAATATCTGGTGAAAAATGTATTTCACATATGTATATATGACCTTTCTTAGGCTTTAGAGACATTTGAGTACAACCCTGAATGTCCATCATCTTTAAAAAAAACAACAACAACACCACCACCGCAACAGAAATAAAGATTGCTAATTGCTTTAAAAGTGTAGGTATCTGTTTTCCATTATGATTTCATGCTTTCATGATGTTTCCCTTGGGTATGTAATAACCATGTTTGTATAATCTGATAGTATTTCAGCTCAACTTTTCTTTTGAAAGTCACTGTGAATTCCGGTTCTCACACTCTTGATGTCTTAGATAATGCCTTGATCATATAAATATCACTTTTAGACTTCACAATTCAATTGCACAGGTCAAGTCTGTATGAATCACAACAATATATATGTAAATATTAATATTTCATTTCCTCATTTGTGAGGGTGTCCATGAATGGATATTGCATAATCAAGTTAATAGTGTTTGCAAATCTGCATGATGCCTCTGGTTTATTCTGTCTTGATTCTTTTCATTGTGTTAAAACTATCCATATTAAGAACAAGCTTGGGCAGAGATGGTTCAGCAGTTAAGAGCACTGGCTGCTCTTACTGAGGTTCTGAGTTCAATTTCCAGCAACATATGGTAACTCACAACCATCTGTAATGGGACCCAGTGTTCTCTTTTGGTGTGTCTGAAGACAATGACAATGTACTAATATATATATATATATATATAATAAATAAATATTTTAAAAATTTCATAGGAAAATTTTTTTATTTCATAGGGAAAAATCTTATTTTTAGTTCATTGTATTCTATGGAGAAGAAGATTAACAGTATTTTATAACTGAGTTATGTACAATAAAGATGTGCTTACAAGAATGTATTTTTTGAGATGGAATCTTGTCTCTAAAAGCGTTGGATGTGAAAAGAAAGAAAACAAGCTGAAGCTTGCTTATTTCTGAAAAATCACAGTTGCTGATGTCTTATAACCATAAGACATAAACAGCAGCATAAACACAATGACTTTTCTTTGTTAAATAATTTCTGGAATAAGTAGGATATTTTTCTTAGCAAGCTGTAAAAATGGTAATTTCTACATTGACATCAGTAATGCAACCTAACATATGAATTTGAACACATTGAGTTTGCAGCACTTCTTTCATTTTACAAACAAAGTTATTAATTTTTGCTGGAGACTTCAAAATGTTGTCTTTAATGCAAAAGCAAAAGTCATGTGATAGCATATAATTTGCAGTCTTTACTCTTCAGCAGTTTCAACTGGTCTGTGATTCTATTTGGTTATATAAAAGAAGTTTCTTCTCTCAAAAGGTAAAATAAAATTTCAGTCAATCCAAATGTAACAAACACATGATCATATTAATATTTCAGGAATGATCCTAACATCCTGCCTATTGGTAATGGTCTAAAGAACAAGAGATGGATAGTACCAAAGCAATTCAGTCACCTGGCAACAGTTTTAAAAATGGGAATAGCAGTAGCAACTAGTCTAGTAAAGAAGCTAAGATTTCAACAAGCCTCTCCATTTTCTCTGGCTTTTGACTCATAATGTTAGTAGTACATTCTAGTTGTGAAGGATGTTGATATTTTGTTTAAAAAGAATTAATCAAAAGACTGTAAAAGAAGAACAATAATTGTGTTTCCTAAAGAAATACTGAAGTATTATTCATCTAGGACGTGGGCACTGGGGTCTTTGAGCTCTCACTCCAAATTCAACTTTACTTTTGGTCAGAATTCACACTTGGCTAAGGTGCGGGTATGTTCATCAGGTTCAGAATAAACCATCTGCAATTAGTCTTTTTACTACATTTTATTAGAGTTTATTAGAGACCTTTTACTATTACTTTATTTATTAATTAATATAGTAGAAGAATTTTATTAGAAGGGTTTTATTGAATGGTTTTCCATAATAACTGCTGGTGAGTTTTGTTATGGTAGGGATGTCTTCACATGCAAACACACACACACACACACACACATACACACACACATACTTTTTAAGTTAACATGTTATAACCAATAACCACATAACCAATTTAAAGGTGAAGTAAAAGTTTTCAAATGATGTTTAAAATCTCTTGGTTCATAAAACCAAAGAAAAAAGACACCAAATGTTAAAGCTTCAAGACATGAAGACCTTGCCATTAAATAAAAACAACTGTAACTTCGATCTTGAAGATACTATACCTTACTGAAATTAGTATAAAACGATTTTTAAAAGATAAATCCTGATACACATACATATTTTCTAGTTAAGAGTCTCTTCTATGAAAAAGGTCTGCATAAAAGACAGTCCAGAGACATCTTTGAAGGTTCTCTTTCAAAGCAGCTCCACTTTCCCGTGTGTCTGGGGATTTCTGTTATTAATTGAAGTTAATTTTCTAGCATATCAGTTTGCCGTGCACGTGGGAAAGATTGATAGCCTCTCCGATTCTCGAGAGTGTTGGAAATGACACTGTTCCATCACCGGGTGCCTTCACTTTTATCATCACAAATCAAATTATAAACATCGGGGCAACCTTGCTGGAATCTGGCTTCGGGAGATTTCCATAAGATTAATTAGGCGGCCAAAGCAAAGATGGTAAAATAGAAAGGGGAGGGGGCGGGGGAAGGAGGGAGAGTTGGAACCATTCATTCCTGGCAGAATGGAAAGCCAATTCAACAATGGGTAATTAGCGTGGGCCACGGATTCTCAAAGGCACGGAGGACACTGGACTCTTTCTCGCACTCTGATGTTTAGTGCCGTATTGTGGACCCCCTCATTTAATTAGTGCACTTTGATACCCACAGGAGTTTGAGGCTCCAGGGCATGCTAAACACAGACTGACACCAGCAAGCTTCTGCCTCCTTCCACTCTAATTAGAGACACAATGAGCTGCAAAGACAATGTTTTACTCCAAGATTTCTTCTGCAGATACCTCTGGCAGGAAACAATCGTTTATTTTGTGTCTATATTGGTATTCAGATTAAATTGTTAGCATGCAAAAGATGAGTTCAGGGCATAGATCTACTAAAAATGCTTAGCAGGGTTCAAAAATGATGAGAATAATTTGTGAAAAGAAGCATGTTCTTTTGGATTTTATTTTTGCTTTTAATTAGAAATAAACCTTATATTAAAATGTAGGCTGAGTCATAAGGAAAACAACAATTTTACAATATCTGCAAGTTTTGTGCCATAAACAAATTGTTCTAAAATGATCTCAAAGGGTAAGAAAGTGTAAGAAAAGCCCCTCTCCTCCTCTGAATTCAATGGCATTGAAATAACTAAGTAGTTCTAGGAAAAGTGACAGAGGGCATTTTTACATGTAGATTGGTATTCTGTCTAGAGTTGTTTTAAGAAAGCCCAGAAACATTTGCAGTGCCAAATTAAAAAAAAAAATTATAGTGTTACTTGTGACGGACAGTTCCATACTGATTGGAAGAATACAAATATCCCAAGAGAGATTGTATATTGAAAATTACTCTCAACATTCACAAAACAATGTGTTATTTTAACTGTACACTGTAAATGTCATCCTGGGATTGAAGCATGGAACAAATATTTCTATATACTATGTATTCTTAATCTCTATAATTCTATATCATAGAGTCTAATTTGAAAAATTCTCAAGAAGTTGTCAATTAAAAATTATTGAAATATAATGAGATTATTTTTATGTACCTGTTTATTTGATTAATTGTCTAGCTATATAACAAGCTATATCTGTTTTTTTGGGGAAAGTAGATAAAAATCCCACAAATAAAAAGAAAACAAAACAAATCTCCTTTGAGACTGCATCTCCAAAATTCTACTATGCCTCAACTAACTTTTAATTAAGACTAAAAGCCTTATCTCTCAGCAATAAGATTTCCGTACTTACATTCTTTATTGTTCATTATAATTAGCCTGAGAAAGAGCTCTGTTTTGAGAAACAACATTTAAGAGTCAGAGACATAGTAATTTTTGTCTAAGCATCTCAAGCAAAGTGAGTAGAAGCTGTTCCTTATGGGCTGGTTTGTCTGCCTACCTACAAACCTCGCTATCGTCAGAAAGACATTAAATTTGACCAGAAACAGTATGATGTCTTAATATCTTTTATATATATTTTCTTTAACACCCTTGTAATATTGTATATGTGCAAAGAGCAAAGAATAGCTTGCACATCTACTATGAACCCAATAGATTGGAAAAGAATGCTTTTTTGTTTAGCATTACATTTTTTGATCTTTGGTTTGGGGTAAGGTTAAACATGGGACAATCAGGTCCATGATGTTGGCAGCTTTGCTCTGGGCTGATGGATGCAAGGACCATTGATTTACAATTTAGTAATCCACATCCATATATATATATATATATATATATATATGCCACCACCGCCTTGCTGAATGATATTTCTTAAAACTAATATCTTCAGCAGCCTACCATTTATGACTGATTTATTTTACACTACTTTTGCTTGTGAACAGTAATAATATATAGAGCTCATGAATGACATGCATTATTATAAAGTCAAACATCCAGGCCAACAAACTCTGACAAGGATCCGGATGTGTTATTGGATATTTCCATGTGCCAAAGTCTTTTTATGGTTGAGTACTTCCAAAAGTTCTAGATTAGTGACTCATAAAACACCCTCCTGAACTATACCCTTTGGTTTGGTTTCAAATTAATACTCAGTACTGTCCAGGTGTCTGTAAAAGGCTATATCCATAAAAAGAATATTTAAGAAGCAAAACCATGCCCAAATTAAGTACAGCTTTCATTTCTTGCACATTTGAAGCAAGCAGCTAATTTCTAAGACTTGACAAGTGTATCTGTGTAAAGAACCTTGTGCTTTAGACAGGAAAGCCATGAGTTTGTTTATACCTTCTGGGATAGAGTTAACAGTAACATTCCTATATAATTTTTAGGAATAATTCTTAGTTAGCATGACTTAAAAGCACAATCCTTTCTCCCAAAGGTAACTCAATCCCCATCTAAATCACTGAAGTAAGTGTTGAATAATTAGCTAGGAATACCTTACATATTAATGTTTCCACTCATCTATCACTTGAAATCCTGAACACAGCCTCTGCACCCTTTCCTAAAAAAAGATTCATGCTTCTAGCTATAAACGCAGGGGACTCTCAGAATGTATCAGCCGACAGTGTGCTCACTGAGAGACAATTGGTCCCATTATGACTAGTTTACCAGTGGTTAATATGCCTTCATATTTTCTGCCTGTCTTATTGAAAAATCGTCTCATCTATTATTAAGATGTGCACTAGATTATAGGTGCTTATGGGCAATTCTCCATTTATTTTTTAAAGCAACAGAAGAAGGAAAAGTTTATTTGAATATACTAGGTGAATGGAGAAGTTCAACTCCATTGGCCACAAACAAAGATGGGCAGGATTCCTCCATCACCTATTTGCAGAGTTGGGAAGGCGTCTATGCATTTGTATTTTGACATCCTTAATGAGAGAATGTTAAGTGCCATGTAGCATTTGGTTATATATGACAGCAAAGAGCACCATGCTATGACATTATTTTAGATTACAGGCTATGCCAAAAGCCATTTAACAGTTCTATCACAAAGAAGCAAAGGGATCCCAAAGAAACGTTTCTCTGCTCATCACACCTGCTTTTTAAAGTTCCCCTTATTTCCATTAGCCTATTTTCTTCCCATTCCTCTCCATCTTCCCTTTTCATTTAGAAATTCATTTCATTCCCTCCTGTATTCAGTGATGCTCCTTGCTTCAGGGGCCCTTTATAGTAATTTATTCCATATGCTTATTATCTTTTGTGTAAAAGAGTTGGGTCTTTTTTTTTTTCCTCCTTGTTCCCAACTTTCCAATTTTCAGATCATATCTACTCACTTCTCTGGTCTCGAAGCATAAGGAGTTTGCTTGGATCAATTTTATCAATCCACCTTAAAAACGTTAAAACTTCAATGGGGTTATGTGTAGTCTTTCCCACTGACAACCTGCTCGATGATTGCTTTCTTTTCTTATAACTTAATCATTGAGATCTAGTGTCATTTACACAATTGCTCACACTGATCCCCAGAGTGCAGACGTGCAATTAAGCCTTTCCAACGTTTAATGACCACCACTGTTAAAATTATACAAGGTAAGGTTTATAAAATTCTATCAAGAGTAGCATTATGAAGCTTTCCATTAAGAAATAACTATCATGAATCACATTTACTATTCGAAAAAGTTACATTTTATACTCAATATATATCTATTATTGATCATTTGAAAATTCAAGGAGAGATAGATAGACACAGACACACATACACACACACACACACACACACACACATGCGCGCGCGCGCGCACACACACAGAGAGAGAGAGAGAGAGAAAGAGAGAGAATTTTATAATCCAGTTCAGCCAGAAACTAGATTTTCTTCGCAAAATATAGCAATATTCATATGTCTAATGCATCAGTGTCCACATAATTGGGAGAAGGGTTTTAAAGAAATTGTAATGTGCCACCTCCTGACAGACATAGTCAACCTTCTATGTCCCACTAGTAGATATTAGCATATTTTAAGTTAATGGATATTTACTTTCTCTATAAAATCTTCTGCCTAAACCTGTAAGTGTTTTTTATTCCTGAGCAGCAGAATGTCTAATACAAAGAGAAGTAGCCTAGTGGTAAGCTGCTTGCCTGTGATGAACACAGGACTGTGTTCAATTCCTACACTATGAGATGGAGAGAAAAGAAGCTTCATTTTGGATAAAACATAATTAATTTAAAAAATTATCAACTACTTACAATGTTGAAAGCATTTAACTGAGTACAAGTTTTTATGTATAATACATTTTGGAATGCATTCTTGAAGGCATTAAGAGAGGGAGACTTTAAAAGCATCCTTGTTAATGGTAGATTCTTTCTCTGGAAGAAGAATGCTTGTTTGAAAAAGCCTTGTCCAGACCTTAGTCTGAATTAGGTGACTTGGGAAGATCTAATTCTCTGGTAAGTATACTTACATTAAAATTGTTCAAATGAAGTTAAATTATGAAATGATTATTTTTAAAGACAATGAAAAAGCCTTTTAGAGCTTTTCCTATATCCAGATGTTCAGAAATGGCTTGGGTGTAATACCCAGTGTGAAAGCTCCGAAAGACTATGGATGGAGGGCCATGTGCACACTGCTCAGCTCCTAGCATTAGTTTAATGACTTGGGGCAGCAGTTCTCAATGAACTTGCTGTGCTCTATATCCGGAAACGTCACATTGATGTTCACAGGCATTTTGCACAGAGATAGGACTCCTACATAAGAAACTTCAGTATCGGCACTCGTTTGACTAATAACCATTCCTATAAAAATGACTATTTTTTTCTGCAATACAAAATACTAGTTTTGGCAGTGGGGTAATGGGAACCCTAATGATTCTATTCTTTAGACCACTGTTTTTTTTTTTTTCTCACAATATAGAGTAGAATCATCTAGGTGATTTTAAAACAAGCTGATTTTCAAGTCCAACCTTAAGAATCCCTTAGAATATTTACTAAACACATGCAGATGAGTGGGACTTTATTAACAAGTCAAGAGCCATAGCTATATTTAGAAGATTCTTCCCATACTCTGGATATCTGAGTAAAACAAGTGTACTGCAAGCGTCCAGAGTTTTCATTCACAGATGGGAAATGGAATATACTTGTTTATTTCTCCAGGTGTTGAAATAATACTTCCCAATTCTGAGAGACAATGGAAAGTTCTCCAATATTTATGTATATACAGTCTTATATTAGAGTTTAGTTAAGAAAAAAATCCTCTTTAGAATCATGATGAGAGGGAACATAAAACAAACTAATATTTTCTAATTTAATACAATATAAAATTTAATCTAATTACTTTGTGTTGTGATGGCTCCTATTTTATTGCTGATGAAAATAAGTTTGAAATAAGTTGAGTGTTTTGATAAAAATTATTTACAGCTATGGCTCTGAACCCTTGTGTACCATACAGCCAATGGCTCCCTTCATGGCATCTTCTTATGTAGGTTTTCCTTTTGACCATAGAGCTGCTTTTTATAAAGTATTATGTTTATGATTTAGGTGTATAGTTGAATACTTAAAAAATTACATTAAATCAAGCATCAACCTCCTCAAGAGAAGTATAGATTATGCTCTTGTCAGAAAAGGATCCTTATGCAATATCAGATTGTATCCTGACTTCTGCTATTGATGAATTTATACAAGTGTGTGTGTGTGGGGGGGGCTTGTAGCTGTTTATTTGTCTGTGAGCTCACATGTGTGTCACTGAGTAAGCCATTTCATCAGGGCATGGTGTAGCCAATTTTTAAAGGAGAGTTTCATTAGGACATATTCATGGTACACAGATGTGTTTCATAGAGACTGTTTGACTCTAAGTGTATTACACTCTACACTTTCTTTGTACTCAGCTTCTTGTGCTCTGCTGTCCATTTTCCTCCACTTGTTACATCCTTCCTCTTCTCAAATATGTGTGTGTTTGTATTTGTATGTATAGATGTACATGTTGGTATGTGTATATGTTTGTGTGTGTTTATGTCTGTGTGAGTCAGTAGGCATATATATATATATGTAGTGCGTGTGTGTATGTGTAACCTAGTTCACAAGTATCAGAGTATATATGTGACATTTGCCTTTCTGAGTCTAGTTTATTTCACTTAAGGTGATAATCTCCAGTCATATCTGTTTTCCTCTGTGGCTACATTGCATCTACTTGGTGTATTTCTGTTATCTGCTCATTTGTTGACTGACAGTGAGACATGGCCACATCACTGTGTCTCGTGTTTACTCATGACGCCATTGGCCGATATTTTCACAGTTGCATTATATTTGCTTGGAGTAAATGAAGTTCTTTGAAACTTAATTGGATGATTTTATTTTTGCTGACAGTAACATCCATTATTTTATAAATTTGTGCTAGGCTGATGCTTGCAAACAGCCTAAGTTATTAGCATTTGTCCAGTGCTTTGAGCTCAGACACATAAATGGCTCAGTCTTGTCTCCCATCTGTGTTGAACTCAAGTGCAGAGGTACTTAGGCTTTTTTGCTTCTTGCAATGCTGCCTCAGTGCTGTGGCCCTTTTTAAATGTAGCATTTGTCTACTTCTATTAAGAACATCCAACAGCTGTCCTCTGTTGATTTTCAGAGTTCAGTGATCATGATCACCCAGTCTGTGTCTCTCCACTAGTCTCCCCTGCTGGTATTAACCACACATCAGATAAAAGGGTTTTAGAGATTATCTTATCTTAGGTTTTGGTGTCTTTTTTTTTTCTTCTGTTGCTGTGATAAAGCATTAAGACCAAAATCAATCCACAGGAAGAAATAATATATTTGGATTGCACTCCCAGCTCATGCTTCATTGTGGAAGGAAGTCTAGGAAGGAACTCAAGCACAAACATGGGGGTAGAAAATCTGAAGGAACTCTAATTTCCAGCTTGTTCCCTAGCTGCCTCACAAGCCCATTTCTAACTAACTTTCTTACACAGGTCAGGACCCCAAGCCCATGGATTGGAATACCCGCAGTGCTCTGACTTCTCATTTAATTAATCTCGTTAATAATCGAGATAATCACCCATAGACATGTCCACTGATCAATCTGATTTAGGTGTTCCCTGAGCAGAGACTCTCTTTGAGATGACTATAGGCTTCATCAAGTTAACATATATAGTAAGTGAAGAAGGAGAAGGACTCTGGAAGCTTGATTTTTCAAAGCAATTGTTTGAATCATCTGGAGAAATATTAAAGCTGTTCTTACGTGTCCCTCTGGTTCAATATGGTTTTGGACGGACACTATTTCATGCATGTGGAGGGGTTGCTATATGCAGTGCTAAAATATAGACTCAACCTTTTACCTCTGTCTCCCCCTCGTCCTCCCTCATATTTATATAAGTATAAACTGAAGCATAATGAATAAGATGCAAACATACCAACTTTTTCTTAAGACATTCCTTTATTGTAAAATAAATAAATAAATAAAAAACCAAAAACAACAACAACAACAAAAAACATTTCCATGTAAATTATGTGCCACCTTGAATAGCCACCTTGGAGTCACTGCAGTCAAGTGACACATGAATGGAAAACGTGAGTGATCTACATACAGAAGGGCAGTTTGAGAGATATCTCTTGAGTATCCTGTTACCAATCAGCAAATTTCAGATGAGTATTTTTGAATACGTAGAGCATCTGAAGCAATGGTATAAACTGTACATTCCCATTTGGCTCCAAGTTACTAAGTTCCTGCTACTGTATAAATGTTTATATCCCACCTTCCCAAATTCCTTCATTCAAAACCTAACGTTTGGTTTGATGGCACTGGAAGTAGAGGTGCTGTTGTGGTGGTTGACTCCTGGTACATAAGATCACATTTAGGAAGTAGGTACTCAGCACTCACCATATTTTCTGGCATTTCGACCTTAAATTCTCCAGAACTGAGAAAAAGAATGATTTCTTATTTATAAGCCACACAGGTTACAGCATTTTGTTACGCAATTTGAATGGGGAAAGGCACTGGCCATCCACATCAGATAATTACATTCTTCTAAAGTGCTGAAAAAATACGTTTAGTAGCAGAAGCCTATACTTTTCAGACTGGCTAGACTATTGACTTAGCTATTTTCATTAAGAGTTATGTGGAGTTTCAGTCTTCCCGGACACTAGGTAGTATGTTATTTAGGTAATATGGAGATACTATTATTTAAAGTCAGCACAGTAACAGAACACAACTGACAAAGTTTTGTTAGTTGCTTTGGAAAGACAAGAATTTAACTTTTTGTTTTCCTTTTAAATAGCAGCTATGAGACAATAGAATCGAAAGAAAATACACAAGCAATTTGGGAAATATAATATATGCTGCATGATAGCAACAGAACTTTAGAAATTTCCCCCATTTTATTAAGTTGTGAGAAATAGCTGTTGTTAAAGGGAAACATTGCAAAGACTCAGAGAGAAGGCAGTAACTACACTTTCCTCATGACTAAATTCCACAATCTCACAAGAGTGTGCACAGGGCTCAAATCCCTCCACCACTTATTTTAGCTTTATATTTAAATTTATAGGAATGAAGGAAAGATCGGTTCTTGCTATTGCATGTTTCTTTGTAATTCTTCCGTCCTTTTTTTTTTTTACCTTTCCACTTTGCACTGTAGGTCCACTTGTGACAATGTGTGACTGTCAATGAGTATGTGAGGAGGGAAATGCCTACACTGTCAAATTCACTGACTTTAGAACTTGATTCTCTCAATTTTTCTCCTTAAAGTAAATGAATCAAAGACCTTTTCTTCACCCTATTGTTTTCATTTCAAAAGCCACTCAGCCTCTGATAGAAAGGAGTAATAAGTACTAGTTGTAAAATAATCTGTCAATCAATCACGTGTATAGACTGTGGGCCAACCACTCACCGAGCTTTAGAAAAGATTTTAAACACACACATGCACACACGCAAACAAATAAAGAAAATTCACAGTTAAAACAGGTGTAGATTGGAAGCTTCCTCTTTTGTACTAATTTTACTCCTAGAATTTAGAAAAGAGTATAGCAGTTCTATTAAGTAATGTTAAAATGGATGCTTTCAATAAATGGATGTGTCTACAAAACCTGAACAGCACCTTAGCCAGTTAATGCCCAGAGAAAAGCATCCCTGTGCCCTCCATTCAGTGCATAGGAAGAGTGCATTTCCTCTTGCTCATCTGAGCAGTCTGGGTTGTTTTGTTATATCTATTTGGAAACATGAGATGAGGGAGTCTATCAACCTAGAAAGAAACAGACAATAATTTGAAGGATGATTTCATTTATGAAGTGAGCAAAAACTAGTAGCAATGTATGTTAGGAGCTGAAATCATGTACGTGTGTTTGTGTGTGTGTGCATGTGCGTGTGCGTGCGTGTGTGTGTGTGTGTGTGTGTGTGTGTGTGTAATGAACAACTTTTATACTCCCATCATTTTCTTATACTTTTCAGTTAAACTTTGTAAATGTAACTAACCTTGAGGTCTGTAAAGATTTGGGAGGCAAGGAAAAGGCTGCTCTCCCTAATTTGGGCATGGTCCCTAAAATTATGTGCATCAAATAATATCCTCAAACACTGCATTTTCATCTAACCGCCAGGAATATTTGCCCAAATAATTTGTGTTTGCAAATTTAGAAGCTGGGTTAAGACCATTTGCAAAATTTGGTCCTCAAAATGTCAAGCACATACAGCCTTTTTTTATAACATCATAAATATTAAAGAGTAGAAAACTTAAATCATTAAGTTCCAGAGAAGTGATCCTCCATAGTTGCTGGGTTGCATAACACTCAAAAACACAAGCAGCTCCCAACTGTTTCTGCGGGTCCTTGAAACTTCACCTTTAAAACCCCATCTTAAATACAACCCATTCCTAGATTTACATTTAAATCCAGAATAAAACCTCTTTTTCAGTAACAGTGCATATTTTGTGTTCTGCTGGTCAAGGTGTTTAATTAGACAGAGCCTCAAGGGTGAGGTTAGTCTTCAAGGCTCACATCCACAGCCTCTGAGGGAAGGTCATTACAAACCTCTACCCCTCATAATACAACCGTGGCTACAACAAGCCTGAATAGCCATTGCTTCTTATTACCCTCTATAAAAATATATAGTGAGGAGTCAAACCTGGGTAAATTACTTAGAAAAGAGGAAATTTGGATTTCCTGGGAATTTTAGTAACTGAGTGTATTCAGGAGAAAGGTGATCGAGGTCCTTACCATTTGTGTCATAAGAAACTATTGAGCTCTCCATATGAAATAGAGGCTTTGTTGAATAGCTTTATAATGTTAGTTATTAGAAGGGTTCTTGAGCTTTTATTCTTCTTTCTTTCTTTCTTCTTTTACTTTCCTTTTTCTTTTTGGTAAATAAAGAATACTACTACCTGGGGAGCTTCTCGAAGAACATTGGTTCCACAAGCTATCCAGTTTGGTGTCTTTTTTGCGTGGCTTACATTCCTATTTGTGTGTGAGGTGTTAGTAAGTTCCCAGAACTCCAATAGGTCACTGCTCTACTGAGCAGCCAGAAGCTGCCCATAGGGCTGGTTCAAAGACTCAACATTTTCACACTTACAAGAACCATTTGACCCAAAGTTATTATCCAAGGGACATTATGCTGTTTTGAGTCCACTCTCATAGTATTTATTTTTTTAAGGAAACCTAGAAAGAAAAAGAGCATGATAATGCCTAAAATGTTTGCAACAAAAATAACAACAAAAAAAATCAGAAATCTTTTTGTTAAATGAAACAATGAAAGTCTATTTTCTTACTTCTTCCCCTCCCTCCATTCATTTATTTTGGGTACACTGGTGTGAGGGGTGGGGGTCCAGGTGTTCTGTGACAAAAACATGGAAGTCAGAGGATAAGTTATGGTCAGTAGACCGCTCTCAGGATTTGGCTATCATCTTTTGTTATGTAGATCACTGGGATTAAACTCAGAACGTTGTGGTTGATCACCAACTTGATACCTGCTGAGCCATCTGTCTCAATGGCCCATTTTCTCACTCTTACTTCTGCCTCTTTTTGCTGTCCGTGTACTCTTCAGTGAACTTCAAGGGAGCTCTATTGAAGGTCCCTGTTGAGTTCTGTTTCCACACCCAGCAGAACATTTTATTTTCTTAGCTTTCTCTTCCAGTTTCACCCTGAAATCCTTTTCTTCTCTGAAGTATATTCATGCTGAAACATACTTCGTTAGTTTTATACAGCTATCATCTTTGTTGTGGATGGGGTTTTAAAATTATGTGGTAGTATGTTTTTTTTTTCTTTAAGTTCTGTTTTATTTGGTGTGAACTTACTGTTCACACCAAATCAGTTGATTTAGTTAACATTTAGCAGGAATGAATGCTTCTATGACTGTAACATAAACTGTTCGGTCTGGCTATTTGCCGAGTGTCTGAAGCTGATACGTCTTTTCTATCTAGGCAATTTTTGTGTCATTATTTTCTATTGTTTCACTATGATGGGTCAGAAATTGTATTTGTTTTTCAGTTTGATTTACTCTCTTTGAAACTCATTGTATTGCCTCTCCTACACACATGGGGAGGCATAGCTTTATAGTGGGGTTATACATTCTGAGGCATACATAACTGTGCAATTTTTTTTACAAACATTTTGGAGCAAAGAGAGTATATTTATTCACACCTACAAGGTGCAGTCGAGAATATAGTCAGGTATACAGTTGAAGCCTTTTATTCCTAGGCTACAAATTTATACATCCTATCACCATTATCACTATACAAAAGCCTGTAGGCAGTCATCTTTCAATCATGAATGATTAGAAATCTTAGCATAGGAAAAATGCAGGGCCATGTAATATGGCAGACTAAAAGTAGTTCTGCTCTGGAAGCCACTCAGTGTGAGTGGTGCTTGCAGGACCCCATGATGGCATTGGGAATTAGTGGCAGGGGATGAATGAACGAATGCAAAAAGCTCAGGCCTTTGTTGTGCTCAGTGCAGATTCTTATAAACATTTTACATTTAGACTTTATTATGTATCTTCTTCTTTATACTTCATTTATTTAGTGTGTGACAGTGTGTGTGTGTGTGTGTGTGTGTGTATGTGTATGTGTGTATGCACACCTGTGTTTTGTGGTGTGCGACTATGAAAAGCAGACAACTTGGAAACTTTGGTTCTTTCCTTCAAACACGACGGTGCCGAAGACCCAACTCTAGTTGGCAGGTGTGACAGTGGGTGCCTTTACCTCTTGAGCCACCTCAATGGTCGAAGGCTACACTAAATTTATAGAAACATATTTTTATTCCTACAAAAGCAAGTTGACTTTATGCGACTGAAACTTTACAATTCTATGGGAGTTTTAAATTGCTTAAAACTAGTTTAAAACACGCAGTGCCCAGATGTACAGAAAATTTTCTTATTCATAATTTCATAGTCTTACTGTGTATGATTTTCTTATGTAATAATTTTTTAGCTTTTAAACATTTTAGTTAAAAAACAAAAGTGTGCACATACATTGCCTTGAGCCTAGTGGGTCAGGACCAGCAGGACCAGTAGCCATCCTTCCTATCTTGTCTACTGAAAGCATTCAGGAGCAATACCACAGGCAGAAGGTCTCCTCCAGGGTTAAGGCACTGTCTCCAGGAACATCCCCTGAGGCTATGCCTTGAGCAAGCCTCTTTCTTCTTAGAAGTAAGCCTATGATGGTTTTGTTGTTTTCTCTTTCATCCCAGCAGAAAATGCACAGCTAATGGTTTTTGTTGTTAGTGGAAATCTTGGTGTTGAAGTTTGATTTTTAAAGTTCACCAGTCTCAAACCAAAGTTTACACAGGCCTGCCCTGAGCCCTTCTGTAGGTTTTCTTGGGGTTTTGCTCCTTCTGGAGCTCTCTTCTCCCACTTTTCTTTGGCTGCTGATACATTAGGTAATAGGAGTTTATCAGCTACACTATAATCTTATAGGATCCCTCTGGTTCATCGCTGATCAAGACTCATTTTACAGAGCATGGTTATACATATGATTTTGTCTGTAAGTGTAGATACAGATAGAATTTTAAATATGCAGTATGATGGAATTGTATGTAATATTTCCTTCTTTGTGATCCAAACACTGAAGTTTAAGTACTTTCTCATTGAAGTAATCTTTATGTACATTCCATGGCCAAATATCACACACTTCTTTCCAGACTGTTATCTGAATGTATTCTTCAAATGGAATCTTAAAGATCTCAAAATTATCTTAAATTATGTAAATGAAAGTCCACAAAAAAAATTAGACTTCTCCTGTTCTGCATGTGATTCTCCCTGTTTCCCAGTAATAAATAACAATCTGAGTAACTGTTTTTCAACATACTGTTTCACAAGATTAAATTTTGGAAATTATTATTCATTTCTGAGTTGTTGTAAGCTGTTTATACTCTGTTGTCTGACGATTTAATCTCTAGACTATACCCCCCATAAATTATCAGAGCTAAATACAAATTTTAATATGTCATTTTTATAACATAATTTATTTTAAGGAAACAATTTTTCTATAAATTTAGTGTAATTGGACTGTGGATCATTTGCAATATATTCTTTCTCCCAGCCCCCCATGTGCGCTTGCGTGTGTGTGTGTGTGTGTGTGTGTGTGTGTGTGTGTGTAGACTGCGTGATGTGCCTGTGTGTGAGTGCATGCACCTAGGGATGTCAGAGGTTGACCTTGGGTATCTTCATTTATCTATTGTAACCTTATTTCTTGAGACAAGGTTTGTAACTGAACCTTGAACTTGCCAATGGATTAGACTATCTGGACACGGCAGACTTGGTATCTGCCTGTTCCTGGCTTCTGGCTTCCATCACTGAAACTGCAGGCATGTATTTCCTTTCTTGGATTTTTAATGGGGGTGCTAAGGATGTACACTCAGATCCTCATGACTGGACAGCAAGCACTTTATCCATGAAGACAGCTCCTCTGTTCCATAATGCAAGTTTTCTGGTTTTTTTTTTTTTAATCACTATGCAAGCACTTAGGAGTTTATTAATGGTGAAAGGTAGATGTATTTGAACATATATAAGTAAGTTTTTTATTGGGCTGGAAAGACTGCTCAGTGGTTAGAATTGGTGATTGTTTTCTCAGAGGACTCAGGCTTGAATTCTAGCACCCATGTAGAGTCTGACAACCAGTTCCAGCAAATGTGACATATTCTGGATTCCATGGACACTGCACACATGATTTGCACAGACATGCATACAAGCAAAAATGCATATACCTAATATAAAAAATAAATCTAAAAAAATTGTTGTATTTGTCTTATATTTAAACTATCTTCATAATAACATACTTCCTTAGTAAGTTGACTGAAAAATAGGAAGACAAGAGAATGTGAATAAAATATAATAACATTTTTTTGCTTATATATTTAGATATGAAGGGGGAAGCTTGGAAGAAAATAAATCAAAATGTTAACAAGATTATTTTTAAATGTCTTCTTCAATTTTCTTCTATGTTCAAAATTATCTACAAAACCAGGCATTACTTTTATAATCAAACAGAAATAATAAGAGTTATTTTAAATTAAATCTCATTATCTAAAATTGAATTCATCTTCCTTCCCAAATGCTCTTCATTTACTGACATTTCTATCAGTACCCGTGGAATCATTTTTCTGATGGTTACCCAGACTTTTAACTCGTGAGAACGATTTCTTCCTCTGCAGTGAACCCTACCTTGATGGACACGTGGAACATACTATGATGAATTGTATGGCTACTTGCTTTTCCCACAAGTGTAGGTGTGGATATAGCCGGGAGAACTGATGCCTCGAAACACTGTAGTATCTCTCCTTGTCTCTGGTTGGCTGGATTTGTGCCTCTTGCTTCTGCCTTGAAGCACTATGCAACCTTACCCATAAGGTCCTGCGTGGAAACGGCAGGAGAGTTGGTACTTCGAAGAAACTGTGATAGGACGAATGCTAGGAGAAAAACAAAGCCAAACAATACACTGTGATTCTCCTAACTGTTGCTTGGAGACACACATGGGAAAGATGGTGAGGAGTTGACGAAACCCTGGATCAATCTGTAAGGAAGTCCTAAGTGAATGTATATTTTGATAAGAACCCCAGTGCATCAAACTGTAAGAATTGACAAACTCTGTTTTGTGGTCTTTAGAATGTTGGCAGAGTGTACAGAAATCACTGACGGCAGAATTTTCTTCCTTGAAACTGCTCCCTATAGAGACTTAATACCTATACTAGTTTACCCTGCCACCATGTTGTACTTAATAAATGCTCTGGGGTTCCGAGTTGTGTAGTTGGTGCCGTCCCATCCGAGTGAGCACCTGACCCTAGCTTCTATGCATGTGTTTTTGTCTCCCCTTATTTCATTTTCTTGTGGTCCCAATCATGTGTCCAGAACCAAACCATACAGGCCGTATCAGCTTTTCACAAACCATACCCATTGATTGCTTCCACGCCTTAAAATCTGAAAATTGGATTGGTGGCCTCCATAGACCCATGCATTTGAATGTTTGACCCATAAGAAGTGTGCCCTTAATGGAGGAAGTATGTCACTGTGGGGGCAGACTTTGAGGTCTTGTATGTTCAGGCTCTGCCCTGTGTGGAACATAGATCCCGTATGGTGCCTTAGGATCAAGACACAGAACTCTCAGCTCCTTCAGCTCCATGACTGCTTGCATGCTGTCATGCTTCCTGCCATGATGATAATGAACTACTTTCCTGAAACTATAAGCCAGCTCCAATTAACTGTTTTCTTTATAGGAGCTTTCTTAGTCATATCTCTTCACAGAAATAAAATCCAAACTAAGACAGTTAGTTCACAGTTGATTTAGACTATATGTTTTCTTAAGTAAAGTATTATCGCTTCATACTCTGACCCCTAGTACACAGACAATATCAGACAATGATAGTGAGTTGCTTGCATTTGTTGGCCAGGTTTGTTTCCCTTTCACAGTCATAGTTACTTGACTGTATTTTTAAAGTTAATTTTTTTTATGTTCCAATATCCTCTATAGTTACTTTCTCATCCTACAGAATTCCTCCAAATGTTAATACTCTTTACAGTTTTCATACTCTATAAGATTAGAATGTTTGCTATTCTAAAACCTAGACTGTTAACATGGTTAAGCTTCTTCCATTCAAAAGTTCTTCTGTGTGAATGAGGTTGAACTAAGAAAAATGAAACAAGTCCATTGGGATTGCACTTTAAAACAAATTAGTAAGTTTTCAGTCTATTTCTGGTCAACTCTGTGCACTAATAACTATACCCATATTTTGTTCTGAAAAAAAAAGTTTCTTGAATTTTAGTTCACTTATGAAGGACTTGGAAATCTAGTTAAGATGCAGGTTCTGATGAAATTGTTCTAGGCAGAACTTGAGATTCAGTGCTTCTAGTAAATTCTCAGGTGATCACAGTGTTACAGTGATCGGTAGGAGTGTGCAGTTTCTCTTACATGTAACACTTCTTGGCATTCAGACTTGGTGTCTACCTAAAACTTCCCAAATCTCAGTTTTAATGGAGCTTTTAAAAAAAGCTTTGGAAATTAAATTTGGATAGAAGACACATCCATCACTCTGTGTTAGCCTCAGCTTGCCTCTTTGATCTTCAGGAGAGTGCTCAATGACAAACCACAGGTTTTTAGCTAGGCCTCATTGTCTTCTCCTTCTGTGCTTCCCAAAGTCTCTTGAATTTCTACACTTAAAAAATAATAATGATGTCCTTTGCTTTGCACTTAGTTTCTTAGCCACAGATATTTTCTCATTTGGGATCAACTATTTTACAAACACAAAATCCAGAGACTACTCAATGACTCAAAATAACTTCAGAAGATGGTCCTATCTCTCTTTTCCATCCATCTTTCTCATCATCCAGGATTGCACTCAGGCTCGTAGCTTTTATTTTCTTGAGATGTTTGCTTTGCACTCAAGAGTCATATGCACTGCACATAGCAGTAGTCAGAGATCTTGGTTTTTTTTTTTATAGCTAATTTTCAGAAATAAACCATTTACAGTAAAACTCTTGGCCTCGTTCTCGTTAGTTCAACTATTTAAAATTTCATTAGCAATCCAAGCAAGGAAAATGCAGTCTTTCACTATTTTATCTGTAATATGTACCATTGGGTAGCTGGATAATGATAATGTTTCTTATTCCTATGAAAGTCATTTTCACAAGAACATGGGAACACACAGAAAAAGAAGAAACAGAATGGATGTTACACGGTAACTGTGCTCAGGATAGCCCTACAGGATACTATAGGGAAAATATCCTATAGGCTCATGTAGGTAGCTAGTACATGTGAAAAGATAGATGACTCTAATCATCTGTACACATATATATTCCTGGTAGTGGATAGCAGCTTACCTGGCTTGACAGTAATCTGGGAAGAGAAAAATCTTACATAGAAAAATTAAAATGAAGTTGAAAGAAGATTCATAGAATGCCAATATTGGAGTGTTTGGGATTCTGACATTACTTGTACATTGTGTAAATGATCAGAAGAGGGTCAGTCTGTAATAGAACACATTCTCTGAATTGTGGCCAGTGCTTGAGGCAGTGACATCATGGTTTATTCATTCATTCATTCATTCATTCATTCATTCATTCATTCACTTCAGACAGTATATGCTCAGTGTGTCCATTGACAATATAGCTACAGCAACAAAGTTAGAAGCTGTGTGTGTGTTTGGATAAGAACTAAACAGTTGGCAGTGTTGAAAATCTACCAATAAAAGCAACAAATACATTGAGAGAGCCTGGAGACAGCAGGCTATGACCTAACGACAAAGTGAAAACATTATTTCTTCCACAAGAGATTCTGACACTCTGTCTCTACAAGCAGACGTCTGTTCTTCAAGTGTTTTCTTACCCTCACTGCCTCTAAACTGAACACTGTCATGAACTCATGAACATGCAGAATGAATTATCCCCTGTCATACATAAAAAGGTCATAGTATATACACATATGTATAAGTACATGCATAAGCATGGCTCTAATGAGATTTATATTAAATGTCAAAAAATATGTATCTAGAATTTACTCTTATTTCTATCTCAAGCAGCCAATTAATAGTCTAATGATAAAGCAGGCAAGTCTGAAAATTAGGAGATAATTACAAGAGATGGTAGTAGCTTCTCTTTTGAATTCATAGTATGTTAAATTTTTCTTTCTGCCTGAACGTCATGATTCAATGATTCTGAAGGACATCTTGTTAAAGAAAAGAATAGTGTCCCAGAACATTGGTATTTCTTTTGAATTGGAAGTTGAAACTCTTTCCTAGTCACACTGGGTTTCTACAACGGAAGTCATTGTGCTACCCATAGGTGATATATCATAAAATCCAGTTTAAACCAATGGGTTATTGTTATATATGAGGAAAATGGAATAGTTTAGAAACCTGAGATCACTCATTTGATACTCCCTTGCCTAACAGTGCTTGGGAAACTGTGATCATTAAATGAAGATATTACCATGGCCCCCACTCTATGACAATGAAGGGGTGTCTCCTTCCACCAATTCTTGTCCTTTTTTAAGAGGTTAGAAGAAGGAACAGAGTCCTCAAAAGTCCAGTCAGGGTTGCCTTCCCTCAATTTCCTTTGTATATATATTTTTTTGTTGTTGTTGTTTTAGAAATAACTTTTCAGTGTCAGAGAGCCCTAATCTTCTCTCTGACCTTTTAAAAAGTATACTCCTGGCTTTAAGAAAATGTTTTTTGGAGGAGGTGGGGGTAGGGGATGAGTAGTACTCACTATATGATTCACTGTCCTCAAATTCACTATGTAGATGTGATTAGCCTTGAACTTACAGAGCTCCATGTGCTTCTAATCTCCAAGAACTGGGACTAAAGCTGTAAACCAGCACACCTGGCTCAAGAAATATTTGGGGCTCACTATCCTCAAGGATGAACCTCTTTCTTAGGGGGATTTCTATGTGTAAGCGTTTGGATTTTTTTCATCCAAGTATCAAAGAGAATGTAATGAATTTATCCTGGCCAAACAGGATAAATCTTGATCCGTTTCCCCTATGCTCACCTTCTCCACTCAGACATGTGTTCCTTTCCCATTTATGAAGAGTTGGATCTGATTATCTTAATATTTCCCCAAACGCTTTCTTTTTCAATTTTCTCATTATCGCTTCCTCCATCAACGATGTTCACAGGAGCTAGAGAAACTCTTTTACATTAATACAATTGATACTATCAAAAAATGCATGATAGCCTTGTTAGTGAGGATATATTTGGAAGTAAGCTCTGTACAGTGTTGGTAAGAGTTGGAATTAGCACAGGCAGTATGGAGTTTTCTCAGAAAGCTAACTTCACTCCCACATACATTTGCAATAGCCAAATACAGAATCAGTCCAAATGTTCAGTAGTAGAGAGTAGATAAAGACAGTATGGTGTTGTTGGACAATAGGATATTATTTAATCTTCAAAAAACATCAAAATATTTATTTACAAAACCATGCATAAACCTGGTAGATATTATGATACATAAAATAAGCCAGGCACTAGAATGCACACAATTTATGATCTTGTGGAATCTAAAGAATCGTATTCATAGAAATAGTCAAATTGTAGTTGCCAAGGGCTAGGGTTTGGGGTATGGATTTAGAGATGTTGCTCAAAGGACACAAAGTTTCATTTTAGGAGAATATATTCTGTAGTCAGATTATACAACATGATGACAACAGTTAGCAACAAATTACTGGGTGATAGTAGCTTGTGTGTGTTCTCGCCACAAAGGTGATAATTGTGTATTTGCAAAATGGCTTGAGTTAATGATGTCACAATGTTTTTATATAGAGTACGGTGAATTTTCAAGTGGCCATTTTTGCACTTCTCATGATAGAGTCATTGCCTGTGCAGTCCACCCTGTTCCCAGGTGAAGACTGCCCTTCCAAATGTCTTGTGTTGTTTGGTACATTTTAAAGAACAGTCAAGGTAGTGTTTCCATTTCCTTATGTCATTATCTCTTTCTATGTAATCTCTTTCATTGTCTTTCTTTACGGTGATGATGGCATCTCCTCCTGTCAAAACCTCTTCACTACTGAATGTTAAATTCATGATAAAATAAATCCCAGTGGTCCTCTGCTCTTCTGCCCCTCCTTTATCTTCTGCAGAAGTACCTTATTTCATTCATTTCTAGTCCAAATACCACATCATCATCATCATAATTTTCTTCTACTTCTTCTTCTTCTTCTTCTTCTTCTTCTTCTTCTTCTTCTTCTTCT
>JANHMN010000016.1:25514056-25528290 GCA_030674055.1 Rhabdomys pumilio | reverse complement strand
TCTTCTTCTTCTTCTTCTTCTTCTTCTTCTTCTTCTTCTTCTTCTTCATACAGGTTTTCCTTCCCATCAATTTCATCAATAGAAAATGCTTAGAAACTGAGCAGTGAAGGGTCTAAAAGGGACCCAGATACAGTGTTAAGTAAGCTTGTGTAGTAACTCAGACCTACACTTTTCATCTCCTGTTTGCATCTCTGACACTGACATCTGAGTAGTCTCCACACATCAGGAACCCCAAACATCTGTTTTTTATTTGGTGAAGTCTAGCTTTTCCACATGGACTCTGAGTATGGGAAGCTCAGGGATGGAGTCTGTCTCCTTGACTGTCACCTAGGGATTGACTAGTCTAGTGAGGCTCATTACAGGCACTCCATAAACATTGCAACTAACAAAGACATTACAACCTTTTGCAATAAGTCCAGCTCTGTCACGACTGCTCTCACACTGAACGGGCGGGTTGAACAGGGATCCGGAAACATGTGTTCTGTTTGTTTACTGCCTTCATTTCTCTTTCAAAATATTGTAATCTGAAACAATGGCCTCCCTGCCTTATCCATCTTATATTTGAATTCATTCTTCATAATTTCCATGAGGGTAAACTCAGCATATATTTTATTTTTTTAAAAAATTTATTACTTATTTATATGCATGTGCATATGTGGGTCTATGCGTGTGATGTAGGAAGTGAGAGACATGTTGGCCTCCGAGTTTGAGCTCCAGGGAGTTGTGAGCTGTCTTGTGTGGGTTCTGGGAACTGACCTCAGGTCCTCTGCAGGAACCGTATGTTCTCTTAACCTCTGAGCCATTTCTCCAGCCCAAATTCATAACATTGATGTGCCTATTCTTTGTGCAGTATGGATGGGAGCTAATGCGAACTCAAGAGGTGCTTATTAAGTGAGATTAAACAACTGTCTTCATTACAAACATTTGTTTTTTTCATTCATGGGATACATGAACATGGCCGAATAATCCTATGTGTACAATGTAAACATTCCTATTACTGTTTGGCAAGTAAGCAAACTGAGGATAAACCATGTGACATGCCCTGCTGGATTCATGATGGTGTTTAATCCAGATGATACTGAGATCATACCTTCAGAGAACTGAACACATGGTCACAATACCCTGGTTCAGAAATCCTCGAGTCAGAAGATGAATTTTCCTGGTTTTGTCTTGTTCCTGTCCTTTCCAACAGAGGCTATAAATGGTTCCATAGAGTCTCAGCATGGATGAAGGGACTGCTTTCTCCTTCTGAGTCACAACTGTCTCAAGAGACATTGGTTTAAGAATCAGGGTTGTTTTGTTATAAGAAGATTTTTTAAAAAAATAATAAAACACCATATTGTATTTGCAATTTAATACTTCACAGTATTAAGCACAATTTCTAGAAAAACTTAAAACATGCCATTTTTATTAATGGTCCATTTAAAACCACCAAACATTTTGATGTCAATTACTAAAACAAGGTTTAACACTGTCAAAAAGCATTAGCGCTAGGAACAGTCACCCTCTCTGTATTTTCATCTGCAAAGCATTACAGTTTATAAAACAATTTTAGCTTCGCATACGTAAGGCCTCATATGAAGGTTTCCATATGTTAAGAATTTTATTTGTGTGTTTGATTTTAAATTGCTTTGAAAAACAGACAGTTGAGGTTTACAGAAAGGAATCTTTCTTTTACGAAATAAATGTCTCCAAAGTGCCAGGGCACCAGCAGTAAAAACAATCTGACCACAAATCAGAAACACATTGGGAAGTGTTTGTGGAGTACACCTCCTAAAACCAGTATTTTGTTTCTATTTGCTGGAAAATTGAAAAATCTGTCGTATCTTGGCATGGCTTGTTGGCTTGGCTCTGAAGCCTCCTGCGGTAGACGGTGGATTGTATATACAGCCAAAATGTCAAGCCCCTGTTTTCAGCATACACAGTGTAAATATAGGACAACTTGCTAACACCATCATCGTTCAACTCTCGAAGTTCCCTGCCTATCGTTTGCATATATTCTTTTCTCCCTTAAAAATGTGTGGAGGAAAAAGAGAGAGAGAGAGAGAGAGAGAGACAAGATGACAGTGTTAAGCTGCTGAGTGGCATCTGGCCAAAAGCCATGAGGCTGACAACTGGAGTTTGGAATGTACAAGACTAATTTAAGGTGAACTTAGATGGAGTCAAGATTTATAATCCTTAAAATGTCCCGACGGTGGAGCAAAGTTCAAGGTGAGCATTCCACTGTTCACTGAGTAGACAGGGGCTTGGCCTGTGGTGCCCTGTGATTTCATCTACAGTCAAGGCAAATTTTGAAAACAGGCAGAAGGGCTAAGTTTCTGTGTTTCACTTCAAAGGTCTTAAAATAATTGAGAGGATTAAACTCTTTTAACCAGATAAGAAGGTTGGTGGTTTTAAGCTAGTGCTTTCCTAAGCTGTATGTAGATGATTTAAAGTTGCTCAGTAAGGGGGCTGGGGGGCTCTACCCTGTGCATTTCTTTTAACACATTGATGACCGAGGAACTCGCACCCACGCGCGCCTCGTGCTGTAAGGATTTCAGAATGAACAGCAGAAATTTTCAAGGGCTTGCAAAGACTTCGAGGACAACACAGACTGTAAGGAGTGGGCTTGAGCAAAAGTCCGTACAGAGCCAGATAGTGAAATGTATTTAGGCTACTGGAAATGGTTACTTTAACTGCCCTGACTATAATACGTTCTTTCAGAACACTTGCCAACAAATGTAGAGTTCTGGCTTCCATGTTGGTTGTGTACAGCGTGCTCTAGCCAATATCATCAGACTAGAAGGAAGTTCAAATGCTTGCTCTTTGGTGGAGAGAAAAATAAATGATTTTTTTTTTCTATGCGAATGAAACCTTCGGAGTTTTGGAATTGGGATGAAAAGGGACAAGCATGAGCTGACTGTGTTTAACAAGAAAAGAAAAGAGTAACCATACTTGGGAACAAATGCCTTTTATCAGGGGAGTTCAGTTTCTCCAGTACGTTTATCATTATCAGCAGGGGGTGAAAGTATTCTACAATGCACTCACTCTATCTAAGAGATTCTTAAAAGATAATTCTTAAAAGATAAACAATCAAAAGGTTAAAGTGCAGCAAAGATTGGTTAAAAATAAATGAAATTGTCACATGAAAACAAACTGTATTACTATTTCATGAATTTCCATTTTAACGGGGTTCAGAACGAGTTGCCTGTGAATGGTACAGGGAATTGCAAATTACCTCATTTAGAGAAAATAAAATGGCATTTCAAAAGTAATAAGTTGTATCGGGTAAACAATAGTTGATGTTTATAATGTCTCTGAAGGAAAACACAGAATGAGCCCTGGGGATTTGAAGGAACATCCGCTTTTATAAGAAACAACAAGATAATTAAATAGTTGTGGCTTCGTTCACTTTTAAACATTATTCATAAGCTTCACTCGTACATTTTTTTTTCTCTGCCAGGAGGAGAGACAAATATGGATTGTCGCAGTACAGATGAAAAAGAAATCATGTGGAAAGCTCTGGACTGCCTGACATGAGAAAGGAGCCACCCCTTCCCTCTGCTCTCCTCAACAACCTGTTTTACCCTTAAACACTCCTTTTCATTGCTAACACTTGTGCATGTCCTATGGGGAGGGTCAGCTGAGTCTTTGAATCTCTTCCTTAAGAGTAACTATTGCTAGGCAACAGAATAGGGACAGATAGCCATGGCAGCCTTAATCAGGATATGGAAGCTTGTTCTTTGTTCTTTTGGAAGGTAAAGGAAGGTTTTGAGGAGCATTGAATCTTACCTTTACCACAAAAGGTCTTCCTAACAAATGTAGCGCCATCTTTGAAAGCAAATTCAGAGTTGACATTTAATTGCTGGCCTTGTTTATACTTACCTGGTTGTTCACTAATTTTTTTTTCCATTCACAACCCAAGAATCATTTTGCTCTTGTTCCTGTTCATTGTCCTGGATTTTGAGCTTGGAGCTAGAGTTGAGTGGTAATCTCAATAACCTGATTTCACGCAACCTAGGAATGGGTACCCTCCTGACCTGGACTCACACACTTGGTTAACAGGCATGCCCTACTTTCTGCATATGTATATAAAACAGGTGGTTTATTTACTTGTGGGTATGAAGCATGGAATTCTTATTAGAGGAGAAAGAGGGTATCATTAACTGATCTCTAAGCTGAGTACAGTGGTCATTTGGTGGTTCTCTTTCAGAAAGAACATCTAGTAATTATAACTCTGAAGAAATTTTCATTAGTTTCAGCTCTCTTTCCAGTGAAACAGGGGTTTAGAGCCTGAAATACTCACAGACCATGCTGTGACCTTACTTGACTATTGCTGATCAAAACCACATTTTAATATCCATCGATGTACTAATCCTAATCTTACCAAAGACTGACAAAGAGGTGAACGTCTACCTATGCATACCTTCTGCTAAATATGCAACATTCCAGTTTCTTGCTTTATCTTTTTTTGTTATTGTATTGTTTTGATATTTGTTCTGTGTTTTGAAATTATTGCTTTGTTTTTGATATTATAATTACATGATATAACCGCCTTCTTTTCCTTCCTCCAAATCTTCCTATATACTCCTCCTTATTCTTTTTCAAATTCATAGCTTCTTTTTTTATTAATTGTCATTACATACATATATATCTTAATATAAAAACACAACCTGTTCAATTTAATATAATGCTGCTTGTCCCATATGTTTACAGGGCAGAAGAGTTGGTATTGGATTAACAGTTGGGGTATTCTTTCCTGGGGAAGACTATTTCTCCTTCTCTCAACATTCATTAATTGCCTATAGTTCTTCATGAAGGTTGTGTCTTAGTGGGCTATGTCCACCCATGGTAGAAAGCCTATTGTTACTGGCCCTCTTCAGCTGATTTTTAGGCAGCTATGGTATTTTATGGGAGTAGAATCTGATATTCTAAGGAGATACAATCTCAGAGACACTTTTTGGTTCTCCAGACTTTACAATCTTTTCTCCTCTTCTTCCATAATGATCTCTCGAGTGTTAGGTGTAAGAGTTGTGTGGTAGATATGTCAGCTGGGACTGGGCTCCACAACTTTGTATTTTAATTGGTTATGGTTTTCTATAATGCTCTCCATCTGTTGCAAATAGGTTTCCTTGATGAAGGGTGAGGAATACACTTATCTGTGGGAATAAGGTCAGATATTTAGAATATACTTAGAAATTTAAAAAATGTATAAATAAAATGAATATATATATATATGAAATTTATTCTCAATGTTACAATATCACTAGATCATATTTCTCTCCGAACATACAACAAACTTACTGTTTGTAGTAATTTCATGTTGAAATTTCTCTTCTATTGCTTTCTTCACACAATACAGCAATTGTAGAACAATTTATTGTCCAATTGTAGACTCAATGGCAGTTATTATAAGAAAAAAAAATAGTATGAGAGAAATGCATTGCTCTTTTGCCCAGAGATATTTCCTGCTATCTTCAAGATGAGAGGCTTGAGTCATATACCACAAACTTATGCTTTATCTTAGAAGGATATTGTGAGATGGGGAGCTGGAAATCAAAATGCTACCTTGATATTTCAACTTAGTGTCAGATGCAACATCGTGAACTCACTTAACTAATCATCCGTGTGTGGCTGGGTCTAGAGTGGGGCTCTCACATGCGTGCATAGACACACCTCTACAGCTAGCAAGTAGTGGTGTCAGCTTTGCTCCATGTACTCCACACATTAACTCAAGCTTGGCCAAGGCGGCCAAGGCAACCAAGAACAACACAATTGAAACCAAAACCAAAAGCAATTAGCAAGCTTGTCTTGTAAGTCTTGCTAATTTTCTTCCCAGATTTGGGAGTATGAAAGATACATTTGTCCTGTATTTTGTCCCTTTAAGTTATTTAGAAGATTAGATTGAGGAGTATGTAAATAAATGTCAGGGCAATTGAGATAAGTTTGTCAATCGTAAAAGGTTTCTTAATGTTTACCGATGGAAATGCCAAATTAAAATTTGATTAAAAACCAAATGTATAAATGGGGATGTTACCGGCAGCTTTCTCTGGTGCTACACTGTGGAAGTTCGCCACTGCAGCTTTAGTTCTGAAGGCACATTGTGAATACTTTGCAGTGCACACATCCCATGTGATGAGAGCCATGCTTACTGAGACACCGGCACGCAGATTAGGACTCTCCAATGTAATGAATGCCATTTTATTTAGCCTTCATACAAAGCTTTCTCCTCTTGTGGAAGCATAGTGGTTTAATCACAGAAAACAAGGACTTTTAGTATTTCTGTACCATCATTTTTTTTTTTTTAGCATGAATCTGTTATAATAGAATATCCTCGGATTATATTATGCTTGATTTTTTTTTTTAATTTTGCGGTTTGAGTAGCTGACTTGAATTTCATAAACCTTGTTGGATGAATATGAACAGTAAAGGCTGAGGAATAGGACAAAATTCCAATTGTTCTGAGTTAGCTTGAAACATACTCATGCGACTTTGGGCTATATACTTATATAAAGTGGCATTCTCGACAGGGATGACTATAAAACCAGTATGCTCAACTCTTAAAAAAGATGAAGATGCTCTGTGTTCTGTAGTATCATATATTCTGGTCATATTTGACTACTTGTGAAAGTGCACCCAACTTCACTAGTGTATAAATCTGTTTTTTTTGTCTTTTCCATAACAAATGTATTTTAAATAACTATTTCTCTGTGTGTGTGTGTGTCTCTCTGTGTGTGTGTGTGTGTGTGTGTGTGAGAGAGAGAGAGAGAGAGAGAGAGAGAGAGAGAGTAAAGTCCAGAAGTGAACCTTGAGTATTGTTCCTCAAGTGTTGTTCATCTTGATTTTCAAGAGAGAATCTCTCACTGGCTTGGAACTCATTTAGTTGGCTAGCCTGAGTGCCCAGTAACCTTAGGGCTCCATCTGTCCCTGGGTCCCCAGGTGGGATTACAGTATGTGCCACAATACATGGCTTTTCCACATTGGTCTGAGGTCAAACTCAGCTTCTCATGCTTAGATTAAAAAAAAAACTTTACCAACCAAACTGTGACCCCAGTCTGTAATTATTTTTTGAAGTTCTTTATGATTTTTTTTTTTAGTTCATACTTGATTTCTTTATCTACTTTAAATATACAGCTAAAGTCATGTGAGAATTGCTTGAGTGATAAAAGGTTTATAAGTAGAAAAGTTTGCAAAGGCTTGGTTTGGGTGAACTTAATGTTTACTAAACAGTGCCCACAAACACTCCCCAAACCCGCCAATAAGCTTTGTTTGAGTTTTTAGAGCATAGACTACTATGGATTGGTATGACATTAGGTTAACCCCTTGGAAGAATCATTTTGGTTATTCCTTATAGACGTGAAACAATGTGATCTATGAACTAGTAAGCATATGGCTCTTTATCAAAAGGTACACAGGAACTGAGCCCATTTCTTTTCTGCAGCTCTGGTTGAGAGCAAGGAAAGTATGTTAAAATACAATGAGAACTTGTTATCTGCTGGAAGGTCCCAGAATCCTCCCTGCTAGCATGCAGCACTCTGCATTTCTTCAGGATATGAAATGAAACAGAGAGAGTTTGTAAGTAACTCAGGAAGTTCACTCAGCTCAGCTGGTATTCGTGTTGTAGGTGACACATGCACACATCAGAAAGCTTTATACAGGTTATCAAATCCTACCCTGGGTGACCTTTCTCCCAAGTTCAGTAACCATTTCACCTGGTTTACTGTTTCTCTGGCCCAAG
Source organism: Rhabdomys pumilio (assembly GCA_030674055.1). NCBI lineage: Eukaryota > Metazoa > Chordata > Mammalia > Rodentia > Muridae > Rhabdomys > Rhabdomys pumilio. Next base: position 25,520,573 of record JANHMN010000016.1, on the reverse strand, counting down.
GTGACTCTGAGAACACAATGGGAGTCGGTGAGGCTCAGATTGGTAAAAGATTGCATAGTTACCCATCTCTAAAACAGTGCTCACAAATCTAAAACAGGAATGAAACCTCTCGCTGCTGTTAAGCTGCTAAAAGTCTACTCAGAATCCCTAGGTGGCATTGAAAGCATTTAGACTCATTTCATTCACATGTCAGGTAAAGACTTTCATTTAGCAGCGAGATGAATGCTGAATAATGGATCTTTTGAATAATGTAATTAAGAATTCATTAGGGGGGACTTAAAAAAATGACAGAAAGCAATGTGTGTGTACTCCCTCCTCTGAACTCCCAAAATGTATCACACGGTTGATGATTAAAAAAAAAAATCAGCAGAGAACCAATTAGAAAATACTGGCATTTCATTTACAAAATACTGACATTAAAATTCAATGAGGAACAAATATATGTTTGAATTTATTAGAAATTATGTTAAATCAGGATTAAAGATCATTTTTATTATTTTAAAATGTGCTCATAATATGACAAAGGACTTAACCAACAGTCTTTTCCTGAAAAGATCTCTCAGTGTTCCCTGTGTGAACCTTACAATATTGAAGAAATTCACTTTGTTCCTGGATAACTGATTTAAATGAGAAATGGCAAACTTCTCTTTCTATTCTTTGCTTTATTTTAATTTAAATGATGAAGAGGTTTAAAACAGACCCGGAATGCAACAGCAGGTTAATTTGCCTGTAACAAAAGCAAGTGTTGCTGTTCTTTCCTTTGACTGTTAGGCGGAGGAGAGAGGAACGATGGGTAAAAATGGCGACGGGGCTTCGCATAGACCAGATATCTCGAAGTTTGCTACCCCTGCTCTCAATTACAACATCCACATGCATACACTCCTGGGTAAGGGGTTACCTGAGAAAAGGCCAGAGTTTGTTGACTTAATCACTAAGGTCAGAACTTAGTGACTAAGAGTCTAGGAGACTGTTCTACCTGGGTAGCAATCGTGGTTTCAGATTTTTTGTTTCGTGGAAAAGGGAACACTTGAATCTTGGGAATACATCTTCATAGCATTATTGATCATCTATTTTGCACATTCCATACGTTGCTCTTGTTTATTTCTTTGGCATGTTACAAGTGAGATGATGATATGAACATGAAATTTATTTTATCTTTTCCATCAGTTACTTTGTCAGTTATGTGAGAGGCCCCCAAAGGAATGAATCAATTCATGTGCTTTCATTTTTAAATATTTGACCAGTTAGAAATCATATTGTATCAACACATGAGCTAAAATTTCTTTGTTTTTACTTTCCAATTTCCTTAAACTAGTCTGTCTTGAAAACTAAATCAACTTAAAGGAGCTGTGTCTGAGCCTTAAGATGCTGTACACTGACCTGGGAACTGAGCTCCATTTTCCTGTCCCCCTCCCCAGCCCCCACCCCATCCCAGGGGAGCTAGGAGTTAGGCTTTTAACTCACAGTTATGAGAAGGTAAATGATCTAATGACCTTCTCTGAAAAGTTAAAAATAAAAACACCCCCGCCCCTGATGGAATTACTCTTCCAGATGGTCTTTGGGGGCTTAGTGCTGACCGAAATCTTAAGGTTTCCATTTTCATTCCGAAGATCACTTCTTTAAACGATTTCTCCTAGCTAATTGGAAACAGTATGACCTAATGGAAGGAAAGGAGAATAAAGACTTGCAAATGTTGAGGTGTAATCCAGGCCCTGTCAGTGACTACTGCTTTGTGTTTCAGCTACATTGCATGGGGCTTCCAGCTTGATTTTGCTGTATGTGAGACTGAGAATTTCTCACTCGAGACTAGTAGTGTGCAGGAGAGGACAAGCAAGGGATGGAAGACATTGCTGTTTTGCAGTATTATTATAAGAGCAATAGTTTTTGTAACAGACATAGATATTCATGTTCTTGAAATGTGATAGAGAGATTAACACACATGCACTTCAGAAATCTACTTGCTATTATAGGCTGAAACTTATATTTTAATCTAGTCTGATATCATAGTGGAATTGCTAGATTCTGCATACAAGTGGCTAGAGTTGAGGTCAGTTCATTTAACACATTTCTAGAAGCAGAGGTATATTTCATCCCAGTTTACAAAAATAAATTTAATCTTATTTTTTGAAACCAGAAAACTATCTTCTAGCTACTCTTTAAAATAATGGTATATGCTGCTATTATTTAAACATAAACTAGAGTTATCTGAAAGAGTAGGGAACATAAATTGAAAAAAACGTCTCCATAAGATATGGCTGTAAGGCATTTTCTTAATTACTAACTGAGGGAGAGGGTCCAGTCCATTGTGGGTGGTTCCATGCCTGGGCTGGTGGTCCTGGGTTCTATAGGAAAACAGGCTGGGCAAGTGTAAAATGATTTCAGCAATGAAGTGGTAGCTGGTTATCCATAAGAGAATATTAACATAGTCTAAAAGAATATTCTGATAATAGAATGTTATCTATAAAATAATAGCCTATTATACCCCTATATATGCATTATGTATATTGGGTAATATTATATATATATATATATATATATATATATATATATATATATATATAAAGTGTGTGTGTGTGTGTGTGTGTGTGTGTGTGTGTGATCTTAGATAAACTACCAATGTTTTATTTCATCTTTATTATATCAGGAACAATTCTGTAGAATTTCTAATAGTTTATTTCATGTGTACAAAGGATGACTTCTATAATACTAAGGGCGTCTACATACACTATACAGACCCACTGCTTGAAACAAAATGTAAAAAAGTGCTAACAATGACTCTAAAATGCTGACAAACGTTAGAATCTCAGAATGGTTAGGAGAAAAGAAATTTTGGTGAAAACGGACCACAGGTCATTGAGTTGAAGAAAAGAGAGTGGGGACAATAATGAGGACCATGTAAACCATTCTGTTTGATCAGTTTATGTGTTACAAAATATCTAAAGGGGGATGCAAGGCTGGAGAGATGGTGCAGTGGATAAGAGCATCTCCTGCACTTTCAGAGGATTTGATTTTGGTTCCCAGCACCCATGCAAGGGTGCTTTATTATCTTCTGTAACTCCACCTCCAGGGCATTTGTTGCCATCCTCTTGTCTCTGGTGGCACGTGTCCCCTTCACACGCGGCATTCATTTCATTCACATAAACTTAGACACAAACATGCACACATATTCACATTACATAATTAATTTATAAAACACATATTCAGAGATATTTCTCAGTGATTTATGATCTTTAAAAGCATGATGAGTTAAAATTCCTAAGAAGGGCTAATTATCATGGGAAGAATATTGAGTCAGTCTCCTGCATCTTATCCATGTCATACGGACAGGGCAATATATTGACTCTTATAGAGTGTATATTCAGTTTTTTTTTTATTTCAGGAAAAGGCTAGGGAATATGTTAATAGGGAAGAAATCATTTAAATACTGTCTGCATAAGTATATCAAAGATTATATTACCATACAGCGTATCAGAAATTGAACGAAAAATATTTAACTTCTATGTTTAAATTTTTAATGTATATAGTAAAATAATTACATATTTTCAGAGCAATCAATATATTTATACATATTAACCTCATTTTCTTCTGCCTTTTGATCGTATCCTGTATTGTTATGAAATTCTTTTTTTATATTTTTCAATATTCTCCAATTTTCTAATGCATCTTAATTTTCTCTGCTCTCCTTTGTTTACTTTGCATAATATTTTACTTTGCATCTCCCCTTCAACTTTCTTTAGTTCTCCTCAATCTTCACTTACGCTACGCTCTCAAATGTTTTCATGCCCTTAGCACTTCTTACTTTGCCATTTTTTTTCTGTTCAATTTTGACCCTCAGGAGCTGGTGATATTTAGTTTGGAGAGGGGCAGGACAGAGCAGTGACTTAAATGCTCTCAATTTCTTTCACAAGCTTGTGTGAATGAAGGTCTTCAGACAGAGTAGTTTAAAATGAATATCTCTTATTTACTGTCTCTTGAAGACTAGCCTGCCTGGCAAAATAACGTGTTCATATAAAAAGAAAATCAATGTAAAAAAGTGGGAAATTTCTATATTGAAAGTTAACTTAGACAATTTCACTGTGCACATGAGTTGAGTAGTGAGTTGATTAAAAGTTTTACATTGAATTATATTTCCCATTATCTTATAGTAGACGATAATAATCAGAGAAAGAAACACATCCATATTAAGGGGACTATTTAACAGCACGTGAGGAAAAAACACTAACAACTAGACATGTGTGGTGTGTCATGCAATGCAAAGAAAAATTAGTATGAGATGAAATTGTATTCTTGTTCGCTTAAAACATCTTCTTTGTATTATACAAACATTTTTAGAACCAGACAGTTGAGTCTGGGTAAGAGTCCTTGCTCGTCCAGAAGACCTAAGTTTGGTTCACAGCATTCATGGAGGTTTGAAAGCATGTAGTGATTTTATTCTTAATTGCATCAGACTAGAAAAATAAAAATATACTTCAACTAGACAAGCTTTTGTCTTTCCATATAGGAAATAACTATAAAGAAATAGCTCTAGAAATGAGCTACTAGCATTCATGAATCTCAGTGCTCTTTAGAATCTCAGCAAACGGAAGGTATTATGTGATGTAAGATGAATCTCTTGGTTCTAAGTTTGGCAAATATATTTTACTATATGACATTTACTAAAATGACAAGATGGTAGGCGTAGAATACATACCAATAATTATGAAGACATATGGCTGTAGTAGGGGGCTGACCTAATAGTTATGAGAAATTTGAAAAAATAATAAAACTTGGATATTTAAACATTTAATACCAGATTTAATTCCAGATTATATAAGTTTGTAAAGATTCCTAAAAATATATGATCAAGGTATAACTTATTTTAACTGCTAATGAGATGGCTCAGCAGTGAAAATCACTCTTTCAGAAGACCAAAATTTGATTCTTAGCACCCAATGGCAGCTCACAACTCTAACCCCAGTTCCAGGGAATCTGATGGCCTCTTTTGGTCTCTATGGGCACTGCATGTACATGATGCACTTTTGTTTTTGTGTTTGCTATTATTTTTGTTTGTTGTTTTTTATTTTTTTGGTGAGACAGGGTTTCTCTGTGTGGTTTTGGCTATCCTAGAGCTTGTTCTATAGACCAAGCTGCCCTTGAACTCACAAAGATCCACTTGCCTCTGCCTCCCTAGTGCTGAGATTAAGGTTATGTGCCATCACTGCCTGGCAGTGGTAGTTTGAAGTGTAGATAGAACATTTCAACATGTAAAATAAAAATAAAATAAATAGTAATTTTGAAATATAACTTATTACATGTTAAATTATATATTGGTGTGTGTGTGCCAATGTTTAGACCAGAGACGCTTAACAGGTAAAGATGCTTGTCACCAAACCTGACAACTTGAATTCAATTCCCAAGACTTACATGGTAGAAGAAACAAACCAATTCCTCTAAGTTATTCTTTGGCCTCTGTGTCCATGCAGTGGCATACCACTATCCAAGTATACATGTGGATACATACACACAGGCAAACACACACCCTAAATGTAAATTTTAAAATTCATCTTTTGAATTTGACTATAAAATCTAAGGTTTGTGATAGGGGCCTATATATAAGGATATGAACATGTTGATTATCGCACTGGCTTTTGTTCAGGAAAAGCCTGTGGAGGGGAGAGCTCCAGTCCAAAAATCTAGATGCTGTGCCATCCACTCACAGACTGGGTGATAGGGCACAAAATAGAAACCATAGAACTGAAATGTTTTCCTTTGTGGTTGGCTGTTACTAGAGGTAGCTAAGAAATAAAATTAATGGGGAATAAACATGTCCAGTGACTGAGAAAAATGTCTTGTGCCCATCATTACTGGGGATCAGAAGGGAGGGGAGGACAAGATGCTAAAAACCAAGTGAGATATGAAATTGTTGTTTGTTAACCATAATGGGGAAGCTTTATAAAATGGGGTGTCCATGGCTAGGTCAAATCAGGTGTTGCAGAACAGAGACTGAGTTTGAAGCCTTTATCAAGGAAGAGCAATACACCATCTATTCTGAGATTGATTTAGTTGTATTTTAAAGATACACATTATTCTCATTCGGGCAAGCATATAGTTTTAGGGATTTGTCTATGATGGGATGAGAAGCAAGGGCATCTACCTCAAAACACTGCTGTGCTGGTGACTTTGTGGCTAGTGGATAAGTGTTTCTGAGTGAGGAAATGAAGATGGGGCAGAGTGGCTGTCATTAGTAATTTACATCAAAGCACCAACCATCATTGCATTAGAGATAAGACAGTTTGGGTCACTTTTGTATCCCTAGCGTCATACAAAAACAAAACCAGTGTGATTTATCTGGTAAGGCACTTACTGCAAATCCTGGTGACATGAGTTCAATTCATGGATCCCACATGATAAAAGAACTGGTTACCACAATCTTTGCTCTACCCTTCACATGTGTGCCATAGCACATGTATCTACACACATGCATAGTAACAAATAAAATAAAATAAAATAAAATAAAATAAAATAAAATAAAATAAAA
>JANHMN010000016.1:25494210-25514046 GCA_030674055.1 Rhabdomys pumilio | reverse complement strand
AATAAAATAAAATAAAATAAAATAAAATAAAATAAAATAAAATAAAAATTGCCAGCAAATCAACAACAGCTAGGCTGTTAGATGGACACACCACGTTATGGTTGATGGTGATCAGAAAAAGTGAGAAGCTCAAGTATAACTATGTCATGAATTTGTGGAAAGATTAGTTCTAGGGTGCATAGAGGAAAGATCATCACTAAGAATGGAAGCAGTTTCTCAATAGGCTGGCAGAGAAAACAGGAGCCAAATATATTTCCGTCTTTATTCCACAGAATGGCACTATGCTACCAGCGAACTGCCATTCTAAGCAGAGATGACATTATCCATTAATTTGGGGTGAACAACAGCTTCTGCCTTGCACCAGTTTTGATCTTCATCCTACCTTGTGAATGCCACACCTCACGCCACAATGGCTACTGTTGTCAAGTGATAAAGATTCACCTAGTGCATATGACCTTGGCTATGTAACATATAGGTCAACTCTGCTCACTGGTCCTACAGAGTGGCATGGCCAGCAACAAAGATAATGCCTACGTTGTGACTCAGATGGCAGTGATCTGGTGCATTTGGGTATTCATTCAGTTTGCACTGGAAAGGCAGGGAGACAAAATATTGGTGAAGAGAGCCTAAAGCTAGTAATTAGGAGCAGTGAAAAGCAACGGCGCATTTAGATTATTGAGCTTCTCTTTGTATTGACACCATCTTCTGAATATTTCAGTGGCCTTCATTTGCATACCCACTGAGGATTTCTGAGCAGAAATTAGCCTTTGTTCTCAGGCACAGAATTCAGTGGGGTTACATGCTATATTAGGGTTTGACCCATTCAAATAGCATGTGCTTTCTGATGATGTTTTAAGTGATGTGAAACCTTTACCCTTGTTGAGTGGAAATTTCCTAAAAATGACTTACTATTGCCTCATGAGCCTCAAAGATTGGTTTAGCAAAGACGTGTCCTTTGGTGAGAATCCTTGAGAATCATTACAAAATATAATTTTCTGCATCAGGCACATGCTGCTTGTCACAACTGTCCCTTCCATTGCTTTTATACTCTTTACCTACTCATGTTAAGAAGATGAGTGTCTTTTCCAGGGACATGGTGACCCAGGCCTTCTTAAGAACACTACATAATCTTACTTCTCAGGTGTGGTCAAGCAAATGACTCAATGAGGCTCCCAAATTCATTTTCAGATGTCGGTTGAAAATGGGTGTTTTCATGGGTGAGAAAATCAGTATTAAATGCAACATGTGTGATCTGTGCAAAGAAACATCTATACCTTGTAGAAACTTATATTTGCACATAAAAACAAAACAGGAAGTATGTTTGATATTATTTTGCTTTTGAGATTATAATTACACCCATCCCTTTTGCCTTTACTTCTTTCACACTTTCTCATATACTCTTCCTTGATTTTAAAATTCAGGTCTCTCTCTTTTTTTCCATCTACTGTTGTTACTTGCATACAATTATATGCTTTTAACATGAAACACTAAATTAAACTGAGCTGATAAATGGTGAAGAAGATTGGGAGGGCTGAGATCAGTCTTCCAGGTGATAATTTTTCTAACCAACAAAGGAAGTCCTCTTCACATTTTTTTATGTCTGTTCACAGTTACTCTGCTGTCCCCACAAAATTCTCTCCTGGTGAGTATACATGTGTTATAACAAGAGTTGATGGACAGGGACACTCACAGTCAATACAGAGGCCCCAGAGCTGGTGACCAGTAGCCACAGCTATCCTTTTACACTCAATCCAATGTGGCTTCAAAAAAGTTTTGTAGATTTGACCCAGAGATGAGAAAGCAAATGTTAAGCAAAATGCAGGAGCATTGAGTCCTGAGCTTGTGCTTTGAGGGTTCAGAAGTCACTAAGCTGACTCCCTGAGAACCTCATGGCTGTATTACTGTATTAATGGCCATGCCTATGTCTGGGTGGCCGACCTTTCCTCCAGAGCCATGTTTGAAGGCAAGCCTTGTAGTTTAGTGATTCACAATAGCTGCGAAAAAAATATGATCTGTAGCTCCCTGTTATTTTGTTTTAAAGATCTGATTTAAAGATCTGTTTTATTACAGAATACCTACTGCAAAGTCAGGAAGCATTTGCCTTCACTCTGGAAGCATCTAATGAGTGAACCCATGGGGATAATGTGAAAGTTTAGACAAGTGAGCTGGTAAGAAAGGATTTTCTAGGGTGAAGAGTGCTTTTGGTAGGTGGTGTACTTAGCTGGCTACTACTAAAGATAATAAAGCCTTCAAAATGACACAAGAGTTAAGAAAAATAATCAACCCATTTAATATCAGGTAAGATAGTTTGAATTCACGAAAGGAATCTTGATCTAATCTCTGCTCAATGTACAGAACCATGACTGTAGCAATGCAGTAGGTCCTGGCTTTGCTATACTCTTGTACTTACATAAAATCTCATTCTTGTTGGATGGGAAAGGCAAGCATATGGAGAACTACAAAACTGGATAAGAGGAGCAACACAATTTAAGAATAAATAGTAAAAGACTCAGAAAAGGGGTTGCTTTAAATATAGGTCAAGAGGAGTTTCACAGAGAGGACATATAGACCAGACCTCAAATTTGGGTGAGTGAATGCTTTCTGTTTAGTGTGCTTAGCCAAATGTAGTCTCTCCTGTGATCAGTGTTGAGTGCATACCTGTTGCTAAGCTAGATCACCAAGCTAAGCAAAACAGTGGCCATAAGGACACAGTGCTTTGCAAGCTGGATCTTAAAGGAATTTCTAAAAAGGAATTAATTGGTGAGTTAGAGAACATTTAAAGCAGATTCAGTACATGGTACTGAATCCTGTAAGACTTGTGGACCCTCAGCAAGTGGGAAAGAACACAACTATTCTATTACTTCACCATCAAACTAAATTCACAAACCAAACAAATGTCCCAAAGAAGATGGAGATATCAGAGTATCGATTTTCTGTAGTGTAGAAGCGAACTGTTTTCATACCTTCACAGTTTCATGGAGGGTTGTGTGTGCTACCCCCTGCCTTCTCATATGTGTTTCCAACACAGTCATACATGTTTTTTTGTGGGACTAGTACATTTAAGTTAAAACATATATACACATTTCTCTTTAGGTCAATGACTTGTACAAATAAATAATAAAAGTGGAAGAATACAAAATTACATCAAAAGCAACTTTTTTTTGGCTTGAAATACAGCCCAGAGGCAGGTATGGTGGTACATGTGTATAAATCCCTACACTGGGAAGGATGAGGCATGTAGATGATTACAAATTCAAAACCAGCACTGGCTGCATAGAAAGACACTGTCCCAAATACACAAAGCACAGCATAGCATAAATAAAGGAAGAGGGGCAGAAGGAGGAAAAGAAGGAAGAAGAGGAGAAGGAGAAGGAAGAGAAAGAAGAGAAGGAAGAGGAGGAGGAAGATGAAGAGGAAGAGGAGGAGGAGGGAGGAGGAGAAAGAGAAAAAGAAGAAATGCAACCCAGGCTTATTTTTTCAGTCTATGGAAGTGGCTAGGGCTCTCATTCTTCTAAACCAGTGTTACCATAAGTTTGTCTGTGAAATGTTCCTACTGATTGGCAGCAGTTGGAGAGCGGCTATGAAAGTATAGAAGTCACTTTGCATTAAAAATGAAGTGCACATAATATATAAAGTAAGCCCTCAATGCATTCAGATCACCCAGCACATTTTCTGAGATCAAAACAAACCATAACTTGCGAGATTTGACTGCAAGGAGCATTTGGAATATGTATTTTCGTACTAGCCGAGAGCCCCCAAAGACTATGTGCTTGTATAAATACGCCCATATAAAGCAGTGCAAGGAGTCTTATGCTTATTCTACATTCAGGTGAGGCAGCAGCTTTTTGCTGTTGGTTGTCAGAGTGTTTTATTGAAAGCTTGTACTTTACTAAGGAAAGCGAGGTCAGCGCCAGGGTAAGTTTCTAGCAGATATTTAAACTTTGGAAGGGTGAATGCCATTTAAACATAATGTGGTTTTTATTAAATAAATCTGTCTAATAATATTAAGGTGCTATTTCAATGTTAGGAATGGACAGAGCCAATCTTAGGAACTAAGAGATGGGGGCAGAAGGTTGGGGTCATGGCAGGGAGGCATTTGGGTATTAGTTGTACCTTGTTAAGAGCGACAGCACAGGAAAGATGAAAAAAATTAAAACTCCCTTTCCTTTCCATATTGAAGGATAGTTTATTTTTCTTGAAATTCCTCTTTTTCTCTGTTGACTTTCCAATGAAGTAAGGTAAAATTTTGGAATGTATTCCTAATATGGAATGGAAATGATGTATTTTCTTTAGGGGAACACAAAATAGGGCTATGTCTTCAGTAATTCAGTGATGACTGATAACAAATATCAAAAGTAAGAGTAAAGATGTTGTAACAACTTTTAATGTATATTTCAAAATGTTGAACTAAAGAAACAAAGGCACTCAGTGAATCACTATTTTAGCTGATTTGTAAGCAGAGAGCAGTACACTAGCATTCACCAATCCTCTATACGTATCCTGTGTGACACAATGAAGTTCAGTATAGTGAGAGGAAATACGTAAAACTGTATTACTAGGACTCCCCGCAGCACCATCTAGGTTTCAGTTGCTTTAAATAAACGATAGTCTCATAATTTAGCTTTCAATATAACTAATCTTAGCACTGCTAAAGAGAAAACATACTTCAAGTGTGCTAAAAACCCAAATTCATAAACTTAGAGAACCTTACAAACCAAAAACAAGTGACATCAGTATCCGAGCTGTACAAGCACTGACATTGAAGAACTGTGATGACCCACTTCTGATATTTGTTGTCAAATATTTTGGTGACCACGGGGAATGTGTTCAACTTTTTAAAGAATAATTTAGTTGCCAAACTCAAAGGACTCCTAGAGAGATGAAATCTCATTATAAATGAAGGAAATAATAAATACTGAGCAATATTCACTCTTGGCAACCCAAAATAGTCTTACAGGATGCAAAAGCAACACATGGAGAATTTTGATAGTGAAAAATTATGTGTAGCTTTTGGAACACGTTATCCAAGGACCACTAATTACTATGATCTACAGGAAATAGAAAAAAGGGAAAGGCAAGCGAATGAAGAAAGAAGAAAAGAAAAGGAAGAAAATAATTTCATTACTTAAGACAGCATTTCTTGTACTGAAGACCTGTGAGTCCAAGTTTATGGTAGTTCCTAGCTAGTCTGAGGACAGCAGCACTATTCATCACAGTCTGTTGGTCCTTCCCCAGAGGACCATAGCTTAATCTTTATGCTCTATTCTTCTCTCTGTCTTTTTTAAACGCTCCCTAAAATTCACCACAAAGCCTAATTTCCTTGGTTTTCTATTCTAAATTGAGATGATAATTTTTTTCTTTGAAATTAAGATACAGTGTTTTGGTGCTATCACCTCACCCTAGAAATTGTTGACATATTACACTACAAATAAAGCCCATTTCTTTGAGTCTTTGTGACCAGTTTTGACAAGGTCTTCCAGGAGGATATTTTTCTTATGCCACTTATATGATTTTTCTTTTTCCCTTTAAAGAAGGGAGTGGAAGCAATTAAAGCATTTAGTTGTATGGCTTTTTCCATTCTTAATCTTCATATATTGCATCTTTCAGTTTTCAAAAGAACAAAAACTGAAACAGAAACAAAACACTTTAATTAATGTATTTTCTTTCTTCAAGAGTGGTATCCCGACTTTCATATAGATTGGATTTCCCTTTGTAAGTTCCACTTATCCATGTTTTCCCTGCATCTCTAAACTGGCATCACAAGAACATTGGCAAGAATCTTACACCTGTCTTGTTTCTTCCTTTTCTATACCTCTACTCCATCAAAGATCCTGATTAATTCTCCTCTGGATGCTTACAGTGTTTCCTGATGGTGATTTTGAGTAATACTCTCCTAATAAAAAAAAACTAGATGAAATGTTAACTTTCACAATTTTTTATTAAATTGTCCACATTACTGATAGCCAGTGATTTCCAAACAATCAAAACTAGAGGAGTTTCCACCATGATTCTTTGTGTGTACATATAAATGTGAATATTTATCTCTGTACCTGTATCCTTCCATATCTACATTAGCATTGAAAACTCTTTCATGAAAGAATATCTATAATTATTATCTATAGGGGTCTAGATTTTTTTTTATTCTGCTGTATTTTCTTCTAGTATACCTGCAGTTCTCATTTTTAGCATATTCTATATCTGTAAATTTTAAATTTCAAATCCATGACAAATTCAGTGTTATGATAATTTTTTATTTGGGTGAACATGTCAGAGTAGGTCTTTGGTCACTGCTTGGTCATTGTGATGTAGAATTACTAAAGTTTTTGTGTTTACATAATAATAAATAAATGTGTATATTATAATCTGAATAAATGTGTATATTATAATCTCACATGGGACATGAGGAATGCTGTCTAGTTTAGCTCTCACAATATATTGCATCTAATACTTTATTGGTGGTAGTTTTCCTTGAAATGGCTCCCAAGCAGAGTGCTGAAATATGGTCTTGTGTTCTTAAATTTCAAAAGGCTATAATGCATCTTGCAGAGGAATTATGTTTGTTGGATAAACTTCATCCAATTATGTTTGTATTTTTCTGTTAGCTACCAGTCAATGCAATATTTATAATACACAGGATCTTTTAAAACATAGATATTAACACTGGGCTCATTGGATAGACGATGTTGTCACAGGTTCACAGATCAAAAGAGACTTTAGAGAACACATCCCTTTCTATTGTAGTTTAACTTTAAAATTTCTGGTCAGATGCTGGGAAAATTTCTCAGTAGACAAAGTACCTGTTATTCAAACGTGCAGATCAGAGTTCAGATCACCAGCTCACATAAAGCTGGGTAGAATAGTATATCTCTGCCATCCTAGTACTGCTACAGGAAGAACAGAAATGAATACAGAAGATTTCCCTGATGCTCATGGGCTAGTTTGGAGTGCCCAGCAGTAAACAGAGCACCTTGCCTCAAACAAGGAAGAAGGAAGGGATTGACATCTAAGCTTGTCATCCTGACGTCATAGGCACATGACTACATAATCCAGTCTCACATACACATAAATACAAACAAACACACATGCATAGTGCACACCCACACATAACACACTCTAGTTAGAATATTTGAATTTCTTTCACAAGCTTTGATCTGTTTTCCATAGTTCAGAAAACACTTCCTCCTGTGAGTTGTTTCTATGCAAGTTAATATGAAGGAAAAAAAAAAGCCTCATCAAAAGCAAATGTCATTTTTGCTTTTCTTTGAGAAATACATAACTTTTTGTTTTAATTTTACCAGGATACATAAAGTTGCCTCAGTGGTCAGTTACACTGATGGTATTTATCATTTATATTAGAGTTCATTTCCCTGCTTTATCTCATGCATTTTTATTTTCTTTTACAGCTAGTATATTATTTTTGTTTGATTTCTTCTTTCAGTAGAGAGGCAGGGATCTCTCAGAGAAAGAAGTGAGAAGTGAGAAATACAGACACACACACACACACACACACACACAGACACACACACACACACAAATTAGTATACAAATGTCCTAAATGAGCACTCTTGGAAGGAGGATCCAGAGATAAGAAACTGTTTTTTTTTTTTTTTTTTTTTTTTTTTTTTCTGAAGACACTTAATGTTGTTGAATGCTTTGATCCTGGCAGATGGAGTACTGCTGCCCAAGGTGCTATCAGAGTTCAGAATGATCGAACACATCATGGACAAGACAAGAACATCCTTTTATCATGTGTTCTCAATGAAAAGACATTTTGTATTATGTTTGTATATGGCAAACAATTTCTGAGGATGGAAGAAAAGGATTTTCTAAATGTTAGAATAATTAAATGTGCTCCAATAACCAATGATAAAACCAAAGAAAAATTTAAAATATATGTTAACATACTAGTTTCTAAGATCTATTTATGATTTTGTGATTACTTTCCAAATCTGAGCAATCCTACATTATCTGTTATCCTGTAGTGAAACAAAATATCCACTTATGACCAGTGATTGAATATCTTCTATGTAACATGTTCAATGAAGCAGTTGAGCCTCATTCCCATGCCATTCTTTCTATTGTTGATGATAATTCTAGATATTTGAAGTTCATCAACTTTCTTTAGTTCTTTAGTTAGCTGAGAAGTCCATTAACACCGAAATCCTAGGTTACATGATTTTCTGTGACCTAAAAATGTGTCAAAATTTGTCAAAAACTTATGTCAAAACACAACATGATCTCCTAAGGGGTTAACAAAATAATCAAGGCAACTTTCACGGTTAAATATAATTGATATGTTCTGGATCTGTCCAAGCATATACAACTTTGTCATTAATACACCCCAAATACATCAGAACGTGAACTCAGTAGAAGAGTGCAAGCAAATGGAAATAAATTCCATAGCCAGCAGCTTAGACTCAAGGCCCAGTTCTGTGGCTTTCTTTCCTCTTGATGAAGGCCAGGTGATGCAAACTCTCTGCCAACTCTCTTATCACATAATAAGTAACTGTATGATATTCATTTAGAGAAGTAACTATGGGGAATAACTGAGTTGATTGTTTACAAACAAGTCCAAAGGGAGCCATGTTTAAAAGTGAGTTGACATGTCTTTGTTCAGCAGAGTTATTGAGAACCTTTATAAAGTGTCAGATGAAATAGGTAAACTAGATCTGTTTAAAAGCTGTGAAAAGCTGTAAGGACCATATAGATATAGTCATTTTGATTTTGTTTTCAATAACATGGCCACTCCATCTTTTTCGTCGTTTTGTTCAAAAAACATGAAATAAGGAATTCCATATTAAAATGCAATGTGATATTACGGAGGTGGACCTGGGCAACCCTATCATGCTCACGTTAAAGGTGACATTTAGCTCCATTCTCAAAGGCCTGTGGACCATACCAATGCTGAAGTTTGAACACTTAAAGACTGTCACCATCATCTTGGATTTTACGCTTCTCTATGAATAAATGCAGTTGCTGGGCTTCATATAGATAAGGCATTCACTTTCTAGACTCTTTCTTTTAGAAAAAAGGATTTTTTAAAAAATTTTCAACAGTTGAATGTGCTGAAGACAGGTACGTTTGCCCTGATTTGAACATTACACAATATAAACATGTATCAAAACATCAGCGGGTCCAGTGATAAGCACAATCACCACTAGTCAATTGAAACAAACAGTCTAGTCACATTGTACTCTATACATGCATAAAATTATGCTATATCAATCAAAAATTAAAAAAAAATAAAACCAAGCCAGGTAAATATGTCTGTGTCACCTTATCTTGCATACTAAGACAAAACACTTTGAAACAGCAGTCCTAACCCTTAGCACCAACTTTGAAAGTAGGACATGTAACAGTCACACCAAGGGTTCCTTTCCATATTATATTCACTTTCATGGCACGTGCAAGGCTCAGAGTGTTCAATACTTTGAATGCAAGATGAAATATACTTCCTACTTCATGTCAAAATGGCCCCAATCCACCCTAGCGATGCGGATTCTGATCAGGTTCCTGAAACCTCTCCTACCCAATCTGTCATGATGGTCCCTATGATAGAAAAGTTTAGCTCCCCATTTGTTTGTTAACTGAGCAGTGTCTTCAAATGCAAATCAAATACTTCTGGGGGTGGCAGTGCACACCTTTAATCCCAACACTCAGGAGACAGAGGCAGGCAGATCTATAAATTCAGGTCAGTCTGGTCTACAGAATGAGTTCCTAGACAGTCAGGGTTATACAGTAAAAATGAAACAAAACATTATCATCATCATCAACAACAACAACAAACCATCCCATCAACCCACCAAGGAAGAGACCAAGCAACTAACCCATGGACAAACCAAAACTGTGTTAAAAATATGTTTAGAGTGAAAGTTCACAAGGCCGCCGTAACAAATGGAAAAGGAATAAGTAAACAGGCATTCATGTTATAGCTATATCTACAGAGCATGCCACATAGAACACCAGCATAAACCCATGGAACAAGCCCCTCAAAACTATTGATTTTCAAATATCCTTGAAAGTTTACCAAACCTAGCACAGGTAACAAAAATTATCCAGGGTTTGAATTAGAGCCAAATATATTAAGCCCACTTTTTATAACTTTTGAAAAAAACCTGTCATGTCCTGATGCTTGGGTTCTGGATTCCTCCATAGGAGTGGTGAGGGAATGAAGGACAGATACAGGGCCGCACATATAGTAAATCTGTGATTGGGTAGAAATTTGCAATCTCTGGAAACCTGGGATCTCCGTGTTGTTTATTAGGCTTCACCCAGCAGGAAGAGTTGGCTTGTCTCAGGAGGAGACAGTCTCTGTAATTGAGCAGGTATCCAGCTGTAAACATCAGGAAGAAGGATGCTTGAAATGTGGCTAGTATTTGAACACTGTGATCAGTCATTCATAAACACTCACGCTAGGTCTCCAGAGGAAAGTTTGGCATGCTTCTGAAGCCTAGGAAAGGATCTTTGTCAATGTCGCTTGGTTCTGAAGTCTTGAAGTCCCCCACAAGGTTGTGCTAATATGAATCGTACAGGTTTGCTGAGGACTTTACACTCTTGGGTCCGCCTCTACTTCCTACACAAATCTTTAATACTTAAGGTGTGCATGTGTAATTTGTATCCTAGTTACATAAAGACAATCTGCTCTAAATGTCTAGAGTTAAGGTAAAATAGGACCTATGACATTCAGGCCAAGAGGTGGTACATGCCTGTCATGTTAGCACTTGGGAGATTGAGGCAGGAGAATAAAGAGTTCAAGACCAATCTCAGACACCTAGCCAGTTGATGGGGAGTCTGAGTTACGTGAGATCCTGTCTCTAAAAAGCATTAAGTAAAGTAAGCAAACACTGTCCAATATTACAGATTTGGAAGAAAACTATATGAAATAAACATGAGAACACTGAGAAAGTAGTTTTGAATGTAAGTGAGATGACTTTCTGTTCTTGATCAGGACAAACAGCATTATGCTATCTTTGATTTTTCTCTTTAGGTATTAATTACCATATAATTGAATGTATTGCATAAATCTTTTACTTGAAGTCCAAACCTCAAAAGTCCATTAATATCTTCATTATATAGCTAAACTTAAGATAATACTTGATATGATCCTTTGTCAATTATGAAAATTTCCAAAATTGCGAAACACAAGATACTAATCTGAAAATTAAAACGTTAGTAGGATTATGTAGGATTATACCTGAGTGACCGTGAGCAAAGTAGAGATCTGATGGATTATGTCTACCAGATATCTTATGTGATCATAAAATTTGGCTGAATAATGCTTTTCATGTAAGGTAGAGTGTCATGGAAACCATCAACCACGTGTACTTCAATAGAATTTTCTGGTGTGCAAATCACTGGGGTGGAATGATGCAATGGGGCATAAGTATCGTGAATTAGGAAATAAATTGAGTATAACACTAATTATATTCACTCTAAACTAAAATATAGTGACATTAGGTAGACATGATAGTATTCCAGTGTTCAAAATCTGAGGTGAAAACCCACTTCAACTTCTCTCTTTATAAGAACTCAGTAATCTACTGCAGTCTGTGTCGAGCATCTAATTCTATATATCTACTTCTGGTTTTGGTATGAAAATCCAATAGCTAAAGGAAAGGTCATTATCATTATTAAGTTTTATAAGAAAATCAGTACGCACTAGTATCTATTTAATAATGGAGACATCATGAATGTCAGACTTAACATACTTTGTAGAGTGTTAATAACTCTTAAAGTGTACCTTGTCTCAAGTTGAAGTCAGTATTGAAAATTTTATATTACCTACTCTGCCTGAAAGCATTAAAATGCATTTCTGTAAAAAAATATTTTTACAATGGCTGGGTTTTTAAAAATAGTTACGTTTTACCACTTTGTTTAATTTTGGATTAAATTCCCAAGCAGATAATTGTTAAAATCCATATGTCATTGAAAAATACAATGAGTTGAATGAAAATGTTATTTTAAACACTGTATTTTATGTTCTGTCAGGATAAATAATCCATGTATTTATGCCTTTATTTGCAAATTTTTAATAGTATATACATTCTCTATACATTATTGATGACAGCAGAAGTGCTTTTTTCTTTATTTCTTTTAGGTCTAGAATTGTGAGGATATAAAATATGCATTTATTCAGAAACTAAACAAAAAAAAAACTTTAGTAATTCTGCATCACAATGACCCTAATTCAGGTCTAGTGATAGATTGGAAGAGGTTGTTTCTTTTTCTATTATATATTTAAATTAAAAATAGGAAGATGTAGTTTCTACTAATGAGTTTTGTAGGGTTGTTTTAATATGATGTCCCTGAGGAGATTTCTTCACTCGGTGTGAAGGCTCCTAAGAGGTGCTTGTGCACCTGATTAATTCATAAATGGCACCGAGGGCTGCACACTTGCCCAATCCTAGTTAAATCATGGTAGGCAGCTATTCCTCTGTAGGATGCATTGCAAATTGTGATGTCCTCATTCTATACCTAATTACAGTCTTCCACCCCAGTCTGATTCTCTCCATAAATTTTTGTAAATGTGATGTCCATTTTAGAAGATAGAAATGAGCGTCATTAAAATGACTTCGATCTATAGGATTTTAATGCTACAATGATTTGTGACTCAAGGGAAAATCTTTGTGAAATAGTAAGAAAAAGATGTATATGAAAAATGCAGTGGTATAAAAATGCAATGATTTTCAAATTAATTTGTTTTTTTTTTATCAATAATAATTAAACGCCTACTCCAAGGGATAAAAGAAAAAGTGAAAAACTTCTCATGGTCGGATGTAGCAGTTTCAGGTTAAGGAACTAATGTGAAATGTATTTGGAAGTATGGTACTTATTCCTTATGTCTCTGCTGCCTGGGGTATACAAACCATGCTTATGATGTTACATGTGAGAATTAGTGGATACATATGTGTAAAATACTTAGATTAGAACATAGTAAGCTGTATTCAAGGTTCCATATAAAATTTTAAACAGAAAAGTTATGCTTAGACTATCCTCCATGTAAATTAAGTATATATATATATATATATATATACTTAATTATGTATATATATATAATTATGTATATATATAATTATTAGTATATTAGTATATTAACTATATATATTAATTAATATATATATATATATATTATAGTATTTGGTTTTAGCTCCAACTAGTACTATTTTACTGCCTCTGGCTCTTTCTTCCCCTACCTCTAGAGATCATTCTGTTAATGTTATTTTAATTAAAAAAAGGTGACCCTTCTCTTTATGATTGGAAAAATAGATTAGAATTTCATCGGTAAACATCTGAGTGTATTTTAGATTTTTGGCCAAAAACCATAAACCAAATATATAAATAGTGTGTAATTCAAGCCATGTGACTTTTCATGTTTCTTTTGTAAATTCCACATATTATGATAAAATATTATTTATTCAAATATAGTACCTGTTGTCACATCTATGATAAGTGTTCAAGTGTCTTCTGAATACCATCACCATCTGTTTAGAGGTTTAAGTTCTACCTCCCCAAACCGGGAAGACTGTATCAGTTGAATCTGTCATTCAAATTGGTTAACTAAAAAAATCATATTTACCTATCATTTGCTTCTGTAATCTGCACATAAGGTTCATGATCTGTGTGAACATTTATTCAATTCCAGTCTCTAGGTCTTAAATATGGTCCTTTTCTTTAATTTAGGAGTTTAAAGAGATCAAAGGAATATGTAGATCATCAACGTCTTAAATGAAACATAAAAGGAAAAGAAGTAGTTTATAGGCTTTCACCAGTTTGGCGATTAGTTACTGGTACTGACAGAGTACAGTGATTAATAGATGCTGTCCTTTACAGTCTACATGTTATTAGAAAGAGCAAAGTGGCAGGAGAAAAAAGAAAGAAAAGACAAAAATACAAACAGGAAAACACCTGTTTTTTGGTGTTAATTTATCAATGGCATTGTCATCAGGATTAGTCAACGCTTGCAATCAGACACAGCTGAATTGTATCAAATCAACTGGACAAGACATAACACAACTCATTTAGACACTGTGCTGACTTCTAAGATCTTATGCTTAGGATGTCCAATTTTCTGTTTTTACATAACGATGTCCTAAGCTTTATTTGACAAAACCTTTCACTTATAAAATTACCCAGTTGACAAAGGACAATTATCATCATTTTAAAATGCTTTGGATATGTGCCACTTAGCCATCTACTTTTTTTTTTCTTGTTCACATTTTAGACCACAGCACAGAGAAATTTGATCACTTAGTAAAGCTATTCTGACCCCAGTCAAAATAAGGTAAAGAATTAAGTGGTTACATGTGGTGCTAGGATAAAATTGCAGTTAAGGTTCAATCCACAAGATGATGCTCTGATCTCTCATTGGACAAAGGAGTACATTGTTCACAGAATCAATAGCACACTTGAAATCTTGGTCCCTTAGCTGGGTGACTCATTATGTTAGATGCTGGAGATTGCCATGTTGGTGAAGACACTGGATAGGAATGAGTTTAGCTTCATCTTATAGAAGTGGAGAGAAAAAAGTGTTTCTGTTGCTCCATAAGTAGAATTGTAATGCAATGAGTTCATCAATTAAGTTGGAACAAATGTGATTATAAAATAAAAATGATTACCTTTGAAAAAGTTCAGTGGTAAGACATGAGACATTAGGCTGAAAGAAGATGAGGAGGAAGGCAACCATGTAAGAGGACGAGCAGTTTCAACTAACCTGGACCCTTGAGATCTCTCAAATACTGGACCACCAAAAGGCAGCATATACCAGTTGATATGAGGCCCCCAACACATATACAGCAGAGGACTGCCTGATTTGTGCTCAATCAGAGATGATGCACCTAATCCTCAAGAGACTGGAGGCCCCAGAGAATTTAGAGGTCAGGTGGGGTTGGGGATTAGAGGATGGAGACATCCTCATCGAGACAGGGAGTTGGGGAGAAGGTATAGAATGTGGAACAGTTAGAGGGTGGACCAGAGGTGGGGTGAATAAAATCCGGAGTGTAAAAATCAATCAATCAATCAATAAAATAAAAGTGATTACCACTGAAAAAAGTTCAGTGGTGAGACATAAGGCAGTAGTCAATTAGCACAGAGTAGGTTTCTACAGGTCACATAAACATGAGTTCTGAATATTATGCTGTTAATGTATTATGTTGCCTTTATTATGAACTCTTGAGGTGATCGTCTGCAAGCTAAGTTTTATTCACCTGTGAATGGTTCATATTGCTTTAAGTAACCATTATAGCATTTTTATTTCTGTGAGTATTACATTGGAAAGGGTGATTATCTATAAAGTATTCATTTATGGTTTGATTGGGAGATGATAATAAATGCCCCAAACATTTAGTTTCCTTATAAAGCTTTTCAAAGTTCATGAAAAACTTTCTATTTTCTATTTTTTTTTATTTTTCAAACTGAAGTCAGTTTGAAAGTGAGAATAAAATCTTGTCTGGAGACAAGATTTTTTATTTTTTTTGAATCATAAATTTTCCGTTGTGTGAAATATTCTCTCTACGAAGTATAGCAGTGTCTATTGTTATTGAATATGTGTTAAATATAAACTAGTATTAAAACTGAATTATTTTTACCTTTTCACTTTCATTTTACTTAAAGCCATTGTATTAAGGGTTAGTGAACACAGTTGAGCAGAATAGAATGAGCCTGAAGGGTCTCGGCAGTTAAAGAAGGAATCATTACACAGATTCTTTGCCTACAAGGAGTGCCTCCCTGGGCTGCACAGGACTTCAAAGGAAGTCTAATGATGAGGGCAACATCATTTTCCCCAAGCTCCCTGAATTCCAGTCATTCATAGCGTAGCCATAACCTAACATGATACAAAAAAAAATCAGTATTTTGAAAGGACAAGTTTTATATTTATCTAAAACTGGGTAATTTTTTTGTACCTTTAAATGTTTAGATGTAAATGGAGGTCACATGATCACTTACTACAAAAATAATAAACGTCCATTTTGTACATCTCATGTTATCATAAATCATAATGTCTATGATATAAACATTATAAAATCTTGAAGAACACATTTTTAACATGTCTTTTTTTCTATATATGTCTTTTTTTCTATATTTTAATTGAAAATATTTTTTTGTACAATATATTTTGATTATGGTTTTTCCTTCTTCAACTTCTCTGAGATCCTTCCCACCTCCTTTCTCACCCAGTCCATGACCCTTCTGTCTTTTCTTAGAAAATAAAATGGAATCTAAAGTATAGTGCTGAAATAAAATAAAATAAGAAAAACCAAAACCGAACAGAGCAGAATAGGACAAAACAAACACACACACAGAAGAAAAAGAGCCAAAGAAAAAACACAACAAACACATGTAGATGCAGAGACAGACACTTTAGTACACCTGGGAATTCCATTAAAACACAAAACCAGAAACCATAAAATATACACAAAGAATTGAAAATGCTCAGACAAAACACTAGGAGACAAAGTCCCTCTAAAGATTCCTCTTTTTGTGGGCTGGCCATCTAGCGTAGCCTGCTCTTAGTAGTTTTTAACCCCTGTGAGATTCCATTGGGGAAAACTAATTTTTCATTTGGGATTAGATATAAATTGGAGATAGCTTCTGGGTTAGGGATGAGGCTGTGTTCTCTCCTCTCAGTGCTGGGACCACCATCTGGGGTAGACCTGTGTGGATCCTATGCATGCTAACACAGTCTCTTCCACTTCTTATGTGTGTCAGATCTACTGTGTTTAGAAGGCCTTGATTTCTTTGTGTTTCCCATTTTCTCAGGCTATTAGACTTTTTCTGCCTTCTCTCTGGAAATGTCTTTGGTTAAATTTGAATTCTATGTAAAGTGATATTGACCTATATCAAACCACTTTGGCCAAAAAAGAAAGTCAGAGCAACAGGAATTCTGAAACACTGTTCAACTCAAAATTTAATGCAGTGATATTTATGAAGGAAATAAAAAACAAAACCAAGAAAAGTTCAGCTAGAATTTGCAATATGAAATTATGGAAATTATTTATGACAAGGGACTCTTGCGTTTAGCAATATTGACAGTTAAATGGGAACAAATGTTTTGTCTGCATTACTCGTTTTGTCTACATTATTTTGATCACCATCTAACTTCCTGCTGGTTTCAGAAAGAAAGGAGAGTATTAGAGAGCCATTTTTATCTCTCATACATGTTTCCTAGTGACACTTTCATAGACAGAGCCAGAAACAAGCTTTGGAAGAGGAGGTTTTCCTTTTGAAGAATCTCTTCAGCGGGAGTTTCTGATTGTCTTGTTTGTTCCAAAAGGTGTAGCAAGGTCCATAGACTGGGTTAGGACTGGGAGGTTCAGCTGCCTCAGTCTTCAATTGCACCTGTGTCTTCAGCATATCCAATACTAAAACCAACACTTTGCTTCTATTTACAGGCAGGGTTAAAAACTTTTAGGAGAAATATAAATTTTATGGATAGGAAGATTACAGAAATAGCTCCAGTCCTTCCTAAAACAACTAGATGTGTGCCTACTCCAATTGATATTTATACAAGAGTGTCTCTGACAATTTAATATTCTAAATATGATCTAAAAGCTCTACTGATCTTCAGACAGGATACTGCTATAAAAATCTACTTTATTAAAAATATTTGCATATGGCATTCTCCTATACTAAAATTTATGAATTTTAATAAAGTTGCTTAGATTTTATAGCCCACAGATATAATTGTTCATAATCCTGGAGTATTACTTAAAGGGAATAGAAATTATATGAAAACACTTAAGACCAGAATTACATTTTGGTTTCCCATAGTTTTTATATGTTGATTATTAAGCTCCCTATAATAAATGAAAGACGAGTTGTTTAAGATAAAATCTGTACTTAACAGTGTAAATGTGTTTGTAAAGTGACATGTACAAATGTCTCCCGATAACTTGGGGTTTATTTAACAAAGGAACTATAGAGTAATGTGTAGTATGGCTGCACTATTAAACCGCTGTTTTAAGATAAAGCAAGAATAGCAGAGAATCCTACAATATCGTGATGAGTTAATAATGAGTATTGTTAATGATTAAGCTCCAATAAAACACACTGTAGAGAGATTTTAATCCAGCAACATGGTTGCTCTGATCACATCCAAATACCTTCTATATCTGTGTGATCCAGATGGAGTGCAGACAAGCCCTTGGTAAAAACCTTTTAACCCTTCTGGCTTGAGTCCTTTATCCAAACACCTTTTCCAGAGTAGAGTACACACGAGCATTCCCTTTCCTCTGTAGCCTGGTTCACCATGATGTGATCTGTATTGCTCCAACAAGGATTTCTTTCTACAAGGAACTGACCCCTCTAAAAATATGAGCCAAATTAAACTCTCCCCCCTTTTTTTTACATGTACTTTTGAGTACTAAAGAAGAATTAATGCAGTCACTTAAACTTCCCCCAGCTTATAAGAAAATCAGTTTCAGACAGCCTCAGAAATAAATTGTAATGATATCATTTGACTATTTAAAAAATAGGTAAAAATGATTCATAGTATAAAAAGAGATGAAAAGATAATAGTAAATAGGAATAAGATTAAAGAACTAAAAATGTTAAAAATAGTAAATTCTGGTATAACTGTAACAATAATTACAGAGTGGTACTATGGGCTGTAACATTATATATATATATATATATATATATATATATATATATATATATATATATATATATCCCTTGAGGAAAACTTATCTGTTGGCGTTTTCTGATGGAGTAAGAAAGTTTAGGCACAGGCACATTATTGTGTAAAGGCGAAACTACATGGTAAAGAACAGAGTGTTTTCTCTGAGAAACTAAATGATGGATGAAAACAGACAGAGGGAGAGATGGAATGTGCACTGTGGCAGCTGTGTATGTAATGCATAGTTTTGTAATTTAAAGGTGTGGGCAAACACATTTTTCAAGATCCTTGGTTTCCAGTATTTTGTTGTTTCACTAAGTTTTAGTTGAATG
Organism: Rhabdomys pumilio; assembly: GCA_030674055.1. Classification (NCBI taxonomy): domain Eukaryota; kingdom Metazoa; phylum Chordata; class Mammalia; order Rodentia; family Muridae; genus Rhabdomys; species Rhabdomys pumilio. Next base: position 25,495,101 of record JANHMN010000016.1, on the reverse strand, counting down.
ACTAAGGAGAAGGTATTCTGAGTTAATTACTGAGAGCTTTCAGGTTTACATCACAATATTTGAAACCTATAGAGGGCGCAGGAAATTGAACATTTGTGATGTTGCAACCTTGGTTTCAAGAACAATGCTATCTCAGCCACATTTTACCATATCTTCTTTCTGTTATACTCTAGTACTGCTACTGGAATGTTCCTAAGCAAACGATAGACTTTTTCACTAAAACACAGTTCAATACACATATTAGTAAAATGACATGAAATATTATAAATATCTCACCTAAATATCAACAATATCCCTAAAGATCTTGCAGGATCAGGTAAATGTTAGAATTTTTCTTTGCCTATAGATTCTTTAGTTAAATATAGTAAGAATTCTTCTCTTTTGTCATTGTTATTTCTGAATATTTCACTTAGTTATCTTTTTTTTTCTCTTAAAAATTGACAGAAAAGCCTTGGAATATTTGATCATCAACACATAGGGTATGGAGTACTGCATCTTTGTATATAGACGTATAAGATGGTAGTAGTGAAAGTTTCCTGTACAAAAACTTTACCCTTCAATGGCAGCTGGGATGATTTGGATATCAGCTAGGAAAATAGTTTGTATAGCCATAACAAATGGATGACATAGTCCAAACCAGTAAGTGTGAAGAAAGGAAGGGCAACATAAACCAGACAAAAACACATTTCCAGGCCTAAATTTTTAAGCATTCTGTACTTTGTCATGTGTTAAACCACAAATAGGCACCCACAGACCTGTGGTTCAACATGCTTTTGTTTCTTACCTAAACAAAGTTTGGAGCACTGCTCTGCAAACCAAGCAGTCCAGACAATGAGTTACATATCACACACACACACACACACACACACACACACACACACACACACACAC
>JANHMN010000016.1:25465768-25492780 GCA_030674055.1 Rhabdomys pumilio | reverse complement strand
ACACACACACACACACACACACACACACACACACACACACACACACCTAATGTAAAGAATTGACATGCTTTCAAAATTGCATTCTGTTTTCCAGGATCCGCTGTGTCCATAATGACCTGTCATTGACCTTAATCTTGACATTGAAGGACGACCATCTCCCAGGGAGGGGAGTAAAACAACTTCAATTGCTGCTCTGCTCCAGACATGTATAAAGCAGACACTATAAACATATACTGTAGGTTTATTTTGGCTCCGGTTAAGCTGACACCATCAAACTCATTTAGTTTAGAACTTGCAGACACGGTGTCAGTATCAGCCTTCTGCTGAAATCCAGAAGGTTAAAGAAAAGCTAGCTAAAACAGCATGGGGCTTTTGCTGAGCCAGGAGTGAAGTTTGTCAGACTTTCACAGGACTTAATCTCATAAGCACCACCATTTTTGGTATGCTTTAATATTACTATCAATAGGCAAAAGGCAAGTATTTCCAAGGCAGAGAGACAAAATTGAACTGATTAAACAGGAAGACTTTGAAAACAAAACATATTTATCAACTTTTAAATTTAAATACGCATTCTTTCTAAATAGGCAGTAGAAGCATACACACAAGAAAGTCAAGAAACAACACCTGCAAAAATAAATTTTATCATTCGTAAGAAAATATATTTTTACTATTAAATTTCCTGCACTATCTATCTAAAAGTTTAGAATGCCCTGAGTAGATAAAGTTCCCCTTGTTGTGTCACATTCCTTAATTCATGGAGACAACATGAGCTTTTAAAATTTTGATTTATATATGTTTACCTTGTAATACAAAATTAACATCTAATAATAGGAGAGAAATATTATGACACTGTCACATACTAAAATTCATATGAATGTGGCATGTGCCTCTCAAAATATTGTTGTGCAGTGGATTGATTAGCCAGATCACATGTTTTTCTTTCCTTACATAGCTGAATGCACGCATATTTTTACTTAAAAGGAAGCACTTTGTAGCTTCTCTTTGGCATGTCTGCATTCTCTTAGTCTTTGGGGAAAATTTTAAGTAAAACTAGGGTCACCTGAAAACAAGCACTGTTATACTGTGACCGTCTGTCAATCAATTCATCAAGATGTCTAGTAAGTGATGAATGTATAGGTAGCAATACACGTTGACAACTTTGGTGGGTAGAGCACCGCTGCATGTCCTGGCAGATGACGATAGAAATGGATGTTTCAACCAAATACAGAGCACAGCACAAATTTAAATGATATGAGCAATTAATTTATGAATATGCCATTGAATACTTTTGAAGACAAATGACTAAATCTTCGGAAAATAAAACCATGGGTATGGGTGAACTACTGTCTAGGTAACCTGGAAAGTAGACCAGAGATGTTTTATCCTAACCCTGAAGTTTGTCAATATGATAAAATGACTGGAAACTTGACCTCAGCACCCAACTAGACTTGCTCTAGCCATAAGGCTCCTACACGAGGGAAGCTTATAGGAGGATAGCAACTGGGTTCAGGATTAAAGGAAGGTGCAAGAAGTCAGGTAGAGGTCAGAGGGGAGAACTGTTACAGAGTTGGCTTTGAGATGATGGAAGGGCTCCAGCTGAGAGAAAAAATGATTAAAAAACTACTTTAAAAATATGTTCTTATTTATTATATTCTGATCATGGTATCTCTTCTTCATCTCTTATCAGATCCTATTCTTTCCATCTGGACACCCATCTAACTCCATGCCTTCTTTCTGTCTCTAGTTAGAAAACAAACAGGCAATGACAAATTGAACAAAGAAAAAGCATGAAAGCCATGAAAGCAATATACTCGCATGTATGCTCATGCATGCACGCACACACACGAGCACACACACACACACACACACACACACACGCACGCACACACGCACACACACGAGAGAGAGAGAAAGAGAGAGAGAGAGAGAGAGAGAGAGAGAGAGAGAGAGAACTTATTGTTGTGTGGAGTTTAACAACCATGAGGTCTAGACTTGAAGCTAGGAAGGAAAAATAAAAAAACAATGTATCCTCTAGACTTCCACAAAGAACTCAGATTAATAGACATACCTTAGGCTTTTGAGATCATTATATCCCATATATGTGTGTGTGTCGCTTAAATAAATTATATAGCAGAGTGGTTCGCAACCTTCCTCATACTGTGACCCTTAATAAGTTAATTTTTCATGTTGTGATGACTTCCGATCACAAAATAATTTGGTTGCTACTTCATAGTAATTTTGCCAGTCTTATCAATTATAATGTAAGTATCAGATATTCAGGATATGTGATATATGACTCCCAAAGTGGTCATAGCCCACAGGTTGAGAACCATTGATAACACATAGTAAAATAACATAAATAGTATGATGTGTATATCATGTTTTTTTTATAAAATGGTGCTTTTGTAAGATGTTAAACATTTGTGGGCATTTTGTTTTTTACATAAGAGGAAACCAGCATAGCTTATTAGAAAAATGGAAACACAATTTCTAAGGATGATGTAGAATAGAACTGAGCATAATGCAATGTGCACAACTAGGGTTAAAATTAGAAGATTATTTGACACGAACCCCAAGATAATAACTTTAGAAACTCTGAAGATACAAGAATGTCTTGAAATTATTCCAAGAGCTGACTAATAACATTTGCAAGAAATATGATATAAAATTTAATTTCTAAATACAGATAGATCATTAAATTATTACTGAAAGATATTTTAAATTAAAAACAAACTGCCGTAATACATTTTCAATCTCTCAATAAGAAACATAATCTTAAAGATGATGAAATGGAAGATGGGCATTAGGCTAAAGTTACATGTCTGACAGGAGCATAGCCTGTATTTCAACACAGGGAGTTTGGTTTCAGTGTTCATGCTACAAAACTTTCATTCTGGAACAGTGTGGATGGATCAAAATAGACATGCAGGCAACAGAAAATTATTGACTCAATTAGTAACAAAAAAGAAACATGCCATCTTAAAAATGTTATAATGTATAAACTGCAGTATTGTTTTTTAAAACAAGCCTTTGGAAACAAAACCATGTAAGACACAGAAGATTTGAGCTTGCTATAGTGGTGCTTGCTGTAATTATAGCAATGAGGAGACAGGAGAATCACCGCCAGTTTGAGGGCAGTGATGGCTAAATAACGAGACCTTGTCTGAAAACTGGACACAAACTAGAGTTATCTAAAGGGGGGAATCTTGTTTGAGAAAATACTGCCATAAAAATCCAGCTGTAGGGCATGTTCTCAATTAGTGAATAATGTGGGAGCTTGTTGCCCAGCCTGTTGTGGGTGGTGTTATTCCTGTGATCTTAGTCCTTCCTTCTATAAGGAAGAAGGCTGAGCAAGCCATAATGAGCAAGCCAGGAAGCAGCACTCCTCCATGGTATCTGCATCAGCTCCTGCTTCTAGGTTTCTGCACTATTTAAGTTCCTGTCTGACTTACTTAAATCAGGAACAATGATGTAGAAAGTAAGCCAAATAAAAGTTTTCCTTCACAAGTTATTTTGGTCATGGTGTTTCATCACAGCAATACTAACCCTAACTAGAGCACCTTTGCTTGTTTAGAAAACCCAAATTAAGTAATTATTGTTTTGTTTTTGTTTTTTTCTGTGAAGAGTACCAAATTTTAAACTTAAAGTGCTAAAATATATTCAGATACTTTCATTTTAGTTTGAACATACAATTTTTAATTGGATATTGGGTGAAACATCAAATAATTACTAGAGTGAATCTATGTGCTTAAAATTAGCAGTGGAAGGGCAAAAGTAGATTTTAAGGTTTTTAATGAGTAACAAAAATTTTATTTTCTAAATTAATTTGGTCAACATGTAGTTTACAAAGCACAAAAGTCTTCTTTACTGAACACAGCTTTGATTCTACTATATCCTTAACTATGTAGTCATCACCACCTTATAAATTTAGATTATATTTATAACTGCAAAGATAAAAAGGATTCCCACTAGGTATTTTAGTCATTCTTCTGTTAGAATCATCTTTCTCTCCTTCTCTTTGACTCTTCTAGGTATTTGATATCAGTGGCATAATCCGTCTGTGGCCTTTGGTACTGACTTCTGTCTGTCACCCACTGTGGGCTTCTCCATCTTCTACACATCAGGCCATGGATCTTTTCTTACATTCTTTTTAAATATATTTTTAAATTTTATTTAAATTTTTATTAATTATTTTGTTTATATTTCAAATGTTGTCCCCCTTCCAGGTCTCACCTCCTTGAATCTTCCAACCATTCCCTTCCCGTTTGCCTCTAAGAGGATGCTCTCCCACTCACCCATCCACTCCTGCTTCACTCCTTTGGCATTCTTCTTCTCTGAGGCATCAAAGAACCAAGAGCCTCACCTCCCACTGATGCCCCATAAGACAGTCCTCTGCTACATGTATATCATGAGTCAGAGACCAGACCATGTATAGTCTTTGGTTGATGGTTTAGTCCCTGGGAGCACTGGGGTTCCCGTTAGTTGATACTGTGGTTCTTCCTGTGAGGTTACAATCCCCTTTAGCTCCTTCAGTCCTTTCCCTAACTCTTCTATTGGGGTCCCCAGGCTCAGTCCAATGGTTGGCTGTGAGTATCTGCATTTGTCTTAGATGCTGGCAGAGCCTCACAGCTATTCCAGGCTCCGTCTTCAAGCACATCTTGGCATCAGCAATAGTGTCAGGGTTTGGTCTCTGCAGATGGAATGGATCCCACCATGGGGCTGTCTCTGGATGGTTTTTCCTTCAGTCTGTTCCATTTTTGTCCCTGCATTTCTTTAGGCAGGAGCAATTTTGGGTTAAAGATTTTGAAATGGGTGGTGGCCCCATCCCTCCACTGGGGCCTGTTGATATCTATTGGAGGTGGTCTCTAGGGGTTATATCTCCCCTTTGTTGGGTATTTCAGCTATTGTCATCCCTGTTGGGTTCTGGGATGCTCTCGCTTTCCTGGAGTCTGGGAGTTTCTAGTAGTTCCCCATGTTCCCTGCTCCCCACTGCTACATATTGCTATTCATTCTCCTGGCCCTCTGGACTTCTCTCCTGTCTTATCCTATTCCTGATTCTGCCCTCCTTTGCCTTCTTCTCCTTTCTCCCATGCCGGTCCATCTGTCCCTCTGCATTCTGTGATTATTTTGCTCCCCCTTCTATGTGGTACTGAAGCATCCATACTTTAGCATTCCTTCTTGTTAGACTTCATATAGTCTGTGAGTTGTATCATGGGTATTCTGAACTTTTGGTCTCATATCCACTTATCAGTGAATACATACCATGTATGTCCTTTGAGGTCTTGGTTACTTCACTTAGAGTGGTATTTTTCTAGTTCTATTAATTTGCCTGCAAAATTCATGAAGTCCTCATTTTTATATTTGAGTAGTATTCCATTGTGTAAATGTATCACATTTTCTGTATCCATTCTTCTGTTGAGGGGCATCTGAGTTGTTTTTAGCTTCTTTTTATTATCAGTAATGCTGCTATGAAGGTAGTGGAGCTCTTGTCCTTCTTGTAGGTGGAGCATCTTTTGAGTATATAGCTGGGTTTTCAGGAAGAACTATTTTAAATTTTCTGAGAAACTGCCAGATTGTTTTCCAAAGTGGTTGAACCAGCTTGCAATCTCACTAGCAATGGAGAAGTGCTACCCTTTTTCCACATCCTCACCAGCATCTGCTATAACCTGAGTTTTTGATCTTAGCCACTCTGACTGGTGTGAGGTGGAATCTCAGGGTTGCTTTGATTTTCATTTCCCTGATGAGTAATGATGTTGAACATTTCTTTAGGTGCTTCCCAGCCATTCAGGATTCCTCAGTTGAGAATTCTTTGTTTAGTTCTATACCCCATTTTTAAATTGGGTTATTTGGTTTTCTGAAGTCTAACTTTGGCTTTCTTGTACTAGCACAATGCCCTAAAAGTTTATTTACATTTAATAAATGACATCTTTGCCATCATTTTGGAGGGTATATAGTACTCCATATGTTTATATATTATATTTGCATATCTACAAATCTATTGATGGATATTTAAGAAGATTCTGAGGTTTGGCTGCTGTGAATATTGAAGTAATTAATATGAGAGTTAATATAGGGATCTCTGTTCAGTCTATTGATTTTATTCTCATTGGATATATGACTAATAGTGGAGTTTTGGGAATTTGCTGAGTATTCTTATCAAAAACCGATTGGTTATAAATGCAGTCATGGATAATCTGCTTGCTTACTTGCCTATGTAGCTGTTTTCACACCAGTGTCATATTGTTTTGATTGCAACAGTTTTGCAATATATTTTGAACGTAGAAATAATGGCATCTTTTATGGCTCAAGATTGTATTTACTAGTCAAGGTCTTTGTGATTCTCTTTGGGTTTCAAAATTGATTTTCAAGTTCTTGAAAAATAACTATAGAACCTTGACAGAGGGTTACATAGAATCCATAAATCACTTAGTTTAAGTTAAGCAATTTAACTAATTTTTCCCTGTCATGAACACTAAATACCTTTCCCTTTATTTATTTCTTCTCCAGTTTCTTTCATCAATGGTTCATGGTGGTCAGCATATAGACATTATACTTTCTTAGAAATTTTTTTAAAAATATGAAACACTTCAACAATTTCTGTATTATCCTTGGGCCATGACCAATTTTATGACATATGTCAGTAGAATGATATATACAGTTGACTTTTATTACCAAATTTTAAAGGTTTTTTCTTTTTTTCTAGCTATAAGTCTCTTATTAAATATATGTTTTCATATCCTTTATTGTTTATTTATCATATGCTTTAATGTTTTGATTTTGTAAAATTATATTCATTTTTCATCTGTTATTTATATTTCAATGCAATATATAAATAAAGATTACTAGTGTGGAGTTATAAAAATTTAGAACTAAGTTTTTTTTTTAAAAAAAGTTTTTTTTCTTATTTAAATTAAAGATATAGTTTCAGTTGTTTGCATGTGACAACTCGATAACATTTATTGAAAGTCAGTTCTTTTGTCATAGAATTTATTCATTTTGATATTCTCTTCATTTAGTGAGTGCCCAAGGATTGGACTGCAAAGTCTACAGTTTTTGTTTCATTTACATCTTAGTAATTTCAAGGATCAATTAAATAGATACCGAGGATGTTAGTAAGTCTCTCTGGCTTTGTCAGGTGGTCCTCTATAAGTTTAGTGGTATGTATCATGAGTCCAACAATTGCCTACAAGTGTGTCAGTCTTTACTTCCTGTGGAGATTCCTATAATCAGCTAGAGGTGAGAGAAGAGGATGTTTTGATCTCTCTTTGACATGTGCCTAGCTTTACCCATATAGTTGCATACTATATCTCCAAGTCCTTGTATAATTACACTTATTAGTGGTTTGTTGTGCTGCTGTTTCCTTGAATTGAAACATTTCCTCCCAAAGCTACAAGGAAAACTCATAAGGCTCAGGAAGTAGATCAAACTTACAAGATTCTAGAAGTTCATGAAACTTATAAGATTCGTAACCCGTCTCCTAGGTTGCAAACATTAAAGAATGACTGTGAAAAACAAATACTAGAACAGATAGGACCTGCCTATCAGTTGTGTAAGGACTTTTAGGGATGCAACTTTTGGGAGTTATCATTCATACTGGGATCAGATTCTTCATGGAGCAGCTGTGCTCCTGTAGGTAATTCCCCAATCAATCTCCTGTAAATTAACCTAATCAGGTAACTGGTTTTCTAAACTTCAGTTGGGTGATATTGTTTCTTTGGTCTTTGCTGTTATATCTAGCAAAGACAGACATTTGTTTACATCGACCAGGGAAAAACCAAATGGTGCGATCTAGCATTCTCACTTTAGGATGTTTTACTATTAAACGAGTGCTACCAATCCCTTTCTACGCACTACTAGAGATGAAGTGATTATTACACAGCAAACACTGAGTTGCATTAAATGAAGAGGAAATGAAGAACTGAGATGTTCAAGGGCCTACCCCATGATGATTCTTGCACATGAACTGGACTTTAGGAAATTTCCAAGCCTATTTGCTCTCCCAGTCACTATTGGGTTTCTGGGCTTCACCGCTACTGTCATAAGGCTGATGCTTTGCTTAGCTTGATCTCACTGAAACCAGGTAGATGGCAGATCAATCTAAAATGTCATAACATTCATAATTCTTATTAATATTTAGTAATATTTTTGGACAACTTTATTTGGGGGTTATTATAAGCCTTTGGCTAATCTTCTTTATGTTTCTGAGGTTAAGTTAACTTAATTACATTTTTTTCCAGTTTTCCTTATTGTCTTCTGGGATAACAATGTGCTTCTCAGAATTTACTGTTAGCATAACTCAAACTTTGAGCTCCATTTAAACTGTGACATTTAGATATGCTGAAAACTACACAATCTAGCCACCTAAGTTTAGGAAAACTAAAATTTTAAATGAGATTAAGTAAAACTTTAAGTGAATCCCCAATATTTTGTCATGTGGGTATATAGGTTTTTTTTATATTTTATAATTTTCTGTTATTCAATCATCATAACATATTTGAAGGACAATTTTATATTAAATCAACTTGATGGATCCTTTTGACAAAGAGTGAGAGGGTCTACTTCAGCAATTATCTAGACAGAGACCGTGGCACGCAAGGACCCTCCAACTTCTCTGTATATGTCATATGCATGTGACACGTGAGATGGCTGAAACATACATGAAGGGATTAGAGAAAAGCGGGGTGGGAGAGCTGGGGGAGAAGCACTGAGCCAGGCAAGGAGCAGTGCTTACATGAAAAGGCAAGTGTGAAGTGCTTTATAGCAAAGGATCAAATGTCCTTTAAGCAAAGCAGCATATAAAAATCATTATTAATTGTACTGGATGTGGAAAGCTGAGCTCTTCTCTAAATATTTAGCAAACTATCTCCAAGTATATGAGAACACAACAACACTGAAAGCGGTAAAGTGGAAGCCATTATATACAATCTGCTGCTATGCCCTTCATGCTTCTGCCGTGTATACGGCCTGATTACCTAAGCAGATCCACAGTTTTGATTTTGTCATTTTGTAAGACAGGTTCTTTTCATAGTGTGCTTTCCAAGCTTTTTATCAGGACTCTCCGGTGGGGTAAAATTTTCAAAAAATGTCAATGTGAAGCCTACAAAAAAATATGAATTTAACTTTGATTTTTGCATTCCAAATGTTACTTTCTTGAAAGAAAAAAAGAAAGAAAGAAAGAAAGAAAGAAAGAAAGAAAGAAAGAAAGAAAGGTTTGGCAAGAAGTGTATGTAATTTGACCCTATCAATGAAAATTTCTCCTCAAAAACCACTATACATTAGGTAAAGCGCATCTGTCTTTGTGTGCTTCTAATGCATTTACTAAAGACTCTATGACCAGCTTGAGATGGACAAACATGGGCTTGGCAGGCCTTGCCCTTCTTCCCCATTTCCCCTGCCTTTCTAAAAACCATTAGATTACTTTACTAAAGCTAGCTACCAAAATCCATTCCCTTATTTGACCACTTCCTCCTCAGGAAGCTGACTACCAAGATTGAACTATCAAAGTCCAGCAATCAAAAGTCCCATTTGGTTTACCTAATCAACATGCCCGATGTCCATCCTAACACAAATACCTCTTTTCTCTTTTCATAAAAATTACACTTTATAGTCATTGGCTGCTGTTTGTCTCCCTGAGTCACTTTAACTAAAGCAACTACTTTAGCTTTCTTCCTTGCTTAATAAAAAAATCTCTGTGAAAACAAGTGTTTATGTGTGGCTTGTGCCTACTCCGGGGTCCAGGAGGGAGCTCAGATTGTGTGGAAGTTTTTTTCATTTATTAGTACATATTATGTGATATTTTATCACATTATACATTTATAGGTATGTGTATATCAGGGGAGAGCTATCTATGTATCAAGACATGTGTGGAAGGGCGACACAACACTACCATGTGAGTCCTGAGCATGGAACTTAGGTCACCAGGTTTTGTGTCAGGAAGCTTTATTTGTTGAGACATCTCCTTGCCTCAGAAAGAAGTGCATTTATGGTACAAATTCAGTCTCATCTCCACGTATTATATATGTAGATTCATATAAGGAGAAGCTTTAAAGAGGTAATGTTCTAGGAATTAAATTCCTCATCTTTTTTCCTTGTTCGAGTTGGAGATGAATCAACTCTAGGAAGCACTGTACTCTTGCATTGCTGAAGCCTAGGTTCAGTGGACCTAAAAAAATGCCCAAAGAACATCAACAGAGTCACAGAGAACTGGAGTAGTTTGGGGAATAGTAAAGGATAGCCCTCCTTGATTCCTCCTCTAAACCATCATCCACAGAATGATTTAGTTTTGATCTCCCCTGTCAAAATGAATAATGTTTAAAATATCTATAGCTAATTTGGTGAGAAAGATCCCCCTACATTTTACATTAAAAGTGACTATGTTCTGTTGTCCACATGTTTAGTAAACTATGACATTTACAAGCTTTTGTTATGATGTCAGTCAGATAAATTTGCCTTCCCACTGATAGATTTAACTATATACGAACAACTTGCTACAGACAAGAGAGATGTTAAATTGACTAGCTGTTACATTTAAACTTGGAATTTGTTTCAAATGAAAGATAGAAGATAAAAAAAAAATGAAAGATACAAGATGTCCTGCTTCAGAGCCTCTAATAAATAAGTCAACTATTATTTTATGCACTGTCTCATTTATGGCCATGAGGTATCAATTATCATGTACCTCTTAACACTCTATAAGATCACACAAATCTATTCACTCATTGATTCTCTGAGTGGTTTTCTTACCTTGAATGACTTTCCTTGGAAATTTGAACCTCATTGGGAAATTATTTCTTGGTTCAAATACTAAGTTTTCCTTAAGCTTTCTTCATTCTTCAATTCTTCTCAAACATCTCTTGGTCTTGGGCTTGAATTGATTTCTTTTTGCATGATAGTTCTTAAGTCAATTGGAGGGCATCCTCCCAACTCATGTACTAAGTACTACCATCTACATATTTGATATTTTGCATTAGAAAGTCAACATTCTGGCCTTCCCTGGACAACTAACAGAGTAAAAAGAAAATATCAATTCCTCTTCCTTCTTATAATTTGAGTTAAGATTTTATGAAGAAAATTCCATGGAAAATTAAAATCAGGAAAACACTATCATGCGGTCCACATAGCACCACACATCAGATTCAGACAGTATCTAGCTGTGTTTAAACAGACTCAGTCTTTCTGTGGCAAGAACTTCAGCAACATGCATGGGTTTTGGCTACGTGCACTAGGCTCCAGGTTCCTTTAATGTTTGCATTTTGGTTTCAGTTAAGTTCTTATTTGGTGTTGAGAGAGCCAGTGAGAGAGGAATTGACTGAACTTTTCAACTTTGCACTGTTTATTTAGACATTGCATAGACATAGCCAAGAAGCAATCTCTCTAAAATCACCTCAAAGGAAATTTTCTTCAACTGCATAAGATCATGAGAAAATAAAATCCTGCTGTTCTCAAATGACACTGTAAAGTTACAGAGGTGGAGCAAGGGGAAATCAGCCCAGCCATGGATTATCAAAACAACAGAAATGTAAACCAGGTATCAATTTATAAGACTTGTGGACGTACATTGACTCTGATTCAAACTGTCAGCTATGTTCTTTGACATTAATAATAAAATACCAAACGTATAAATGCATGGAAGTCTAGCAATGAAAAGCACAAGCTTTCTTTTTATACTATTATGAAAATATGAACAGATTTTATTGATGGAGTTCAAATTGGCTGTTTTTGTCTGAATTCAATCTGAGTCAACACATTTTAAAAGTTTCACACAGCTCTTCTACTAGGTACACCTTTTGTGTTTACAGAAACAGTTTTGAGATTCCTAATCCTTTCTCTTGAGCTCTGAGGTTTTCCCATTTTTGTTCCCTTTAAAGAGACTGATTAGGCAACCATAATCCAGATCTTAGGTAAAAGAAACACATCCCTAATTTCATTTAGATGTTTGATTTAGTTCAGACATTTAAAATTCTTGTAATAAAGTTATTGCAGTAAGTTCCACTGTAATGAGTTTAAAGGGGGAAAAGGAGAGGAATCTTTGACAATGTATGCAAGATAGTCCAATTGCCAATAGAGGAATGTGTATCTCAATAAGAATAATCAGAGAAGGTCCATTCCTATAGGTATTGTCATTTCACAGTGTCTAAGCCATGCAGATGCACTTTCTCTTGAACTGATCTGCCTAGGGTGGTGGCCTGTGGTCCCTGAGGTTCTAAGTTATACCATGAATAAGAATCCAGTCCTGTTTCTTATATCTCCCATCTTCCTACCCATCTATTGGGAGCTGGTTTGAAAGAGTGAAACAGAGACCTTACAAATGCCTAAAGACTAGAAATTCTATCCAGGGGAAAAGAAATGGAGAAGAGAAGAAAGAGAGTAAAACCCCAAATCCCTGCACATGCAAAAAATTTCTTATTTTTTTATCCCACTTCTAAAGAAAATGAGTCAAATAAAAGCCCATTCAAAACCACATGAGTAAAAATGAAGTTGTGTGTTTTTTGCATCCCTCAGAACAGCAGAGGGATGAAAATGAGGGCGAGTTCCCTATCGTCAAACATGCCCAGAAGAAGCAAACTTTGACTTAGCCAAGAGGCAAATAAGCTACTCCTGAATAATCAGGTCTTGCTTTAAATCCATAGAGACATCCTTTTTATGTGTGTGAGGTGGACTTTTGATTTCATCTCAGGGACAAAGTTTGAAGTTATTTTGTGACTATGGCACAGAAATTGAAGGGAAGCCTTGTAATGGATGACTCGTGGAGGCTTAGTGTGAGTGTGTATTTAACTCCCTCATCTTGAACAGTATATCTTGCACCATTCCTGCTCAAGATTCACAAGGGATTTCTCTCAAGTACAAGATGTGGAAAGGATTTCAAAGCCAACTGACCAGGAAACTATAACTCTCACACTTGTGCTCATAAGTGCATACCATGGCAGAAACAGAGGTTTCTGGGTCCCTTTCTCTTGCTCCTAGAACATCAAATGCACAGGTACTGTAATAGTTTATATATAAATAAACTGTTTTTGAATATATAACAGAGGAAAGGGGGTAAAAACCACTCAGTCTTAAGGCCAGCTCTTATCCCATTGTATGATATAAAATGTATCAAAGAAGGCAAAAACATTGATTCTCTGTAAATAAAACACCTAGAATCTTACTTTGTTAAAAACAATGAATCCTCACATCAGCCCACAAGATTACTAAAAGCACAAGAAAACCCTGTCATCTCTGCCTTAATTCTCAGCTCTCTCTCCTTTGCTTTGGGGGAAGTTACCCATGTCTTAAGTCTTCCACGTATCTGTCAAGGTTTCTTAAGTATGAATTTGTCTTATTCTCTTCTCTAGCTCTTCCAGTTTGAACTGAAAACTCATGTAAGTACACTGAAGACAAAGAAGGTCATAGGCCCTTTCATCTATTCCTGTTCCCATTACATACATGTAGTAATTATCCCTTTTCTGCTCTCGAACACTACTCAACTCTATAATTAGTGTATTGGGAAAGATACCTGAGCCTAGATGTTGGGAATTTAAAAACCAGAACTTTGCTCCCTCAAATCCAAAAATGTAAACTCTGACACCAGAATCCTAATTCTCATTTCTCATTTTCCCTTCCCTTAGATTTACTGTATGACAATAAACCTTATGTGAATTAAATTTATTGTGATGGAAAATTTTCTATAAACAATTCCATCCTTCATAATAGAGCACTTTTGTCTAGCACTCAGTAGGTGCCTTTGAATCTATCTCTTGGATCATAAAATGCCTACTATTGCAAATACCCTATAGATTGCAAATTCTTAAGCTTTCCTTTCTCCCATTTTATGAAGCATTCTCAAGCTTACTTTTGTCAAAGTGATCAATCTTTCTGGGTGTGTCCTTTCAGAATCCCAGGGAGCTTCAGAATGTTCCAATTCAAGCCCCTGATGATCTACAATGAGATTCCACAATGGGTGGATCAATATATGAAGGCACTTCATACTTCTAAGAGCGGCCTCCGAAAACAACAGCAAAGGAAATCCCCAATAGAGTCCTAAAATGCATTCTCATGACATAAACCTAAGATCAAAACCAGGGTTACAGCATTTTACATCTCAAAGAAGTTCTAATGAGGAAAGATGTCAAGCTACAGAAAAGTGAGAGTTTGCTATGGCAGGAGAATGGCTCCCAGAGTTCCTTGTTTTGTAGAATGTTTGACCTCCCATAACATTTGTTTACATTTCTGTATTTAAGGACTTGTGTTTCACCAGTTATTAACAGTGGCTAATTGTGTAATTTGTCATAAAATTAAATGTAACAAAAATAACCAAAAGGGGATTTCCATTATTATATAAAATATAAAGATAACCAGTGAGGTCATTGGAAAAATTAATAATTTTCAACCAAAGCACACATGGGAGGCCCATTTACCTGAAAATATGATGCTTTTAAATGAATGACTTGACTTTAGCAGTAGAAATAAAAATGCTCCCTGAGCTCCAGAGACTTAAGAGATGCTCAGTAAACAGACATATGGTATCTGGAAAGATAGAATACAAGTTCAACATTAACTTTGCTTTGTTAGTGGTAGGAATGTCACTTCAGATTGAAATGAAAGCTACATACTTTGACAATAGAATCCTTTAATTGATAAATTAAAGTAGATATTGTTTTAAAATTGTAATGGTGCAACACATCTTTTCCCCACATTCTTGTTGCTTTGTGTCAGAAGGTAGGACTATCCTGCCAGATTCTTCATTTCACCATCAGTTCTAGAAGTACCTACTCTAGTCTCTTCACTACAGAAAGGCTCTGTTGACTGTACTGTAGTCTTCAGCCATTGCCCAAGTGCCAACCCTAGTTTGGGAGCACAAATTCGACCCATGAATATCTAAGACAAAGAAAATAGGGCCAAAAAAAGTTAATACAATCACGGCCTATATTGACTTTCCATGACAGAATAATTTTTTTGTAATTTTAAGAATACATTTTTTTTTGGTTAAAATTATACATCCTTTAACCAAGTGAGCAAATTAGGGACCATTGAGAAATATCTTGAACGTTTTTACTAGTTGTAAAATAAAATTGCTTTAAGGTTTAGAATGCTCTACTCAGTTGGAGACTCTCCTGTCTTTGTGATATTCTGGTGACAATTTCCATTCCAAGTGTCAAAAACAACTCTGCTTCTAGAGCAAGTACAGTGTATTCTCTCCTTTTAATATTCTAATCGTGAGGTGTGAAGTGAAATGGTTGCTCCGGTATAATGGTGGCAAAGAAGTAGAGTGTCAATGAGACGGGGAAGGTGACAGACTTAGAATAGGTCCCTGAGGTGCTCTTCAAGTGCACCGGATAAAGATTCCCCTGGGAAAATTTTCTCATTAGTTCTCAGACACAGTTCAGTAATTCAATAGCACTGGGTTACCATTAGTCATAAGACCAAAATATGTTACTTTCCATGGTTTAGTTCCTTTATTTGTATATGTCATTCATTCTCAGACTAAAAATTATGAGCGCCACTTTCATGGCAGGGAGCCAGCAGGTTGTTTACAGACTGAAGCTTTGGATGTGGGAAGCATGTTCTGTAGACTTTTATTAATCATTGACATGTGAAACAATTTTCAAAAATTAGAGATAATTCAGACACATTCATATGCACGTGTCATTTTCTTCATGCCTGAGTTATTAAAGGCGTATTTACATGCACATACAATCATAAGTTCATAAGGAGAGAAAACAGTAAGAAGGCACAGTTTTAAAGATAACATTTTCCAAAAGGTTTGCAATCATGCTACTAATTACCTCTGTTTAAAAGAAGTTTTGTTATTTTTTTTTTTGACTCATAACATTCTAGAACAATATTTTCTGATTTGGACGTTAGAATTTCCCGAGACTAGAAAATACAGAATGATGTAATATATAGGTGAATATAAAATTGTGATATTTTATAGCAGGGGAAGCTCTCGAGAGCCTATTAGTTGATCCAATTTTTCTATTGACTACTTAGTGGAGATGAGGAACACATAGATCATAACTAAATTTGCTTTAGTTTTTAATTGTCATAAACTATAAGAATTATATGTACCTTTCTCTATGCCATGAAAGTTAACTATACCTCTGTTGCACAATTAGGAGTGTGCTACCTTCTTCTTACTCACTAGATCACGAGGAAAGGAGCATCCATCTGAACTGGTCATCACAATCTCCCTCTGTACATTAGGAAAGTGATAAAGGAATCTGTGAAAGGAAAAATTACCTGCAGTACTAAGAGACTATTGTTGACTTCTGTGTTCCACAAAATAATCCAGCATTTTACCTTACAGACAAGATCATTCTCATTGTTAAAATGTAACTATTTTGAAGAGACTACAAAAGTCTCCGTTTGTCCAATGATATGTCTGGAGGAGCATATCTGCAGTGTGCACCCACGGCACACTGACATGCTAAAAGAGCCCCACTCCTCAGGAATGTGAGATACTTATTCTTACAGACACATGAAGGACAGTTGGATTTAAGTTTACTTTTCGAAATCAGAGTATAGCCTAGAAAAGACAGCTAGAACAGGGGAACTAATAACTAACTTCTCATAGACACATAGTCTCATCTCAGCAGGAGTGATTGAGATTCTCACTGAACCAAAGAGTTCTGTGTTCCTTTGCTGCCCATCGAGTTCCAGTTGAGTTTGTATCATAAATATTTATAAAGTGTTTCATATTAACGACATTGTCAGTGGAGGCTATGCCACTTCACCTTCTGTCATCTCAGTGATCAAGGAGGCTGATTCAACTGCTTTCTTGTCAGGATACTTTTCTTCTGGGGATACTCAATCCCCCAAACACAACAAAATACAAATAAATGGAGAGTGCCATTGGGCCATGACTGCCACGAGGTAGCAAGGGTTTGAAGGACCTTGTTGACTATATTTTAACTTAGCAAAGTCATGAATTTCATTTTCTAAGGTGAGAACCTTACTGTCTTGTGGATGCTCAAAGAAAGGAAAGAAGCTCCCCTGCCCCTTTTCTGGCCCCCATGTTTTCCCATTGAGGAAGTCAAGTGGGTTTTTAAAGACTGTGGTGCACTTCATCTTTAGTCATCAGGTCTGTGCTCTCAAAAGCCAGCCTATAGGTGGAAACTACATCTGAACTAAAGGGAGAGTGGCATGGATTAGCAACTGCTTGACATTATCAGAGAATGTAAGACTATGTTTTTAGAAATTTAGTATAAGTTGACATTATTTCCATTAAGTCAAGTCAGAATAAAAATCTCCCCAGTTTTATAACTTCATGCCATTATCCCTTAAAATTGCCCTTAGAATGTGACTTGTGATGCCCAAAACAGTCATTTAAAGTACGTTAGATACGACCTAAACTTGCAATTTTTAAAAGTCATGATTGATGTTGATTTATTGTATGAAGTTTCCAACAATAGACTGGTTTCTGTTCCGTTTTGACGGTGAGATCTAAAATCTTCTCTAAGCAACAGAAGTGGATGACCACTGAAACTATAGCTTGATGGTGCCAAACACCAGGTAAAAGCAAACGAATGTATGTGCTCACGACATATATTAATTTGAACACTATCTGAGAAAAAAATAAAGCATTTAAAATTAAGTTGCAAAATATTGCAGACACACACACACACACACACACACACACACACACACACACACACACCACAGACCCACATATGCTTACAATGAAGAATCAAAACAGTGCAGGACCACTTTATAAAAAGTAGTCATATCTTCCTGGGATGATGTCTTCTAAGTAGCAAGTCAGGGATTTGCCAAGATGTTGCAGCGACAGGCTGAAAATGTGTTAGCCCTGGTGTGTATTTCTGCTTCTACATGAAATAGAACTTAACAATCCATTACATCAATTCCTGTATGTCTTTGGATGTCGCTCCCTGAATTTCTCACATACACTTACCCTAACTCTTAGAAGCAGGCTGTCCACAGGCCTCGTGAACATTCAAATGCACACACAAAAGCAGAGGCACATTCTCACAAGTCAGGGTCCACTCAAAAGATGCGCTCCTGCGTGGGAGTCACATCACTTTGTCTAAAGCATCGGAGGCATGACTTTCAAGTAGTTTTAAATTTCAAATCAGCTTAGTCCACATTTAATCTAGACATGTTGCTTTAACACCAAGCCACTCCAGACCTTTTAAAGTTCAGTGGCTGCAATATAAAATTCTTCCTTGTGTTGCACGAATAAATCGAGAAGCGTCGTATAATTCTGTGCTATCACGGGGGATTGCTGTGAGGTGAGACAAAAACTTTAATCAAGACTCTTGCACCGGTGCACACTTATGGACAGTTGTAGTCAAAGTGAATATAGAGGAAACTAAGAAAGCAGCTACCTAGTGTAGAGTGTGTGGATGTAAGCAAGAGGTAAACACACAGGAAAGATCGGTGGGTTTCACCACATGTTCTCATTATTTTGCTTATTTATTTATTTTTTAACTACTTTTTTATTAATTTTTATTTTTGCTATTGGTCACTTCATGCATCACTAGAGTAACTTGAGGCTGAATCCCTTATCCCAGGACCATATTTGTAACTGAATTATTTATCTTTTTTTCTAGTTTTTTTTTTTTAAAACTAAGTAGCCAAAAGAGAGAGGCACTTGAGTCCTCCAGCAAGTGTCTCAGTTCCTTTCATATTGTCAATAGCCCAGTGATAGCACTGTTCTTTTGACAGCTAAAAGCAGATGTGTGGGTTAAGTATGAGAGCAATTCAAATGTCCATAGTAAACTGCAGGGGGGCAGAGAGAGCTCAGAGAGCAGCAGCTTTAAAGTAATTGACTAATACAGTAAGGATATTAAAGTCATTTAGTGCCAAAAGGGAACACACTGATCCCTGACCCTCAGCCACTTTGGAGTAATCTAGTATTCAATCCAGCGTGTAATGACTGCCAGGCCTGTCAATCCTCCGGGCTCTCCAGTCAAATGCCTGTGGCTACTATTGGCTTATGGTAAAAGGACAGAAATGCAAGGAAATGCCTCTCAATCAGCCTCAATGTGATAATGTTATTGCTCCAATGTATTCTATATTGTCCCTGCATAGTTTAATCTGGTGAGACCCGTGTCAAAAATTGCCCTTGCTCCCCAGAGGTCTATACTCAACCTTTTAGCAATACAAGTGTGTTTCAAAGGAAAGGGGGCAACTTGATTAATTATTTCCATATATATATATATGGAAACACACACACACACATATATACATATACATATACACATACACATACACATACACATACACATACATATACATATACATATATATATTGCTATGGGCTGAGGCCAAAAATTCCATGGGAATGTGGGAAATTGCTATTCTTTTTATATTTTGAGTTTGCTAATTAAAACATCATATATATATATATATATATATGATGATTTTTGTAAAATAAGAGATCAGCTGTAGCTTAAACTCTATCCAAGGAAGGTAGAAATAACAAATGCGCTAGTTATCTGATTTCTCTACTTTTGTTTCAGTTGGAAAAATGTTTTACTATAAAAAATATTGACACAGAAATTTATTTGCACGGCTTATTCATATTCCGTGAAGTGCTGAAAGAGGTTTTAATAGTGGAAGGTGTCTAGAGTTGGGGGAATGTAAGATTTAGTCATCTCTGCCACTTTGAGCCCATAAGAATTGGCCAACCTCTCTGGATAGCTTGCATTTTAAATGAGGTGTTTTGCATTTGTACAATATAATTATTGCTATGGGCTGAGGCAAAAAAAAAAGTCTGGGAATGTGGGAAATTGCAATCCTTTTTATATTTTGAGTTTGCTAATTAAGACAGTAGAAATGACCCCGTTTAGAGTCTCTAAAGTTGAAAAAGTCAGGATGAGACAAAGATTATTCAAATACAAAGAATCTGTATTTATGTCATCTTCTCCTTTACTTCTCCAGATCTGCTCCATAGACCCTCTGGAAAGGGCTTGCTGAGGTGAAGGAAGCACAAGTTAATTTTTAGAGAACATTGAGGTTACATAAGAAGAAGTATTTTTACCTATTCCTGTTATGTGGGAGTATGGCCAGCTCTCCACAAGAAAGTCTCTACAGAAAGTCAGGAATAAAGTCATCTATTTGCTTATAATTTTAAATAACCTTTGTTTGAAAACCAACTAATTTTCAGCATCTTTCAGCCTGACTTCTTGTTGCTTAACACTCAAAAAAAAGATTATCCAAGGCAAGATGACATTCTAAAAATCATTATGTTATCTGTGTTTTCTATTTAAGATACTCTGTATTTTGTGTGTTTTAAAATTTATTTTAATTTATTTGTGATAGAGGGTAAACAATAGGAAATCTTACTTTTAAGCTCAATTCATTCCAAGACCTTGGGGCAGAAATGTTTCGGGAAGGCAGGATATCCCAGGCAGTCTCACATCAGTACCTATGACCAGCTGTTTCACCACAGGCTGTTGTTTTCAAGGGAGTTCAAATCCTGCATGGCAGGATATGGTATGCTATTAACACAAACCCATTATTACCTATTACCTATTTCCTATATATTTGTATGTGACCTTCGTCACCTAGAACCTAGATACTCTTCATTAAGAACAGACCCTGCTAGAGTGAGAGGAAAAGTTAGGCAGCTATCGCCACTTTTCCTTTTGCTATCTAATTATCTGTTTAACGTTTTAAACTTTACCTAAGAAGTGAAACAGAGGGGAAAACCAACTAGGTCAAAAACATCACAGGACCTCAAAGGAGCTCATGATTAATTTTGTGACTCTTGCTATGCCCTGGCATCAAAAAAACCAGACCTTTCTAGGAGAGGGCATATTTTATATAAGACCCCAAAATTCAACATCATTTGTTCCTGTGAGAAAGCAATGTTGCTTTAAAGTAAGTACCCATGTAGTCCAAACAAAAAAAAATTAGTCTTCCTGGCCACAGTTCATATTACAAGCCTCTTCAATAAGTTGAAATCTCGTTCCTTTGTGTCATAACTTTACAGAAATCATCAAGTCACGTCTCTCTCTTTGTGTAACAGCGTGTTCTCGCTGACAGGTGTTAAATGTATATTTAGTCTTCTGTAGAACAAATGCGTAGAGCATCGTTCTGTTTGGGTTAATTAAGTAGGTTCTCCTTTAGCTTTAGGCGAGTTAAGGGCACATGTGTTATTTCTTATGGTCAATATGTGGTTGGAAAGAAATTTATTCCTTTCAGCAAATACGGAATCTCAGTTCTGCACATGGCACTGAGCCAAGATCTGGATGGAGCATCAAGAAGAATAAGATGTGATCCTTAATTTCAAAAAGCTTATAGACATGTAGGAGAGGTGAAATGCTAAACAAATAACTATTGTGCAGAGCTGAGGGGGAAAAAGGTGTCTCAAGTTATTAAGCACTCACAGCTAGTCAGAAGGTCTACATAATAAATAGACACAGGTCCATTGGAGATAATCATTTTCATTGGTTAAACTGTCTTTCCTAACACCCAGGAAAGTCACCTTCTTATGAAGCCAGTGTTATTGGACACATGTACTTTGTTGGATATGTGATTCCAGCAGGTCTACATCTTGTATAACAGTCACTAAATTTCTCCACGCCATGGAAGTACTGACAAATTGAAATCCCACTTTTAATTTTAAGGAAATGCAGAATTTTGAGGGTTAACCGCGCAGTATCCTCTAAATATTGTAACCTTTATGTGGACTGTAATTAAATTGACCCATAGGTCTATGGCATCGCAATTGATGTTGTTTCTTATTCTCATCTGAATACAGGAGTTTAATAATATTGAATACACTTATTCCCCTCAGATCTGCTATTTTCTTTAGAAGTTATCACCCAGAATAAACCCCAAAGAACAAAGACAATCTCATCACAAGAAGACATCAAAATTTTTAGCTAACAAGGTGCATAATCTATTTATATTTATCAGAACTTTTAGCATTTTAATTACAATTACAACAGTAGAGAATAAGAAAAGTTTACATGTGAAAAAGTATCATTTGTCATGAGTTTTACAAATCATGTTGTTGAGAAAACTGAACCAGTTGGGTAAAAGTTTGGATGATTAGTCTACAGCCTATATTTTAATTTCCATTTTCTAGCTTTTGGTTTAGAGGACACTGTTGTTAGTTAAAAAAAAAAACAAAAAAAAACACAAACAAACAAACAAAAAAAAACCCTTTAAAACAACCTAGTGTTTTAGGTATTTATTTTTGCAGAATTTTATAAGTTACAAAAAAATACTTCCTCTTTGTTTCTTCATTCTCAAACTTTAATCTTTTTTAAACATTTAATCTCAAGTATAATACATGTTAGTTTTTTCAAAATAATGGTAAGATCATTCTAGTAAGCATCACAGGTGAGCATCAGAGTAACTCATACTCAGTTCACAACATAGAAAATGGTCACGGCCGGGCGGTGGTGGCGCACACCTTTAATCCCAGCACTTGGGAGGCAGAGGCAGGCGGATTTCTGAGACATTGTGAACTTTCAAAGTTTGGATTAAAAGAAATCACAGTATTTCTGAGTTGTGTGTCTCCCATAATTGATTCTGAGCACAATCTGTATGTATTTTATTACCATGTTTTGTCACTTTTATGTACACACACATCTTTTTGTCATTTTAAAAATGTATCTATTCACTTACCTTTTCAAATACAGCCTCTGCTCTTTCCAATTCTACCCTCACATATCCCCTCTATTAGCAAGCACCAAGCAGGACTAAGCCATCCTCTCCCACTGAGGTCAGACAAGGCACCCCCAGCTAGGGAAAAGTGTTCCACAGGCAGGCAATAGAGACAGGCCATGTTCCAATTGTTAGGGGACCCACATAAAGACCAAGCTGCACATTTACTACATATATGTAGGGGACCTAGGTTTAGACATGCAAGCTCTTTGGTTGGTGGTTTAGTCTCTGTGAGCCTCCATGGGCCCAGGTTAGTTGACTCTGTAGACCTTCATGTGGTGTCTTTGACCCCTCCAGCTCCCTCAATCCTTCCCTCTGGACGCTTCCTCAAGTCTGCCCCAGCCAGGTTCAGACCCTGTTTTCTTGGCTTTCAGGGTATTGTTACATATTTACTAAGTTGACTGTTGTCTATTTCATCTCCTGTTTACCCTTTGATTTTTACTTACTTTTTAGCTTTGTAAGTTTCAAAACATCTGATTAAGTTCACTGATCTTTTTCTTTATGTTGCTCATATAATTTTAAATGTACTCTTCAAAATTTCAAGCAAGTATCTTATTCATAGCCGACTCCCATTTCAAATTCACTGCAGAATCACCTCAGCACATCTGCTTCCAACTTTATGACCTATTTGTTTGTTTGTTTAGGACTTGGGAGGCTATATAATTAGTGCTTGCCACATATTCATGCCTGCACCCGAGTCATCCAGTGGGGCATGAGCCAAACCTACCAGTGACCCTCTCCAGTTTGCATGTACTTAGACTGTTTTTCTCAATCAAATCAACATAGATTAGTTTTATCTTAACTATTCATTGACGATTTTCTCGAGATCTTTTGTAGCTTCAGTGTTTTCAAATACGTCTTTGTTCTACCGGGCAAGTTTTGGTCTAGTTCTTTATTTTTTCATAAAAACATATTGGATGTGATCTCCAAGCGTTATGCATCTGTCACCAGACTCAAGTCACAGCTTTGATTCCTGATGAACTCCACCTGTTGCTGTGGGTTCCAGATCCTGTGCTTTTCAGGCCTGCCAAGCTGCTGTTCCTGTTGCCCAGTGGGCAGCATCATGGCACAGGCCTTCACTGCACAGAAGTATCTGGAAGCTCCCTGGTGACCTGACGAGGGCAAGCTTGGTTTTGCTTATAAATGCTGCGATAGCCATAAACCCTGTTACACTCTTTACAGCTGTGACCCATTTCCAATTATTTTCTTATAAAGCAACTGATGGATTATAAAACAAATAAATAAGCAACTAACAAGTTGATTAGATGTCACCATCGATTACTCTATCGTTATCTACCAACTTTAATGATTACTATTGCTATTCACAAAATTTTCATTCAGTTTGGAGATGTCTATGGTAGTAAGAATTTATTCCTTGGCAAATGCAACCCATGATACAGTATACTTAAGCTTTTTTAAAAAAAATGCTTTAGAACTTTTACTTTTATTCTTTTAGTAGTATTTTTTGATGAGTATTTACCAAATGAATTTTCAGTAACATTTTTATTGACTTCCCACCAAAGTCCATAGACATTTATTGTATATTATTCATCCATTTTGTGAAAACCTAAAATTTTTGAAATATCAATTATTATTCCTTAATGATATAAAGCTTTTCATTTAATCACATTTTGTTTTCTACTTTGTAGATAACTATTTATTTATTTATTTATTTTTAGATTTAGTGAAGAAAAAAATGACCATGGACATTTTGATGTAAGACTTTTAGGTAAAAACTTTATATCTAATTTAATAACCAATTCACTACTGAATGTCATAAACCTATATTTGTGACAGTTAAAATATCCATTGTTTGGTCCTGGTAATGAAGGTTTATAATCCTGGATACTTTAGGCAGCTGATGCAGGAGAATCAAAAGTTCAAGGTCAGCTTGAGCTACAGAATGAGACCGTCCTCTGCAACTTAGTAGGCTTTTGGTCTTTCAAAGCAAAATCTGAATGGTGATTTGGGTCAATGGTATGTATAGCTTTTGCCCAACATACACAAAGCCAGAACTGCCAGCATAATGAATAAACAAACAAACAAACAAAAACATCCTTAAGCAATACACATGCTTGAATGAACAAAGGTTCTCTGTGTGGATTAAGGGTACACATTCTCTGTTTAATGTTCCCAGTACCCAAAGGCAACCTACACGCATTCACATGGCTTGTGCATTAACTGTCTTCTTTATACAGGTAGAGGAAGATTCACAGTTCAACGTATGCATTCAGATGTATCCATGTTTACATTTAAGATGCAATTTCGATCATACCATCAAATTTAAGTACCTCAAGCAAGAAATAAAAGCAACCTGCTTTCTATGTTGTAGAAATTTATAATAGATTAATTATAAAGTTTAGTGATGTATTTCCGTTAAACAAAGTTCTTGTCATTCTTAAATTGATCATTGAAGCGCCCGACAGTCGCCATGTCTTGCATTGTCTTCTTTTCTACAGCAGTGCACTGTCTAGCTGAACAACAATTGGGTTCTGGGTGCTATGCACAATCATACAAGTCACCCAGATGGTTGGATAATATGCCCTGAGTGCTTAGTGCCTGTTTACTTAAAATATACTTATGAACCAGCGATGACTGAACTGAGTTTTAATTGACCATAAAGGGAGACCAGAGAAAAGAAAATTTCAGTGGACTGGAAATGATGAAGATGGCTTGATAATTTACGTAGGTTTTATAAAAAGGCTTTTAGACTCCTAAGACATGGATGCCACATAGCACTGGGGGAAATAGAGTACTCTGATGCAAGAGAATGAATAACCAGATATCATTGAGGAATGTTCAAGACAGTTGAAAGTATGATGGGGTGTGCATGTTGTTTGGGCTGTCAGCCCCTCTTCCCCTCTTCTCCAAGGACTCTAGTCATACCCTGTCTCCCCTTCTAGGAAACAGGGGCTTCGATCTTGCCACACTGCCCACTTTGTATTTGGATTTAAGATTTAATGCTCTGATGCAGCCCACTCCAAGAACATTCCCCCTGCTTTGTTTGATTGACTTTTTCAAGCCATTCCATTCTTCTCAGAAATCTAAGTGCAGGCGTGGGGGCTACCTAGGGGAATGCATTTTTTCTGTTTTTTAGTGAGCTGGTTCTAAAACTCTAGCTTTTAGCTTCACAATTCAAACCAAATAATTTTATGCTACGTAAGAAAGCTATGATTTCATCAGTAGCGTTCCTCCAGGCACATCTTATCCTAATAGAGCCATTTATAAACATTATACAGTGACATTGCAGTCTTCTCTAGGCTGGGTTTTATATACAAACATACATGTATGGCTAGACAGCGCCAAAACACACAAGCAAAAGTACACACACGCATGCTTCTTTATTACCTCGGAATAAAAATGCAAATGAATTTATTAGCCTAAGAGTGGCACCAAATGGAGATTTATGCACATACATTTAAAACACAGAACCCTTGAAAATAAAGCAGTTGCAGCCTATCAATTTTCCTCTTTGACAGTTTTTTAAATTCCCCTAAAAAAATGAAACAGCGTGAATACCGTCAATATATCACAACAGCCGCATTAGGTTTTGTGATATACATCATAATATAAAGAGCGCTATTAGAGCACAACCTGGGAGCCATTAAATCATTCTAAATCACTGTTACATTCCATTAGTGTCAATGGCGAAACCACATAATAGGCTTTATTACAAACTTCACCTTGGTAGGCCATTGTCTCTAATAACCACTTCTCTATGATGTGGTATCATACCCAGAAATCCAGGGAGATAATAAAGGTTCCCTTATTTCTTTTTTATTGGATGGGTAAAGTTAAATTTAGCTGTAAGTAAAAAAAAAAAATACTGAAGCTTTGTTCACTAACTGTGAGTGGCTGCTTTTTGGACAAAAAAAAGAAAAAAAGAAAAAAAAAGGAAAAAAAAAGAAAAAGGAAAAGGGAAAAAATTAGGCAGACTTGGTAAGAACAGTTTGAAATAAATTTAAAACCTAGTGATGCTAGGGCCAGGGTAGGCTGGGCAGTGGCAGCAATTACAATGTCATTTTTGAGATGTGCTTTAGTCCATTTGCTCTCTTCTTTACACTTTGGATCAGGAGCAGAGTATCGATTACAGACACACTGCCAGTCTCCAACCTGCCCTTTCTCTCTTTCTCCCCCGGCTTGAGCTGTACCCTTTTAAAAAGTCATCTGGGCACTTTGTTGAGGTGAGGCTGGGAAGGACTTCAGTTGCAACAGAGATCAATTTTCACACAGATGAGGGAGAATTGTAGCCTAGGGTACTGCACCCTTCTTCTTTCCAAATACGTTCTCATCTTTGGTGAATTATCCAATAGCAACCTCTTCACTCTGTTTGTTAGCTGCACCGCATATAAAATACTCCCTATGAATATTTCTACTATGCACTATAGAATC
>JANHMN010000016.1:25437579-25460231 GCA_030674055.1 Rhabdomys pumilio | reverse complement strand
GAGAGAGAGAGAGAGAGAGAGAGAGAGAGAGAGAGAGAGAGAGAGAGACAAAGACAGAGACAGAGAAGAGGGACAAACTCACAGACAGACACACACACAGACAGAACAGAGTATCACCAATACCATTTACTCAGCATGAGTGGGGAGGTGAGAGAGAACATATAAAAAATAACACGTTGAGAGAATAATAAAAATGTATATTTTGACCTTTTTTCAATAAAACAAAGGAAAAAATTACAAAATATTTGTGGGCATATTTGAAGTATTTTTCATCCTTCAAAACATACAGATTTAATATTTCTGCACATTATGCAGTTATACATATTCAAATTTTTAAATGATTTATTTGAATAATGTGTGTCATATTATCTTCAAAGCATAATAAAACTATGACTTTAATAGCTTATATTATATTATCTTAATTAACAATTTAATTTCAGAACGTTTCATTTCTTTTTGTTCTATAAATCAAAGGACTATTACAAAAGTATATGACCAATTACAAACACAGTGTTTACTGTATTTTAAAATTCTATACACAGAACTTGATTTTCTCATATAAGGTTTTATATAACAAAGAGGTAAGTTGTTTTATTTTAATTTAGGACACTTGAGACATTGGTTCATTAGTGATTCATTTAAGTATTTATAAATCACTGTCACAGACTTGCTATGTAGATATGGACTTTAAAATTGGAAGTGAGCTGAGGTCTTTCAAAATATAATTCAACCAACCCCAAATAAGCGTCACCAAATGATTCTTACTATCACAACAGTTTAAATGCAATGAAGGATATAGTCTCAGATATGAAAGATAAATTCACATGATAAATGATTGTAAAGTCAATGGACAGGATGGAGCAACCTGTTCCAGTTACTGAAGCAAGTCTTAGGAACTTGATTGATAAGAGGCTTCGGCTAGGTCATTGCTGTGGAATAGAAAATAAAATAAGGAAGCCAATAAGAAATTGTGGTAAATGCTGTCAAGAATTCCAAAGCAAACAAAACTGGAATAGAACACAAGGAAATCCTCGTGTGGTGTCTCCATGGGCGTGCGAGAAGAACATTTTTGGGAAAATGACAGGTAAGCAAAGGTAAAAAGCTCAGAAGGACCAACTGTGAAAAGACATTCATAGGAAAGAATAAATATAGGCGTCCTGCAGTGGAAACAGGTCAAACTTGTTGACAAGGCACAGCATACACCAGAGAGTGGCGGGAGAGAGTGTTCGTTTCTTAGAGATTATATTTTAAAAGACATGCAATGAGAGACACTGAAACAACCACTGGTACCTTTTATTTTAAAAAGATCCTTTTAGCCTCATGTGGAATACTCTTCAGAAGGGAATAGTTAATACGAGGAAATCTTTAGAGTTGTTTCAGGGATCCAGGGAACAGTCAGAGAAAGATTCTAGGCTAGGTTTTGAAACTAGGAAAGAAAAATCTGCTGAGAGATTACATGTGGGCAAAAATGTTGAGTCTGTTGGTGTTCCTTTTCAGGCACAGACACTGAAGTGATGCCCAGTTTATTTGTAGAATCAGCATAGTATTTTTAGTAGTATTCCAGCTTTTTACAGCCTGGAAAAACAGAAACATCACTTGATGTTATAGGATATGCAGATTTGTTTCCTTAAATTTTGTATCAATTCACTTCCTGTGTGCTGAGAACTGGCTCAAAAAGTCCACGTGAATCTTTGGAGGGGTTTCTAATTTGTAACGTTCAGTTGTGGAGCATTATGGGAGTTGTAGTTTCAAAGTTACCCATCTGTAGAACATCTGCAGAATTATTCTACAGTATTAAAAAAAAGGCTTGCAAAACTCCATTCACTTCTCAAAAAAAAAAAAAAATCATTTGCTCCAGGCAAGTGACTGGATAAAATTTCAACATTTATATCAGGAGGTGAGACCGATAACATTTTTAATTTTTAGGATATAACACTACAACTAGCCTCCTTTCTTCCCCTTCTATAAAATACCCAGGCATAACAGTGACAGATTGTGTAAAAGTCAAACTATTAGCAAATAAATAATCAGTACACATTAGCATAACTGTGAATGTTAGCAGTGATTTTCAGTAAATTTTCAGTGTACTCAGCCAATAACCTGAGAAATCACCTACACGGATTCTATAGCCCTTCACAAGATAGTTTCTAAATGTAAAGCTATTTAGAAAAAAATATAAATATATTTAAGATGGTTGTGTTTAAATTCTGAGTCGTTTATTTATGTTTAGATTAGCAAAGAGAATTTTAAAAAAAGCTGAAAGAAAAGCAAATACATCTTTAAATAAGAAAGGAAACAGACTAATGTCAATCAAAAGCTTTGGTTACCACTAAACAGGTGAAGGGTTTGTCACCCAGAAAGAGGTGGTGATGGGCTGAACTTGACATTAGGGGGAAGATCAAGTTCTAGTGTTTTCTGATTTGGTAACTATACACTTGATCCTTTCCATAAATCATAGAATCTTTTGCTTCTGAATATATGTATCATGGCCCTTTGGATTGCTTATTGGGTATTTCCCTTGTCAACTTGAACCTGCACATTAAATACCACCGACAACAACTAACTGTCAAGAGCAGAAATGAAAACTACAAAAAAAAAAGGAAATGAAAAAAAAATAAAAAGATTTGATGTATTTAGTTTTCATTATAGAAGCGCTTGTAGTTGAAAAAATATGTACCTGTCAAGACTTCAACATCTCGCTGGGGATGCAAGCAATACTGTTGTGATTTCAAAACCTGGGTGACAAATTCACATTTCAGTAGTAAAGACAAATCAAGGGTTTTCCCACATCCCCTCTTTCTTAATTCTTTTTTTCCTTCCAGCTTTGACAGTCATACATAACAATTTGAGACCTAAGTGGCACTTTGATGCACTGTTCTATTATTAAGAGGTACAGTCACTATAGGACAGATAACGGCCTGTACTCAAGGCACTGTGAATCAAATAGCAGTGTGCCATAGGGAAACCAAGTGGCCAAAAGAATTCTGAGATGTTTTTATAAATAATTAAAAACTATATTCCTGAAACCTAAAAGTATACGATGTAAAATAATCTTGGGTAGTAAATTGTAAACTAGGAAAAACCAACTTTTTTTTTAAGCAATATTGTTGAAGTTTATAGGAATCACTTAAACACATTAGCCAACATCCCAAATCAATAATTACTAATTTCAGATGTGTGTGCTTGATGAAAATAAAGATGGAGAAGGAAGGAGGGAGAAAGAGAGAAAAAGAGGAAGGAAAGAAGGAAGGAAGGCAAAGGGAAGAATGAAGGAAAGAGAAAGAAGACTACACTATAAATCCATAAAGTTTTTAAATTAAAAGACAATGAATGTTTATTATACAACAGCATTTTACCATATTAATAGAAGAGTATTCCAAGAGAATTTCTTTAAACCTAAAATGTAAGAGTTTTCACTAAAGTAATATTGACTTAAGGTACTTAAATTAATTCTTTTGTCAATATCTTTACAGCAAATCAATACCCCTAGAATTAAACAACAGCTTTTGCCAGAGGGCAGCTAATCTGGGTAATTTTTAGTTACAGCTCATTAATCAATCCATCACTACTGGGAAAACAGAAAAGTGAAGCAACAAGAATTCTATAATAATGGCAGGAACGAGAAGTTTAATACAGCTATAGCCACTTATCGGGATCTAGGAAACAAACGACTGAACAGTTACACCGCTGTTAACACTTTACTTTACTTCATCTGACAAAATCAAATAACAACCTTTGTGAAATCTACAAGATAAAAAAAAATGTAGGGTTAGTGCATTCTAGAACATGACCACACAATATGTATTTTATTTATGATTATTCGAGGTTAAAAAAAATAAGATAGTGCCCAAACATGGGTTGTTTTATGTTCATAGCAAAAGACTAGAATTGAACCGTTCAGAAATCTATAGAATTCTGATGCTTTCATTCTCTCTTTTGGCTGCTGATGGAATTGAACTGGGGAGCTTGTGAGGATGTAGATTTTCAGCTCTAGGATCAATATTCCCAGCTTGTGTTCTTTTCTTCAATATTTTCCAGCACTAGATGGACAAACTGAATTATTTTCCTTTCTTTAATATTTAGTCTCACAATATAAGGCAAAACAAGACAATCAGGAAGAATAGCGAGAAGCCTTCTATACCTTTTAGTGTGATCATCTAGTGCCGAAGCTCTGTGAGAAACAGCCAAAAGTAAATATAATATTTCTGGTGTACAACAACTGAGTTGTTGGTGAAAAAGAGCCATTTCATCAGTTTCTCACTTTACACTCGGAAGTGCCAAAGGAGTTTTTAAAAGAGAGAGAAAAAGGTAATTGTGGGAAATAAAATAAAAATTTTCTTAGTTTCAATTCCTGGCCCTCAGCTGATTGCAGTAAATTATAAATTATGCAGACAATGTAGGCCAACAAAAGAAGACATCTTCAAATCTCAGTCAAAGGTAATTACTTAAGTCGGCTGAATGTTCCCTTTTCATAGAGTGTGATCTCTGTCTGACAGCTCACACTGACAGATGACCTTCTCTGCAACGTTCTTATCCTTCGGATCATGAGCAGTGTGCCTCTCTCCCTGAATATCTCTATATATTTGTGACACTAAGCTTTCAAATACAGCTATTGACAAATCAGAACATCAGTCTAAGCGCTGGTCTTCCCATCACTCACAATAAAGTAGCTATCACTTGCGGTGGTGTAGAGCAAGCACATCTCTGAAAAATGAGTTCTCACCAAGTGCTAATTTGACACAGCTCGCTTGCCTTTCCATAATTGCTCTGTCATTGTCAGTTGGCAGTTCGGGCTCATTCCTGGAAGCTGTGCCGTACAATTGGATACAATTACTCCCATTTACCACCACTATTATGCCACTGATGTTGCCCAGTCCGCATATTGACATGCCTCATTAAACCTGGATGCGGGCCATTAATGAACATTGTTAGCATTTCTCTTAAACTTTTTTGCCTCTAATAAACAGTCAGTGTTCCATGAAGGAGCACTGCCATCCTTGTGATATGATATTTATTATCTTATGGGGGAAGGGGGCTCTGCAAATGGAAAGTCTCCAGATGCTGAGAGAGACAGATACACAGATAGATCAGTGGAGAATAGCAATGATCAGCAGGACCTTTTTCCATCAGGAGCATCCTACCATTAACCTATTGACCTCTTCTATCCAAAAGAAGACAAGTAGGATAAACACCAACACCCCGGAGGTGCCGTACCACAGAAGGCTTCCCAAGGTTGCACCATTGGCAACACCTCTCCTTAGCCCTCTCCCACCCCCAGGTGGTGCTATGTTCCACAATGAGGATAATTTTGCCCTGGATCTTCAATCCATTATGTCCAGCCAACTTCAACGCACATTTTTATTCAGAGATAATTATGTGTTGATCAGAGAAGTCAGTGGCTGTCATCCATATAGCAGGCACACCTGCAGTGTGACATAGGTGGTAACGATGGCATGCTCTTGAGCTGTCATGACACGGACAGGGACTTTATTATGTATATGTCATCATTTCTCTTAAGAAAATTATACTTTCCCACACAATGGCAGTAATGAACACTTGCAACATTCCTATAAAGCCCATTTGCAGTTATATTCTTGACCTTCATCAAAATACGAACTAAACATATAGAGACACCTATAAATACACAAGAGGCATGTTGATAAGGTTTATAAATAACTTTATTGCTGTAGGAAAGTATAATTTACCAAATAGGAAATATGCAACCTTACATAGAAACTTAAAATACCTTAAGTAAAGAGAAATCTAGTTATTTATTTGAGTGTAACTTTTCTTCAATTACAATAAGGAAATGTTTACACAGCTAAAGCTGTTTGTTGAAACAGTTGCAGGTATTAAAATGACTTTACTTGATAAACTAATAATAAGTTGTCAGTTATATTTTATAATGTCATTGACATAAAAACTAGAGGAAAAACCTCATGTAGATAGCAATGTTTTCTTAAGGCTTGTTGCATTAAACTTTAAACAAAATACTCCCCAAATCAATTGGTGTATACTAATAAAGTTAATATATATATATATATATATATATATATATATATATATATAATCACAAAAATAGCAGAAATTGACAAATACTTTTCTTACTTTAGTTAGAAATTTGTGTGTAACACATAGAATGGATGTATATATTTTGAAAAGACAATACAATTGAACCCAAGCTAAATTTTCATCTAGGTAATTATTTATAATAAAAGCTATAATAAAAGCTATGAAGTCATGGACCCTAGATATTTCCAGATTTACATTTGTTTTAATTCCATTTTTTTTGTCTTTGCTGACTATGTGGCTTGGAAAACAATAGTGAGCACCAATTTCTTTGATCATGAACTATTTAGGGCCCTTACTTTTAGTTAGAAAAAATATCTGGCCAGGAGCACCTAAATGCGATTTCAGTCCTCTTAGGTTAAAGACAGTTTCTTTCCAGTAGCCACGGGGTGTATTCTATGATGATTTCTAGTGAAGACGAACCTAACCCCACTCCACCTCTGTGATCAGCACAAAAATTATGGAAAAGGTGCTTCCCAAGCAAGTTAGAAAAGCTTCCAATTAATAAGCAATATTTTATTTATTTGTTACAATCTTTGGACTTTGGAATTCCTTTAACCCTCATTTGAGAGAGTGCATCAAGGAGAAGAACCATTAAGGAAGCCACTTATAGTCACAGGGCTCTCAATAAATCTTTAGTGGCCTCAGCCTTAACCAGAATTCTAAACTGCCATTCAGAAATCAGTATTCCTATTTTCAAAATGAAAATCTAAATTGACCCATTTATTTCCAAAACTTACTGTGGAAATGTTCTGTTTGGTTTCATAGATCATGATGAATGTGTGGGTCACCTCTGAAAAGATCTATGCCATGAACACCATTTCCAAGATTTGTGGATGTTTGGCCTTTTAATTTTTTACCTCAAAATGAAAGTTAAATACTTAAATTCATTCCCCACCCATGTCCACAATATCTTTTTCCATTTTTCAGTCCCCTGTGGCCTAAGACATGTGGAAAATATGAAAATAAGAATCCATACATTTTAAATAGCATGGCACTCCGAACAAGTGGTGAAAACCCACACTGTCCAGTTCTATCCAAGGATGTAAGTTTTCCTTTCCACAGCATTTGCTTGCCTGGTTACAATCAATCAATCAATCAATCAATCAGTCAGTCAGTTGGTCAGTAAATCAATCATCAATCTTCTACCTGCTTACCTATTAGCTATCATACCTATATGTTATTTATCCATTTATGCATGTATGTATGTATGTATGTATGTATGTATATTTGTATCTATGGTGCTGTGAATTAAATCCGAAGGCTCACTCATGCTAGTCAAGGGCCCTTTCAGCCCATTCTCACTCTTAGTCTCTCTGTGCTTTAGAAATTACCCACTGATTAGTTGGCCACCATTAAGTCAATAAAAATAAATTTACCAGGTTAATTACTATATACAATCCTGTAGCTCATAGTTTCTGTGTATGATAACTTTTCTTTTATTTCAGAATGGCCCCAGGATACAAGACCAGTGAAGCTGACTGTTCAGATGTGCCAGATCAGACACTGGGACTTCAACCAAAAATGCCTTTAAAGGACAAACAAACATACAAAATAAGAAGAAAAAAATCACTCTCTCTTATTATCAATATCTGCAATAATAATTGTGACTTTTCTCCCCATGATATCATTCAGAAGAAAAGTTGTATGCTTGTTGTAACAGTACTGGAGAAAGTGCTTAGGAACAAACTCTAGCTAAAGAAGAGGAAGAAGAAGAAGGAGGGGGATGAAGAGGAAGAAAACAAGGAGGAAGAAGGAGAAGAGAAGAAAGGGGAGGAGGGAAAGTAGTAGTAGGAGGAGGAGGAAGAGGAGGAGGAGGGGGAGGAGAAGGAGGAGGAAGAGGAGGAGGAGGAAGAGAAAAAAGGAGGAGAAGGAAGAGGAGGAGGAGGAGAAGGAAGAAGGAAGGAGAAGGAGAAGGAGAAGGAGGAAGAGGAGGAGGAGGAGAAGGAAGAAGGAAGGAGAAGGAGGAGGAGCAGGAGGAAGAGGAGGAGGAAGAGAAGGAGGAGGAGGAGGAGGAGGAGGAGGAGGAGGAGAAGGAGAAGGAGAAGGAGAAGGAGAAGGAGAAGGAGAAGGAGGAGAAGGAGAAGGAGAAGGAGAAGGAGAAGGAGAAAGAGAAGGAGAAGGAGAAGGAGAAGGAAGGAAGGAAGGAGAAGAAGCTGCAGTCGCAGCAACAGCAGCAGCAGTACTAGCAAGCCGGACAGTAGAGGCAGACACATTTAAGCCCAACACTTGGGAAGCAGAGGCAAGTAACTCTGTGTGAGTTCAAGGCCAGCCTTATCTACATAGTGAGTTCAAGGTCAGTCTTTTCTATGTAGTGAGTTCCAGGACAGCCAGGACTGCACATAGAAACCATTGTTTGAAAAACCAAATCAAACCAAAGCCTGAAAAGCAAAACAAACAAACAAGCAAGAACTATTTGTTTATCTTCACAAATTAAATAAAATGAAACAAACAAAACTACAGTTTCACGAATGACCAGTTTCATAAGTAGCTAAAAATTACAAATTTTATAAGTAACTATTTCTAATAGCAAGCTAGCAGATAAAATGTCCTTGTGATCTTAGCTTTGGTGTACTTCATGGAACAAATAGATGTTTACATCACAGTAGACAGTAAAGGGACTAGATAAATGAGATAGGAAAGGGAAGTTTTTATGATATAAACACGCATACAATAAATACTAAAAACATAGAATGCACATATATATGTAGGTTGTGAGTAAAGTTTGTTACTAACTGAGGTTTCAGGCATCTGCTAGGACGTTATAAATACATCACAACTATATTTTGAATAAATTTCAGCTCACAAATAAAAATATGTGTTGGTTATTTATTTTTCTAAAGAATATATGTCTAGAGCTCAGTTGTAACAACTGCCATGCAATAGTGAAGAACAGAATTCAGATCTCCAGAGTCCATGTACACGCTGGGCAAGCAAGGCAGCCTGCCAGTTACTGGGGAGATGGAGAGAGGGGATCCCTGGAGCAAACTGCCTGGATAGAATAACTGCATCACCCAGCTCTGGACTCAGTCGAGAACTGCTTAAATAATATATAGATTGATTGAGGAAGACTCTCAAAGTCAACCTAAGGCTTCCATATGCATGTATACACATGTGTTCAGGAACTATGACAGACACATATGCCCACAGACATATAAGTAGATATATTTCATTCTTATATAGTAATTCTGGATCCATTATTGTTCAAATGTTGCACTTTCATATGATGTCATTTATTTTTTTTTTGATGGTTCAAATTACAAATTAAATCTCAAATTGCATCTGCATTTTGCACCCTGTTTAACCATTCAAAATGTTTTCAGAAGAGTAATGTTTGCTCTATGGTATTTGGTATATGTTCCTTGAAAACAGGGTGAAGACCTCCAGTATATCTCATTGGCCAGACTGGTAACTAGAATAGTTTCTTATAAAACTTGATCACTTGTGAAAATAACAAAAGTCAATAAAAATTTCATTTGTGAATAAAAGGAAAATGATTTTGGCTAATATATATATATTCTGATGATGGGAGAGTATTTCTGGTATGAATTAACTTAAGTATATGTCTATCATCATGAATCTTGCACTATTTATTTTAGAACATTATTGTGATTGATATTAATTTAATTAGTATTAAGCCAAAAATTTTCCCTGATGTTCAAAGCTTGTGAGAATAAGACAGACATGAGATATGTCCAGCCTGCTAGAGTTTCATTTTAACGAAGGGGAAGGATGATATTAGCTGTTGTGTTCATTTCCTTATTCAAATATCACCAACCTGAGAGATGAACTCCATTGGGCACCTGTCTAGTATTTCATGAGCAGAATAGATGTCACTAAAACAGAGAAAACCATGTTATCTAAAAGTGTGGAAAAGCATATCTGGCTGAGTCAAGATATGGCAAAATCAGGAACTGGTTCAATTTACTTCAACTTATTTTTCTTAAATAGTAACCTTTCCTGTATATTTATGCTGTTACTTCGAAGGAAACATTTTCTTCTTTCCTTTTATGTGATTGTTTGTTTATGGTACTGGGCGATCATGATTCTCAGAATTTCTCTACCACTGAGAAAATCGTCAAAGGGAATGAAAGACATTTAAAGGTTATATTCTTGCATACAAGAAGTATTTAATAAGTACCAAACACCAGTCAAAATCAGATGAGTGCAATATGAATCAGATGACACAAACTTCGAACCACAGAGAGCTTATATTACTGTGTTTAGACAATAAAGAGACAAAGAAACATATTACCTTATTTGTGATACAATGGTCAAAGGTTGAAATCAAACCCCAGAAGAACTGTGGGAAGAATGGGGAACCTCACTGGGAAAGTGACACTGGAGGAAAAAAAAAAAAAACAAACGAATAATGTGCATACCCTCAGGAGTCTAGTATGCAACAAAGAAGGCATGGCCATGAAGGACAAGGCAAAGAAACATGGCTATCTTGCTTGAGGAACAGCTGGGAAGCCAATGTGATTGGTAACTAAATGAAATGAAACAGGGGAGGGCAATTGGAAAGCACAACTAGCTGTAGCCACATATTCTCATCAGAGTGTAGCCTTTGGTTATTGGTTACTATTTTATATAATTTTTGAGGATGGTAAGATTTTGAAACATGGATTTATAAAGCTCAGGCTGACCTCAGTTTCCTTATTTAGTGACCATGATTTTGAACTTCTGATCCCCTTGCCTATGTGTCCTGGGTACTGGGCTTATAGGCACACACTTCCTAGTTTTTCTGTTATCTTTTAGGTACACTCAGACCGTGGATCTATTATCTCTGGCAGGAGCTTGAATTGGAAAGAGGCAGCTATGATCGTTGCCAGGATTCTAGAAGAAAAAACACTAAAACAGGCAAAGTCCAACAGAAGTTTTCTTGTTCCGACTAGACTAAGCTGGCCTAAGACTATGCACCAATTTATTCAGCGTTACTCTGTTACTAACATTGCTAAACAACATGAACCGATCAGCAATGGTTTGTGAATCTGTATTTTCCTTCAGAGACTAATTTAGCTAGCAGAGTTAAAAGACATTTGAGACTAATTTTGCATAATTTCTGTTTTCTTATAGCATATTGAGCAGAAAATTTCTGTGAAGCGAGAAAAAAAAATGTTAACAAACACATAATGCCTATTGCTCTCCCAATACACATTTCTTACTTCTATGAAAGCGATAGATCTGGCCTACTGTGCTAAGTGGTGGCGATTTTACCAATGTATTGGCCTTTATATTCCACGTGGCTAATACTCATTATAAACTAGCTGTTCTAGTGTATCTTAATTGTAATAATGCAACATTCACACATTTTTATTTAGTATACACATAGGCATTTTGATCTATTCTTACATGGGCATTATTACTTCCCTGTGATTTGTAATAGTTCTCATATATTGTGTTGCCATTTTTTAAAATTTAGTGAGGTCATATACTAAAGCTCATGTACTGAAGTCAAAAGCAACCTGTGGGAGTTAGTTCTCTTGTTCTACAGTGCGGGTACCCAGACTGAACACAGATTGGTAGGCTTGGTGACTGGTTCTCTTATACGTTGAGCCCTCCCACTACAGAAACTGAGCTCTGATTGGGCATCAATCAGGCAAAATTTGTTCCTCTCTCCCCTCCAGCACTGGGGATTAAAGGTAGGAATTCTTGTATGTGAAGCACTCTTCCAATGAGCTGTATTCATTGC
Organism: Rhabdomys pumilio; assembly: GCA_030674055.1. Taxonomy (NCBI): domain Eukaryota; kingdom Metazoa; phylum Chordata; class Mammalia; order Rodentia; family Muridae; genus Rhabdomys; species Rhabdomys pumilio. Next base: position 25,448,470 of record JANHMN010000016.1, on the reverse strand, counting down.
CGTCTTTTAGAGTTCTTTAAATATTTAAACCATTGCTTCAGTGAATACTCAAAACCATACAAAATAACAAAATAGAAAATTCTTAAGAACATATGGATGTACCATATAATGGAAAAACTGAATGACTTAGATGTCACAATTACAGAAGAATGTGGTGTTTTTTTTTTAATGTAATTACTTACCAGTTATATTTTCCTCTAAATTTATAAATTAAAAGGATGATGTTGGCACACCAATTATATGTCTTCCCATTCATTAACTGAAGGGAGTTTCGTGGAAGAGTTAGGGGAAGGACTGAGGGACCTGAAAGTGATAAGAAATTCACAAGAAGATGAACAGAGCCACCTAACTTAGACCCACTGAGGCTCTCAGACACTGACCCACCAATCAAAGAGCAAGCAGGGACTAGATCTCTGTCCCTGCACATAAGTAGCAGATGTACAGCTTGGTTTTTATGTGAGTTCCTCAACAATTAAAGCAGGGACTTTGTCCCTGAATCTGTTTTCTGCCTGCCTGTGGATCTCACTCTCTAACTGGGCTACCTTGTCTAGCCTCAGTGGGAGAGGATGCACCTAGTCTTACAGTTACTTGATGTATGATGGTGAGGTAATACCCATGGAAGATCTCTCCCTTCTCAGAGGAGAAGAGGAAGTGAGTTGGGAGACGAACTGTATGAAGGGGGAACCGGGAGGAGTGGGAGCTGTGATCAGGTTGTGAAGTGAATAAATAAATTAATGAAAAAACACTTTGTCATCTGGTTCAATTCTCCTAATATAAGGCTTGAAGAAGAAAGTTCTATTATTTTTTACATATTTCTTATTTCTGCTTAGTTATAGCCAACTACATACCACTCATTTTCTGGCAGGAATTAAATTTGATCTTATCATTTCTACAAAAAAAAAAGATACTAAATTATATACCTGATCTAAATATAATGTCTTGGTCTGGATGAGATTTCAAGGTACTTGTCCTACAGCCCCAATAAAAATATTTAAGAGTTAGCATATCTAAACTTCAGGTTAACTATTAGAATATAATAACTTAGAAACAATTGGCCCACACACTCCAAAATTAAAAACAGGGAAATACATCCTGATGGTGTGAGGCTACATTAGAAGAGGAATGATGGAGAACCCCATGGGAGAGAAGAGGGGAAGCAGCCTGAGTCTGAAGCCTCTTCTCTGACTTCCATTGGCTGCTGTTGAAAAAGATCTTCCAAACCATTTGTATCAGGTATTTCCCACTCGGTTCCTTTTCAAGGAGTCCTTGACCACCAATGAATACAAACATGATGTCCTTGCATGCATCTTTAAGCAGACGGTTGAAAAGACACAGGTAGAGAATTAAAATCATCTTAAAGAAAGGTTAAAAGAACCAGTTGTTTGTAGTTAGCTCAAACATGCTTTTATCACAAAATCCTATAGTTTTACAAATTATCAGTCTACCTTTCCTCTAATACTCTGGACACAAAGCCAAGTACCAAAGCTGCTCAAGTGAGCATCTATCCAGGTACTCCTAATTACAAGCTGACTTCCTTCCATGTTTTACTTAAGAGTATTCGTGACAAGTTTCAGTTCACATGGTATTACAATGCAACTCACCACACATCACTCCTTGTATGACATACAATTCCTGCTAAGTTCAATTCAGGTGTTTACTTACATTGGTCTACTTATTAAGTTAAGGGAATCTCACTATAAACCATTATCTGAATAAGACTTTGTAAGAACTGACGCCAACCAATGCATTTTTATAGGATGATTTAAGTGTACAACAAACATTATTGCTGTTGTTTATTGCAAGTTGTGAGTGCCTGGGAGGCAAGCCAAAGCAGCTCATACCAGAAAATCTGAACACCAGACCCTTATAGAGAATGATTACTTAACATCGTTTTAATGATGAATTAATGAGGAGTAAAAGCATTGTAATTCCAATATGTGCAGAACCTTCCCTTTAAAGACAGAAGACCAGGGGGAAGACATCCCCGACCTTTGCAATACTGCCAAAGGTTGGACTCACTACACTGAACGCCCAATCCGTCTTTCAAGGTTAACTACACATGCCATGCTGGGAAATGAAACAATTACTAACGAATTTTATAGGTATATTCTGTCAAATTTAAAAGACAATCAGAAGTCTAAATGAAAATTATGCCTGTGGAATGGATATGTGAAAAAGGGAATCCAGAAAGCGTGTGTGTACCTCTACGTCTTTGCATATTTCCTAAAAGGACATCTTTCAAAAATGACATCTTCAAAATTTTAGCTAAAATACACAAACAAAAATCTTTGTGTCAAAGAGAGGGAGTATCCGGCTTCCGGGAACAGGATTGTGCTGGGGAAGGATGGTACCTAATCATGTGGGCCACACTGGCACAGCCAGGCACGGTGATTCATTATGCTGTAATTAACTTTTAATTAACTTTACTCTGCTTTACTTATTTTAGAAAATTAAATAAACTTCATTTTATTGCTCACACTAAACCAATGAGCAGAAGCCAGAGTTCTGTTCTAATTAAAAGAAGCAGCTGAGCAAAATTGTGTGTAAAGCATAATGAAGAACTGTTTCTGTCCAATTGATAGATTTCTTATGTTCTGAAACACTTTGATAGGTTTTTCAAGGATTCCATTAGCTTGGCACTGAAGGATTCTAAAATATGTGATTTAAGAAATAATATTATAGGCCAGTCTTAAGTATAAGGCATAATTGATTAAAGCTTATTAAGTCACATTTCAAATTGGGCGATTAAGGGAAGTGTGTCCGTGTGTGTGTGTGTGTGTGTGTGTGTGTGTGTGTGTGTGTGTGTGTGAGAGAGAGAGAGAGAGAGAGAGAGAGAGAGACAGAGACAGAGACAGAGATAGAAGACAAAGAGAGAGAGTGAGAGACAGAGACAGAGACAGAGAGACAGAGAGACAGACGGATGTACAGAGAAAGATAGAGGCAAAGAATAAGAAAGGTAGACAGAAGAGAGACAGGAAAGGAACAAAGAGTTGTAAAAGCAAAAGATTATTTTGAAATTGTGCTATTACGGCAATCATAGAAATGATAGTTTCTATGGAAGAGAAAAATACAATAAGTCACAGAGCTAACTGTGTGTGTATAACATATATATATATATATATATATATATATATATATATATATATTCACAAATTACAAACTGTCAGCTTTTTTATTTATTGTCTTTTCTTCTTACATGTTTTTCCATTATCTTAAGACAGTGAACTTCAATAATCACCTGTGTTCATACTGATCTAGTTGATCTAGTCATGGATTTCAGTAAAACCTTGCACAAAGAAATCAGTTATATGAATGTTTTCAGCTGACATTCATTCTAAAGCCAAGAAAAAGCCAGGTTCAAAACTAAGTGTTCTAGTCAAGAGAGACGACAGAGGTTCTGGCTAGTCAACAAAAGGATGGACTGGGTATTAAGACTATCTTGTACCTTACTGGTACAAATAGAAATAATTACGCTCTAATTGTATTTTGAGAGAAAAGTTTTATTTTAACAGGAAGGGTAATATGTAGGAGGAGCTAAGGGGAAAGGAACACTGAGAGGAAAAGATGGAGTAAGGAGAGGAGAAGATGAAGTAGAGGAGAAGCTAGGTAATGAGAGAGAAAAAGAGAGAGAGGGGACATGGAGGCAGAAGTTCACTGTCTCCACTAGTCAAAGATAGTTTACATAGCTAGGTTGGGTATTGGGTTACACTTCTGATTGAGCATTACCATACTTATAAAGCCCTTGATTAACATTTAAAAAAATTGTATAAAAGCCAAATGGAAAAGTGGGAGGGCACGGGATAGGGGTTTTCTAGGGAGGGGAAGTGGGGAAAGGGATTGGCATCTGAAATGTAAATAAAATATCCAATAAAAAATAAATAAATAAAAATTAAAAAAAAGAAATCAGTTATATTTAACTTGGTAAATTTTTGCTGTAACGTTCACAGCATAAAAGACGACTGGAAGCAGGGAGCGGTGGTACACGCTTTTGATCCTAGCAATCAAGAGGCAGAGGCAGGAAAAATCTCTGAGATTTCAGCCCACCCTGATTTATAGAGTGAGTTCCAGGATAACCAGGGCTACAGAGAAACTCTGTCTCTAAACAAAACCAAAACAAGTCAACTGTAATGATTCATTTCATCTCAGTACCTAAGAGTTGTGATACTTTCTATTTGTATAATTCCTAAGGCATATAAAGAACATTTATAAGACTTTAATGATCAATTATTGAAACATCTTCCTTGCCCAACATCTCTTTACTTTCCAGTGCTTACCAGTAAGCAAATGACTGTGCCATTCAAATTTCAGATTATAAAACTTGTATTTTTGCATTATATTATTCCTCTTAGTATTGGCTCTGATCTCTACCTTCTCAATTTCATTCCTTCCCACGAATCTAGTGTTTTTTTTTAAACAGCTGGTATTTAAATAGAAGCATTCAGAAGCAATCTCTTTTTCCTGAAGACATCTTTCCTGTTGGTTTCACTTGTATTTTTGATCAGCCTTTAAGCACAGTCTTGGCAATAAGAAAGTGCTGGGATCCAAGCCATGACTCCCCTATTAAGCCTCCCAGTTGATAGAGCTGTCTCTAAAACACTCTCCAGGTTCTCCGTGAAGTCATGATCTTTGCAAAGTATTGTCGTGAAGATGTGTGGGAAATGAAAACTGGCCAAGGCCACCTCCTGGACTGGACCAAATTCACCTCAGTTGGAACTTTCCCACATTTTTGAATCTATGTACTACCCAATACCCAGAGATATCTAAGGATTTCCTTATTCTTTTTTTAAATTTCCTCTTTTATTTTTGTTGAGTGAGTTTGTGAAGTGTACATCCAGCCAATTCTTGTTTAGTATCAGGACACATCTGTAGTCACCAAGACTCTTTCATCCCCTCACTTTTAACACACCTTGTGCTAAGAAAGTAGCACACCTCTGACTTGGGAAACCACTGTGACAACTAAAATTCCCAAGCTATAGGAGGTCCATTCAAGAGGAAATATGGAGGAATCAAATAAACTTTAAATTTGAGTTCTATTGTCTGCAAAGATAAACAATGCATAGTTCATTTATTGCTTAATTAGAGGGCTAAAATTTGGCTAAATTACTGGAATTTTTAAAGGAGGGATTTTCTTTATTCTCAGGTAAAAACATTGGCAGAAAAAAAAAGTTTTCTTTCTTTCATTCTAAATCTATTTATTCCCTTTACAACCCAATATCTGCCCTTCCTCTCCCCCCAGTACCTCCCCACGCAAGTCATGCCCGCCCCCCCATTCCACTTTCTCTTTTGAGATGGGGAAGCTCTCCCTCAACCTACTTGCACATTAAGTTGTTCCAGGACTAAGCCCAATCCTCTGTCATTGAGGCTAGACAAGGTTGTTCACAAAGGGGCATGGGATCCACAGGCAGGCAGGCAGGCCAACAGGCTCAGGGACAGCCCCTGCTCCAGTTGTTGGGGGACTCGCATGAAGACCAAACCGTTCATCTGATGCATATGTGCAGGGGGCCTAGGTCCAGCCAATGCTTGCTGTTTGGTTGGTTGTTTAGTCTCTGGGAGCCTCCAAGGGTCCATGTTAGTTGACTCTGTTGATCTTTCTGTAGAGGCCCTGACTTCTTCGGGTGCCTTAATCTTTTCTCAACTCTTCCACAAGACTCCTGAGCTCCATGTCACGTTTGGGTGTACGTCTCTGCATCTCTTTCCATTGTTTGCTGAGTGGAGCTTTCAGAGGACAGTTATGCTAGGTTCCTGTCTGAGTGCAAGTATAACAGACTATCTTTAATAGTGTCAGAAATTGGTTCTGGCCCATGGGGTGGGTTTCAATTTTGAACAGTTATTGGTTGGCCGTTTCCTTAGTCTGTGCTCTGTCTTTGCCCCTGCACATCTTGTAGGCAGTACATATTTTTGGGTCAAAGGATTTGTGGGTGGATTGCTGTCTTTATCCTTCTATTGGGAATACTGCCTGGCTACAGGAAGTGGTCACTTCAGGATCCATATCTCCCACTGTGAGGAATCTCAGCTAGAGTCACCCCATAGACCCTTTGGGACCTCTCCCGATCCCATGTCTCTGGCACATCCTAGAGATTGACCCCCTCAGCTGATCTCTCTTCTTTCTTCCCCGATCCCCACACCCATGCCACCACCCTGCTCCATTTCCTTATTCCCTCTTTCTCCCAGTTTCCTCCCTCCATTGACCTCTGATATCTATTTGAATTAGATTTTCTTTAGTGAAGTAATTATAAATATTTATGTAGAAGACTGTCTGAAACTGCATCACAAGCGGAAATACACAGAAGCATGCCACCCGAGGAACTCTCTATTCGGATAAAAAGTGTATATGGCTCAGTTGTCATCAACTCCAGCCACCAGTACTCCTTGCATTTTCTTTATCAAAAGTAACTACACAGTGAATTTTGGGGATGGCTAAATGTCCAACTCTAGTAGGATGGTCGGTGACAGTATTGATGAATGTTGTTTGTTTGGCTTGTCTCTGAGGTGTTGAGAGTCAAGGCATGCTGTTTTAAGCAAGCCCTCTACTGATAAAGTATACACCAGGTACTGACATTTTTTTCCCTACTCGTTTTGACTGCCTTCCAAATTTTGTTGTAAAGTTTTAAATGGGATTTTCTGGAGAACTGTACATAATAGAAAGAATGATGGCAAGCTATTAATGCTTCCAGACCTGTGCCTCTCCTGGTCCTGTTTTCCATTCTCCCTTCGTCATTTCTGATTTACTCTCTGTGCTAAAGATACATCATTTCCAAGCCTTCTCAAAGCTTTATGTATCGCCCTTGATTTTTATTTCTAATGCCACATCGTCTCACTGCTGCAGAGCATTCTTAATATGTTAGGCTGAACCTTCTCTTCTTTAGCTTCATCTCAGTGCCTCTTGTCCTTCTGTCTCCTGATGCTCCGAATCATCAAGTTTCATCTACACAGATACTTGCACGGTATTTATAGACTGTGGTCAACCCTTCCTCCACCTTCTACTCTCTTGACTATATAAATGTCTATGACCCGATATCTCATCTAACACATTATTGACATCGCTTTCGCCCTTTCTTTTTTATTATTAATTTTCCATTAACTCTCTCAATTCCTCTCCACTTTCCTCCTGCCAGAAGAAATAGCAATTCAATGATTCATTTTTTTTTTTAATTTTACACTATGGAGACTTTATTATTCTAAAAGAAAGTTTTGTCAGAGTGTCAGGCTCTGTCTTCACAGGAACTGTAGACATTCTCCAGTTATTTCAGGATTAGGTTGTATACAGAGTCCTTTGAAATTTTCATTTTTTCCCCGAAAGAGCCCCAATTATGTTAGTTACAAGGAATACTTTCATTAACAGTACAAAAAGCTTTATATCCTTGAAAATTTTATGAATAAAGTTCAAAAAATAGCTTCTAGTTTATAAACATAATTGACTTTAGATGAAATTATGCATAAGGCCTTCATCTTGCTAACTTTAATGAACTTTTTATAAACTTCAATATTAACACGTACATATATATTTTGTACCTAAGTGTTAATATTTTTATATCACTTTGCATATATATATATATATGCATATATGTATATTAAAAAGCAGTTATAAGCACTCTACTGAAGGCTTAGTGTATTTTAAAATAGAGATTTATAGAGATTTTGAAGAATTCAGTGGGGAAATTTATTTGCCCCTCTGATAAAAATCAAGTCAAATACAATATAGTGAAGCAGATATTTAACTGGAAATATTTTTTATTAAGCAAATTTCTTGTCTTGAATGCATTGGGGGCAGAGGCAAGCAATAGATATATGATATGCTGAGTTTAATTAAGGACTTTGAGCAGTGGCAGGTGTCAACTGTCTTTATTACATGATATGATTATAGCATATGGTTATATTAAAAACCATATGACAGTAAAAGTCATAATTTTGTGCTAAGTATGGATTCAATTATTTATAAAATTTTTATAATGAATGTGCCAAAGTTCCTTTGACATTGTAGGTAAAAGTAAAACTTCACAGAAACTTCCTTGAGAAACTGTATCTGAGCAATAGTATCTGTTGAATGATTCATTGATAAAAACAGTATACATCTTGTGTGATTCCTTCTGTGGCTCTAACAGCCTCTCGTTTCTGAGGTCAGTTGTAGGATTTGAAATTCTTGTCCTTCCTCCCTCTCCTAATGATATCATCTTATTTATCATGATCAGTCTCTGCTTCACATTCTGTGTGTTCCCACCAGGCTTTATATGACTTCACCTGGGCTTTCAAAATTGGAAACAAAACACTCAATACTCAATTTCCACCTGCCCTATAACACATTGGCTAGGATCTTTTACACAGCAGTAAAATCATCCTCAAGTATACTCAGACCACACCAATGCATGTGGCCAAATATTTGCCATCAAAAATGATAGCATTTTCTGCCTTAATACCAATACATTTTATAACAAATTGGTTGACTTTATATGCCATATGTTCTGCTATAGCAAACAGAATATCAGTTTACTAACGTTCTGTCTTAAAACCTAACACAAGGTTATACAATCATGTCGATTTGGTTTTTAAATGTTTATTTTGATATATCTCTCAATCTTCAGTCATCTCATAATTTTTTACTTGTACAAATACAATGGTTTGCCGATACTGTTTTACAGAGAGATAAGTTGTGTCTGATGAGGTCAGAAGAGGACAACCAACTTGAACTTGTAGTAAGGTCTTAGTCTGAGAAAAAAAATTATAAAGCTTTGGAATAAATACCCTAAGGTTGTTGTAAACCAAGAATGGTTAATTGTCTCCAAGTCAAGAAAGCAACTGAAATGTGAACACTTAGTTCTTGGAAGCAACTTCTAAGGCCAGAAATTATAATATCAAAGCAAGAACCAAGAGAGTGATGGTGTCTGTGATCTTGCTAGGTTCAACAACTGGGATTAAGATGTCAAAGGAGAGGAGAACAAGATCAGAAAATCATGACCAGATATTTCACTTTGCAAAAGAATGACCAAAATCATCTACAGTATATGACAGAATAAGGATCATGTTCTGGTTCCTTCGTCTTTAGTATATACCCTTGATAGCATAAGCAGAAACTATCTGCCTATCTATATTCATAGACTACAACTCTTTTCAACTGTCTCTGTTTCTGCCAAAATAAAAGGTCTCTGCCAGAAGTCTGGATTGTAGAAAATTACATCAGTGAAAGGAACCTAGAATTTTACTCTCTTGCTTTGATACTTTCTTAGTATCTGTGACATTCAATTCCTAGTGACAGTCAATTCTACTCATTCAAGGTTTACTGAGCGTCTAATATGTGCTAAGAACAGTGCTAGCCTTCCTTGAAAAATAGAAGAAAGAAATGTAGCAGTTCTCTGTCAGTTTGTGATATAGGAATACATACAGATACACCAACAGGTAATCACACAGTTACATAATTAATGCATGCTGTGAAAAAAATGTGTACTACCCTGGCCATGTATGAAAAAGGCTGCTGACCTAATTTGTAGATACAGAGTAAGCTACATTGATTCCTCAAGAATTTGCAAGAGAAAGAAGGAAGTCCATTTCAGGCAGAGGACTGTGTGTATAACAGAGACAAAAACAATAAAAAGACCATTGAGCCCCAACACTAATATTAGTTTGTGTGTTTGAAAATCTATCTGGAGCACTCAAAAACTTCTCCATGTGTTATTTGAGTCATGTCTTGAATAATAAGTATGGGTATGCAAGGCAGAAAAATTGTCAAGTTTGAGGAATCAGAAAGACTACATAGTCCCAAAGAAAGGTGACAAGGGACTTCATTATGGCTTATAACTACACGTAATGAAGTTGGTGAGCATTGGAAAATGAGATTGGACAAAGGTGAAGAGTAAATGATGAAGGTCACAATTGTGATGGGAAATTTTAATTGTCATATAATTATTAAAGATCAAATAAATGTTGCAAGGCAATAATTTATTCTTTTACAAACTTAAAAATGAAAATATACAGTTGGGGGAAATAGCTGTGAATATTGTCAGTGATTGAGTTTAACAAAAATTGGTAGCAATGAGTCTTATTGTGTGCTTTCCCCAGTAGTTCTAATTCATGACAAGAGATGACATGTGTTCAGAAAGATAGGCAGGAATTGAAAGACATGTCTGAGCTAAAATAGGTGAGACATTCTTACTGGGAAGTAGTAGCAAAGATGGAGAAAAATGAATGGATTCTCTAGCTATAAAAGTGGCAAACTGAACAAGGCATAGATTCTTTAGACAGAACATGTCTAGGTACACCCCAAAGATTCTGAATGAGACATAGGAAAAGAGTTTTATTCGATAAATATAGATAGGCAGATGGACCATGATATATGGGTCACTATTGGACTTAATATTTCTTCTGAGACATGGAAGAACCAAATTGTTCTGTAGCTTAGACAGAAAGCTTAGGGTAAGTATGATATAAATAGTGTTCCTCTAGGTAAAGATTGAAAGCATATGTGCCTTTGGAAATAGGTGTAGGATAAGGAGATGCCTCCTAAAAGTTTTAGAATTCCAAAATAGGAGGAGATGCAAGTGACAGAGTATCTAAAATGCTGCAAATGAAATGAACATTAGAAATTTTGATGTCACAGATACTAAGAAAATGTAAACACAAAGGAATAATAAACCATTTTGAGTGAAATCTAGACATGAGAAGAGGCTCGGAGACTAAAGACATGTGCTGCTTTTGCACAGGAACCAAAATCAATTCTTACAACTCACATTGTGACTCACAACCATCTGTAATTCCAGATCCAAGTAGTTGAATACCCCTCTTGTGACCTTTAGGGCACTCTATACACATGGCATATATATACACATACAGGTAAAACACTCATATAAAAAATCTTGTGTGAGCGTGTGTGTGTGTGTGTGTGTGTGTGTGTGTGTGTGTG
>JANHMN010000016.1:25421882-25437569 GCA_030674055.1 Rhabdomys pumilio | reverse complement strand
GTGTGTGTGTGTGTGTGTGTGTGTGTGTGTGTGTGTGACAGAGAGAGAGAGAAAGAGAGGGAAAGACCAAAAGTTAATAGTATGAAAGCCATCAGTGACTAGACCAAAGTTAGAAGGTTTGTGTGTGCACGTGTATATGTATGTTTCCCCTCTCTCTCTCTTGGTGTGTGTATGTATATGTGTGTGTGTGTGTGTGTGTGTGTGTGTGTGTGTGTGTATGTGTGTGTGTATAGTGATACTGCTATGCACATGTCACAGTACATCTTATTTAAGGCTCTATTTTTAGAAGGTTGTTTGGTCTTCAAGCTTCTATGGATGCTCTTGCTACCCCTGCTTCTTTCTACCTAATCTTAGGTGGGGTCTACAATGTGTACACTGGTACATCCACATTGTATGTAGGTTCTGGAGAATCTAACTTAATTCCTCATGTTTTTGCAGCATGTGCCTTATGCACTGAGCTCCCTCTTTGAAGTTATTTTTCAAAACCATCTGAGGGGTCAGTGAAAGAATTTCAGAAGAATAATTCAGATAGGAAAGAAAGAGAGACAGTGACAGTAGACAACATTGTTAACAAGTCTATGAAGGCCAGTGGCTATAGTGAAAAGTCAGAATGGGTTATGTGTCTTTAAACGTAGTAAGAAATGATATGTGCTGATGGAGACATTGTAGAGCCTGAAAATATAATTGACTGTCATTGTATTTTTCTTCATACAAAATGTTCTTTTCAATTTAGGAATGTCTGTGAGAGAGCATGGGTCTTAAAAAGAATCAAAGGTCACAGGGATTTGGGCTCAAGATAGCCAATAAGTAATTTATTAAAGAGGAAGTAAATTCATTTTTTTGTGCCAGAACAGGTATGAGAAATAGAGAAATCCATGTTTTTCCTCATGTTTTTCATCTGGAATTTTTTAAGGTAACTGAATAAACATTTTAGCTGTTTCCTTAACTCTGTGACTCACATATGGATAAAATAGGATCCACCCAGCAGGTTGCAAGCTGGTGCCTCTAAACACATTTACTGAGCAAAAAGGCACAAAACTGAACCATATGTGTTTTCTTTTAAGCTAATCTGCTGCGGTAGTATTGTCAGCACTTCTGAGAGCCCCCTCCGTATGCAGCTTGCCAGACGTTCACAGATACTCCACGTGGAATCATTTTGATGTCATCTACTCCTTGCAAATACTTATCTATAGTCTTATGCTGTTTATGAAAATAATAAGTTCTATGGTATGATATATTATAGGAGTGCTAAATCACAAACAGAAAGAGGAAAGGTATTGTATTTCAGACATTCGTTACCACTTTGGGAGGAGAAATCGAGAGCACTTGTGGAAAGTTTATCAACAGACACAGGTGAGTTGGGTTCTAAAATGCACACTGTAAAATAATGATTAGACAAGCTCCTCCTTTCTGTCCATAACACTCAGGTCCCAGGCCTATTATGAAGATATCCATAAAAAGAGTTTGTTTTTATTTTCCTTTAATGCCACTTGAAAACGACATTCTTAACAGTTAACATACTTAACAATACTCACCTTGATCCTTTATTTCACGTTTCGGAAAGTGATCCTTCTGAGAAACTTCTGTTAATGCTGACGAACCTATTTATGTTGGGCCACAGCACATGTATTCAAAGTACATTCCTAGTGGTCTCTGAGTTTCCAAAATCTGTTTAAAGCAGAATCTCTCTGGTTACATCAGAATATCCGCCCCCCCCCCCCCCCCCACCATGCAATCTTCCCTTTTTAGGTCTTCTTTGTACCTGTGTGTGGAACTAATTTAGTAAATACCGTTTACTCAGGAAAAACAACCTCAATAAAAGAAAAGAAATGTATATAGTAAAGTAAACACGTGATAAAGTTGTGTACATTATGAGGTTTTATAACATAGTCAACAGCATTCTGCATGCTTCGGCCTTGCATGCATGTTTGTCATAGAATACCAACTGGATGCATGGAGCCCAAGCACTGTACTGCCCACTTCCGCATTGGCGAGTTACTCCTTTTACTTCTTCAGCGCTACTGCCTGGTTTCCAGGCAGATTACAGCTTGGTGTTTTGTCCCCGCACAGCTTTCCCTTAGACGATTGCATGGCAGCCAAGTATTCTAGTTACTTCTTCCTTTTCACATACTCTCTGTCAAACTCTTCACATACATTTTTCAAAGATCACGGCTAGCCATGAACAAGGCTGCTCCGACGAGAACCTTGATGTCCAGGCTCTCCACTCTAGCTGCCGTTATACCGTGCACATCCCTTCTTTCCCTGGGACACGTCACTCATGTGTTCCAGCAAATGACAACTGCCCTTTAGATCTAAAACACTGTATTTCCTCTACGGACACTTTGCAAAAATTCATTTTACTTGCAACAGTTTTCTATCTGGCAAACATCATTCATTCATTCATTCATTCATTCATTCATTTGTTCGTTCGTTCTGGCTTATCACATCAAGAGCTGTGTTCTCAATTATGGAACTAAAATTTTCTGACCTATTTCTCTTTTCCCCTTATGACATTATTATTCATGCAGGCATCTATACATTTTCTTATTCTGTTGGGAGTATTTTAAAAAGAATGCATACAGTTTTATTTTAAGGTGGATATTATCTGTTTCTTCTTATGAGGGTTAGTACAATAAAGCCATATGCACTCTTAAAATAGGTATTGAAGAGCTAGCACTAGAATATTGTATTGTTTCTACTTAAAGGTGTGAAAGCATGGGAAATTGCACAAATAGTACATATATTCCATTCTAATAAATCTATCACGATAGGAAGTGAGTAACATTCCCAGCTTTAATCTATGGCAATGAGTTTTATCAGAAAGAGTGTCAGAGAACATAAGCAGTTAAGATTCCTGGAGGCAAAACGTACCCAATTAAGGTGATTTACTACATTCCAAAATGACTTGACAAGTACATTTAACTCTCTAAAATGATATCTGTTCTTATTTCTGTCATGGATTAGAAAATTATGGAAATTCAAGATATCACCATTGCCATCCTCCTCCTCCTCACCATAAAATGCATTTGTTAAGTATATTCCTGTGATGAATCTGCTTCTCAAACTCTTAAATACATACGTAATGCTATGAAAGAAGTCAGTGATATTCAAAGCTTTTTATTGAATGTTCACATACATTAAGTAAATGCAGTTCTAGGTTCCACAGTCTATTGTCTCTTTATTACATTTGAGATCTTTTTCAGTGATCCTCGTTGCTGACAATTCCCATCAAGGAATTAAACAAAGTCTCCTGTAAAATGCCGGAAGCAAATAATTTCATCCCCATGGGCTGAATGATCTCCATAACAACTTCTAGATGGTGCTTCAGGAGCACAAATCAGCCATGCAAAGGCATAAGTGAACAAATATGGCTGTTTGCCTTTGAAGCATTATTATGATAACAGGCCCTGAATCATACTTAATGTGAATGCCACAGGTCTCCGATTGAAATGATAGAAGATTGTAACGTATTTTAAGGTTCTGTTTGTTAATGAGAAGACCAAACAAAAGTAGCAGAGTTTTAAGGATAAGGGGACAATGTCATGCGTCATCCAGCCAGTCAACCTGCCTTTTTAAGAGGAAAACAAAATTCTTAGAAGTAGTACTAATACTAACACCTGGAAAAGCTATAAATTACATACTTCCCACCAGTGGCCTAGGGGTTGGATTTGAATGATACAAAAGAAAAAGGCAGAAAGTAAAGAATGATTGGGTCTCTGAAAGACATCAGACTTTGATTTTTTTTTTTAATGTAAGGCTATTGCTATGCTTGACAATCAAAGTAATGTCTGAAAATTAAAAATAGAGTCAAAGAGGGACAGGTCGGTTTGTAAAGTCCTTGTTGTATTAGTATGAGTGTCTGGCTTTGATCCTTGGCATCTGGTAAAAGATCACACTTGCAACTTCAGTGCTGGGGATGCAGAAATAGGCAGATCCGTAAGAATCACAGACCAGATAGCCCCAGCCTAATTGGCAAGTCTCATGCCCTAGTGAGTGATTATATCTCAAAAAAGAACCATGACTCGTGAAGAAAAGCACACGAGGTTGAATTCTGATCCCTACATGTATAAGCATACACCCCTCATACATACATACATACATACATACATACATACATACATATGAATTATACAGATTGTTGGTATCAGGCTCTGAACCCAGTGACATCACATCTAGAGGACCCCCACATCGTTGCCAAGGCAACCACCATACACTCCCAGAATCCACTTGGCTACCTCACCTTTACCTGGGAGAGGCTACATCACTGCCCATATAAAACAGGCAGAACCCCCTGACCTCGCTCTCTTCTTCCATCTTCTTCTTCCATCTTCATTCCCCCACCTTTGCCCTATCTCCTGAATAAACTTCTCCCCCTGCCTTGGAAGCGTTTGATCTGGAGTTGTCTGTTATAAGCTGTGTGTGGACATATAACATAAACACAAATATTAAAAGAAACTAAAAAGAGATTGTATAAATGAAGTAAAGATAAATAGAAAAAATTACAGGTAAAAGGTTTACTTGCTAGATTTAAATCATAGGAGAATGTTATGTAGATACCATTATAATTTCTGATTTCAAATGACATAGAATTAGATTCTTAATTTACATTAGTTATATCATCCAAAATTTCAAACTCATACTTAAATTAAAAGTTGCTGTAGGTAGATGTATTGCAAGACATCTGGAATAAGGAAAAATTCAGAAACATCAACTTTTTCATATATAGCTTTGTATTATAAAGAATGTACCAAAACAAATCATTATGAATTATGTTCTGGAGAGCTTTTGAAGGAATATTACTAACAAACTGTGCACACAAATGGACTTTCACATGCAAAATATAAAATTAGTTAATTTTTATAGAAATAAATGCAAGGCAAAGACTATTACCAAAGACCAAGACATTTTTACAATGACTTAGACAAATGTTAAAAAAAAATAGAGGAAACCACAAAAGTAAAAATGTAAATAAACATTGATATAAACAATTTGTGACAATTAAACAACATGTATTTACAAGTGAAGGAAAAAGAATAAAAGAAATGTAAACTAGAACTGAGTAAATGTTGAGAATTTACACACACACACACACACACACACACACACACACACTGAATGATACAGAAAACATGCTAGAAGATAAAAAAAACAGACTATGTTTAGTAGGTGATACTAGTTCATTCAGAAGATGGTAAAGAGGAGGAAGGCAGTCATAGCTGGTGAAGTGACCACATTGCGTCAGAGTGAAGGTTGTTTATAAGTTCCAATAGACTGTGATACATGTGATATATGGAATCTGGGGAGAACATGAATCAGTACACAAACACTAATACAAATACCATGCCAAAATTTTCAATCAAAAAAGAAAAATGACAGGTATGCTTCACTATGTTCATAACAGCCTTATTTATAGTAGCCAGAATCTGGAAAGAAGCCAGATGTCCTTCAATAGATGAATGGATACAGAAAATGTGGTACATTTACACAATGGAGTGTTACTCACCTATTAAAAACAATGAATTTGATAAATTCTTAGGCAAATAAATGGAATTAGAAAATGTCATCCTGAGTGAGGTAACGCAATCACAAAAGAATACATATGGTATTCACTCACTGATAATTGGATATTAACTCAAAAGCTCGCAGTACCCAAGATACAACTCACAGACCACATGAAGCTCATGAAGAAGGAAGACCAAAGTATGGGCGCTTTGGTCCTTAGAAGGAGTAGCAAAATACTCATGGGAGCAAATATGGAGACAAAGTGTGGGACAGAAACTGAAGGAGGATTTATCTAGATACTGTTCCATCTGGGTATCCATCCCATGTGCAGTCACCAAAGGTAGACACTGATGTGGATGTCAGGAAGCAGCATGCTGACAGGAGCCTGATATAGCTGTCTCCTTAGCAGTCTGCCAGAGTCTGACATATACAGAAGTGGATGCACACAGCTAACCATTGAACTGATCATGGGGTTGCCGATGGAGGAGTTAGGAAGAAGACTGAAGCAGCTGAAAGGGTTTGTGGCCCCATGGGGAGAGCAACAATACCAACCAACCAGAGCTCCCTGGGGTCTAAATCACCAGCCTGGGAGCACATAGGGAGGGACTCATGGCTCCAGCTATATATGTAGGGGATGATGGCCTTGTTGGGAGAGGAGATCCTTGGTCCTGTACAGGCTGGACACTCCAGTGTGGGGGAATTCAAGGGTGGGGAGGTAGGAGTGGGTGGGTGGGTGGGGGCACATCCTCATAGAAGCAAGGGGGCGTGGAATAAGGGGTTCCTGGATGGGGGAAATGGGATAAGGGGATAACATCTGAAATGTAAATAAAATATCAAATAAAAAATAAACAAGAAGAAAGAAAAAGATCAAATAAAAAGTCTATTCTTAAATAGTAGAATACAATAGAACTAATCTTAAAATTTTTCAGTTACGATAAACATAAGAAGGGTTTATTCTAAAATAAAATAACTAACAGATTAAGATGAATTAAAATATGCAATTTAGAAGCCAAAAGTTAGTTAGCCATCTATGTTATTGACCCTAAAGTGGGTTTTAAGAGAACATTGTTAGAAATCAAGTCAATCAGCAAATAATGATAAAAGATCCCATTTCCAGGAGTGTGCAATAATATAATTTTTATTCTTTGAAAAAAATGGCTTCTAAATACAAAATGACAAAAACTGAAATAACTTCAAAAAGAAGCAAAGGCACCATAGGATCTAAGAGATGTATAGTTTCTTTTAAAAGACAAGATCATGGGGTCTGTCATGGCAATGGCATGTAAATATAATGTAGCTAAGAGACAGAAGCAGATGAAAAATCACCCATAGCAGACTTTTAACAACAAACTGACAAAAAACAACAAAGGATATAAACAAAATGAAGGCTAGTAGAACAACATATTCTTAAGAATAAATTAATGAAACATACTTAACAAAACTGTGATAAACTGACTTCAACACTAAAATCATTCCTTATTTATCAACTTGAAGATAGTTATATGTGCTCCTATTCTCAATTGCACTTCCAGTGCAAGTGTGCTGGGTTTCATTATTTAAGTTACATGCTTTCTCCTAGACCTTGCCTTTACATTATTTTATGAGGAATATATTTGTGTTATAATAAAAACAAGAAAAGATTGAAGTAGAAGACATGTGCAGTATTTCATGATCAAGCAGAATTTCAATTGTGGTCTTGCAAACTGCAGACTTGGAAGAAGACACAGAATGCATTTTGGCATGGGAACTTTTGCCATAAATAGTGAAAAGTTGGTAATACTAACATTAAAGTAATCTTGAAATCCCTGCCTACTTTAAAGAGTCTAGATCTTATGAAAACCTGGAGTGTCCAGTACTATTCTTAGTTATTCACATTGTCCCATAATGACACTAGTAGGGCTGCAGGGGACAAAAGTGGCAATGGTAGTTAATGTAGGTAACAGTCCAAGAGATGACACATATCTGAATAAACAAATGCTCAAGGACAGTTCCATTCACTCTTAATTCATCTACCATACAGAGCATCTAGTGGAGGGATGGGTGTTGCCATCCCACAGTCAAAAATTCTGACCCAGAATTGTTCCTGTCTAAAAGAACTGCAGGGACAAAAATGGAGAAAAGATTGAGGGAAAGGAGGTCCAGTGACAGGCTCAAATTGGGATCCATCTCAGGGGGAAGCTCTAAAGCCTGACACAATTACTGATGACATCATGTGCTTACAGACATGAGCCTAGCATGGTTGTCCTCTGAGAGGCCCAACAAGCAGGTGACTGAGACAGACACAGATACTTACCCCCAACCATTGGACTGAAGTAAGGACACTCCTGTAGTTGAATTAGGGAAAGGCTGGAAGAAGCTGAGGAGGAGGGCGACCTCATAGGAAGACCAGCAGTCTCAACTAACCTGGACCCCTGAGATCTCTCAGACCCTGAACCACCAAACAAGCAGCATACAAGAGCTGGTCTGAAGTCCACAACACATAAACAGTAGAGGACTGCCATAAGCAGGAGGCTGCATCCTCTTTGAGGTAGGGGAGAAGAAGGAATGGGATGAGGAGAGGGTGGACTTGGATGGGAGCAATGACTGAACTGTAGAAAAATAAAAGTAGTAAAATAAACATTTAACACTCCTACCTATTTTGTTCACAATATTTTATCAGTATAATACTCTCTGCTCAGCATATATCTCAACCAACTTAGGTTTAATCCTCTGATTCTACTCTTCTGGATTGCCCAAGTTCACAGTTATCTTTGTTAATCAATTTCATTCTTTGCCTTTGACTTATCTTCGAGGACCTCAAAGGTTATCTCATCGCTAGACACAGGATATCTTCTAAAATAGCAGTCAGAACCACAATGAGTGCAGGTCTCTGCCTTCGGGGATATTAGACCCAGGCTGCTGTTGGTTACAGAAAAATCACAGATCTAACGGAAACAAACACTAACACAAATTACCTACTTCACCCACACTAAGAAATCTTCCATCTCTTTAAAGATGCCTATATTTCTTATTTTATCTCTTTCATTGTCTTTGCCCTTAACTGCATTGTGTATCCACTGCTTTCTAGAAATTTCACGTTGAACATATGAATATCATTATAGAAAATAAATGAAGAATAAAAATTTCCCGTCATTCCCGTACTTCTTGGGGCATACTTAAGAGCCAACTACAATTTCCCATACTATGTAACAGCCCTTTTTTTGTTTTTTGTTTGTTTGGTTATTTTTATTTTCATTTTTTTTGCATTGTCTACTCTTTTGCTTTTGGCTTTTGGTAAATACACAGAATATTCATGAATTTTTTTTAAATCATGTTTTGTCTTTTTACTTCTGTCTTCTTTTCATTTACTCTACACATGTTGCCACTTCTCTTCCATCCTAATAATTTACTTCTTTCAGGTCCCAAAATGCCTCTGGTACAATTACTGTCCTTCTTGTACTTAAATGCTCAGAACGTCTTGCAAGAGCAGGTTAGGCCCTACTTTAAGTTTTCATTCACTGTTTGTCATTTATTACTTGATTCTATGTAATCTAGTTTTCTTTTAACCATCCCACAGTGATGAAAGTAATTATAAAAATAATACTAGGCATTCAATAAATCCAATATATTTTGTTTTAGTTCAGACAAGCCGTTATCTTTAGTATCTTAGCTATCTCTCTTCCTCTATTTCTATCAGTCTTCTTCTCCTGTGTGTCTGTCTACTCCAATGCCTCTGTTTCTCATGTGCCTATCTGTTTGTGTCTATCTCTCTCCATTTGTTTGTCTGTTTCTATCTCTATATCTTTCTGTCTCTCTGTCTCTTTCTCCCTCTCTCTTTTCTCTCTTTCTCCCTCTCATGTGTGTGTGTGTAGGAGGGGCGTTTAATTTGGATTTAACCTAAGCCCTTATGCTTTCTGGGCAATCACTCTATTATAAAGCATATCCATAACCAATTTTTTCTATGTATTTATTGATTTATTTTTTTCTTTTATTGAAAATAGATTTTTTTCTCACATAATATATGCTGATTACAGTTTCCCCTCCTCCTTCCTCCAGGTCATCTCCACATTCATTACCATCTAGACCAACTCCCTTTTTGTCTCTTATTAGAAAACAAACATTTCTCTAAGAGATAATAACAAATTAAAATAAGATAAAATAAAATCAAACACATCATAATAAGACAAAACAAACAAACAGAAGGAAAAATGGCCAAGAGAAGGCATAAGAAACAAATACAGATTCATTAAGACACTTCTTCACAAATTCCACAATCCCATAAAAATACTAAACTGGAAGCCATATTGCATATATAAGAAACCTATAGGGTAAAAATATAGACAAAATATAAATTAAATTATTATTGAAATAAAAATTAGATATAAGATATAACTTTTATTTTTTAAAGAAAAAGCTCTGTCACAAAATTATGAGATAAGGAACCTCCAAATGATGTTGGGTGCTCCTTTTCTTTGGTACTGGGCATGCAGCCTAACTTTAAGGGTAGTTTGTTTTCCCAGGAAAACTCCCTTAGAAGAAACTAAATTTTCATTTGCAAGTTGTTATTGATTGAAACTACCTTCTGAGTTAGGGATGGGGGCATATGTCCAGTTCTGCTTTCAGAACACCATCTGCTGCAGACCCATGCAGGTCCTGTTTTTGCTGCCTCAGTCTCTGTGAGTTCATATGTGCACCAATTCTGTTGACGTAAAGGGCCTTGTTTTATTAGATTCTTCCATATTCTCTTTCCATCTCATCTTTTACATGGCTCCATGAAAATTGAAGGGAAGGATTTGAAGAAGACATGTCATTTAAGGTTAAGTATTCCAAGGTCAGTCTCTCACTCTCTGCATAATATCTGGTTGAAGGTTTCTAGATTTATTTCCATCTAATGCAGGAAGATGTTTCTGTGATGATGGCTAATTAAGGCACTAATCCACAAGTATAGTAGAATGTCATTAAGGGTCATTTTATTGCTACGTATTTTATTTTTAGATTAGTAGTATTTGTTTGTACCCTAAGTCCCTGTGCTATTTAGTCTCAGGGACTAGGTCTCACAAGCAGTGTAGGGAATGGTATTTATCAGTAGTAGACTTTTAGTCAAATTAGATATTTATTGGTTGTTTTCACAAGCATTGTTTCACAATTTTAGTAGCATATCTTTCAGGCAGGGTATCAAAATGATAGTGGCTGAGTTGGTGTTTCTATTTCTTCTTTGGTATCATGCAGGGAGTACCATCTTATATCAAAGATGCTATCACAATGGGGTGATGGCTCTATATAGGCACCAGCTTGACTTCTCCATGTTCAATGTGTTTTGTAGGAGCAACCTATGAACTTCACACTAGCCAGGGTTGTTTGTGGTTCCTAATGGAATCCTTTGTCTGAAAATTCAGTTAAATGTAATCCAATACCAACATAGGAAGCTTCATTCGGTGACAAGAGATGGCTAGTTTGGGCTCTGTTTCCCCAATTATTTGGCAATTTCATTTAGACAATCTGCATATATGTGTATATTTTAGAGAGCATCTACAGTACTAGGTTTCCATATTAACCCTCAAATGGCTCTGAATTTTAGCTGTCTCTTCTGGATCCCTTCCTTCATCCCCCTCTTCATTTTGACTCCCACTTGAACCTCCTTCTGTTCCACATTCACATCCATCTATAATTATGGATTCTAATTCCTTTCCCTAGGGAGATCTTTCTGTATCTTAATATTTTACTCTATGCTTGCCCTCAATGGTCCTATGGTTTGTAACTTGGCTATTATTGGTTTAATAGCTAATATCCACATATAAGTGAATATATACTGTATTTGTCTTTCTGGGTTCAGCTTACCTCATTCAACATAATGTTTTCTAGTTCCATCCATTCACCTGTAAATTTCATGATTTCGTTTTTTTTAAACTGGGTAATAATATTCCATTGTGTAAATGTACACATTTTCTTTACTGACATCTTGCATCAGTTGAGTGATATCTAGATTGTTTTCAGTTTCTGGTTCCTATAGACAAAGCAGCAAAGAACATGGCTGAGCAAGTGTTTCTCTGCTAAGATGAAGCTTTCTTTGGGTTAATGCCACAGAGTTGTAGCTGGATCCGGAGATTGATCAATTATCACTTTCTTGAGGAATTGCCTCATTGGTTTCTATAGTGGCTGCCTAAGTTTGCATTCACACAGGCAATGGGGGAGTGTTACCTTGCTCTATGTCTCCACCAGCATAAACTGACACTTGTTATACTTATCTCAACAATTCTGACAGGTGTAAGATAAAGTCTCCAAGTGGTTCTGATTTGCATTTCCCTGATGACTAAGGATATTGGTTGGACATTTCCTTAGGTGGTTACCAGCAATTCGGGTTTCCTCTATTGAGAATTCTGTTTTGATCTGTGTCTCATATTTTAATTAGGATACTTTTTTCTTGATAGCTAGTTTTTTGAGTTCCTTATCTACTACATCAGATATTAACCCTCTATAGATTGTATAATTTAGAAAAAAATTCCCATTCTGTAGGCTGCCACATTATTTGAATGATGGTGTTCTTTGCTGTAAAGAGGCTTTCCAGTTTCATGAGGTCCCATTTATTAATTGTTGATCTAAGTGCCTGTGTTAGCAGTGTACTGCTCAGAAAGTCTTTTCCTGGGCCAATGATTTCAAGACTACTCCCAACTGTATATTCTTTCAAGTTCAGCATTTCTGGTGTCAAATTGAGGCCTTTGTTCCATTTGGAATTGAGTTTTGTGCAGGGTGATAAGTATTGAATTGTTTGGTTTCATTTAGAAGCAGCCATTTGGTGAGACCAGCACGATTTGTTGAAGATGCTCTCTTTTTTTCAGTGTGTTTTTCTGGTTTTATTATAAGTCAAGTGTCTTTAGGTATATGGATTTATATTTGAGTCTTTAATTCAATTCTATTGGTCAATGTGTTTATTTTTATGTAATGCCATGCTGTTTTTATTGGTATAGTTCTGTAATATCATTTAAAATCCTATTATTTATAATAACCAGAAGCTGGAAACAACCTAGATGTCCCTCAACAGAGGAATGGATAAAGAAAATGTGGTACATTTACATAACAGAGTAATACTCAGTCATTAAAAACAATTACTTGATGAAATTCGCAGGCAAATTGATGGAACTAGAAAATATTAACCTGAGTGAGGTAACACAGTCACAGAAGAACACACATGGTATGTAATCACTGATTAGTGGATATTAGGCAAAAAGCATGGAATACCCTCAATACAACTCACAGACCATAGACACTCAAGAAAGAAGAGCAAAGTATAGATGGTTCAGTCCTACTTAGAAGAGGGAACAAAATAATCACAGAAGGTAGAGGGGTGGGAGGAACTTAGAGGAAGAGAGAAGGGGGAAAACATAAAAAGGGGGTGCAGGATCAGGTGTGGGAGAAGACAGGGAGATGTACAGGGTGTCAGAAAACTGAACAGAGGAGTGTAGCAATGGTGGATGGGGAGGTGAGGGTAGCCAACAGAAAGTCCCTGATCCCAGGAAAGCAAAAAGCTCCCAGGACCCAACAGGGATGATGTTAGTTGAAATGCCCAACAAAGGGGAGATAAAACCCTTCATTGTTTTTTACATATCCATAATTTTGCTATTTTTTTCAGCGCATAAAAAGCTTACAGTTTTGTTTTTTGTTTTTTCTTTAAGTAAAAATCTCATACAGGTAGACTGCTGTCTCACTCTTTAAAGACTAACGTATCACAGTTTTCTTAGCAACGTCTATAATGGCTCTTTTCAGGACAGTTAGTTTTCTTGTTCTTAATGCAGCTGAGACAGTGTACTCCTCTTGTTACAGAGTTCTACACTGTGTTAACATACTTTGCTAACTGTTTTCCTCCAGTGCCCTTTGAAGACTAGGGAATCAATGCAGAGAAACTAGAATATAGCGGGTACAGGGGGAAAGATGTTGCTAAGTAAAGGCTTCTAACATCACCTGATTCTGGGTTGTATTGAGGATGCCACTAATCTTCCAGTAGTGAGATTCAGATGGCCTCATCTGAAGGGAAAGTGTCTGTAAGAAGAAAAGTGTTTATTTGTATTTCCTCTACATAAAACAGAACCAAACAGTTCAATCCCTTTTATTACTTCTCAATTTTATACTACCTTATTCTTATCTTTTATAGAAATTATTCCTCTTCTCTTAAATTTTGTTCAGTCAGTCATTATCAATTCAGAGCCTACTGAAAGAGTCACCACTTCATCCATGCTCTGGGTTCATCTTTGGTTTCTATTCTTTTTACTCTTATATGTCTTTCAACATCTTTCAAATTGATTGTTACCACAGTGTTCTACAAAGTTGTTAGCTATCTCTCTCTCTCTCTCTCTCTCTCTCTTTTCTCTCCTGCCATCTCTCCCTTTCTCTATGCCTCTATTAAATGTTGCCTTATTAGATTATAGATTGAATATCTTTAATATCAAATTTTGGGTAATTTTATATTTGGAATATTGAAAACCATATACACATAATGATATTCATTCTTTGCAAATGGACCTTTGCAAGTTTAACTGCAAGTTTCATCTATGTTTCATATACACTGTATGCAATAAAGGGAAGATAATTTAATATAATCTCTTCAATATCTTAGTATCATATGGACACACCAAATGCTTTTGATCTTGGAGCACTTTAGGATTGGGATTAGAAAAGTGCCAACTGCTATTTAAGTGGTGGCTAGGACCATTATGGACTTTGCAAAACAGTCAGACAGGAAACAGAATAATTCTAATGGTAATAAAGGCTGTGCTTAGTCCACAGTTCTTCAATGTTCTAGTAGACGATGGTAATTTTAGTGTCCATTTTCATTATGCTCACACATAAGCCTTCATTTGCAGCTAGTTATGCTGTATGTGCCAATGTGTTCTTCAATCATTGACGAAATCATCATCACCTTACTACATATATTAAACCATCTCTGATGATTAAAATCTTTTCCAAAAAGTGAGAAAAAAAACACTTTCTAAAACTTGCTTCTTTAAATATTTCAGATTTGGGAATGAGTGAGCAGGAGGCGAGCAGGCATACTGATATGAGGAGAGGCAGAAACCTGTTGTCTGCATTGGTGAACTTCAGTACCCACTCTCAGTTAAGTAAAAGCAATGTCAAGAGGTAGCATCAATTTTCAACTAAGAAGGGAGGGGTTTTAATCATACAGACTGCCTGCTTTAATATTTCAATATTAGAATAATTTTAATATTAAAGTATATGTGACATTTAAAAAATATGTTCCTTTACACTCTCTGAAAGCCAGTAGTCTTTTTTATTTCATACAATTACCATGAAGATATGGTGTTAGGAGATATGGAATGGACCTGGCTCAGGGTAGGAAATTTTACCTTCTGGGCATCAATCTGGACCAGACTCAGCTGGAATGAGGCAAATAGAGAAATGCAAAGCTTTAGGGTAAATTCAATTTTAGAGTCATGCCCTGAGCCAGAAGTCCCATCATATTGACTAACCTAGACTTCAAAAACTTCATCAACAATATTACTAATTTAATCTCTAAGAATATTTACTTTTTAAATTAAATCTAAGGAAAATTGACATAGAATATAATTTTGTGAATGAACATTTCTTCAGTCATTCATAAATAATGAAAGAATTTTCATCCGAACTCCTCCGTCTCTCCTTCCCTCCCTCCCTCCTCTCCTTTGAATTCTAGATACTCTGTTTCATAGTCTTCACCTTCGTTCACTCTTCAGATTTGATAATTTGTCTCTATGACCATGATGGCTCATGCTTGTCTTAGCTCATCTATCTGCTTCAGACTACTTTTCACTGAAATAGTTTTCTACTCTGTCCAAAAGAATATAGCTATATCAATCAACTTGCTATTACTGCATCAAAATACCCAAGGCAGCCATTTTAATCCAAAAAGAGGTTTATTAACAGTCTTAGAAGCTGGTGTCTACGATGTCTGCATTGGACTGAGGTCTGTAGGTATTTCATGGCAAATGGCAGATGTTAGTGGTAGAAGTATATGTTGAAAGAATTTATCATATATTCAGTGGATAGAAGTGATATCTGGATGAGTCCAAACTCAGGTTTTTATAACAAATCCTCTCAGTGAGAATTATCAAGGGGATCTAAGAGATTTCTGTATATTCAGTGTACTATGGTCTTTTCATTTGTCCCAGCCTCTTAAAAGCCCATGCCATCTTTCAATATTGACATTCTAGGGACTAG
>JANHMN010000016.1:25316882-25411882 GCA_030674055.1 Rhabdomys pumilio | reverse complement strand
AATATGTTTTACATGCGAGAAATCTTTCAAAGTTTGTTGGCCACAACAATATAGTTAGCTAGATTTTTTTTAAGTAAATGAAAAGAAGTACTAAAAAAATTTCCTTAACATTTGCATAATTGATGTTAAAATATTTAGTCCTTAACAGACTTCCTTTGGTACATCAAATTGTTTGTTCTTATGAATGGTTTAGCAAAAATATTACTTCTAGCTGCCAGGAGAACATCTCCCACATTAGCTTGGTTCATTCCTGTCTCTCTTATTATAATAATGACAGTAGAATGAAATATATAATGTCAACATCAGAAAACACAAACTATCATAACCTATAACATGTTACTCTACCATCCAAATCTAAGATTCAATAGAGTATTAATTATTTTTTAAAGAACCAGTTACTCATAATGAAAACAAATTGCTCATGAATAAAACACAAACCATAAGAATAAAGGCTGAATAACGTTTATAACATTTTTAAATCATATGTTGGTGTCAAAGAAGTGGAAGATCAGATTATTAGCAGTCAAGCATAATACTCTCCCAGCATTCTTTAATCATAGGGGAGAACTTCCTGTTTCACAAATTATTTGATGACATCTTCAGAAGTTCATTTTAATGTCTGTGCATAAATATTGATTTACTGCCTTTGAAATGGCCTTTAGATGATACAACCAGACAGAGGTAAGTGACAGGCATGGTAATATGTGGACAGAGAGGAAGATGCTGAGTCTAAAAGATAATATGAGCAGATGTGAAACTAAGCCAGTGCTCCCAAGGTACCCCATTACTATTTGATCCACGAACTGTGACTTGACTCAAACTGAAGTTCTCTTGAACTGAATCTATACCAAATGAGGTTACACCCTGGAGCTTGGATGGCTAGAGAGAGGGGGCGAGGATATGGGAGGAAGGAGGGAGAGAAGGTAGAAGGAAGAGAGAAAGAGAAGGACAAAGGGAAGGAGCAGAGAGGGAGAGAGGAAGGAGAGAAAAAAGTCCTGCTGGAAATCATCACAGAAACGAGGAAAGTGGGAAACTCGACCAGAAACCAGGTCACAACAGTGGACGTTTGTGTCCTTAGCTTCATGCTGACCTCAGAACCAAGTCTGGTATATTCTTCATTAGGGGACACCAATATCTGTGATAGCGATTGTCACTGGTTCAATGGTTCAGGATCACTTTCTTCTGGACTGAGGTGTCATCCATTTGTAATTAGGCCAGCCTTTGTGAGTGAGGCTGGCCAAAGTAAATATAACCTTCTGCCAGTCTGTCTTTCCCATGTCCTGCTGTCTTTCCCCATAATTTTATTGTAGTTAGATATAGTGTCAAATAATATAAGCTTAAAACCATGCTTTATCCTATTCCCCTTTCTGGGTAAGGGTGTACAGATTGCTTCACCTACCTACCCTTCATGCATCCACTGGTTTATATATCTATCTATTTATCTATTATCTGAGATACAAAGTTTCCTGTCTGAATTGATCAGAAATTTTTACAATAAACTTCTTTTTTCCTAGCTATACACTTAATTATACATTAATTAAAATAAATGTATTAATTATACATCTAATTTAAAAAAAACAGAAAATGGTATTCACTGTTCTCTCTTATGTATATAATGCTAGAATATTAATATAATTCATTTTCTTAATGTGTACATTACAGAGAAAACTAATCTGTAAGCCTATACTCTACAATGAGTTAGAATTCTGTGTTTACAAAATATTCATGAATTTGTTTAATTTTAAGTTGATTAAAATATTTTTTAAACTTTACAATATTTCTTGATGGAATTTTGTAGTGCATAACCAGAAAAATGAGAAAACACTTAAAATGCAAGTGTATTTCCATGATATTATTTGTTGTTCTGATATTTTTGAAATTGAAGGTTGAATTCTGAATTCCAGTAAGTCAAATGGTTATCAATCTATGATTTTGTAGATGATATCTATGATATATATATATGTATGTATATGTGTATATATGTATATATATATGTATACACATCCACATAGATATTATTCATAATTTTAGATTAATATAAAAATATAACAAAACCAAATACCAGGCATTAGAAACTCCCTTTTAAATGATTTGTCAAAGGAGTCCAAGTAACTCCAATAACAGGTATAAATTATGGATATGGCCCTTGTATACTTCTTGAGGGTTTAGGGTGGGACCCTAATGCTGAAGACTCTAAAAATGGCACTCACATGGCAATCAAATGCTGTATAATTGGATGCAAATTCCACTCAACAGAAGGGAAATTATGCCTGGTAACTGAAACCTAGTCAGACTCTTAGGGTTAGTGAGATCGTGAATCTCAAAAAATAATCTACTACAACTACATTTCTAGATAATCATGATTCCTTGGCCTACTCTTAATTTTATCTTTATATCCACAGGTAAGAATAGCTACAAACTTTCACCAAACAAGCCTTTCTTACATCAAATGAGGGCTACAGAATCCCACAAGTGGACACAATGCAGCAATCAAAATCACAGGAAGCCTAAGCCAAATAAATGCATCTGTATCATCATTCCTTCATCAATGGCTCAGGAAACATCACAGAAGAAAGGATATAATGATTATAAGAGTCAGCATACCAGGAAGTCTGCTGTAAACTATCTATCCTAGATATGGATGCATAAATAAGACCCAAACAATGTCAATATCAATAGAAATATTAGTGTCAAAGGGGAAATTTTTGTATAGTCTCACTATTAGGCAAAGAACTATATTGACAACTATTGACTTCTGAGTTATAATAGTTTCTCCCAGGAATTAGCCCCCTAATTGGTTGTCTTAATGCTCAGTGGTATTCTCTCAAACCATAATCACACAAGCAATAAAGAGACTCAGATTTTATCTGTCTATCTATCTATCTATCTATCTATCTATCTATCTATCTATCTCATTTGTATCTATCTCTTCTATCTTTTATCTATCTGACACAAACATACACACACACATAGATGTAAATAACAACAATAATAAAAGATAAAACATTATCAAATTCAGAGTTTGGGGCACTGGGACAGATTCTAGAAGAGTAGCTACAAGGGGATGGAGTGAGGAAAGGGAGAAGAAAAGTGATTTAACTCTATTTCAGTTAAAAACACCAAATATTGTTGAAATATGTTTTATGAGATTTGTCTGAGAACTTCCTACTCAATCAATTGCATTTTATGTGGATATGATTGATTCATATATATATATATATATATATATATATATATATATATACACATTATATATATATATGTATATATTCATAGGTTCAAGAAGAGTGAATTGATCAGTTTTTCTATGATAACTTTCAGAATTATAGTATCACCTGAAAATTCAAAATCACAAGACTAAATCTTTGTCAACAAAAACAGAAATAAGTATTCCTTTGTGTTAAACTTTAGGTTAGAATACCATTTTTAAAACAAATAGTTTCAATACAGAAAGTGATTCAGAGAGATGCTTCTCACTATTGATTATAAGGAATAGGGGGTTGTTTGACTCACAATTATCAACAATACCATTTGTCCTGCAACACATATATTTTGCATTTTTTGTTTGATTTGTGCTGTATACCTGGATTCATATTAGAGTAATTTTTCATACATGATTTTTAAACATTTCATACTCAGTTTTGTCACTTACGCTTTCCAATGACAGGCTGACAGTGTAGCTTTGCAGCACAGCTTCTAGTGTATCTTTCATTGCAATTAATGTGAAGTACAATTTTAACCAATATCTTCTTGAAATATTTCCCTTATTAACTTACCTAGTGTTTATCAGATAGCCATTGGGCTGGTGACAGCTGAATGCCTCAGTGTGGTGGAATTCGAGGGTGGGGAGGTGGAAGTGAGAGGGTGGGTGGGGTCACATCCTCATAGAAGCAGGAGGAGGGGGCATGGGATAAGGAGCTTCTGGGTGGGTGGGAGGAAATGGGGAAAGGGGATAACATCTGAAATGTAAATAAATAACATCTGAAATGTATTTTATTGGATGATATAATATCCAATAAAATTAATTAAAAAACCTTTCTAGAAATTATTACACAAATTATTTTTAAAAGAATAAAATAAGAAGGATGTTTTTAATATCCATTTGCCTGTATGCAAGCTTAACCTAATTTGTTCACATATAATGTTGCTCTTGATCTAGATAAATAGGGTTTAAAGGTAGATTTAGGATTATGGTTAAGGTTAGGGTTATGGGTTGGAGTTAGAGTGAGGGGTTAGGGTTAGGGTTAGGATTGGGTTTGGGTTTGGGGTTAACTCAGACTCTCACAGTGCTTCTAATGGAGGGCTAATAGCCATCAACTGCTCATAGACTTGTAGGCATGGTACTATTACTTAAACATGTCTTCAGTACTCATCTGCTTGGTATTCATAAGAATAAGTGAGACCCTAAATGTAGTTAGAAGGGAGCATGTCTAGAGATGGGACATTAGTTCATGCCTGCCTTCTTACCCTTCACCCCAGTGATCTGGGGAATGCACAAACCACCTAAGAAACTACTTTTATGCTTGCAAAGTGCCAGTAAAAATACATAACCAGCAAAGCTCAACATATAATGAATGATGCTTTACTGAGGTAGATTTTATTATGGGAGTATAATGACAGAATGAACAAGTGGAAAAGATACGCGTTTAAAGATGCTTATAAAACAACAATAGGATGTTTATAAAAATGTCAAAATAATATCATAATGTAGCTGTTTTATTACTTATAATATGCAGTGATGAAATATATTGTACTTTACTACATATCCTTGGACTTAATATTTAACTTCACCATCTAGAAATTACTTTGTTATCAATAGAAATACTAACTGAGTGTATATTCTCATGAAGGGAGCAGTATGCTAAAGAAGCTATAGGTCCTATTGAATAGATTCCTACATAAAATACTCGTTTCAGTACGATGTTATGCATTTCAATTCTATAATCTTTATCTAATCCTCTATAATGATTTTAGCAATCTGCCTTTATAGTACATATTCATATACTCATTTTTAGGCATGTATGTATATAGTATGGAATACAATATTTATGATCATAAAATTTAAGTCTAGGAAATGATACCTTTGAAAGTAGTTAACCTTTTGGAGAAAAATTGGAATATGCATTTTGACTATAGTAACTGGCTTATATTGAAAAGGAAAAATAGAGTGATGCTTATTTATGCTATAGAAAACACAGAATGATATTATTAAGTTCTAATTTGTCTATGATTTTTTCCATCAGGGCAGAAAGCACTTCCATTTTATACCCTGCTTGAGGACCTCAGTGGGTCTCTAGATGCAACACTTGAGGATGCTTAGAATAGAAGCTTTCTTTTGAAACCTGTGTGTCACTTGGCAGCTGTATGGTCTGTGTGATGTGGATGGAAATAGCTGGTTCACAACTTTGCAGTTGAAGAGTAAGCACAAAACATTAAAAAGTGCCCATAAATGTAAACACATTATTTTTACTTGCTAGAGATCTTGAAGAATGACGGAGCATGAGAACGTTAGGTATAAACACAAAGCACAGAAACAGGGCTCTTCAAACTCTCCCAGGTCAAGAAGCAGTGTCAGCTAAACTGCAAGATGTTTTTCTTTGAAGCAAATGTAGTTTTCCTCAAAAGATCTGAATTCTGATTAACATGTTTTGAATATGTGCAGATATGTTTTCCAGTATATTTTTTGCCTAACTGATATGTACTAGCTTTAACATTATCCCTCATGTTTCATATGCATAATCTGTCTCTGTTGTTATATACATATAAAAACATATTAAAAACTAGATACAAAATGCAGAATACACACACATTCCCACATATCCATGCACACCTGTATTACCACCACTGATACGTAGGAAGGCAAGACGAGAAGAAAACAGAAATGATCTCATCTTCCATGATAGTGCATGTTAGTGTGTAGAATTATGAAGAAGAGAAGTGGGCGCTGCTAAGGTTGAAGTTTCAGCATTTCACATTTAGAAATCTTGGTATTTCAGATTTTCACACAAGTGCATGACACACACTTACACACACACACTTAAGACACGCATCTGAGGCATCCAACTCTATATATTCAGATGGTTATTTTTACGTATCATAATCCTCTGAAGCAAAATATGCACAACCAGTTCTACTTTATATATCTCAAAGACACTGGTGTCGATTGTCAACATTTTATCTTCAATGAAATGAGAAGAGTAGCATGTAAAATCCAAAGCCATGAGGAACCATTCCCTTAAGCATGTAACTAATACGGACATAAACACCTGCACATTGGACAGCTGCAGTCAGTGTTTCCAAGGACTGTACTTCTGATGTGTGGATTTTCACAGGCCAGGTACATACAAATACACGTAGAAGCATTCCCTCCAAATATCAATAAAAATCATTTCTTTCTAATATTAAATGTCAAGAGACAGCTAAAAATAGTCTTTTACAGTATAAGTATGCATCACAGGATTTTTTTTTTTTAGTTACTGGAAATAAGTTTGTCTTATTTCTCGATATTTGTGTTAACTTTTAGAACACAGAAACACAAATGCAAATATTGAGTTTGACAAATATCCACCAGAGAATTCTTTGTTCATTAGAGTAAATGTATTTGAAATAATGTAAGCTTTAAAAAAATGCCGAAAAGATGTCAGGTTAACAATATGAGTAATCACAAAATTAAGAATAATTAAAGAGAGTGGAGCTATTATCATTTATTACAAAGCCTGCTGGAGAGTCATAGAGAAACAAATTCGCCTCATACATTGAAGAAACAAACACTGGAATTTAATAGCTATTTTTTCAAAACCTATATTATTTGTTCTTTCTTTTTGAAACTAACCGAAAAATTACTATAAAATGCCTATGAAAATGTACAAAACCAGGAACGTTCAAATTAATACTAATGAGATAAACTATACGCCTATTTCACCTCACAATAGCTGTACATGTTTTAAATGGCTCAATTAAAGTTTATTCAGATGAGATAATTGATCCAATGTGGAGAATGATGTCAGCATTAGATATTAAATCAAATTTTTTTCTGGGAATTTTTTCTTGCAGAAAGATGAGAAGTATTCAAGGGTATATAAATAAAGACAAATACATTTTACCTCTCTCTTTTTAAATATTTTTTCTGAATCATGAAGTCTGATATATGTATATATTGATACTTCTTTCTTTCCCTTGTTGTGACTTAAGACATATTCATTCACTTGTTATTCCTCTGTAAATTTATTTAACCTTGTACACATTGATATGTTTTATTTTTTTCTAAACCAATGTTTTAATTTTGTTAAAATAACATATATCTTAACCTTTGCAGCTATAGAAACAAACTTATGGGTCCACTGAATATTAAATCTAGTAAGTTCATATCTACATAAAATGACATTATTTATTTCTAAAACATTTCACATCCATACACATGTCACTGACGAAGTTTCTTCAAAAGCTACAGTTAAGTTGCTGTTAAAAATTACATTTACCTATAAAATTTGAGAATTTTTCTATATTTTAAGTGTATATTGATGCAATTTATAAGAATGTGACTGTTACAGTCATAATGCCTCAATATATCTTTTATGCTAAAAACAATATAAAGTATAGCTAAAGAAATAATTTTAAATATAAAGACTGATTTGTTTTTTGGTAATTATTACTTACTCAAGAAGCAAATATCAGAAAAGATACATCTGTTCATACAGTTATGACTTATTTGACGTTTGCTCATTGTGACTTGTATACTTTTTTTTCTCTTAAAGTCTAGAAGCTTTTCAAATCTATAATAATGCCAAAGCAGAAAGAATTGATCTTTGTTCTACTTATGGAACCAGTAATTGTCTTAGCAGTCTAAAACAGGATATCGCTAGACTTCTGGGAAAAGGGTCCTACTATTTTTCCTTCATCCCTGTTCATTTTGATTCTTTTGGGGCTGCTGATGGCTACAGTGCATATTTCTTGAGGTTTTGCCCCCACTGTTACTGCACAGACCAGCCATTGTCAATTGCCAGGCTACATGTCATAGAAACGCATCCTGTGAGTGAGGTCACTCTCCACATGCTCTTGTTTCCCTTTCTGTTGATCAGCTCTCTCAGTTTGTTGTGGCCTAGGTGCTAAAGCACAGACTGAATGATGCCCCTTTGCCAACCTCTTTGCCTTGGCGACTACAAAAAGGAGCCAGCAACATTGACGCACTGCTTCCCTTTTAAAAAATAGATGAAGAAAAGTAAGAAACAGTTTAAGGCTAGCTCCTAAAAAAAAGAAATACAAGAGTCTAAAAAACTTGCAGATGCACACACAGGAATGTGTTAAATTTTACCTCTATAACAATGGTTTTCAAAGCATTGTTAAACCTGCACTAAAAATCACTCAGGAGATATTTGCATGCTTAATAATTACTAACTTAACCACACTAAGAAAGACAATACAGTTTTCTTTCAGGAGGTTCGAATTTCCAAAGAAAAATCTGAGGAAGATTTGTCATCCTTTCTAAGAAATCTGAATACCCGTGATAGCTACTGTAAAGCAATAGCACTTTTTATCTGCTGCTCAGAGCATCAGAGATCAAGCAGGCAAAAGGTTCCATTAACTAGCATAATATAAAATAAAAAAGAAGAAGCTAAAAATAAAAATAGATATTTTAGATCATTTTTCATATAGAAGAATAAAAGCATACATTGCAAATCAACCCAGTAGGGTCATGATAACACCATCTTTATTGTTGTCGTTGACAGTAAATGTAGTCTATATTAATTTTATCACCTATGTATTCACTGAGTTTTTATGGCCACAGAAAACTTAATTTTGATAGAATCATAAAGGTCTGTTGCACTGTGTATATATTTATGAATATAGCCGACTCTTAGACACATGTAGCTCATTACTCTTGACTGGGAGGGCTTATGACTATTGACGTTGTCAATTTTTATCTCATTATTCTTCGCTGCTTACTGAGAGTGCTAATAGTATATTGCTGTGGCGTTTGTGTGTGCTGTAATGTAAATTTTGACATTGCTAGCTTCAGCTACTAATCTGCCTCATTCAGTTCATGTCAAGATGATACATCATAGTGCTCCACTTCTGTAACCTCAGCTTTAAATAGATCTACATCTTCACAACTTTACAATTTATTCTTTTGTTTAGAATCCAGGTAATTTTTTAAAAAAAAAATAGAGAAAGTGAGCCATTTTGATGCATTCAAAGAAATTGCTGGTGTAAAATATCACCTCCAAAACTAAGCATAAAAATAATAATTTTAAATGAAAAATAAGTTACTAGAGAAATAAGTTTAAATTTAGATTTTGAGTCTTTTAATAATTAAAGGTTTATGTGTCCTTAAAAAGGAATTAAACTCATTCAAAAGGTAGTGATACAGTGTGGCACTCTTTGAAGTCCAAGTATTTTAGTCCAACCCTGAGTAGTGGGACACATCCTGACTTCTGCCTACAGTGAACTTCATTGACAGTTTTCTTCTGTCTATTTTGCTTTTAAACATCTCTTATCTCCAACTTATGTCATTTGCATGACTTTGTATGTAAGGAAGGCCAACTGACATACATGTTAAGAGAAGACATTTCATAGCTGAATTTACCAGGACAATAGGAGGATAACTTCTAAGCCATGAAGTTAAGAAAGGAAGCATGCATTAACATTTGGATCATGAAAGAAAATTATTAAGATGAATGAACTATTAGTGCAAAGTAATTTCTACATTTGGATATGTATGTGTATATTTCCTTTATTGTAAGACCGAGACTTTAAGGTAGAAATCAGAATTTAGCAGTTAAATATTTCTGCTATTTGGTTTGAGATTCACACCAAGCACTGACACTGTTTCTGATGACATGATGTACTGGCAGACAGGAGCATAGCATGGCCATCTTCTAAGAGGTTCTACCAGCACCTGACTGAGACAGATGCAGACACTGATAGCCAAGCACTGGAATGAGATTGGGAATGCTGACGGGGGTGAGGTGGGTGAAGGAACACCCTATTGGAAGCAAAGACAAGGGGATGATATGAAGAACTCAGGGAGGTGCGATCGGGGAGGGGGCCAACATTTGCAATGTAAATAAATAAAATAATTTAATAAAAAATTTAAAAAGTCTATGGAAAACTATTTCTGCTATTCTCTTTAATGTAAATATAAATGATAAACTTTTTTACTCTTTTATGTTTTAAGAAGTATTATTGTACAAACTCATTGGCCTGGATCTTGGTATATGGAATGTTTGTCCTTGAACTTAAAGTGATCCCCCTGTCTCTGCCTCTGATGTATTGGATTTACAAGCCTGAAACATCATACCATAACATTTTTTCTCTCTGTCCCTGTCTCTGCATCTTTCTCTTTTGATTTTGGGCAGCAGGGCCTCACATTGTAATTCAAGCTGGACTTAAGATATTTGCAATCACTGTAAAGCCTACTGAGTACTGGAGTTTCAGCCCACATGCTGCCATGACAGGTTCCCTTGTGCATTTTCAAGACCTTAGCTCTATTACCCGATTCTTACTGTCTTGTGTTCATGGGCCAACTTTTCCTTTCTAATGCCTTTTTATTTTCGATCATCAAGTACCACTGTACTGTTCCCAAACTACCAACATAAAAGCTCAAAATGACAAAAGTTTTTGTTATAATGACTGCTAATTCTTTCAATTTTCTTACCATAAGGACAAAGTCCACGCATTCTAACACCTTAGTTCTTCCTTTACTCCTCCCCACTTCCTCAAACCCCACAGGAGACTGTCTTTCTTTTTTACACAGAGACAACTTTCTGAATTGTTATGAAATTATTTTGATAATTGAAATACTTTTATAAATTATAAAGAAATACAGTTTTATCTATTTATTACTGAATTTTCTTATTGAAGGTTTTATTTATTTATTTATTTATTTATTTATTTATTTATTTTTGCTGTGGTAGTTTCCTACAACCCAAACAATTTTTTATTTTTTTAGATAGCATCAGACCAATCTCAAGTAGTTATACCTTTACTGGGAAAATCCTAAGCAGAACTCTGCCTGTTAATATCCCTCTAATCCTCCATGGCTATCATTTTCTTTGTATTAAGGTCTATGAATAATGAGAGGATTCTACCACCTTTGCTCTGCTGCCTGCTCTGTATATGTGGTCATTACCTTCTGTCTTCTTTTTCAAGATCTAGAAAAAAAAAACATAATTAAACAATATATAGAAACTACAGTTGTTCCTAGCTTTGTTGTGAGAATGTGAGAAACTACATGTTGACCCAAAGGCCACTTGTTGAGTAGGCTAAGCACCTTTGACGAAAGCTATTGAGACTGAGCTATAGAAAATGGCATAACTTAATTTCAGCTGCCACTTTATGTACACAGGGAGATTGACATTCAAATAGATGTCTTTGTTTCATTGATTCAAATGTAACCTGTTTTACTCACCAATGTAGCTACTTTGTGGCTCTTTCTCCTGTTACATTTTAAGACAAAATTACAGAAAAATATTTCTGTTGAAATAGCTTATAATATATGGATATAAATGTTATATATAGAATTTTCAAAAACTTATTGTTTAAAGTTAAAGACAGGGAGATATTTGAATGCCAATTTAAATTAAAAGTGTATTTTTAAACTTTTCTGAACTAGGTGATAATTACTCCACTCTAACCCTATTAAGGCAGTTGCGACACTTTGGAAATACTCTAAACGTTCATCCATATACCAAGTGTCATGCTATTAATGAAGGTTTCCTACTCATTTCTGGAAATTAGTTCTAGAAAGATCCTATAGATGGCATATTGATTGTGAAGACCCTGGGAAAACCAGCTTGTGAAGACTGTTGATACTTTTGTTTTTCATATTTCTATGATTTTTTTCTATGAATTTATGAAGTGAAAATCTCCTCACTGGTTATATTTCTGACAAGGGTCAAGTAATGTTTTGATATAGTCAATATTAAAACTACATAAATATGATGCACAATTGGAGCATAATACTAATGCCATATTTTACCCCGTCATTAATCACTAGTCAGAGATAAGTAGGTTGACATTATCAAGAATCCAGTGTTAGCCAAGAATTTATCATGAACATTTGTCCATCAATTATAAGAGTCTTTAGATAAGAATTTAAGTGAAGAATTAAGACAGAAGAGAACGCAAAACAAAGATCTAGCATTCAGGGATAGAGAGATGGCTCAGTGGATCAGAGCACATCTTGCTTGTTAGGATGACGTGAGTCAGGTTCTCAGCACTCTCACCAGGAAAATAACAGGTGACTGTAACACCAGCTCTAGGGACCACCATGCCTCTGGCCTTTATGACCACATACATTGATGTGTACAGATTCACACACAGATGGATAAATAAAATAAACCTTTCAAAAAACCTAGACCTGACTCACATATTAACATAGTCGTCGAAGAAAGATACAGATGTAGATCCTTGAATACACTACCCTGATTACAGATGTAGTGACTATTTCTTTCTACCTTTCTAGTCACAGTAGCAGATAATTATCTCACTCAGACATACTGGAGGCTACTTCAACACAAATACTTGTGTATACTTAGTTTGTATTCAATAAATTTGATGAGGAATTTCTGTGACTTCCCATTTTGGAGAATCTCGCTAACAAGAAGAATCATCAAATGTGTGAAAACATTAAGTACAAAGTAGTTAATAAATGCATCCTTGTAAAAAACTCTCTAGCGTATTCTTCAGTTGCTGTTTTCCACTTGAAGACACATGCACAGTTTTGTTTATTTATTTGTCATTTTTCTAGTCTGTTCTTGAGTTACAAAGCACCCTCTACAGAGATACAAGCTAATCATGCTTGCTCATTACATGGGTGAGGGAAGTACTCTAATGGCAATGCCAAGGTTTTAGCATAGAAGCGATTCAGCAAAAGGTTTCACAGGCAAGTCTAATGAGGCTTGCACTGCAAAGACATACATTTATCTTTTATTTAGAATGACAAAATCTTAAACATATCCTTCAGTACTGTCTTTTCTTTCCTGGCAGATACACTGTATATCAGTAATCTGGACACCAAGTTATTTAAAGCTATTATTTAGTACCATAATAAGTAGTAATTTAAATACAAGGTAAAATCACCACATTGTCTTGTTTACTACTGATGTTAATTTTAAGCTGACGTTCAATGCTCCCCCCAAAAAGGCAGCCTATGATTTGTTATCATTAAACTGTCAACTCTCCCTTGAGTTAGAAATAGATTCACACGACACTTTTTTTTTTTACAGCATATCACTTTATTTTCTATCAGTCAAAAAAAAAAAATTCCAGAATCATTTTAATTGTGTCTGTGCTATTTTTCTATTAACTGTTTCATGCATTTCCCTGGCCTTTTAATTGCAGTTTAATAGTGGTCATTAACACATTAAGGGGTGTTAGAAGAACATTTGAAGTCCTCTTGACTTCTACCAAAGTTGACACTTCAATGCTAGAGTAATTTCAGCTATTCATTTATTTAATAGTGACCTATGCAAATGTGGAACCATGTCATTTTACAAATTGACTGTAATAATTAACTAGAAAGGCAGAGTAAAATGAAACAGGTTATAATTAGAATATAACTAACTGCTACAGTATTACGTCAGCTAGAATAAAACAATCTCAAATGATTAAATTGGTTTCAATTATTAAGAATCAGTTTAATGTACCCACTGTTCTGATTTTTACATTTCTCTCTTTTGTGTGCATTGGATGTCACTTCGTACAATTTATGTATTTTATTCATCTTGGTAAAACAGGCATTACAGAAGTTTAATTAAGTAGTAAAAGCCCTCACATTATTCTGCTGAATTCTAAATTACTTATAGAAAGTAGTCAGGGAGCATACTACACACTACCCAGGTTCATTTCAATTAGCTGTGTCTATTAAGCCACCAACATTCTTCTTACACAGTAAATATATGTAGTATGTCACTGGCCATCAGGTTGCACATTTTAATTACATAATTATTGCAATTCTCCCAACTGGCTCTTAGATGCATCTTTACCTGTATCATTTTTCCTAAGCGATAACTTAGCCAAACTCTCTGTGTTGGTGGCTTGTATCCTTTGGAGACTACAAGTTTATGAATGTGAATATGGCTTAGCTAAAAGACAGAGCTCCAGACTCAGAAGAACCTTGAATCTGGCTTAGTGTTCTGGTCTCTTTTTGTTGAAATTCTTACAACTTTTGATCAAGGATGCCAACACTTTCATTTGTGTTGGGCCCTACAAGTCTTCTAGCTAATCCTCCCTTAAATACCCACTGTACTGATCTGTTTATATTTTCTTTTCATTTAGCATATGAATAGTTTCAACACTCACTACCTTTTACTTTAGAAAATTCTTCCATGACTGAAGAAGGCTATTAAGCCCACCAACTAAACCAAATGACAGCTTCAAATGAGTAGATCCCCCAATATCATGAAAGCAAAGACTCTGTTTTAATTAACATATTTGTGTTCTTGTAATAATTTGTTTTTTGTTCTCATTTTATAATAAAATATCTAGTGCTACTGGCATCGCTCAATAGTAGTTGTCTAGCATGCATGAGGCCCTGGGTTCAGTCTTTAGTACCACGAAATTTAAACAAAATATAAAAAAGGAAAATACATACCGATAGTGCTACAATCAAACAAAAATTGAAATATATTCATATTCTTACCATATGAGGATCTAAGACATGGGGAAGATAATTTGGTTTCCAGCTAATACGTATTTCCAACTTCTGTAATATGTTTATGTTATGGAATATCTAAACTTTGTTATAGGCATTTATAGATGAAATGTACTTAGTGTAGATGACCTTTGGTGGCTTCAACTGTTGATTATTTTCAAGCAAATGTGTGCTTTTTCAAATTTATTTTATTTTGAGATAACAGTATAATTATATTCTTACATCATTTCTCCCTTCCATGTCAGCCCTCCAAGCCTTATCACATACCCCTCCTCACTCTTTTAAATCCTTGAGCTCTTTTTTTTTATTAATTGCTATCACACACACACACACACACACACACACACACACACACACACACACGTTATTAATTACTACCTATTCAGTATATATGATGTCATTTTTATGTATATTTTGAAAGCTTACCATTTGGTCTTAGATAAGCACTTGGTGGGCTCTTGCCTGGGGAAGAGTGCTTTCCTTGCTCTCAGTATTCTTAGTTACTTATAGTTCCTTGTGTGGGGTTGAGGACCGTCAGCTTTCCCCATTCCATGTTACTGTGTCTATTGCTGTTGTTCTTGCTCAGTTCATGCTTATGCTGGTTTTTATGCATTATGTGTATAATATATATACATTCTTCTATTTTATATGATGGTTCTGTCTTCTGTCTCCACTTCTTTTTATTGATCCTGACTGCTTTAGCACCTTAATTAGTAATTTTAGCAATATGAAGAACTTTCTGTACCATTATTATCTACAATAGTAGACCAAATTGCAAAATTCCAGGGAACCAAGATTGCAGGTCATGTTAACTGTCGTGTGTGTGTGTGTGTTTGTGTGTGTGTGTGAGAGAGAGAGAGAGAGAGAGAGAGAGAGAGAGAGAGAGAGAGAGAGGTATTTTTTAGTAGAAGAGATCTTTAAGACAGTATTTGACT
Source organism: Rhabdomys pumilio (assembly GCA_030674055.1). Taxonomy (NCBI): domain Eukaryota; kingdom Metazoa; phylum Chordata; class Mammalia; order Rodentia; family Muridae; genus Rhabdomys; species Rhabdomys pumilio. The sequence goes on along the minus strand of JANHMN010000016.1, from coordinate 25,396,294 downwards.
TTGTAATGCACTGGTATGTTATTTAGTTGTATTGAACAATTTGGGAATATCTCAATAACCCTCAAAGAGTGACCAGACAGGAAAAGTCTGTGTTCCTCCTTGAACTTGGGGTTTCTACTCTTATACACTCTGAGAGATTTAATAATTTTTCAAAAGTTCAAATTTTCTATTTTCAGGAGAATGCGGAAATCCAGCATCACATTCATGAAATGGTAATCGAAGGCTAGATAGCCTATGGAATAGCTTTACTACCAAAAATATTGTAGAGCTAGCTAAACAAAATGAGGGCTAAGTAGAACCCACGAGAATAGCATTCTCTTATTGTTTAGTACTCAGAGATTATGTCTTTGTAAGATCCCCAAATACAAATCTACAAGAGTTTTAAATTAAATTGATGCATTGTTCATGAACCTAAGGAATAAATTTACTTCTTTTTATAGTGTTTAGAGAACAACATCTTGTCTACCACTGTCCATGCAAATAAATATATCAATACAGCAGTGAAACAACAATGCTTTTCCTCCACCACTCAAGAAGCAAACAAAAGGAATTCAGCTGAAAGAGTTTTCTAACTAATGACATTCTTTATCTGCGTAGACTGAAGATTAAGCAAGACTATATTATACTTAGGGCATTATGAGGTCAAACGAGTAAAAAGACAAAATATGTAATCTTAAAAGAATAGCAATAATTTTCATAAAACTACTTAGAATTTGAAAGAACGCCCTGAGCTTTAAAATCACTTCTATTTTTTCCAAATGAAATTAGAGTTCTTTATTCTAATGTAATTGTAATTAATATTGTGTAGTTGTAATAATGTAATTATTATTAATTACATTTTCCAAATGTAATTAAAATCCATTGCTTGGAACAAAGGCAATCAGTGGGTTTCATTATCTGTATTTCTAAAAGAAACAATTAATATGGCAGGTTTCAGTTACATAGCACAAATATCCAGCTACTCTGTGTCTTAGGACTATTAATTCCTATACCTGGAGCAGAGTAAACAGATGTAATACATGCACATTTGATTTTAGAAAGCAATTTTCAGATTTCTGTCTTTAATGCGTTTATAATTTAGTTGGTTATAAAAAACACCATTCATTTAGATTCATTTCTATATTTACGTATGACATCTTGAATGACACATATTTAACTTTCCAGAATCATATATATCACAATATATCACAAACAGCATCATTAACATTTCAAATAGGGGTTACTTCTGTATTCATGAGTTAGACTTTAATAGTAGATTAAATGTAATTGCAAGTGCATACGTGTAATAATGTTACAGAGTTGTCAATTAAATGTTATTAATGGGAGGTTACATTTTCTGTAAGTTCAGAGACAATGTCAAATTTCAAATTCCAAGGTTTATACTAATATTACCCATGTAATTGATTCTACTTTCTAAAAATCTTGGTTTATTCAGCAGTAAAATGGGCTGAACAGTCTCATTTATTGTAAATGAATGAAAGGTTAAGGATTCTCTTGACGATTAATAGAAACATGTAAAAGATTAGAAGTTGGAATCAATGATAGAACATTTCCCTTTCATTTTAATTTCCATAAAAGCTGATATAATAAATTGGGTCACAATAAGAAATTAGATAAAATCAGAAAGCCCATAGAGAAGTCTTTCAGTTTTTGTTTAATTGCTGGTTGTTATTTTAAATTTTTTTTCATATCTTATGTCTTTCAAGACTACTTCATTAACCTGTCAGTCTCCTCTCTCTCTCTCTCTCTCTCTCTCTCTCTCTCTCTCTCTCTCTCTCTCTCTCTCTCTGTGTGTGTGTGTGTGTGTGTCTCAGTGCGTGCAGATAAGGGTTTTGGGGGTATATGCATGAGTATGTATGTATGTGCATGACTATGTGTGTGACTGTGTATCTTTGTGTGATGTTGTGTGTATATGTGACTGCATATGTGTGCATCTTAGTGTGTGTGTGTGGCATTTGTGTGTGGTGCATGCATGGTGAGTGCTGAGCTGCTCACTCTCATATGGATACATGTGTAGATCACAACAGGACACCAAGTATACTTTTATATCACCTTTACTGCTTTATCGCAGAGCCCCTCTGTACAGCAAAGTGGACGTGGAGCTTGGAGTTCCCTTAGAGGATCCCTTGTTTGACCCACCAATACTGAAGTTACAATCACAGATAGACATGCCTGGTTTTTCTGAATGGATGATAGTGACTCAAATTCAGGTCCTCAGGACTGCTGAGCAAGTGCTCTTAACTCCCTTGAGCCAACTCCCAGAATTCAATGAGTTAAATCTGTCATGGACACGATATTCATATTGGTGGAAGGTCAGAATAACTTTTTAAAATTTTCTTGAATAACTAAAAAATAACTTTACTCGGAATCTCGAAATGACGGGGGAGGTGTGGGAAGTCAATTCTTGTAATATGGGCAAATTATAGAATCTTTCTTCTTCTAGCTCTTTAGTGGAATGTAAAACCATACCAGGAAGTTTGGTAAGGTAGAGTAGGTTGTGACCCACTTCTGAGGCTTAGGTGACTCCTAGCTCCCTGCCAGATGCCTGCCTTGAAACACGTGCATGGTTCTCACATAAAAGAAATGTGACCTATGGTCACATAGGCTCAAAACAGGGTTCTCCATGTTAATGAGGTATCCAGAGGCCTGGAGGTCTTAGCCAATAAGCTTCCTTCCCAGACATTCCTCCTTGCAAAACGAATTGGGGTATGGTTTTATGCATCTATTTTCCTCCATGACAATAAACTGTTTAGAACCATAGACTGTCTCTTTTATCAAGATTCACCATGGACTACCATGAAGAAGGCCTTCTCCTACAGAGACCCAGCCTAATATCTCATAGAAGGCCTCTCTTCACTCCCAGTAGGCCTCTGACTCCATTCTCTGTTGCTCTGTGAGTACCAGCAGTGCCTGAATGTCCAAGAGTCTGAGAACCTCACAGCCCCAGCCTCATAACAGGACAGCTGGTTGTCCCTGAGCCAGCTCAGGCTTTCCCACACCTAAGAATGTGTTTTCTTACCCTCAGAGCGGTGCCTTGGCACTTCCCTGGCAACAGCTTGGGGTAAGTGCAGTCAAACTTCCGAGTTCTGCCTCCTCAAGTGACCATGCCCTGTGGAGGTGTAGATGGGGCCTATAACCCTACAGTCTTTCTATTAACTTTTCCTCACCCAGCAACCGCACTCAGAAACTTGCTGAAAGATCAGAGCAGGGTACCACTCAGCCCAGCTCAGTAATCATTGCACTTTCCAATACTACTCAGTCTGCTATGTGCGCATTATATTGATTAATTTCATGTTTATGTGTTTCTCTGCCATTAAGACAGTCTCATTGTCTAAATCTTCCAAAATATCAAATATTCATATAATACAACTATCCAAATAAACCTCAGTAGATCATTTCTTGAAGTTTGGGACATTTCGTTTTGAATACTTCATACATATCTTACCTAAGAAATAACTTCCTCATGGCTCCACAAACGGTAGACCATGAATATTTCTCATCTCATCATTTACCATCTGTTCCTCTGCTGGTTATCCATAAGTGAGCTTAGATACCAATCTCCTAACCTGGTTAGCCACGTCTAGATGTGGACGGTGTACATATCTGCCACATCGGTACTGCTAAGGTGTGGGTGTGTTCACTGGACAGCACACTATAGCTGAGAAAGGCATCTTGAGAGTTGATTGTCATTATCATAACTACTGATAGCAGAGATGCAGTCTTCCCAATTACCTTGGTAGATCACATCTCCTCCTCAGAAACAGAAGACATAGCTCTTACCTGTTACTAGACAATCACAGAGAGCAAAAGGCTCTGACGAGAGAGATGTAACTGCTTGTGGAATGGGGTTGACTGCTCGAACAGAGAAATAAGGAACTGCTTACTTCTGCTTACCAGGATCTAGTCTATAATCCAGAAAAGGAAGACAAGGTATTGTTCACAGCTTTGAGGGTAGTAATAGTGCCCACATTTACAGTGTGTACCCAGCCTCTGTTTTCTCAGAGTGTATTGACAAGGGAAAAAAGCTTGACTCTTTGAGGTGACAAGGAATCCTGAACATAGGGAGCCAAATTTTTACAAAGCAGCATAATCTGCCTGGCGATGCTCTCACTGTTGACATTGCTTTTTCTAATGAGCAGCAAGCAGACATTCTCTTTGCCCCAAGGAGAGAGGATGCTTTTAATGTCAGAGGATGTTCACTTTACTAACATTCTCCGAAAGATAGTCTGGAGAAAAGGCATCCAAGGCTTCCATTCATACCCAACGGCAACTGGACAGTTGCCTCAGAGCCCTTCATGTCTAAAGCTTGCTCCTAAGTCCCCCATTACTCTTCATATTTTCAGATTCTTTCTCTTTGTCCTGTTTTTCTCAAAACTTACCTTTTTCTAATATCTTGTCTCTCTTGAAGCAAAGAGCATAAATTACTACTGTACATCTATTTTCCATAAAAATAGAATTCTCTTGATAGGGACAAATGGAAAGAAATGGGGAACGGTAGGGTCCTCTGCCCTCCTCCCCTTCCCAGGCACCATTTAAGAAATTTGAATGTCAACATGTCAGCTTCCTGTGACACAAACAGCATGATTGGGGGGTCATCAGTAATATTCCTGTAGGTTGAGAATTAAAGACAGTAAAAGGAGGCAGATTTCAAGAGCTAATCAGTAAAACTTCCAGCCTTGGTTTCAGCTCTGGCCTCGTGGCTACATTGAAAACAAACCATCCTTGCCCTCTGAGTCACTGACAGAGACACATGTGCTCCTGGCAAATAATTATAATGTTAAAGACAATGACCCAGAGACTGAAGCTTTAAATAATTCCAAAGTCAACAAGACTAGAAAGAACTCTGATTGAAACATATTATCAGTTATGTTAGCTCTTCTTGGCTACAAGGCTAAAAGGCAACTAACTGCTGGTGGCTAATACTATGAACCCTTCTTTCCTGGCCTGAAGCTAACAAACCAGTAAGGAATGTGATTATTTCTTTCTCTTCCTGATGCATCCTGAGGGCTAGTCTACACAGACCAAATCTTATTCAATGACAAGGTTAATTAAATAATAGGAAGTTTAAACACTTTTCCTTTGAGTGTCCCAGATGGGAATGGCAACTTTTGTGCCCAGAGTCACATCACCCTAGAAAGAATGTGGTTTTACTCTTCAGTAAAGTTCTGGAGGCTTTTGTTCTCCTTTCCTGGAATGTCTGTAGTATTCTCTGACATAAACCTCAAAGAGGCTGTCTCCATTTCCCTTGTAAGTTGTCCATTTTAAAGAATAACTTCTTATTTGTGCGTGCGTGTAGGGAGTTGCTAAACTGAGTGCTGGAGTGTCAGAAGACAGCCTGCATGAGAATAGTCCTCTCCTTTCACCATGAGAGTCAGATCTCAAGTTAGGTGGTTAAGTCTTTTTTCGTCGGCACCATTTCATCAGCCATGTGAGTCTGTTTATTTAAATTTATTCAAAAAAGTATATATCGGATAATATGATTACATCATTCCTGCTTCCTCTTTTCCCCTCCAAATCTTTCACTTTTAATTTCTTGTACTATGAAACCAAAAACCTATAAAGAGGAATCTGATGTTATTAAGGCAAATATCTATGCCAAGGATATTATCTATTTAAATAGTATTTTGTATACATTATTAACATAAAAATGAATATAATGACATAATTCAAGTTGAATCACTTTTTATTCAGAATAGACAGAATTTTCTGGCAGAGTGGAGTATATGCCTATAACCCCAGCACAAAAGAGTTGGAGACAGGAGTATTTCAAATTGAAAGCCATCCTAGGTAGGATACATAAACAGAAAGATGAAAGTTAAAAAATATACTTCCGCCAAGATGGGTCATGAAGTAAAGGCATTTGCTACCAAGCCTGATAATCCAACACCAAGTCCAGCGATCCATATGTCAAAAAATAAGAAATGGTTCCTTCAAGTGTCCTTTGATTTCCAAACGTGCTGTGAGTCATGATCAACCCCTCACACAGAAATCAATGAATAAATATTAAGAAATGGAGAGTTGAAATAATGCTAATGATTATTTCTTCAGTATGGGTATCTCTAAATTTTAAGTTTCATGTGAGAATATTACACAAGATAAAAAGATGAAATTAAGTCTTCTCAAAACATCAAATCTGAGGAAAATTAATAATTTTTATGTGGAAAACCACGATACCCTTTAAAGCATTGTATTCCCTCGTAGGTTGAGTGTAGGAGAAGAGCTGTAAAGGAATAGAAATAATAGTTACAATGACAACTATGAATGTGAGAGTGCAACTGCCATGCTGAGACTAAAACACAGCTTCTATGGGGCTCCATCTGAGGTATCATTTTGGTGCTTTGATAGAAGAGGGTGTGTGGTCAGAGCTCACAAAATAAACAGCTGAACGTGGCTCAGGGTCTAGCGCTCTGCATCCCTGTGAGCTTCCTGAATTTTTTTTATTTTATTTTATTTTATTTTTTTTGGTTTTTCGAGACAGGGTTTCTCTGTATAGCCTTGGCTGTCCTGGCACTCACTCTGTAGACCAGGCTGGCCTCGAACTCAGAAATCTGCCTGCCTCTGCCTCCCAAGTGCTGGGATTAAAGGCGTGCGCCACCACCGCCCGGCTCTGAATTTTTAAATTATATTATTTTACTTGTGTTACCCTGTGACTGAGAGGATCACAGTGTGGCAGATTGAAATGCAATTTTGTGATTAAATGAATAAAATTTAATAATAAAAACATTTTAAATTTTTACTATACTTGGAATTTTAATCATGTATCTCAGGCTTACTAAACATCGTTTCTAAAATGAGCAAAAATCCTTGCCTTCCTTTTTGATTAGCTTTCTCTAAACAAAAGATGTTCTGTAGAATCTTAAACACAACTGATTTTGGTACCACAACAACAATATAAGGAGGGACTTCCGGTTTTCTATGGATTTTTTTTCTTTTGGGGGGTGGTCTTATTGTGTCGTTCAAAGCTAGCTTTGAACTTGTAGTCCTCTTGCTTCAGCTTCCTGGGTTCTTGGGTTGCTCAGAGTACCATGCTGTACAAGGTTCATGGGTTTAAATAAGTATTTTTCCCTTTTCGGATACTCTAACCTAAGGAAAGACACAGAGAGACTTAGTATAAGTATTTGGGATGAGGTTCATATATACATTTTGAAATATAATAACAAAAGCTTATTGAATGTTTATTCTGCATTTTCTATAACGGTGTCTTCAATAGATTTTATAATACAGTTAGGTCACTTACTTAACCGGCTGAATGCAAAAGTCAAAGAGGAAATGCAAAAAAAATAAAGAAATTACAAAGCACGGATCTAAACGACATTAACAAAAGAGTACAGTCATATATACATCACAACCAAAATGAGGAACATTTTCATCAGATAGTAGAAGTGTCTGAAATATCTTTAGGGTTGACTTCCAACGAACAAAAATTTTGATTGTTTTCTACAAGTGAAATCAATTTGCTTAAACTCATTTCTATCTGGCTTCTTTTGAGTGATATAATTAATTTCTTTAGATTTCTCCAAAGATTTTGTTATATGGTGTTGGGTTACAGGTGGGTTGGGGTGGGGCGCTCAGAAGGCAGAACTCGAATTTTGACAGTGCTTACTCCAGGGGTTGGGTTGGAGATGGGTGGTGGGTGGACAGTGGGGGTGGGGGAGTGGGCTATGTGAGGGGACAGGACAGTACTCCAGGTGTAGAGGAGTGCAGTCTGAGGTCCAGGAACAGTAGGAGCTGGCTCAGGGTCCCTGAGCCTAAAACAAGACCCGGGTAGACATCTGGTTCTCAGGTTCTTGGGCACTCACGCGCCACTGGGAGCCATGGAAGAGCTGAGAATGGAGTGGGATTATGTAGGATCCGCTGCAGGGGGTTCAGAGGGGGGTCAATAATAATAATTCAGCTAGAGAGTATTCTTGTGATTTTTTTTTTTGCTCTTGTCCTAAGAGTCTGCCTGAGACTTAATTGAAAAATATTGGATTAATTTTCTTGGTTAAGAATATTTAAAGACAGACTATTGACTCTGTTGTGTGATTATTAGTAATCACAGTTATTCAGGTCTACATTGAGAAAAAATGCAAGCAGGGTAAGAGAAAGAGAATATTTGAAGTAAAAAAGAGCACTGGCAAACAATTCTGGAGTCAAGGCTTGTGCTGAGAGAGATAAGGAGAGGCCAGATGCAAAAAAGAATAAAGGTGGGGGTGTTCCATGCCAGTCCCTACATACATAAGCTTCCATGTATATAAAGCAAACAGCTGAGGAACTTTATGTTCCTATAAAAAGTACAAAATGAAAGCTGATGTCAAAGGCTGTAAAGCTGTAGTCAGAATGAGGTATCTGAGATCAACTGCGCACCATAGTGATGACAGTTATAGTATTGTGATTTTAAAATTTCTAAGGGAATAAGATCCAAATGGTCTTACAAAATAAGTATTAAATAATTAGTATGTCATGTAGGCTGGTCTAATCATTCGACCTTGCTATACATAGATTATAGCACAACTCTGTAGCATATAAATGAGTTTAATTAATATTTTTCAATTCATGATAATATTCGTATCACCATGTTCACATGTATATGTATTATCCTAGTCTGTACTGTGCTTGGCTTGTCTGAGTTTCTTGAAAAGACTAAGCATTTTCTTAATTTTTTTTTCAACTCAATTTCCCAATATTTTGATGATAAGTACTTTTCTTCCCTGAATAAAAAAAATTTTACCCAAATATAAAAATGTGTCACCCAGTTAGGAGACTAATCCTCTGGGGAAGCTAATGCTACCTCTTTCATTAGGCTCATTCATGTTTTTTGTTCAAGGGTGGCACCCAGTAAGAGTTGGCTCACCACATTATCATGTTTATTGACATCACTGTTCAGGTCTTGCTTAGGCAGCCATGTTGTTGAAATACGGATGAAGTTTCTGTCATTTCTAGGAGACACAGTGTAGTGATTTACATATGAATAGCTCATGTATTTGAGTGCTTGGTCACTAGGGAGCAGCACTGTTTGAAAAGGATTGGGAGATGTGGCCTTATTGGAGTAGGTATGGCTATTTCGGAGCAAGTGTATTCCTAGTGGTAGGTTTGGAGGTTTCACGAAGCCCACACCAGGCCTAGAAGTCACCCTGCCTGTAGATCAGGATAGAGTCTCTCCAGCTTCTTAAAAAGTGCCATTCCTGTCGTGCCTGCCACCATACTAGTACTGGACTCAGCCTCTGAAACTATAAACAAGGCCCTAATTGAATGCTTTCTTTTATAAGAGATGCTACAGGCTTTTTGTAGCAAGTGAACAATGACTAAGACACACAGTCTCACAGCAACCTTCCTAGTCCTCTGAGTCTATGTGCATTCTGCTGCTATTTTCAGAGAATGTAAACATTCCTCTCTGAAGGAGGTATTGCTAAGACTCAGAAAAAATTTAGTAAACTATTCATCCTGGCCTTGAATTCCTTGTGTTGAGACAATCCATTTAGTTTCCAGTCCTTGTTTTAGAGTATCTTCATTCCTGGTACTCAGGAGGTAGAGAAAAAAAGAGTGAGAGTGAGAAAGCGAGAGAGCGAGAGAACAAGAGAGAGAGAGAGAGAGAGAGAGAGAGAGAGAGTGTGTGTGTGTGTGTGTGTGAGAGAGAGAGAGAGAGAGAGAGAGAGAGAGAGAGAGAGAGAGAGAGAGAGAGAGAGAGAGAGAAATCTTTGTGGTATTGCTTGGGAAATAACCACTGAAAATTAATTACTTCAGTAATGATTGAACTGTGTTCTAACTTTACCTTGTCTTCATGATGACACATAGTATTCAGTAGTTACACAGTTACATGTTAAAAGGGGTTTTTTGCTTTCATGAAACTGACAATATCTTGCTGTGTAATTTTCTTACCAGATTTGTCCTATATTACATCTCCTCAATATTTATCCTTGCACTTTGTAACTTGTGGTATTTTCTTAAATCTTATACTTGCAAAATTATCTTTCATTATTTACTTTCTGTGTTTTTATTCTACATCATGTTTGAAGTGTTTAATATTGTGTTGGAGGTTGATTTCCTGTGTCAGAGTTATTCAGTTTTATCAAATTTACTAAACTCTTGAATATTATTTATTCAACTATCATGTTGAATATATTCTGGAGACTTTCTAAGTTAATTGTTTTAAGGCTTTTCTATTTATACTGTTCATTTTGCACAGTTCTTTGACTATGCTTTCATACTCAAAAACTTTCTGGTCTAAATAATATGATGCATGCCTGGTGAATATTTTATTTCTAATGTTACATTTTATCTATGTTGTTACTTTTCTCTCCTTCATGCCTTTTATTAATATTATTAATTTCATTTTAATTATAAAACATACTTTAGTAGAAAATATAAAGTTTTTTTCCATCCTATCTTGGTTTTGAGTCCCTGTATCCACCATGTATTTGTTTTACATTTTTATTGGATGCTAAACACTATATGTGTTATATTGAGTTGTCTATGGAATTTTACTTTTTAAAAAATAAACAGATTATTACATTAAATTATTATTCAATTTTCTTGTTTATCACCTTGCTCTGTCTTAGGTTTAGTTTTCTCTTTCTTTCTTTCTTTCTTTCTTTCTTTCTTTCTTTCTTTCTTTCTTTCTTATTTTTTTTTAATGACAGATAGGGTGTGGCTTTTATTCTTCTCTGGGGTTGAGTTAGTGTTAAAGGCATTGTATAGCCTGTCCTGAGTCACCAACAAAACCATAAATTTTCATCTAGGTCTCTCCACCTTGATTGATTAAAACATAAATATGTACTATCTCTGTGTGATCTCCCAGAATTATTCACCTCACAAATCACAGTAATATTCCTTTCCTCCAAATTATTTTCTCAGCCTCAAGTTATCTAACACAACAGCCACAAAAACAACACCCACATGATTCTGATTATTAAAATATGTAGGACTGCTGTGTAGTTTAATGGAGTTATTTGTTCATTTGCAACCCTCTTCTCTAATACTTGGACTATCCAAACATAGTCATCTCGAGCTTTGATCTCTCTTCTTTCAGCTCTGCAAGACTGTCATCATTTGCTTTGAAAGGATGAAAGAGAATCATTCATTGTGCCCCACGTGTTTCTTTTGTTTGCATGTTTTATTGTCCTGTAGGCTATCAGTGACTTAATGTCTGAGAATGTTTGCTTCATGTGTCCTATTGGGATGTTCAGTTCCTTTCTACATGATATGATGATGTTTTGTGATATCTAATCCACCTGGTAAAAAGAAGAAACTCTTAATCAAACAAAAAGTAAATTTTAAGTTCATTGAAACTAAGGTCTAGGGGTTATTAAGTGACAGTCTTCTACTACAACATTCTGCATGGGTAAGCCTAAATAGCTGAGAGTGAATGGAAAATTCATAAAATGAGTTTTTCCAGTTTTCTGTGATGTAAGTATATACGCCATTATTCTTGATAAACATAAACCACTAACATTAAATTACTCTATAAAAATTATCTGTATTTTCAAGTCCAAAAAAAATGATACAAACATTTGTTTAGAAAATATGTTTTAGAGTGTTTTTTTTTAATGTAGTAACTTCTGATCAACGTTTTGTAGCAAAATTCAAAATGGAAAAGCACCAACACCCAAAGTGAGGACAATAGGAAGAGGAGATATAATCTGGTTGAATATGTTTATCTTACTGATAAAAGAAATAGTAGGCATGAATCAATAAAGGAAGAATGATTGTAAAGAAAAAGGAAAAATTAGGGAACTCCCTAACCAAGATATTCAGAAGTGAATTACTGAGCTACAGAATCCTATCCATTCAACTTTGAAACACCCACTTGATGTGACCTGAAGCTCCCTGTGGAGAGAGGTGAGAAGAGACAGAAGGTTCATGGGAAGGAAGGGAGGTCAGACTTCGCAAAGAGAACCTGAGTAAAGCTTGAAAGTAATGAAGTGCAAGGCAAGTCCTGGAAATGAAAACAAAACCAGTTTGGCTATGAGGAAGAGTAGTATAAAATAAGACGGAAATATAAAGTAAATTGGGGCCAGATTACATCGGCTTTTGAATTCCAGGCTGAGGGTTTGCTGCTCTTTTTTGGTTAAAAATGGGGAGTCACTGAAGGTTTTTGACGAGGGGAGTGAACTGACCTGTAGGTCAATTACTCTGGCTGCAATGTGTAAAGTAGATTGGAAGAGGGAGAGAATAAAAGTGAGGAGACACCCTAGGAGGCTATTGAATTAGATCAGGTGACATGTAATGAAACCCTCAACTGGGATAGTGGCAGGAGGATGCAGAAGAAAAGGAGAAATTCAAGAGATCTTTCGTGGGTCAAATCTGTTGGGTTTAGTTACTAATGAGATCTGAGAGAACTGTTAAAAAAGATTGCCTGAGATTTTCAAGCCTGAGTTACTGAGGACATGATGAGGTAGGGACATTGGATGAAAAGCAGTTTGAGTGATCATGGGCATGTGCAGGTGGGGTAGTGATGATGATTTTTTTTGTGTGGTGCTAGAACTACAGTGGGGAGCAGGTACTGAGATGGGTATTGATACACCATCCTCCTATGTACTGAATGGTAGCAGTTTTCAGGGACAAGTGATGGAAATCTAGACTTAGAAAGACTGTAGTTACTTATAGTTGATTCTCAATAAAAACTGACTGAACAAATCCTAACACATCTCAAAGGTCATTTTTAATCACTTGTTTGACAAATTTTTATTTTAGACGTACTATAGAAGTGCCTAGATCTCTATTGATGTGCTTGCTTTATTTTTATTTTTTGAATTCATGACATTTTATCTATGATAAAAAATTAAGGGAAAAACTGTTAGAAATCACTAAAAATAGAAACACAATCAAGATTATTTCTAGATCATTATCTTATTTGTTACCCTTCATTTTGCCCATTGCAATAAAGCAATAAGTTATCTTCAAGTGAAACCAAACCAAATGAAACAGTGATTGTAAAATATCTTTTTGCAAACAAAGGAAATATGTTTAGTAAGTTTTAGAGTGTTGCATGTGAAGACATCTGAAAACTATTGTGGAATGGGACTAGGGTCAATGTTTACATAACAAGTGGCTAGCTTATTTTCTTTTCTGCTCAAGGGACACACCCATAGGACACATTCAAAAATATTTGTGTAGTTCAGTTCCATTTTCATTGGCAAGAGACACAAGGTCACAGAGACCAGCTGTCAGTCAACATTCCAATTTTTAGCTGTTACACACAATCTATAATCAGCCAGGAAATGTATTTGTTTCAACAAATGTACCCTCTTAACTTTTTCCTTCTGTCACATGAAGTACTCTTCTAGAAAATGTGACATGATTTGAACATCCAGAGTAATAACCATTGGAGTGCTATCTCTATTTTCTAAAACAAGTCTGTAAAGAAAGCAAAACAATTACTCAGCTCAGAGGAAAAAGACTACTGCAAGATATAAGTATTTTTAAAATGCAGTCTCCTATTAGTGTTATATGATGCATGTAACGATGTATAATTACAGAGAAACCAGGGGTCTTTTTCAGAAACAAAATGAGTCTTCTATTGAATTTTATTTTGGAACTACTTGGTGGCCCTGGATAGGTAGGAACTATAAAGGTGAGTCATTAGGGGAAAAAACATAACCAATTCTATGATTTTTTTTATGTATCTGAAACATGCACACATATAGAAGAAAAAAAACAGAAAATAAAGAAGTAATACAACCATCATTGCTATGAGGTGCTGATCAAGCCTTCATAATATATAAAGAATGCCTGTATAGTTTGTGACGGTAAAGTTGGAGGGATAGTATGATAAAAACAGTGTTTAAAGTGCCAATCCTAAATACTATAAGGTTAAGATGAAAGAAACCGCAATCTACTCAGATTTGCATGTATGAAAATTATATCCAATGTATAGAAATTTTAATCTAGACACCTGGCTGCTCTGACAAGGAATCATGTCCATGGACCTTCCTTCTAGGTCTGTGTGACCTGGCTTCAATGACACACCTTTAATCCATCTATCTGAAATATAGATGAGCCCTTAGTAAACATCTTGAATCCCACACAATGAAGGTAAAGTTAGTTTGTAAAAGGAAGCAGCCATATTTGACAGTGACAATTAGAGAAAAAGTTGACAGAATAGGATGTATCCAACTCTCATGAGTACAGCACAGGAAAGAAGAGTGACTTAGGAGAGCAGCAGCGGCAGGAGGAGAAAGAGAGAGAGAGAGAGAGAGAGAGAGAGAGAGAGAGAGAGAGGAGGGCAGTTTAATGAGTGTAGTTCAGTTGAGTTCAGTACAGTTGATGCAGTTCCGTTGAATGCAGTTGAGTTCAGTAGAGTTCGTATAGTTCAGTTCAGTTCAGTTCAGTTCAGTTCAGTTCAGTTCAGTTCAGTTCAGTTCAGTTCAGTTCAGTTCAGTTCATAAAGTCAGTGTAGTCTGAGTAGTTCAGTTCATGGAATTTAGAGGCAATTTTTTCAAACAGAGCAATTGAGTAAGAAGCCAAAGGAGGCCAGTTTGAATCAGTCAGCATGAAGTGGAATTTGACCCAGAACACCAAATTTGAGCCAGCCAGCCAGGATTCAGAAAGAACTAGAAAGGGTAATCTTATTCAGTAGTAAGCCTCCAAGATGACAATTACATCTATTAAATCAAAGGTTCTTTTACAATGCAAGCACAACTTGGTTTTGTTGTTCCAAAGCATGTAGGGTTATTAAGTAGAAATGTAAGGTTTTTTTTTTTTTTTTTGGAACTCCAGTCTAAATCTGGTAACAATCTCATGTATACTCCATTAGACACCATAGCTAGCGACCAACCCAGAGTCTAGGGAGCTAGCATTCACAGGTGCTTTCAATTCACAAAGGAAAAATGAAGCTCATAAATGAATATTTTAATACTATTTACTGCCATTGAGTGGCTGAAGTGAAGATCTTAGTGAATTAATTCCATCATTGTAAAAAATTTAAGCATTTTCAGAGAGATACAAGATAATCAGAGAGAAAAGACTTATAGAGGTGACGAAACCATTTTGAAAGAAAAAAAAACAGTGGAAAAGAAATGTGAGATGTTTTCAAATGAGATTTGTGTCATTGAGATAATGAACATGACCTCTGTGATTAACGGTTTAAAATAGTGCTATCTATAATTTCTAAATATGTTAAATTGCATTTTGTTTTGTGCATTTAGTAAGAAGAAAAATGAGAAAAGACATGGCAATGGCAGGAGGCCAAACTGGGAAGAGGAGAATCAGTGAGAGTAGGAGGTAATAATAACGTTTATGGGAGTAAATATGACCAAGGTATGTTATATACATGTGTAAATTGGCATAATAAAAACCATCATTATACATCATACATGTTAGTAAAAACTAAACTAATTATTTTTAGTAATAATGTTGATAGAAATTATGCTTCCTACAAATCTAGTCTGTTTGATCTCTATATGTTTGTTCTTCATCAATAATTTCTGAAAAGAGTTTAAAGAGCTTACAAATACTGTTGCCTCCAAGATCCAGTCAGGTGCATTAAGTAGGTCTGGGAAGCACTATCCTAGAGACTTCAAGTACTGTTAAAAAGGGTTAGCCAACCTAGAATAACCGACGTTAGCTTTGTAGGCAGTTGGGTATGTAGCAGGGCAAGGCAGTGCAGAGGTTTCTGCATCTTGTGTTCTTGCTGAAGCCATTCCAGGTTTAAATAGAATCTTATTTCCTTGATGGGGAAGCCCACAGAAATACTACCCAATTCTACTCTAGAAACCAAAGATCAAGTCCTAATGAACTTACGTTAGCTTTCATTAAAACTGCCTGTTTATCCAGAAACCCCTTTGGCCAATCATTTATCTCAGCTGTCTATTTGTTCAGAGCTGCCTCCTACTAACAGCTTCTATTAAAATTGCTTGCTTTTACTGATTACTCTTTGATGGCTACCCCAAAGGTATAGAAGGAGATGCCTGGACCAGATTTCCACCTTTACATATCCCCTCTTCTGGACACCTGTAGCTACACCTAGGTTCCAAAATACTGGTGTGTCTTGGGTATGGTCACAGTCACTTGAAATAAAGACATTCAGTTGGATATATAGTATGTCTGAGTATATCTGGTGACCTATCTGTCTTTCTATATTAGAAATTGGATAGAATTTTTTTCTCTTTTTTATTGGATATTTTATTTATTTACATTTCAGATGTCATTCCCTTTTCCCATTTCTCCTCCTTAGAACCTCCTATCCCATCTCCCCTCCTCCTTTTTGCTTTTAGACCATTTTTAATTACATCCATGTATTAAAGTCAGTTCCAGGTTGAGGGTCTAGCAATATAATAGATACAAATAGACAAGGAACAAGCAAGACAATAAGCACAAGTAGACAAAGAACAAGCAAGGCATTAAACCCAATTACATTAACACTCCCATGATCACTGTTTCTAAGGGCTTATCAGGATGGCCAAAATATCTGAGCCTACTTCCCTGTCCTAGTCCAAGGTCATTTTTATGTCTGAAGCCTACTTCCTTGTTCCAGTCTAAAATTTAGATTCCTGTCTAAATTACTTCTTTGTTCTTGCCTAATATTTAGATTTCTGCCTAAAATTACTTCTTTGTTCTAGCCTAAGATTTAGATTCCTGCCTGAAATTACTTCTTTGTTCTAGTCTAAAGTCTGATTCCTGTCTAAAGCCTACTTCCTTGTCCTTGGCCAAAGTCATATTTCTGCCAAGTAGACCATTTCCTTGTCCTTGGCCCATGTCAGCTTCTTGCCAAACAGCCCCAAAGGCTCTCCACCTCTCCCCCCTTTTTTTTATTTCATTAACAAGACTGATCCTGTGTTAGGTCTTTTAGACAAGAATGCCTTCCTTACCCTTCAAAGAATATGCATTATTCAAAGCAGTGCACTTTTGTCTTAGGTTGGTAAGGCTCTGTGCAGAATTTTACCCTTTCTTGGCTTGCCAGCCTGTTAATTTAATAACTCTGTCTGGGGGTCCATTTTCAGGTTCAAGCTATGTTCTTTGGCTGCCAACATGTTGATGTTGTTAGAGACAAGATTTAATGCAATGGGCAGGCATAAAATTATTCCCGGGACAAAAAAGGGCTAGCATGATCAAGCTATATATGCCATTCTTGAAGCTTGACCAAAAAAGAAATACTGACCTCAGACCATGAGTAATTTTATCTTCAGTATCTACTATATCAACACTCAGCAAAGCAGCATTCTTGAAATTCATAAGCTCTCTATGTATCATTAAAACATCCAGAGAGGTGTTAGAATTATGCCATATACACTGCAAGTTTCTTTAAACTTATTCCTAATTATATTGACTACCACTGTAAATTTTAGAACTAACATGAATCCAATGGTATTTGGCATGACACTCGAGATGGTTCCTTACCCTTAAACTCTGAACCTCCTTCCAATAATTTGAATAGGATAAAGAGCATCAATCTGTTCTTCCAAATGCCTATCTAAATCCTCTTGTATATTCAACACTGGAAATAACCGTTTTCCTTTGGAAGTCTGGTTCTGGACATTTTCAGAGACACATATGGAAATTAGCTTTAGTTCTCTATGATGTTGTGTTAGCAAAAGATAAAGTTGGGGCAGGATCTGGATTTCAAACAGGAGTTAGCACATGTATGAAGGCTTTTTTAATTGTCAAGTTAAAAATACTTTTGTTTCTTCTACCGTATTTAATGTAAGTTGCATTGACTGTACATCTTCTAACTGTATTTGTGTTTTGAAATCTGGCATTTCAGTTAAGGAAGTCTATCAACCAGCTTTTGTTTTAGTGCACTGAGTATCACAAAACCTTGGTATTCTAAAAATAGCTTGCAAGTACTGGAAGAAATGAGTCAGGCTTTAAGCAGAAACAAGAGTGTAGTGGGCTTGATTATTGCTCATATAACATTAATTTATTTAACATTAATTTGATTACATTAATTGCTAGCACCATTACTTCTGCAATTGCTATGACACCAAGTTAAGACAGCTAATCATTTGTTAATCATTTAGCAAAAAGTGTTACTAATGTGTTGAATACACAAGAGGACTTAGATTGAGATTACTTTTGTAAAAAACTTGACCTTGTTGTCATTGTTTTCTAGACAGGATTTCTCTCTGTAATTCTGACTATCCTATAACTCACTCTGTAGACCAGGTTGGCTTCATACTCAGAGATCTGCCTGCCTCTGATTGCTGGAACTAAAGGAATGTGCCACCATGCCCAACTTATACCTGAAATCTATTTTTACATTTCAAAAATTTAAAACTTAAAAGATTTAAATGAAATCTTTACATTTTAAAGTGTTTGCACAATATTTTTATATATATTACATATATAGACTAAATCTCTGTTTCTTCTGTCATTTGTGTCAGTATAACTTGTTCTAAATCTAAAACCTCCAGTGGTCCTTGGGAAAAAAATATCAAAATGGTATCTAATCTGAGAAATCTAGATAGGTGTTTCAGTTAGACTTGGGTGAATTATGCTGTCATAACAAGAAATTCTGAATTACAGTGACTTAAACAAAGCTTTTGTTTATTCCTTTTCTTATGAAAACATAAGACATAAAGAAGGAACATTTGCTTGTAGATGGAGAAGTCTGATGGAATAGACTGTCTGGAACAAAAAAAGACATGGAAAGTGTCACAATGATGCTTCAAATGATATGCATTGCTGTATTTACATGCCACTGGAGAAACATTCATCAAATGAAAAAAATAGTGGACTTTCGCAAGTAGAGATCTGCGCCTTTGTTCTCAGCTTCATATGGCAATGCCAACTCCTTTGTTTAGTGTGAGGATGAAGTATGCATATCACTGTCAGGATGAGAAAAGGTTATATTAGAGAGACAACTCATGTGATTTCAAGTGGGGCTTCAGTTATGTAATATCAAATGACATGAAGACTAGATTCAACCATCTAGGTCTCTAATAAGTCATCTTCCCTAGGTAATCAAGCCTAAATACAATTTTGAACAGCTGTTTATATCAGCTCCTCCTGCAAAAAGTCTTCCTAAGCACATAGATCCTGGGACTCCTGATAGGAGCTGCGTATGGAGGACAAGTGAAAACCTGTGTTTAGAACACTATCTGATTCGCTTCTGTGAATATCTTCCTTAGATAATATATATTTATTCATTCATTGTTTAATGTAAACTTTGAATGCTGGTGAAGTAAACCCAGGTTCTTGTGCATGTTCTCTGTCATATTTTCACTCTCTTAGGCTGGTACTGATTTATGTATTTACTTACTTAAAACCAAATTTATGAGCACAATAGAATTTGAATTCTTAATCACTAAATAAACTCTCAGTTTAGCTAACTGTTCATGGACATTCATTACTCCAGTTTTGTGAGTATTTATATTGCCTCTCAGGGTAGAATACCACAGACAGGCAAACTATAATAGTTACAAATTTAATTTACTACTCTACAGAGGGGCTTGGAGAATAAAAGAATCCAGCATTCTGTCATAAAGAATTTATAATACTCTTTCAGTCTAAGAAAGCTACAAAGCTTTGCTGGGAACAGAAGTGGGGTACACTTACTTAATCATGGACTTTTGATGTGGCGTTTGAACAGAGAATTTACATAGAATTTCATATTCTAAAAGTAACCAATGAAAAGTGGCAAGAATAGGTCCAATCATAAAGATGTTTTTGTGGTCAGGAGGAGAACAGAGCTTAAAGAATAAGCAGGAGTGAGTAGAAATAAGAAGGTCAGGCATGAAACTGGGTCTAGGAAAAGTTCATCCTAGGAGGTCAGTATTACAAGGATTCAGTTTTTGATGGTGTTTAAGGGATGCTCCACGAAGAAGGGCTTTTATCTTGAGCATTTGCTATTCAGTCAAAGGGACCTCACTGTCTTAAGAGTCTGCAAGTGCTGGGCACATCTCACTGTTCTTTCAATGAGATCCTTTCTCTTTGAGTGGATAAGCTCAGCCCAATTCCTCAGAGGAATTTACAGCTATACTGGGATACCTGGCTGCCGGGTTGTCTAGATTTGAAGAGATAACCTCATTACAAGTAATAGAAACCATTTTGTTATGGCTCCAATTGTCCCAGAGAACACAGCCAGAAAAGTGGGAATCCCAAATATTGACAGATTACTTTGAAAGTTTAAAAGTGTGCTTCTGCAAAATGCCATATCACACCACAGTAACTGTGTTTAAGAAGAATGCTTTAACAGCAATTACGGAGAGTGGCCAGTCTTTTTTTATAGTTTCCAATGACTACCCAATTTCAGCTTCCTGGGGATACTGATCAGAAAAAAATGGGAAAAGAAACCATTTTTAGTTTGGAAAGTCAAAACCACTGTCCAGTAATAAGCAAGAAATAGTTTAGCATTTTTTTTTTTGTGTGTGTGTGTGTGTGTGTGTGTGTGTGAGTGAGTGTGTGTGTGTGTGTGTGTGTTAAAAGAACTAAATAAAAAGACTATAATAGCTTATGTATGAATGAAGAAAGTAGATTTAATGACGTGAATATAGGAAGCATATATACTTTATATAGGCTATGTTGAGTTTTCTAAACCTTCCCTTGGGAAATGAAGTGCCTTTTTACATAGATGAAGACAGAATAGAATAGATCTCAGGGCCTGGCATTCTTTGCCAAAATTTCTGGCCAAACTAATTTTACCAGAATTAGTTGAGACTCTTATTATTCCTATGTCAGTTATTCCTTTCTTCTGACTGTGCTTTACCAAGAAAAGTGGGTTTGGTAGATCAGGTAAATATTGTAAGAGCGTCCATAAGTGATAAAGGTGAATGAGTAGATACAAAATATCCTGGTAGTTGAAACGAGGAAAACCCAGGGAGAGATTTGTTTGACTTCAATGACCTTGGAAACAGAAATGAATTCATAGTGAACAGGTTCTGGTAGAAAAGCATACTCTAAGAAATGTGCCAACCACAGTGAATTTTGAAATGTAAGCAGGTGTCACTTAAAAGATCAGTTGACATGAAGAACACTTTGAGGTATGTCCAAACAGAACTGAGACATATCAGGTCAAAAATAGCAATCTCTTCCATACATACTAATGCTTTGTGGGATTTAGCATGTCTCCAACAGGCAAATGAGCAGGCAAAGAGTCTGAAAGGAGTAAAATGCCTTCTCTACATCATTCCTTAGTCAGTTGTTAAATTTTATCTGATCTGTAATAACAAACATTTTCAATTAGGTGCATTTTAAAAATATAACTAAAATTTCCCTCGTAACTTACAGGAGCCATTACCAAATGTATACATGGGACACATTTATAAAGTGGAGAAGAAAAGCAACCAAAATTATTAAAATGCTAAGCCTTTTCCTTATATTCATAGTGGTTTTTCACTCTGCATCTTAAAAAATGTTTCCATTAAACATCTTGGCTCTTTAAACATAGGAAAATAATTATGAGCAGGTAGAAAATATAAGAACTTGAGAAATATCCATACTTGTAGCTGTGTTTAATACCTAAGTCAGGAAAAGGAAAGTTGAAACAGGCATCTTATCTTCCCATGGACCACTGCCTGTCCAAGTGTAATATAATATAATTAATTTCTTTGCTGGCCATTGTAAGTGCTTTGATTTAGGATTGCTCAGAGAAGTTGTGAGGTGGGCAGACAGTATATGGCTGAAGGCTACAGAATTCACTGGAGAAGATGAACCTGGGTGTATCACCTTCTAAGAACATCTATTAGAGTGGTAAGGCATCATCAATAGGGGAAATAACCACAAGAGTTATCAGTGGCCCACTATAATTCACCACAATACAGAAAGCAAATAAAAATCCAATGTGATAAACTCAAGAATCTGAACGGCATTCTGCAGCCTTACATTCACCTAGATCTATGCTGCTCCTGCACTCATATAATGATGTTGGTCCTGGCATTAGCATAGACTGTCAGCTATTCAGTCTTCACTCCAGGACTCTTTATTTGCTTCTTTATTAACACTCCATATTAATTAAGTAGAAACTCTTGTCAGGACTATACCTAAAATGTCAACTCTAACCAAACACCTTTTCACCACTTCATGAATGACTTTCATAATATCTTAACTGTTTATCATGCTTTCATTATTGCCAACCTATAATCTATTTTTAAAACAGAAATGATAAAATGTTTTTTCTTCTCAAAACCTTCCACTGGATTCATCTCATCTTCTTATACTTGAAAATAAAACTGTTCTGTTTGTCGCAGTCTATGTGATATATTCTCTCACTAGCTCTCCATCATCTATGGATCTTTCTATCTATTCATCCATCAATCCATCCATTCATCCATTCATCCATCATATCTATCTATCTATCTATCTATCTATCTATCTATCTATCTATCTATCTGTGGAGATATGGAAGTGAACCTTGTGAGGAAAAGTGTGGGATGGTAAACAAGGTGCCACACAGTCTCAGAGTCCTGTGACTCTTCAAAGAGCCCCGTTCCACTGCATAGGGCATTAGATCTAAGATGGCTCCCAGCACACCAATGAGATGGCAAAAAGGAACCAAGGCCAGGGTGGTGGCAGTATCCCCATTCTCCCACACACACAGTCTTCATGAACGTCCTCACAGGTTATGATACTCCCCCAACTTGTTCTAAGTTACCTCATCAGGCAGGGATTTCACAGGAGTGCAGTGATGAAATGACAAGATGTGATTGGCCAAGGATTGAGGGGTTTGGGATTGACTCAAACATAAGCTCAGCAATAAACTCAGATCTGCACCCTGATATTGGTCTCCAGAGTCAGGTTTCCTGTCATGTGACTCCATCACCTTTCAACACTCTATCCTTAGTGCTATTTCTCTTTCTTTCTTTCCCTTTCTTTCTTTCTTCCTTTCATCTATCTATCTCTATCTATCCCCCCCTGCATTTTACAACTTTAAAGTCAGTACTAAAGTGTTTCTTTGAATCTGTTCAAAAATTCTAATAGAGTTTTTATTTGCTTTTGTGTTTTGTAGTGAATTAGAATGTGCTTTTGATAGCTCTTATGGTTATATCCCATTATTGCACTAATAAATGTTCTTTTTACCTTCTCTCAAAAAATGGGTAAGTGGTGTCTTAGTTTCTTTTTCTGTTGCTGTGACAAAATATCCTCAAAAATACAACACGAGGGTTATTTTGATTCACTGTTAAAGGTTATAGTCCATAATGTTGAGAAAAGCAAGGTAGTAGGTGCTTGAAGCAACAGTTCATACCCCATCATAGTCAAGAAGCAGAAAGAGACGAGGCTAAATCGCTTACTGTTGTATGTCAGGATCCCCTGCTTAGAAAATGGTTTCACCAACAAGCAAAATGGGTCTTCTAACACAATCAAGATAACCTCTACCAAGCTTGTGCACAGGCGCATCCTCCTAGCTGATTTTACATTCTGTCAAATTAACATTAGCCATTACTTGATCCCATCCTGAGATTATATAAGAATCCTTTACTAAACATTTTTTGTAGCACAAGCTCAAATATGATGGGAAAGAGCTTATAATGAGTAGCAATGTATTCCTAGCACTTAGGAATGTCAGTGGCTTTCTCAGCCATCATCACAAAAAGCGTCCCCCTGCAGTAGATGGGTACACATACAGAGACCCCAAAATGGGTTGCAGAGAGTGAGAGACCATGGGAACACTCAGTCCTAACTGTCACGTCTTCATCAAATTTCTCAGCTCACAGCTCAGGTAATTCTGCAGAAGAGGAGGTGAGAATATTGTAAGAGCCAGCAGAAATGGAAGGCCCTCTGGAAGTCGGGTCTTCTAGACAGAGCCAGACATATGAAGATACAATGACCAAGGAAGCAAGCTAAGGGCCTGCAGAGGCCTAAGGCACAGGGGGCAGTGGCTGAGAGGGGAAAGAGACACAAGCTTCCATCCCCTAATCCAAAAGCTATCTCTAACTGAACTTCCCGAAAAGGAAAAAAAAATTTTCTCTAATGAGGTCTAACTTTGTACACAAATCACACTTAAGGCCAGGCTCAATGATATTTTTTGCAAACTCAGTGGTATTATAGAGTTTTTTTGGGTTGTTTTTATTTTATTTATTTTTTTTATTTTTGTCTCACAGTATTTTGTCTAGGTTTTTCTTTTACTAACAAATTTTTGTCTTTATTATGGCTTCTGATATTATTTTTGGGGGTTTTCTGTGTAGGTGAATGTGTTTGTCTCAGCATCGGTGTCTCTCGAGCCTTTTTTAGTTTTTTTATGCTGTTTTTATTTCAGCTTATATCATCTATTATTATTACCATTATTAATTATTGTTACTAATGCCTGTTTGTACTCTAATGAGAGAGAAAGGAAGGGTGCAGATTCGGGTGAATGGGAAAGTGGGGGAGAACTTGAAGGAGTGGGAAAGAGCAAGACATAATCAAAATAAAAGGAAAAATCTATTTTTAATTAAAAATAAATAAAAGATAACAAAAAATTCAATAGGTATTATGAGCTCTGCCTCAGGAACTTTGGGCAAAGACTCAGTATGGTTTTGGATTATAAAATATCTGTCCAAAAAGAATCTTAAAATTCTGTGTCCTCACTTTTCTTTTTTCCCCTAGTAGGTATAACCTATTATTTTCTGATTTATTCATGTCTGTACTTGTTCTCTGTCTCCTCAAGAAGAAGATGACCTCTAAGAGGTGAGGAGGTTGGTGAACTATCAATTTCTTATCCCTAGTGACAAGAACAGAAAAACATAATAAACCCTCAATACACATTTCCTGAATTTTTATTCACATGGGTATAACTATGTGTTAAACATAACAGTAAGTTAATAATTTTACTACATGCACAAATGAGAATATTGCCTTTATCAGGCAAGGTAGAATTAGGACTTGGATTAAATATAAATCTACAATGCTGTATATCTTTTTTCCTTACTCTTCAGTTTCAATTATAGCTATGATATTCATATCTTATAAGTTTCTATTACTACTGAAATAAAGTTTGAATAAAGACTCTTGTATATGAGACCCCCTTTCCACTCCTTACAGGTACTGTATCATTCCCAGGAACAGAGTGATTTTAAAGTAACCCCACTTATTATTTTAAATCTGAAGGTCAGAAATCCAAATTGGGTCTCAAAAGGCAGGGTGCAGGAGCTCTGTACATCTGGGGTTTCTGGGGTCTTGCTTTTGCAGCTCTGGGAGGTTGCTTACATTCTGTGGTTTTAGTCCCTTCCCTCTGTCTTCACGACTGTATGGTGAATCCTTAAATCACATTTCACTTACCGATTCTCCATTTTCATTTCATCTCTAAAAAGTCTTCTGACTGTCGTGAGCTCACCAGCAGACTCTTAGAGCGATTGTGTAGCTCAAGGTCACCATCTTCCACTCTTGAGGCAGATTCTTTAGCCTGGCACAGTAACTAGATACCAGATTATAGACAGTCATCTGACAAAGGCCATGTTTATCTTACCATCACCAATACGCAGTGTTAGTATCTTCTGAATCTTATATTCCAAATAATTTTAACAACTTAAAATAAGTCATTAAGAAACCTGTTCTCAGCAGTTGCTGAGTTGAATAAAGTCCCGCCAGTGAGGAAATTGGCACAGAGGAGAGCACTATGGGTATGGATGCATTTTGACTCCACCCATGTGTCATCCTTAAAGAGCTGAGCCAGAATGATCAACACTTGTATGTTTACAGGGGCAGGGAGGAGTGAGAATGAAAATTGATATGCAGAAACTCATATTCTTTAAAATGTCAATAAACCACATAGTTTTTCATTATTGGTTCGGAGTAAAAATAAAAAAAAAAAACATGTTTATAATTTGCCTCTGAACTCCAAATGACTTATATACTACCTCATTTTGATGACTAGGGAAAGTCCTCTCTTTTAGTCTGCATAACAAACTTTTCTTTGATAATTATTACATGCCCAATATGCTCCATATATAAGGATCTATAGTATGGACTTCTAGCTCATTAATCAGTGTTTTTATTTAATGTCATGCTAATTTAAAAGTTAATTTTATTTACGTGGAATTATTACATTACATTAAATATTATTGTAATTATTATATAAGAATTAATATGTATTTCTTTCTTTCTTTCTTTCTTTTTTTTTTTTTTTTTTTTTTTTTTTTTTTTTGGTTTTTCGAGACAGGGTTTCTCTGAGTAGCCCTGGCTGTCCTGGAACTCACTCTGTAAATACACCTGCCTCTGCCTCCCAAGTGCTAGGATTAAAGGCGTGTGCCACTACTGCCCGGCTTAATATGTATTTCTAAACAAACATTTAATTAAAACAATTTTGTCCTTATTTACTCATATAAAAATATTTAGTACATACCTAGTTGTTGCGGAAAATATTTAAATAGACGGCTACTGGCTCCCAGGTCTGCCACCATGTTTCCTCACTAGAGTCTGGCACCAGCTAGCCGCCTCAACGGCGCTGGCCTGAGGCCCACAAGATGTTGGCTTAGTTGCTGCCCCCACCAGCCAGCTCCTTGACCTCCATGGCTCTAGCCATGGCCCTTGTGCCAACTCTGCCATCCCCATGGCCCTCGGCTTAACTCCAGACAATAACCACCATCCTCAAGGTCGATATCACAGTACGCAGTACCTGGTAGAAATAAGACTCTTAATGCTTAAAATTAACCAATGGATTTATATATCAGCAAATACTCAAATCACAGGATGCCCACACAATTTAGAATATCATCCCAATTACCCTAAATTTTAGATTCCATATCTACCTATTTACTTGATGCCACACGGGTCCACATCAGCAGCTATTTGGCTCTGTGTCTCTCTCTCTCTTCTTTCTCTCTCTGCCTCCCTTAGCTCCACCTCCCTTTTTCTTGTCTAATCATAGGCCTCCCATTGCAAACAGATTGTGCAGGGAAATTTCTGCCATACCAAATTATTAAGAAATTCTCTCTGTAAAACAGTGTGTAGGAAGAGAATACAAATTAAATACATGTGAACATTTGTTATATGCTCTTGAACATTCATAAAATAGACTAATACACTCAAGAGGAATCAAATTTTTAAAAATAAAAATGTTGTCTAATATGAGACTTACAGTATAGATACTATTCTTTTGAAAAATAAATTAAATATATTTTAGTCATCAGAAAAATACAAATCAAAATAACCCTGGAATTCCACCTTACACCAATCAGAATGGCTACGATCAAATACTCAGGTGACAGCACATGTTGGTGAGAATGTGGAGAAAGAAGAACTTTCCTCCATTTCTTGTGGGATTGTAAACTGGTAAAAACACTCTTGAAATCAATCTGGAGGTTCCTCAGAAAATTGGAAATAGATCTACATGAAGACACAGCTATACTACTCTTGGGCATACACTCAAAAGATGCCCCACTATGCAACAGGGGCACGTGTTCGACTATGTTTGTAGCAGCCTTATTCGTGATAGCCAGAAGCTGGAAACAACCCAGATGTCCCACAATAGCAGAATGTATACAAAAAATGTGGTTCATTTACACAATGAAATACAACTCATCTATTAAAAACAAGGATATTGTGAGTTTTGCAGGCAAGTGGATGGAACTAAAAAATATCCTGAGTGAGGTAACTCAGACTCAAAAGGATATGGTTGATATGTTACTTATCACTAATAAGTGGATGCTGGCCAAAAATGTACAGAATTTTCAGAACACAATCCAAAGAACTCAAGAAGGCTAACAAGCTGAAGGGCTCAAGTGAAGATGCCTCAATCTCACTTGGGAGAGAGAAGAAAGCAATCAGAGGAGGAGAAGGGAGGGACTGGGTGGGAAAGGAGTCAAGGTGGGGAACAGAGGAACATGATCAAGTATTGGGTGGGGAGAACAGGACTGAAGCCCTGAGGGCCAGCAGAAAGAATAAAAACATGCAATCTAGGGAGGCAGGAGGTGGAGGGATCTTCTAGAATGTAACAGAGACTTTGGAGATGAGAGACTCTCAGGAATCAAAGAGACAGACCTTAGATGAAATGCCTACAGTGGGGAGAGGAAACTTGTAGAGTCCACCTCCATCAGGAAGACAGGGCATCAAGTGAGGGTTAGGGTTGCCATCCCACAGTTAAAACTCTGACCCATAATTGTTCCTGTCTGTAAGAACTACAAGAATGGAAATGGAGAGGAGCCTGAGGAAGAGGAGGTCCAGTGACAGACCCAAATTGAGATCCAGTTTAGGCAGAGGCCTCAAGGTCTGACACTATTACTAATGCTATGGTGTGTTTATAAACAAGAGCCTAGTATGACTGCCCACCAAAAGGCCCAACAAACAGCTGAAAGAGTAAGATGCAGATACTTACACCCAACCAAGGAACAGAAGCTGCTTACCCTCATGGTTGAATAGGTGAAAAGCTGGAAGAAGCTAAGGAGGAGGGAGACCCTGTAGGAAGACTCGCAGTCTCAACTAACCTGGACCCCTGGGATCTCTGACAATGAGTCACTAACCAGGCAGCATCCACCAGCTGATATGAAATCCCCAGCACATATGCAGCAGAGGACTGCCAGGTCTGGACTCAGTCAGAGAAGATGCACCTAACCCTCAAGAGATTGGAGGCCCCTGAGTGTGGGGAGGTCTGGTGTGGTGGGGTGGGGACGTCCTCTTGGAGATGGGGCGTTGAGGTAGGTGTGGGATGTGGAACAGGTGGAGGGTGGACCTGGAGTGGGATAAAGTCTGGACTGTAAAAAAATGATTAAAGAATAAAAACAAACAAATGACTATATCATGTCATTATAACATTCCTATCATCTCTCCTACACCTTTCATATCTCCGTGTTCTCTCCTAAGTTCATGACATTTATCTTTATTCTATCTAGCTATATGTTACACACACACACACACACACACACACACACACACACACACACACACACGTATGCTGAGTCCACTCAGTGTTGCTCATGTGTGCATGCTTTTAGGAACTGGTGCTGGATAACCAATTATAGCGCTCATCCCTGGAGAAGACTAATTCACCTCTTAGCAGTTCTTAATTGCCTGTATTTCTTCAACTGGAGGTGGAGCCCCATGAGATTTCTTTTATCATGTGGCATGTCAACTGGTATTATCTCTGCTCAGGTCAAATCTAGATAGCCACATTTTTGAGATTCCAGGGGCTTAATAGCCTTGCTATATCTAGGAAAGACAATCTTCCAGCAGACTTTCTGGTCCTCTAGCTCTTACAGTTTTTAAGCCCTCTCTTCCATGATCCCTGTGCCTTGGGTTTGTGGTTATGCTGTAGATGTATCATCATTTGGGGTTGGACACCCATGGTCAGTTTTTCTCTGCATTATAACTAGCTGTGACTTTTGGTGAAGAAGCTCCATTTGCTGACAGGAAAGCTTTCTTTGGGGGGGAGGAGGGGCTGTTAGCTACATTGATCTGCAGGCATAACAATAAGTGTTTAGAATGATTCTGCTTTCCTAAAAGTGAAAGTAGTCGTTTCTTTTCTTACCTCCAAGATATCAGTAGCCCTGGATAGTTGGATAGGTTCCCAGGGATACGTATGATTTCCCTTCTGTCCAGGGCTTTAAGTCCAGTGAAAAACAGCTGCTAGTCATGTATATGTTATAAGTGCCACTACTGTAACTTTAGGAATGTCTCAAGGCTGGTCATTGCTGTGTGTTTTTACCATCACAGCATGGTTGGACTATTGATTGCTTTTCTCATTTGGAAGCTTGCACAATGCTTTCCAATATTGTGAAAGCTAGTTCTCAGGGAAAAGGCTTTTGTGTCAGATCCAGCTAGATTCATCTGAATCCTGAAGCATAGTGTCTTCAGCAGTAGAGGCCTACTCTCAGCTTGTGAGAGAAAATCAAGAAAAACAGCAGTAGCCTGTGTTGTTTCAGAGATTGTTTGGACTCCCCTGACCAACAACTAGAGAATAAGTTTCTCATGTATAGTATTAGAGAGTTTAACAGATAATCTATGGCTTATTGGAGGGGACATTATTACAACAAGGGGCATAACATTATTCTATAATGTTGTGTAATAATGAATAAATATAAAATAACATGATTTCCTATCACCTTTTCAAGCACTCTCAGTGTTGTTTATTCCTCCCCTTCTGAAATATTAGATCTTCTATTCTCTTTTTCTTATAATACTTTCTATTTATAACCTGACAATTATCTTTAAGTCCTATGTTTATATAGATGCAGCTTCATAATTAAATCTCTATTTTATAGTAAATACAGTTTTAAAGGATGTACTAACAATGAGAAACAAATACTGATTGAAGAAACTAATCGTGAACTGTATTTTTTTTTCCCATGCAGCTTTAAGAATGCCTAAATAGTTGGAAAAAGAGTGTACTGTCTTAATGTTTAAATGGAGAGTAAAAAGCAGAATAGGTACTGGCAACTGGAGAGATTTTGCACACGATGGGCAAAGCAGCTGAACAAACAGGTGGGAAATCTGTTTTATGAAACTCACCTTACAGAATTTCACCCAATAAAAAACATAGGCCAGCAGTATTAATGTTTCTAGCTCTATGCATCATCACAAAAGGCCCTTTTAATCATATTGTGAGGGCACATTTGGTTCCATTTGGATACAACTTATGAACACTAAATTTTTTATTTGAATTCCACCTCTTGACAAAGTGGGCAAGAATCCAAGCAAACTGACATGGTTAACTATTGGTTTAATTCATACAGACCTGAGTTTTAATACAAACAACTCAAATTCACCAGAATGCTACATACCATGAAATTGTAGCCCTGTATTTTATTTGCTATTCTCAATAGAATGACATGTATTTTAAAAACATCTTTATAAATAAATATATTTGATCACAGCTCAAATGAAATAGATGTTCTAAAGTTACAATGAGAAACTGAGATTTTATTTTCATGATAGTAAACTAATGAAGCAGGAATTAACCAAGATCTGGTTTTCCAAGCTGAATTTTATAAGATTACTGCAACAAATCTGAGTTTTATCATTATTCTTAGCTCAGATTTGGCTAGAAATAAAGACGTATAGAGTAAAACCATTTCACCTTTTTCCTCATGAATTTCACAGTGTCTGTGAATGAAATTAGACAAAAATCCTTTGTTTTCATAGTCTGGAAATAGAGTATGTTCTTACATTAACCACTACAAGTGAATTACTATAACATTTAGGCAATTCACCATATATCACTGTTATTTCCAGTAGCATGATTATTTTCTTTAAGAGGGATTTTGGTTGCCTAACACCAAATTCTGATAGAAAAATATCTGCACTCTGCCTTATTTTATTTTGTTCTATCTTTTATGGAACACGGGTGTTTCTGGTCTGGATATCTATTGAAAATGCAACTGTGTTTTAAACCCCTCACATTTATGTTGTTACTGCTGTTTTCCATTTTGAGATGTGGTCTTTCAATGTTACTCAGGCTGTACTTGAACTCCTGGCTTCTATTTTTTTTAATGTACCTCAGCCTCCCAAGTACTACCACACTCAAGTTCCCTCCTTTATTAAAATAAAATGTTATGATATTGCCTTCAATAAGAAACTGTATATTTAAGCAAGTGACTCCTCAAGTGGGATTCACTTCTATGCTATTTGCTGTTTAATGTTCGTAATAACATTACTATTATAATGACACCTAGCTGATTAGTATTTATCAGCGCTGCTTTGTTTCCTTGAAATTGGCTGCAGTCAGCTGAGGACCACTGTTCCCATACAGAACTACTGGCAGCAGCAAGATTTAGCCAACTTACAGAATCACACTGTGCAGGCTGTATTGTTGGACGCTAGTGTGGGCCATCTCTTTGAAGTTAGAGTCCCTACGGAACAGTCTGAGAGGGTGCTGAGTTGAGTATAGTATTTAACAACAGAGAAAAATCCATTGTGAAGGAGCCAGTGCTGCTGCACTGCTGGGTTGATGTTTTTTTCCAAGAGAACAGAAGTTTGATGAAAGGACAGATAACAATGTACTGTATTGATTTCTAAGGAAGACAACAGTAATTCTGGTACCTGTGTCTTGTTTGTTTGCTTGGGCATCCTTCCTGTTTGAACACTGTTTCCGTGTTATTATACTGTGAACCCAGACTTGGATGAAATCACACAGAATGCAAAATTTCCATACTAATATCATGTTATTTTGGTAATAACAAAAGTTAATCAAACTTCTGCTTATATATTCTCTGTCAGACTCCATTAGCCAATGACTACAATTTTATGTTTCTGAGGCTCAGGGTTTAACAGCAGATATTTTAGAAATACTGAGGCTAACCTTGTACAAAGTTTATAAATATCAAGTTTTAATGGAAAAAAAAAGGGATGTTCCAACTCAACAGCACACACACACACACACACACACACACACACACACAACTATAAAATGTAAACTGATCATAAATTGAGGCCTCAGAAGTATCAGTAATTAATTTAATGTAAAATGACATGCAATCTATTTCAATCAGCTTGCTATGTTTACTTTAATTTTCATCTGTTTTAAACAATGTTTCAAGATGGTGCAGTTAAAGACATCTTTTGACTGGCTGTTTCCCCAGTCTAGGGAGCTAAGTGGAGACAACAAAAGCCGAAAGATGCCTTTAAATGGACCGAGAACATCATTCCCTATTAGCACCATTTAGCATTCTGCCAAGAATCAATATATTTCTAATACTAATATGATTAATGTAGACCCTCACATTCCAATCACAAATTTATACATGGATTCAGCAGGAAAGAGAAAGAATATGGTCTGGAGGAAAAAATATCTTTTTGCTCATCTACCTCTAATTTTAAACAGGGTATAAATTAAACATTCTTTGATAATAATATGCAATGACAGTATAATCATATGCTAACATTTAATCACCTTTTATATACAATATTACCCTGATTCTTCTTTAAAATTTCATGTTGTATATTGCTGTACATTTTTCTTGCTGATTGATTCTCTTTATTACCACTGATTTTATTTATGCTGCTAATTTTTTTCCTAAGCATATATTTTAATGAGTAGTTTTGTTCAGCTAACGTCTACAGAATAAGAGAATTCAGCACACCTGCCTAAATAAGATGCTTGAGATCACTGAGGAAAGAAATTGACATTTTACTTTACCCTCAGCATGGAGCCAGGGGCAAAGTTTGATCTGAAAACTTGCAAATTAACCAAAACTGTCACTCAGGAGTTATGGGCCTGAATGCTGCAAAATATGTTCTTTGAAGTCCTCATTTCAGCAAAATTATTAAAAACTTTATATCTAATTAAAATTGTAACTGCATTCCCATTTTTCAAAATCTCTATATCCTCAGGGCCAATTGGGACGAGTGAATCTGCACCCTCCTCTATGCGGCTCACCAAGCTATTCCTATATAGCAAATGTACATCATTACCATCTCCCCAGCTGAGAGGGAGCGGCCATTATCATGCAGCATTATTAATCTTCTTGTCTTATCAACTTGCAAATCACAAGCTATTGAGCCTCATGGCATGGTTCTGGGTCCATAGTTATTCATTTTGTAGGTCTACCTAGCCTTTGAGTCTCCTTAATCACCTGAAGATTGTCAGTCTCTTACCTTGGCCTGCCCCTGTGGCCTTGCTCAGCTCCTGTGAAAAGTCCATGGTGTTCTCTCCCTCTTTTTTTTTTATTTAAAAGAGTAAGAGGGAGAGAGGGAGAGAGAGAGAGAGGGAGGGAGTACATGAGAAAGAGAGTGAGAGAGAGAGAGAGAGACAGTACTAAGGATAAATTTCATTAATGGATGTGAATTAACATCCTACTGCCAAGAGCTGACCCCTTCTCCTGACACGTGTGTCTAAGGCATCCTTGTCACTCTTTTCCCCATTAATATTCTGAAAAAGACAGTGCATTGAAGAGGATAGAATAAGATAGTTCCCTTAAACAGGCACTGTTGACCTTAGGTTGGGGATTTTTCTTTAATTTGCTTTTCTTAAAAATAAAATATTAATCACATTGGAAAAGGCAAGCAGAGTTCCTTTATGCTTTTTTCTCAATATATTCCATTTCTAATATTGCATTCATTAAATTAAGTCATTGAACATTGTGAACATTTTTAAGTGCCAAAGGAAAATAGAAATGTAATTTTCAGGGAAAAGAGATGAGACAGGCTGAGGTATCCTTGTGACAACTCCTATTTCTGCCAACCACCATGGACATGCCATAAACACTGGTCTTCTGGGATCTTAAATGATTTCTGATCACTTCACTATTAAAAGTTTTTAATTTTGTAGAAGTACAGTACTCTGACATGACTTTCAGCTGAGAGCAAAAAATCACTGACAGGGGCTCCACCACCATTTCAGATGTGGTGACCGCTGCTATTAAATATTTTAGCTTATGACTTAGAATTGATGCTTGCATTTATGGGCTATGCAATGGAAACTTTAACACAAATTTTACATATATTTTTCTCTCAATATACGTGTCCAGAGCAATGCAGAACATTAAAATTCTTCTTACATTTGGGGATAACTGTCAGTATCATATACAACATTAAAATGATATTGAAATCAAAATTAATTTACCCTGAAGGAAAAAAAAATACCACCAAGTGCTTATGACATCTGGAAATAACCTTGCCTCTCTATCATGAAAAGCATAGGTAACTGAAATGGAAACACTGATATGGGTTTGGAAAGAAATGCAAAGCACATGGGATTAATGCATTGGGTTTTTAATCTTCAGAGGCTCACATTAAAAATGCAACTTTGGATGTTGTGATGTGAACTTGACAGTAATGATGAAATGCTGGTGGCCAGTTAATACACATACATGCCTTAAAACAGCACTAATTAGAGGTCTGGTCTCAAAGTATCACCAGAGGTCTAAACTTTTCAATGAAGATACATTCCATGAAAGTCCAAATGTAATGTTGCATATCCATGAGCAGGATATTAGGAAGCAGAAATCCCTGCAAAATATTGATGATTCCAACTCTATTCGAAATAGCTTAATATGTACCAAGCTACATGTCAGTCCTTTAATAATAGTTCTGGGGGTTTTGTGGTTTCTCATTGTAAATACTGTAGAATATGCAGACATTATTAATATAAAATTAGTTCAAACTTGTTCAAGTGTAGAGTAATTTAGCCAATGTATTCTATTCATTAAAGTAGCCAAATAGGATTATTTTCCCCTAATTCTTCAATTTATAAAGATTTGACAGTTTTATATGAATCATTGGTAAAATGAATCATTTTCCTAGGTTAGTACACATTTTGGAGAGGGTTAAATATTTTTTTAAAAAAAAATTAAGAAAAATCAAAACCACATTAGTCAAAGCATACAAGCAACTAACCACCTGCTTTTTGAGAAGGGGATTACTACCCTCAAGTCAGCACTGTGAACTCGAGGGTGAATAGTTTCTCTGGACTGAAAATTCCACCTTCTCTTTCTTATAGCACAAACATAAGCTCCTGATACAGCATGAGTCCTGAATGGTAGCAGGTTAGTGTTATGCTCCTGTTTTCTAGAAGAAATTATACTAGATTTTGCTAGTTGTCTCTTCCACCTCTGAAGCATGAATCAGGGGTTATCCATTCAACAAATATTTTGTGCGTATCACAAGCCATGTACTGTCTTCATTGCATATGATACACTGAAAAGCAGAACTCCTCTCTTCTTCAGTTAGCATGTCAGCGAGAGAGATAAATATAAGATTAGATACTGGGTAAATTATATAGCAATGTGGAAAATTATAGATGCAAAGGCATAATGGAAAACCCAGTGGGCAATAAGGGGTTGGGTGTTTGGTATTGTTAAATATAATAGCATGGGAAATAACTTTCCTATGAAAATAAGAAGGTAAAAAGTGAAACTCAGGAGAGATGGCTCAGTTAATAAAATGTTTGCCACATAAGCATGAGGATCTGAGCCAGGTATTCAGAACCCATGTGAAAAGCTAAGGGCTATACCTGTTAATCCACCTGATAAGGGGGAGAAAAAGGGATTCTGTGGGTTTCCCAGGCAGTGTGCCTAGATGCCTTGGCAAGGTGCAGTTGTATGAAAATAC
Source organism: Rhabdomys pumilio (assembly GCA_030674055.1). Lineage (NCBI taxonomy): Eukaryota > Metazoa > Chordata > Mammalia > Rodentia > Muridae > Rhabdomys > Rhabdomys pumilio. Next base: position 25,360,483 of record JANHMN010000016.1, on the reverse strand, counting down.
CCTGTCTTGAAAAAAAAAGGTGCAGGGTAACTGAGGAAGACATTTAATGTCAGTTTGCATTGATCATAACCTCTGATATAAGATTAGACACTGGGTAAGTAACTGAGTTAAGATGATTTCCCAGGTAAAGAAGCTAAATGCCTTCTACTGCTTCTCCAGCTGTTTTGCCTTTGGTTTTATGGTTGGGATTAATTCTTATTGCTATGACCCCAAATAAATTTTTCTCATTTTAAATAATGGCCCAGTGTAAGTTTTTTTCTGCAAACCAAAGAAAGACAGAAACCTTTGGAGGTATTTAGTATCTGGGAAGGAAAGGATGGTAATGCTCACCATAGCCTCAATATACTTGAAAGCTCCATAGATAACATTGTCTGGCAGAAGAAATGTGAGCTACAAGAGAAAAAAAAAAGAGAGAGGTAAAGAGATTGATGGGAAAGAAGGAATGCCAGAATATTAGCCTAAATATTCTATTCCTGATTTTGACTTGAGTTCTTGCATATTTAAAGAAAAACATGTAAATCCTCCTATCTCAAAATAAGCAGTTCTCTTTGCATTCCCATCTGTCATTAAGCCCTTCTGATGGCTTCTTCCCTAAATTGAGAATATGTTGCTTCTAATCACTTGTTTACTTTTTAACAGATTTAATGCCAGGAACCATTCTTTTAATTTATTTTTATTATGGCTCATACAATTATACAGCATATTATATGAGATTTATTCTCCCACTTATAGAATAATTTTAAATACAGTGTTCTCTCAATTATGCAGGTTTTTAATAAAAAAAAAACTGATTCACAAGTTTGAGGGTTCTATTGTGCTCTTTTCTGTCACATTTTCTCCCTTTCCATAGAACTAATAAAAATCCTATATTTTCGATTGATTCTTCTTTTAGATTAATTATGAATTGTCACTTAAAATGCAACGAACACTTTATCGAAGCTCAAGTCAAACTTTAAGGATAAAAGTATTTCACTATGATGACTTTGGAAGGTATTGTATATCTTAAGCATATGTAAACTTTATAAAATATATATTTCACACTTTAAAAAGAGTGAAATATTTTTCTGACTAAATGGTCCAGCAATTAAAGGGAATATATTGCTCTTAGTGTGGGTTGAATTCAGTTCACAGCACCCATGTCAGGCTACTCACAGCCACCTGTAACAACATCACCAGTGGATCTAATACCCTCTTTTGGGCTCTGCAGGCACCTGTACTCATATGCACGTATCCACATATATACAAACAGCTAAAAACAAGTCCTTTTTTAAAAATCACTATAGTCTATTCAAGGTGTGCATTATGTTTGCTGTTAGGGTGTCAGTTTTTGATACCATACAGTCTAGAATTAGGAGTCTTAAAGTCAGTTACTGACTCCTTGGATTCTGGGAAAATCTTTTTTCTGTAGATGGCCACCACTCCCTTTGTCCTCTTGTTACTTTTCTTTCTCTTGCTTCTTTTCTATTTATTGTAAGGAACATTATTCTTTTTGAAATAATATCACCCTGGGTCTGCAGTTTCTACATCAAAGACTTTTTTTTCCCCACATATGATGACACTAGAGGTTAGAACCTCAGCATAACTTTTTTAAGTGGTCACACATCTAATGTTCATCCCACAACTAATGCCCAGGCATCTTTCACACATCTATTTGATACTGTAAAATTTTCTGAAGGAATTTGAACGTCATCTACTGCATCAAAGGCATCAAAGTAATTAGATCTAATGAAGAAGTGATTCTTAATCCTGTCAAGTCAACAATGAAGATTAGCCATCACAACATTAGAGGTCCATGGTAGCACATATATGCTTCGTAGGGCAAGGTCTTTGTTCTATAAAGAAGTCCACCTTATCAATGAGGTCTTTGGTAGTCCACAATGAAGGATATGTTTGGGCACTTCTTCTCAAGAAGAAATCATTACATTTTGTAATTTCCGTTGCTAAAACAAAAGTGCCATGATCATTAGGTGTATTTAAGTGTTGAAAAATTCTTTTCTGTGAAGTGGGACTTGATTCCAAAAGAAGCAGTTAGTTGCCCCAATAATCTTCATACCCCTACTGTATCATTCTGGGATTGCAACACATGAGGTCACAGTCATGCAAGACAGTTGATGACTTTTTCTTTCTAGCTGCCCATATAGCACCTTCTGGCACTCTGCAACCAGCAATAAGGAAGCTCCCAGCTCAGTTCTAGCTCAATGTCCCCATATATCCTATTACATAGCACATTTTTAATGCAATAAGATCTTATCATCAAGACCTGGTTGGCAAGTAAGAATAATGGCAATACCCTGCATTATATTAAGGACTTCTATGATCAGCGACTTGTAGAAAAATATCCTCCACATGGTGCTGTGGTGTTTGTTTAATAACCCATTGCTTCAAGACAAGCATCCCTTCCACTTACCACTTCTGCCCAATGCAGGGCACTGCCATCCAAATTCTTTTTAAAATATTTGTTTCAACGTGGATTTTTTTAGTATCATTAGATTTGTAAATCCCTCCCCGCTGTGTTCTAACTTCCCGAACCTCTCTTTACATAAACGAATTGACTGCCAACATTTTCCTATCCAACTTTATATCGTATTTGATTTACTAGTTCACCTCCCTTAAGAATTTTCCATCCATGGTCATTTTATATCTTCCAAGACTATGTACACCATGTAAATATACTACTCTGAGTATGTATGTAGCTCAAATTCAAATATGAAATAGACAATGCAGAATTTGTCTTTCAGATCTTTTCACTCAACATATGTTTCCAGTTCACCTACAAGCAAATGTCATACTTTCCTTTTTCTTTAGAACTGAGTAAAATATTGCCTATATGAACCATATTTTCATTGCCTATTAGCTAAAGGTTTCTACTGCTTTGATGATTACCATTATCAAAAAGCAACTTGGGGAGGACAGGGTTTATCTGGCCCATACTTCCCCATCAGTGTTCAGTATAGGAGGCAATCAGGACAAGAACTCAAATAGGGAAGGAACCTTCAGGCAAGACCTGATTCTGAGACCATGGAGAGGTGTTGCTTACTGGCTTGCTCATTATGTCTTACTTAACCTGCTTTCGTATAAAAAAACTTTCGTAAAAAAAAACTGAAGACTACCAGCCCAGCAATGGCCCATTCTGTGATAAGCTGAGAGCTCCTATATCGATCGCTAATTAAGAAAATGCTTTACAGTCTGATCTTGTGGAGGCATTTTCTTAATTGAGGTTTCTTTTTCTCAAATGACTTTAGCTTGGGTCAAGTTGACATAAAAACTATCCAGCTCAACACCCATCATTTATAGGTGGATATCTAGACTGATTCATTTTCCTATTTTAAAGACTACAGCAATGAAGATGGATGTGCCAAGGAGAGAATGTATATCTCTTTAACAGGAGACAGAGTATTTTGGATACATGCCTCAGAGTGATATCGCTGAGCCATATAAAAGTTCTATGTTTAGTTTCATGGTACTATCATACTTCATATGATGATGATGATGACGATGATGACGACGACGACAATGATAATAATGACAATGATGACAGTATGGAACCCATGCTAATCTTGAATAAATGATCTTTTTTGCTTTAGCCTCCTAAATATTTGGGATTACAGGTATACATTCCCACATCCAACTATGTTTCACAGTCTCAAAAAACCTGTTTGCCTATACTTTGTCTTATATAACCATGAGAAAATTTCTTAGTTCCTAAACTCAAGCATTTAGCAGAAGAAATGTATTCAAAGCTACAAATGAGTTCTTAGTAAATGTCTATTGGTTTATTCTGTACATATCAATTCCCATCAGTAAAGCAATTTTATTTTCTGTTCTTAGCAGAATAGAAACAAATAAAACATTTTACTTTTAACTGAAGAAATGTTGGTTAGATAATTGTAATGTCAGAAGAAATATTAATTGGGAAGTGTGCTCACAAATTATATGCATGTGCATTTCTCAATGCCCTACAGAAGGAGTTGATATGCAGTTAACAAAATAAAATACACTCAAAGTACTATTTTGGAGTTATTTACAAAAGAGAAACACAGGAGTTGTTTCTAATGTTTGAGTGTGTTATGAATGAAACTGTTTCAGTGTCTTACCGAGTCATGCTTAGTTATATATGTTAACTACAGCTACATTTTGGTAGAGAAATAAGGAGAGATCTAGCCCTAAAGAAGACTTGATTTGGAGTCTAACTTCTTGAGTTCTCTGTATATATTGGATATTAGCCTTCTATCGAATGTAGGGTCTGTAAAGATTTTTTCCCAATCTGTTGGTTGCTGCTTTGTTCTATTGACAGTGTCCTTTGCCTTACAGAAGCTTTGCAATTTTATGAGGTCTCATTTGTAGTTTCTTGATCTTAGAGCATAAGCCATTGGTGTTCTGTTCAGAAAATCATCCCCTATGCCCATGTGTTCAACGCTCTTCTCCACTTTCTCCTCTATTAGTTTCAGTGAATCTGGTTTTATGTGAAGGTGCTTGATTCACTTGGACTTGAACTTAGTACAAGGAGATAAGAATGGATCAATTTCCATTCTTCTGCATGCAGGCCTCCAGTTGAACTAGCATTATTTGTTAAAAATGCTGTCTTTTCTAAAGGAAAAATCATCCAGAGACTGCCCCACCTGGGAATCTACCCCATATACAGTCATCAAGCCCAGACACTATTGTGGATGCCAAGAAGTACATGCTGACAGGAGTCTGATATAGCTATCTCTTCAGCAGCTTTGCCAGAACTGACAAATACAGAGTCATTTGCTCATAGCCAACCATTGGACTGAGCATGGTGTCCCCAGTGAGGTCCCTGGTGAAAGGGTTAGAGAAAAGACTGAAGGAGCTGAGGGAGTTTGCAACCCCATAGGAAGAACAATAATATCAACCAAGCAACCCCTGTCACCTCCACAGAGCTTCTAGGGACTAAACCACAAACCAAAGAGTACACATAGAGTGAGCCATGGCACAAGGCACAAATGTACCAGAGGATGGCCTTGTCTGGCATCAATGGGAGGAGAGGCCCTTGATCCTGTGAAGGCTCGATTCCCCAGTGTAGAGGAATTCGAGGACATGGAGGCAGGAGTGAGTAGGTAGGTGGGGGAAAACCCTCATAGAAGCAAGGAGAAGGGATGGGATAGGGAGTTTCAGGGGGTGGCAGGAAAGGGGATAACATTTGAAATGAAAATTTTAAGAATCCAAAAAAAAGCTGTCTTTTTTTCCACTGGATGGTTTTATCTTTTTTGTCAAAGACCATAGGTGTGTGGGTTCATTTCTGGGTCTTCAATTTTGTTCCATTGATCTACCTGCCTGTCTCTGTACCAATACTATGCAGTTTTTATTACTATTGCTCATGGTTATTCCCCTATTAGAAAATGGGGTACAGAGCTAAACAAAGAATGTTTGTGTGTGTGTGTGTGTGTGTGTGTGTGTGTGTGTGTGTGTGTGTGTATAATTCAGGGAACATTTTTATAAAGGCATTAAACTTTAGCTGATAAATGAATAATGGCAATGTTAAAAAATTACTTATTGTGTAGAAGATAGAACCTTTCATCAATAGAAAAAGGTACTTAGAAAGACTGCTGCACAGTAGAGTGATGGACAGCTAAAGCTGGAACAGGGTGCATGACAATGTGGCTGAAGTTTGAAGTGGAAGAGCCTTGTGGAAACTGTATCTCACGGAACTTGTTAGCCATAGGAGTGACTTTAGTCTCTGTACAAAGGCAATTAATCTCAGCAAGGACTTTGACTGCATCATTTTGAGCTGTAGCTGGTGAACAAGTCAGCTTGCTTCAATAATAAAAATAAATGTCACTGCACTGTCTCAAACATTTATTCTTTTCTTCTACAGTCACCCAAGCACACAGGTGACGGTTTTCTGGAGTTAGCCTGTTAGCAAACTGGTGAGCCACGCCAGCATCCTCATCATGATGAGCCTCTATTTCTCCAGTATCCTGCATCTAATGTGTTAGAAGAAAGACTAGAAAACAACGACATGCATTTTGGTTTCTCATAAGATGTTCTCAGACTTCCACTCCCATTCTATTGGCCAGCACTAAGTCACATGTGGAACTCATTGTTTGGCAGTAGAGGCTATTTTCTTTTCAGCTGCTCCATTGTTGTTATGTAGTCACTTATTTAAAGACAGCTCAGAGGAGAGAGAGAGGATAATAAGCATAGAAAACGTGTTCTCAAACATCACTTTAAAAAGGGTGACATAAATGTGAGTTAATCAGCAAACATGGCAACAGTCAAGTGTTGACACGCTCTAATAATTTAAAATACTTTTCTAAAGAAAGTCTTCACTGTCAAGTGTGATTTAACTAAAGTTCAGTTGTTTCTTTTACATACGTTTTAGAAAAAGTGTGTGCTAGAAGTGACATATCTATGAAACCTTGACATACAGACAGTTATCAACTAGACAGTTACAAAACAGGAACTGGGGTGAGAGAGAGGAGTTCAAGGTACTTACTAGGTTGATTGAAAGATGTCTTGGTTGCAGCTAACGCTGATTTGTGAGGAAGGATAATGAGTTGACTTCATGAAACACAACAAACAATTCCTAAGCTCTAGTTTTGAGCTGCTGGAAACACAAAGATGAAAAGGCACCATCCGTGGAAAACAGTTTGTTTAATTAATCTTAATGATGGCTACTACTGAGTGAACCAGTGACTACTCAGAGAATGCTACATTGTACAAAATGGCCCAATTTATGTTTCAAGAAAGAAAAGACTGGCAATGTGGTTTTTGAAATATGAATCCTAATGTTTCCAATGGAAAATAAGAAATGTTTATAATGAAGAGGAATTAATTGCATGTAGCAATTGCAAAAATTAAAGATATGAAATAACACCTATCCTCCATTATTTATTAGTTGCCTATTATGTGCCTTAAATTCTTTTAGTATAAATACAATATGAACTATATGATAATATAGAAACACATGCAAAATATATGTGACAATGTGAAATAATCCTTCCCGTAAAGAACAAGTTAGATAGTTGGGAAGAACCAGAAAAACAAAAACAAATCCATACAAACTTGTAAGTACCTATCAAAGGAAAAGTGTTTTAGCAAAAATAATAACACAAGGGAGAGAACATTGTTGGTTGTGCAGAATCATGGAAGCTTTAAGGAAGACAATTGTAGTATGTATAACTGGTAAGTTAATGTCTAAATAAGTATCTCAACACACACACACACACACACACACACACACACACACACACAGAGAGAGAGAGAGAGAGAGAGAGAGAGAGAGAGAGAGAGACTAGTGTGTAACTGGGAGTGCTTTGGGAAAGAAAATACTGTAACTGCAAAGTTTTTGAGGCATTTTAAAATTTATTGTTTGTAGAATGCATTATTCTATACATGCGTATAATATGTAGCAATTCATTCTGAGTGCGTAGCATTTTCATTTCATTAAAGATTATGCATTTAACAGTCTTTGCATAGAGCAGTGATGCTGTAATAACACAAATACATGCTTTATTAATCAAAACTGTATAATCGGTGCTTGAGATTCTACATCAAGTTTCTGGTTGGGGCCTTTTTGCTCTTTTCTTCTACGTATGCATGGAATACATATGGGTGTTGTGAGAAATTCACACTCTGTCCTGTCATATGCTGGAATTCTTACTTTAGCATCATTCTTACTACTTGTGATAAAAAAGAAAAAAAATCCACTTTTGCTTCATAATGGCTAGACCTGAAATTCTCTATCAGTTCTGGGAAGAGTAACAGAACAGCAGCAGGAAACTGTTCCTGTCCCCTCAGCACTGACATTTTCTAATATGTTGTCCCTCAGCAGCTCCCTTATTTGGGATAGATGCCTCTGTTGGGATTCTACCATCTACCCTTTTACTTGTACTGGGGTGAAATCCTGGATGGAAAATGGAGTCACAGCTGTTAATGTGCTTAGTTTCTGTTTCTTTCCTGTCTCCTTGCCCGTCAAGGAGTTCTCATCTCTCCCTTGCTGAACTTGAGATTCTCCGGAGATCATGATTCTCCTGCCTCTGTACTCTTGTTTCTTTGTTTCTTCTGTGTGCAGAAAAAGATGACTGCTGGGAACCTATATCTGGTCATCTCAGAATCAAGCATGACTTTGTGATAGAGTAGGAACCAAGACAGTGTTGCCGAAATGGAGTGGTCAAGGATGAAATGAGAAACGTGAGTAAGGAGAACTCAAGGAACGTGGTGCTGTAGAGCCCTGTGTTCTGCAAACTGCCGATTCTATTATGAGTGAGTGATGTGGGGCATCATCGTGACACAGGAGTGATGTATTTTAGTTTAGCATTGAAAAGAAATCTCCCAGGATTCTGTGATGAGGCTGTATGCCAGCAAATGAGAGAGAGAGGGAGAGAGAGAGGGAGAGAGAGAGAGAGAGAGAGAGAGAGAGAGAGAGAGAGAGAGAGAGAGAAGCAGTTAGACTTCTAGACTGTTTCAATATGGCCTACTTGATGAACTGCACATTGAGATACATGAAGAGCAGATAAGCCTAGAAAAGTAGGTCAAGATCAAATATGATGACTCTTGAATGCATTTCAAAGATACAGATACTATATGATCATGTTTTTAAAATGTCAAATCTACATAAGTTCTAAACAGGAGCCCCTTTTTCTGTGTGTCAGCTTCACTTTCACATATTCAACTTTGTCATTCACCAAGAACCATGGTGGCTGACCTCACACACAGAACCCTTTGACAATTAGAGTGATCTACCGTTGCCTCTTCTGATTGGTCTTACATGAGGGGCAGTGTCTTATTGTGGGTACTGTTCACTAAAAGCATTCTTTCTAGATAGGCTGTATTTTTCAGTTGAAGAGGGTCATGGAAGGTAATTACCTCCCTTTCTTCCTTGTGTCTATCATTTAATTGAAAGGGCATATCAATATGAAATAAGCTGAAAATGACCAAGTCAAGCATAAAATTTGAAAAACACAGTCCCTGATCTGTATATAGCCAACCACTTTAAAACAGGTTTTATATTTCTGCTTTTAGTAGTGAATAAATGATGAATTTCAGCAACCAAACTATTGCTTCTTACCAAGGTGAAGTCATGTCCAATTTAACAGTTGCCCTTACACAACTAAGAAACCACACTCAAGTTACTCATAAGCTCATGTTCATCTGTATCTGAAATCAGAGAGTTTTTAAGTCTAGTCAGAGTTAATGATGAAGTAATTCTGCTTGCTTTTGCCTGTATCCATCCAGATAATGTAGGCATAACTATACATACATTCAAGGAGATTTCAAATTCAGGTTCCACATTTAACATGTGAAAAGCCTTCAAAAAGTCCTTCAATCAGTAGATCATATTGGCCTCTTTAGCAGTTAAGTCTCCCAGGTGTGAAAACATAGTAAATTTGGCAATCAAAAATTAATCCAGCAAAGAGAGTGGACAGGCTTGTTCAAGGGAAGAACCAAATCACAGGTTATAAAATTCGGGGGTGGGGGTGGGAGTGGGTAACAGAGTTCTTTAAAAAAATCTATGATTTCAGTTACCAACTACAGTCTATTTTAAACAAGGAGTTATGAAATGAAAGTAATATTTTAAGACAGATAGCAGTGCTGTGTAAGAAAGCTGAAGTGGGTAGAATATGGAATAAAGAAAAATTATGACATTATTTTTAATATAAAAAACATACATAAAGTCGTAACTGTGAAAATGGCATTGGGGTTTAAAAAGATCAATAATCACAGTTCTCAGATTTGAAAGATTTGCCAAGCACCATATGAACTACATTCATTATTTTACTTTATCTTCAAAATTCCCATCAGAATAATAATAAACCCATAACACTCAGGGTACCAATGTGGAATCTGTGGCGTAGACAGGTGAAGAATTTTTTTTGATATTCATTAGGAGATAAATAAAAGAAAAAATGAATACATTCAATCTTCCTGACCATATAAAAAATTAGAATTATTCTACTTACGTGGGCTCTATATTTGAATTTGAAAAAAAAATGTGGACGCAGAAAAGGTACTCTTTGGGAAGAGAAATGGGAAGGGGTCAGTAGCAAGATAAAGCAATGACCAGTGAGTGTCAGCATGTGGTCAAAGTACCTTATAAAATATTTGAAAATATCACAATAGAACCCATTTTCTACAACTGACACATGTTAGTGTGTGTGTGTGTGTGTTTGCCTAAAGACACACCTTGATAAAATTCCAGTGTGATTATCTGTTGGCTATAAAATTTGAATTCTGTAAGGAAGCCAAGAGAAACCATTTTCACATAAGTGTATTTGAAAATACTGAGAAGCTGCTTGGGTACACTGACTAATGTCATGAAGATGTCAGCAGGGGTCTATAAAGGATGACATTTATCCCACACTAACTCTGTATTTGGATACATGGTTAAGGTTCTATTTTTTTATCACAGTAATTCCAAGGGTGTAATTAGTGAAGATATCCCCCAGAAACATACCTACAGACCTGGCTAAGATCCCCAAACCCTGATTCTTTCAGCTTGCTTTAAAACAAGGCAAAAATCATGAGTTGCCCATATCTAAATTTTAAACAGTCACAATATCTAAATTTTGTCAACCTTTGCACTGCATTAGTTGAACAAAGCAAACCAATGATGATTCATCAAAATTATCTTAATAGTGAAAATATTATTTTATAACTAAATGAATAAAAAAGTCTATGTAGTTAAAAGAATACTTTAAAATATACATCAAAATCATAACCATATAGTTTACTTGATAAAAGTGATTGTTCTACTAATAAGAAGTCTGCAGCCTTTAAATCACTGCTGATTAATTCTCAGTTTTGTGGATTTAGAGGCATGCAGAAATGTACATCCCATAACTCATCAATCAGCCCAATCATGCGGTCAGGAGCCTCTCAGTTAATTAATAATACCACTCCATATTCATATAGCTTTTTAAAAATCTGATATTTTAAATTTGGCAGACATATTTTATCTGCTACAAAGAAAACAATCAGAATCTGGAATAAGATTTTGCATTTAATGCTTTAATATATGAGATCAAAGACACCCGTCACTTTTTTTTTTCAGAAAAGAGATGTGATTACCAAGCTTAAGTGTGCTGTATATTAAATGAAAATTCTGATCATAAAGAAAGGTAATATCTACTCAAAAGTATAATTTCTGTACTTTGAAAATCATCTCAGCAAGAATTATCTTCCCCTATCAAATTGTAGCACTTGTCAAAATCAACTGTAAAGCATCTCAAGTGCTCTTCTGAATCAACAAAACAGACGTATAGCGATGTGAGGTTGCAAGGGGAAAGAAGTAACTGAGCCAGAGGCCCATCAGTGCCCGCAATCTCTTGAACCCACACTTAACACAGTAGACGCTGCGGGTCTTTTGGATACTACTCACAAGAGGGAAATAAGGCTGATTCTTAATAATATGTAAAAATATGGAGAAATTATTTTCTTTCTGAATTGCTGCTAGGCATTAATCCTTTCTTTATGTTCCAGACATGTAACAGAGTATTTTTTAAATCTAAAAGGTCATGACACCTTTTCGTATGATGTAATTTGAAAATTTTGAAGGTGCATCTGGAAGACAAAAGAATATTCTGTGATAGCTAAATATTTCTGCTTTAATCATCGTTTTTTTTAACTTAACTGATAAGCAATCATATACATACATATATATTTGCTAATATATAGGATTATAATAGAAAATAGACATGCTTGCATATATATTTGCACACACACACACACATATATATATATATATATGTATATATATATATTATATATAATTAAGATATTATTTTATCATTTAGGACCATAAGCTCTGAATTCAGAGTACCATGTATAAATCTCACCAATTCATTCCAATGTTCAAGTATAGTTGAGTGAGTTAGTTGCCCTACTTGCCTCATTTCTGGTAAAATGAAAAACACAGTACCAAACTGTAAAGATTGGTTTGAGGATTCCATAGGACAACTTTTGAAATATGCTGAAAACAGTGCCTTTTATTTAGCAATAAAAGAAAAAATTTTGGGTTTTTTTCATGTTAATATTTTGATGCTAAAGGTTTCTCTTTATACACTTGGAGTGATTAATTTTACTCATGTGCCTCAGTTTGCTGTAAGATATAACTATGAGCCTAAGTGTTTATATAAGATTGTGTTTATATACATATTTTGATAGTAAAAATGAGAATGATCTAACTAGAATATTTAAATATAAATATTAACTTAAAAGTAAATCCAAGTCAAAGGTCAACATGATTGACACAGACATAAGTCACCTGACTATTTTTATTATTTGTGGTCCTACATTTTATTCACTTTGATTTTTATATGACATAACCTACTTATTGTGTAAGATGTGGTATCTTGTTACTATTATCCAATGGCAAGAGAGGGAAGAAAGCTTCATTCAAGTGTGTGTATATGTGTGTGTGCACGTGTATGTGTATGTATATGTGTAGGTATGTTTGTGTGTGTGTGTGTGTGTGTGTGTGTGTGTGTGTGTACGCACACATCATCATTCTCAGCTACAACTATGTTTACTTTCTGTTTATTTTCTCTCAGGATGTTAAGTCATCAATCTCAATAGTATGAAGGATGTTCAGAAAGTCAGCAAAAACAATCTACCACACAAAAACAGTGCAGGTGTGGTGTTTCTGGTGTCACCATTCTCTACCACTCTGACATAACCATTTCTTCTGTCCTCCAGTTGGAAGAATGCTAGCAAACCATGCTGCAGATTAAATATTTGAATCTTTACCCCGAAATGTATGGAGACTCTAGTTCCTAGTACAATAAGTTTTGAAGTGAAAACTAAATGTGGCCGTGGAAGTGAGGCTCCGATGGATAGGTTTATCACTTTTATAAAAAGTGATTTCAAAGTACCCTATTCCTTCCCCTCTACTATTTATTCACTCATCCCTCCCTTCAAAATAAATTTACTACTTCCCTGTAACCACTTAGTGAATACACAGATAACTGCCACGCAACACAGAAGGTTTCATTCAAATGATGTCTCTGCAATTATGGCAATTAAATTTCCCTGGTTATTGACGCCCAACAAGTCTGTGATACTTGTTGATAATCCAAGTAGACTCATATAAACTCTCCACCACATGAAAACTGGCTTGCTTGCTGATAATTTTTCAAGTTTTTTCTGTGAAAAGCATTTTTAGTCAGAGTCCTTCTTAGAACACTTAGGCTTAGCCAATGACTTAACTGAATAGAAACTTATTGACTTAATACATGGATAGAGTTTCTTAATCAATTTGTATGGGATTGCTGCTAAGATTCATTAAAATATCTCAATTTTAATTTTTGTTATTTAAATCTATTTTAAATCTAAAGCTATTTTGATTATATTTTCCTTCCCTCAAGAACTTTGTCTCCCTGCCATGGCAACTTGACATTCTCCTTCAAAAAAATAAACAAAAAACAAGCAAGGCAATAAACAAAATTCCATGAACACTCCCGTGAGATCACTGTTAGTATTGCTAGTTCCTCAACCTAGAACTGACGTTAATACTTGCATGTAATTAAAATGGTATAAAAGCCAAAAGGCGGAGAGGGGATGGGATAAGGGGTTCTAGGGAGGGGAAATGGGGAAAGGGGATGACATCTGAAATGTAAATAAATAAAATATCCAATAAAAAAGGAAAAACAAACAAACAAACAAAAACTCAATATAACAATAACCCCTACTTAAAAAAAAAGAAAACAAAGTAAAATCAAACCAAGAAAGAGGACAAAAAAGAAAAAAGAAGAAGAAACCCATCAAACTGTAACTAAATAAAGAACACAAAAATACCGTGGTCTCTGAAATAATACATTTGTTTCTTTGTTTCCTACTTTCTTTCTGTTACTTTTTCCTTTTATTCTCCTCTCATATCGTGACCACAGCAGATTCCCACTCTCTTCGCTCCTGCTCACTAATTCTCTCCCCCAAATCCACTCCTCCTCCCTTCTCGTGCCTCCCAGAGGTATCAGCTAAACAGGGCATAACAAATTATAATAAAACTAGGCATAAACCTTTAAATCAAGGATGGACAAGGCAACTCAGTAGGAGAGAAAGAGTTTCAAGAGTAGTCAAGAGTCCGAGATACCCACCTCCCCCACTGTTAGGAGTCCCACAAAAACAGTAAGCTATACAACCATAATGCACAATGGCTCAGACTCATTTAGGCTTCCTGATTGTTGGCTCAGTCTCTGTGAGCCACACATAGTTGATTCTGTGGGTTGTGTTCTTGTGGTATTCTTAACCCCTCTGGATCCAGCAATCTTCCCCCACTCTTCTGTAGGTTTCCCATGACTCTGCCTACTATTTGGTTGTATGTCTCTTCATCTGCTTCTTGAGTTGCTGCATGACACTTCTCTGACAAATTGGGTTAGGGACCAGTTTATGAGTATAGCAGAATATCATTAATAATCATTTCACTGAATTTTTTCAGCTGTTTTTGTGTCCTGGATCTCCAGGGTGTCCATAGTCTGATTTGTGCTCATTCAGGCAGTGTCAGGTGTGGGCTTCCTTTTGTGGTATGAGCTTCAATTTAGACTAATACTAAGAGACACTACTGGAACTGGGGGACATTAGGAGGTAATGTTGAAATACCTCTTTATATCACTGACAATCATACAGTGCCCCCCAACCCCATATCCCCTGCCAGCTGCAGATTTCCATTCATTCTCTTGGCCATCTGCCTCTCTGGCCAGTCTATCCCCACTCCTGAGAGGTTCTATTTTTTTTTTTTAACAAAGCCATAATTGAAGTATTCTTCTGTTTTACAGTTCATAGGTGTTCTTGTAAGTCTATACCGTCATGACCAGTGCTGAGATGGCCAATCACCTCTCCTGGCCATACTATTCCAGGATCTGGTGTGACCTATGCACTTTGATTGCACAAACGCTTTCACAGCACTACCAAATACGGGCTCACTAGAATTTCAGATTCATGGCCCTCCTAACACATGAAAAGAAAAAGGGAAGTTTAGATTTCCATCATCCAACAATAACTTTGTATGTTTCATTGGTTTCTTCAGAATCTGAATCACTGATTCTTAGCCTCTCCAGAACTGTAGGGTTCCCTTCAACTGAACTAAGTCAAGAAAAAAAAAGCCATGGATACTCATATCTGTACATATGTACTCTTCCATCTAACCATCCAACCATCTTATGTTTCTCTCTGTCATCTATCTATCTATCTATCTATCTATCTATCTATCTATCTATCATCTATTATATATCTTCACTGTGCCTTTATCTGTGTCCTATTATTAGACAATACAATCAGTAATGATTGGTTAATTATTTGAAAATTAAAACTGGATAAAAAAAGATTACTTAAGAATTTTAATATAGCTTTTAAGTGTCTCCATTTTGTGCTATTTGCTAATAAGCACAGTACTGCATATCTTAACACACACACACACACACACACACACACACACACACACACACACACTTCTTGGAGAAGCTTGTTGTGGGATAGAGCTGATGAAGCATAGAGGAGATACTTTCTTAACCAGCTTAATACATTAATTAGGTCCATGTGGTTGATGTAGTTATAATAAATCACCAGAAGCATGTTTTTACCAGATAAGATGTCTTGAGCTAAAGTACTGATGGAAGGCAGGATTTAAAGAGGTTGATGAAGTATAAAGAGGAAATTTAAGTAATTCCCTTTTCCTGTCTTCTTACTTTTTCTTATATGTGAAATAAACACAGCTGTAGAAGCTTTCCCTGTGGCAGAAGCATTATGCTTTGAAAGTTAGAAAGTAAGGTTGAAATGCTAGCTTTTATGGAATTTGCTTCTCTATGGGATTAGACATTTTCAATCTTACTGTGTGATGGAATGGTAGAATTAATTGAAGATAGAGCTGTAACAAAAAGTTTAGGGAAACATGATTGCAACCTTACGTTAGGTATAGAGAGTCATATTAGACCTAAGTCCCAAGTAACTAGTCATGTAGTCGATGGGTAAAGTCTAAGGTGTGAAACTTATGAGAAAGACAGAACTCAGGCTCCAAACTTCCAATGCAGAGTCATTATTGACAGATTCAATACATATAACATTATAGGCAATCAAATGAAAGATCATTTCAAAATTATACAGATAACAGTCACTGATATGCCACTGGAGACATAAACAAATGCTAGTAGGAATTTATGGGGGTCACTTCTGAGATATTTCAAAGTAGATAAAAATTAATTTTATTGAGAGTATATAGAGCATGAATTATATATTGATAGATTCACTTGTGAATAACTCTCTAAAAACAAGTTAGCATGAATACATGCCAGATGTAGCTCTCTATAACTTGTAACTTCTAAATATAAAAGTGTATATGGTGTAAAAATTTTTAAAGAGATTGTTATGTTCTGTATGTCTCAGTAAGACACTACATGCATTTATCTATTTTGTCTCAACTTATTTGTGGGGTACCAAGTTTCTTACTGAACGTGGAGTTTAATAATTCATGGAAGCTACCTGGTCAGTAAGTTCCATAGATCTATTTGTCTCTGCCTCCTCACTGGGGATAAGCTGTGGTACTGCGTGTGGTTCTCTTACATGGTGATAAGAATTCAAACTCAGGCCCTAACGTATATGTGATAAGCATTACCCATGGAGCCTTCAGCCAGAGTCCCTCATCATGAGCTTTCCAGACTGTATTATTTGGAACATTAACAGTCATGCAAATAGTGACCTCCCTGCAATTCTCCTTTTTGACAATATAAGGTGGGAAATACCCTCGAACGACTCATTTCTGCCGACTTTCTTCACCACTGGAGTTATGACTTTGGACTTTGTGATTGGGGTTAGCAGCAACAAGTCAGATTTGACTACCACTTAGTACACTGAATGCAGGGGGAGTTTGATAGACTTTTGGTTGTTTTCATTATAATGTGGTAGGATTTACTGCATCTTGTTCACAGTATAGAAATTTAGCCAAAATTCAAAGGTACAGGAAAAACATGTATGGTGACACACATCCTTTAAAAATATTTAGAGAGGTGCAAAGACGAAAATTAAAATCGTGTAATTTCTTTACTTTTCATTCCTATGTTAATCTCTACTATCCCTTCTGGGCACACATAACATGAATGTGCATAAATATATGCTCAGAATTGTGCAGATCTTTTTAATTCTTGCTTTCCTACTTCGGTATAATTAGTTGTTCTCACAAAGTACTATTTTTAGTTCTGCTGACCTTGTTTTGTTTTTACAAAATTTGCTCTGACAAGGATACACATTTTTTCTTGATACCCCTTCCTAGATTTGATATTTTAGTAACCATAACTAGTTTCTTCTTATTTTAACCAAATTTATTTCTATTAAGTCATCAAATATATAAGTACAAGAGGAACCTTTTGGAGATCATGAATAAATTCACTACGTTCATCGTAGTGCTGATTTTGTAAGTATAAACACATACCAAATGTTAGCAATAGTTATGCTTTTATTATTCCAAGCTTATTGCATTTTATTTATGTATATACAAAGCACCCTTTAAAAAGCATAACTTAAAAGAAGATTTATAAAGCATATTCAAATACGGAATAAACTGTGAGTATATAGGAAAGTCTGTTTCTTAGTTATGAACATGCCATTGGATGTTTCCCAGATATGTTTAAAGTATTATAATAAAATGTGAGCAAGGCTCAACCATGGAGTGGAATGGGAAATACATAGGTGGAGGCTGGGAGCTCCAGACAAAGAGGAGAGATAAAATTCATGATTATGAATTGTGAAAAACATTATGGACAGTCCATTGAACAATATTTTTTAAAGAAAGAAAACATAAAAAAAGATTTAAGAGAAGGGAGTGGAATAGTAAGAAAAGAAAGTAGAGAATCAGAGGAGACTAAAAACTAGCCCCAGCATAACACTAAGGGAAAAGATTGTGAAGTAAGTCTGTGATACTCTATTGTGCGTGCACGCAGCCATGTGTATGAATATGTATGTTTAACTTGCTGTGACTGTTGTGCAGAAAAAGGTTTGTACATAATTCAAGAATTAATGTTGCTCTGTGTGCAGTAAGTGAGGGCCTGTACCATAAGAGTACTAAATTAGTTTCATGATTTCCAATGCTAACTTTTCACTGCTACTCCCCACACGGGTATTTAACAAGCAGACTTCATCGACCTCCTTGATTGATTGTAAATGGCAAAGAAAAAAATGGGAAGACAATATTGTGCCTCAGATGTTCTAAGTTAGAAAATCCTGTACATGACAGTTAACTTTCATTAAGATTCTTTACACTTAAAATAACAGCAAGCAAAGAAAATAGTTCAGTTGCGGAATGTAAGGAGGGTGCATGGCAACGGGATAGATGCCTCAAGTGAGCAGATGCATGGATTTGTACCCGAGCAGATGGACTGGAGAATTGGCTTTGAAAAGAACTGAAAGTGATGTAGTTTTAGACCAAGACTGGAGACAGGCTTACATTTACAACATTGGTACAGAATGTGAGTAGAATCGGAGAATTAGCCAAGACTCCAGTAAGGAAACTGGCACCAACTAAAGAGCTAGAAAGTTCCTTATAAGTCAGAGGCGAGAAAGATCAGAAATTGCCCACATGTGGCTTAGTGTATGGAATTCCATCTTTTTTTTCCTATCTCAGCATTAAAATGTAAAACAAGAAGAAACTTCAGGCATAAAAGTCCCAAATGTATTCTCTTATGATTCCAGAGGCTGCATGTTTGACATCTATATTCAAGGATTAAGAGGTGGTGTGGTAGGGTTCTTAGCTTCTGAAAGTGGCAGAGGAAAGCCTTTCTCTATCTTCCAGAAACCATCTTCAATTCATAGTTTCTGGGCCCTTTCATGAATTATGTCACTCAACCGCTATTTGCCTATAGTAGTTTCTCTCTCCCTTGACCAAAGTCACATGATACATCACATAGATCACCAAGATAGTCCAAGGGACTCTTTTTAGACTGTTTTCCAATTTAGTTTAGATTAATTTGCAAGAAACTGAATAGTTTCTTTACATTATAGATAGTAAGTTTATTAAAAATTATTATTTTGTATGCTTGTGGGCATGTGTTGTTTATGTGTGAAGGCTCATGGGAAAGCTATTATTTTGTGTGTCCCCCTTAATCCCTCTGCTCCTTTTTTTTGAGACATGGTCCTTCACTGAACATCAGTTCACTTATTCTTCAAACTGATCTACCTCCAGATTCAGATATATGACTCTTGGACATGTGCACAAAGGATGGTTTATTCTGCCACCAAGACACTTGTTCAACCATATTCATTATGACTTTATTCATAATAGCCAAATTTTTGAAACAACCTTGATATCCCTCAATGGATAAAAGGATAAAGAAAGTTTAGTTTATTTACACAATGGAATATTATACAGCTAATAAATGAAATCACTAAATTTGCAGATATATGAATGGAAAAAAAATAGTCATTCTGATTGAGAAACCAAGACATAGAAAGACAAATACGATATGTATTTCATTTGTGAAGGCAAGGATAAGCAAGCTGTAGAACCACAGCGATTAGGTATGAAGTGTTAGAGGATGCATATAGATCTCTCTGGGAAAAGAAAATAAAGTAGGGAGTTATGAGTGAATGGGGGAAATGGTGAGGATCAACCTGGGAGGGGAGGAAAAAAGGGGAGAAGAGGCAGCTAAAACTAAGGGCCATTTAAGATGTGGAATGGAAACCTAATATAATATATGCTTCCTAAACTATATACATATATAAAGGCCATCTAAAAGAAATTGCCAAATAACAAAGGAGAAAGATCCTCACTCATCTAGACATATCTTGTCATCAACTAAAACTTCCAGTATCAGGGATGGAATACATCTGATTAAGTTGTTGGCCAAAGGGGTGCTATAGAAACTCCTAAACAACCAAAACTCTTTCTTAAAGCTATACATTGCCCTCCACAAACTGCTATTCCTATTGTTGAAGACAATACCTAAAAAACTTGTTGAGCATGGAGATGTTGAGCTGGTCTTCACTCCTATATGTTGGTGTCTTTGGTACAGAAAGTACTCTGTATATGACCAAATGAGGAATGTAAACACCAGCCCATCTACAAATGCTTCTGTCTACAATGGTGTCCTGTCATTCCATCATTGCATCCTAGCGCAATGATGGAATAAAGCTTTTGAGAGCAAATAAGCAATATCTGTATTTGAGGTCTACTTTATGAGATGGAACTCATCCTCACCACTTCTTGTGTAACCAAGAACCTAAAACTAGCACAGGGACTGGGTGGGGGGCACCAAATTCTACTGCTTTTTTAAAGGAACATAGCTGTGGGGGGCCGACAGAAGACGGCTATCATCCTTGCAGCCTTCCTGAGCCATATACCCTGACAAGAGACTTGATTACATTAGCCTACCATAGCTGAGCACACTCTGTAACATCTTGTTTTAAATACCCAGGATCTTCCCTTGGGTGTGTGAGATTTAAGGTATGGTTTAGAGATAAGACCTAAGGGCATGACCTAAGGGCATGACTTAAGGGCGTGACTTAGAAGTGTGGCTTACAAGTGAGACATATAAAAGGCAAGAGGCAGACAGAAGAAATTACCAGACAACAGATTACTTGACATTAGGTAGAAGACACTTGGCTCTAGAGATTAGGTGTTAGGCACTTGGAAGATTAACAGATCATTAGGCATTAGGTATTAGGCACTTAGCACTTGGATAAAGAACTTAGAACTTGGAGACACTAGGAACTAGGAACTAGGGACTAGGAACTCAAGATTTGGGACTTGGACTAGGAAGAGAGACTGAAGGATAAATGGGATTGAATCACACTCTGTCTGGTCTCCATTCCTCACTTCCGTCCTCACTCTCTCTCTTGCTGAACCCCGACCCGTGGACTGGAGCAGCTTGGGGCAGTGCAGGCTCTAACAATTTAGCCCCCAAGGTTTTAGCAATGGGGGTTCAAACATTGACACAGCAGTCCGAGACATTTTGGCCCCCAAAGTAGGGCAGCTCTGGCCGCAATAGCTGTAAAATGACTTTTCATGATATTCTGCTGTATTCCTAGAGCAGGGTCTTCTTTGCTCAGCCATCATCAGAGAACTTCCTCCTGAAGCAAACGGCAAATGAGACCTAATGTCAGATATTACTCAGAGTGAGAGCTCTTGGAACATTCAGCCTCCCCCCGACAAAGATGACCCCATCAAACCCTTTCCCTCAAGTATCAGAGAACACTTGGAAGAGGTGGCAGAAAGAGTATAAGATCCACAAGGGATGGAGGAAACATGGTCTTCTAAACACAACAGGACCTATGCACATGAGAACTTACAGACTAAGACACCATGCACAGAGCCTGCCAATGAAATTTTAGTTTTCTCAAAGAGAGTCTTATTGGAAAATCAAATTATTCTTCAAGTTAGTCCTCAAGAACAGGATTAGATGACCAACATAAAATGAATTCAATTGTAATTTTTGACATTCCTTGCCTCATAATATTATCAGAGTTCTCTCTCTCTCTCTCTCTCTCTCTCTCTCTCTCTCTCTCTCTCTCTTTCTCTCTCTCTTTCTCCCCCCTCTCTCTCTCTTGAAATTTTTTATTTATTGTGTAATCTATTAGTTATTTATGTTTTCTCAGTATTTTTTACAATACTGACTCTTTGCATAAATATGATAGCTTTCAGTCTTGTATTTTTACAGGAGTCTTGATAAATGAGTGAATCTCTGTGTCTATTTCTGTTCCTTTTGCCTTTTCTTGGGTTCTTTTCCTTTTGTTTGTTTTTGTTTCCTATTATGATGTGTTTATTTTTATTTTATTAGATTACATTTTATTGCTAGCCCGTAGCTTCCTGTTTGTTTTCTAATGAAAGACAGGAAGGGAGTTGATACAGATAGGAGGGGAGATGAGGAGAAACTTTCAGGAAAAGAGGGAGGGAAAACATAATCAGAATATGGTGTATAAAAATATTTAAATAAAAAGAAAAAACTCATTCTTTTAAATTACCTGGCTGCCCAGAAACAAAGATCCTCTTGTCTCCACTTCTACAGATCTGGGACTACAAGTGTTCATTACTACAGCTGTCTTTTAATGAGAGTTGGAAATAGAACTCAGGTCCTTATATTTGTGCATCAGGAACTTTACTCAGAGAGCTGTGACCCTAGCCCCATACAACACAACTTCTTTATATTTATCTCCCAAAGAAATATTTTTAATCAGTTCCTAGAATTCAACATCGACCAAGTTTGGTTGAAGAAAGTTGTGGTTTTTGTATAATTGCAATATTGCTTTTCTTCATAGTTTGATCTGGTTCACCCCTAATTTTGATTATTTTAAATTTAATCTCATATTTCACTAAACTATGCTATATTTCTAATGACATTGTGCCTTGCCTTTACTTAAAAATTGCCCTAAATATTCCCATTACCATTATGTCTTCTCACATAATTGTCATTTCTATATATCAGAAATAATGCAGGCCTTGGCTTTTTTGGGGTTAGAAGTTATACATATATTTGTACAACTGGTGGCTACTACTCTTTCACTAGGGTGGGTGTGTATGTGCATATGTAGTGAATATATATGTACATAAATGTTGATAAGGTAGAGCGGTGAGATTTTAAACAGAATTCTCCTTACCAAATATTTTATGTAGTTGGTATAATTTTTAGCATTTATCATTTAATTTGTATATTTATTGAGCATTCATTGTGATGATTTGTTTTTGCTCGGCCCCGGGTGTAGCACTATTAAAGGGTGGTCCCTGTTGTAGTAGATATGGCCTTGTTGGAATAGGTGTGTCACTGTGGGTGTGGTCTTTAATACCTTAGTCCTAGATGCCTGGAAGTCAGTATTCTAGCAGCCTTCAGATGAAGATGTAGAACTCTCAGCTCCTCCTGCACCATTCCTGCCTGGATGCTTCCATGTTCCCACCTTGGTGATTATGGATTGATCCTCTGAACCTGTAAGCCAGCCCCAATTAAATGTTGTTCTTATAAGAGTTGTCTTGGTCATGGTGTCTGTTCACAACAGTAAAACCCTAACTAAGACATTTGTTATCATAGTACTGAGGTCTGTAACTGGATTTATAGGTACTAGGGACCATTATGCACCTTAAAGTGTGGGTACTGAGAACCAATCCTAATCTTCTGGTTTTCTGCAAGAGCAGTAGGTGCTCTTGATTGCTGAACCATTCCTTTAGCCCATAACTTTTATGGTGAATATGCACCATCACTGAGTACCATCTTAAAATATTTGGAACAATATACTTCTACAATTTTCTAACGAGTGCATAAAAATGGCATTTTTATAAAGATTTGATACAAAGATGAAAAACAAATGGGAATTCTTACTAACATTATTTCAATGTTATTTCTTTCCATATTTTTAATATTATATAGCACATACTTAAAAAAAAATCTCTCAAGCTCTACCACATGCCCTTCCTACTCTCTTTTAAATTCACAGCCTCTTTTCACTAATTATTGTATGTGCACACACACACATGGACACAGATATGTGTGTGTGTGCATGCGTGTGTGTGTGCTCTTAAATGTAACCTATTAAATCTATATAATGGTAACTGTATGGGTGTTTTCAAGGCTGGATGTTTGACACTGGTCAACCAAGTGATGTGTTCTTGTCTGGCAAGACCACCTCTCCCTCTCATACATTTCCTCAGTTGCCTCAAGTTATTTGTGTAAATTTGAGGTCACATTTCTCTGTCTAGTTTGGCATGTTCTTTTAAATAAACATTTTCCCCCAAACAATATAAGATCCTCTAAACACTTCAAATTCTTAGTTCACTTTGTTTCACCAAATTCTGTCTTCATCTTCCTCCTAGACACCCAAGGTCTTGTCAAGACGTGGTCTTGTCATGGCCCCTCCACATGAGCTCTGCTGCTGGCTTATTCCCGGGGCACCACCTATCCATCCATTTACCTGCTGTTCCTTTCAGTCCTGTTCATTCTCCGAGATATAGCATGTCTGACCTCAGCTCTTTTTAAAACTAATACTAAATTAGCTGAGCAGGTTTTCCTAATTTTATAATATCCTTAGTGACTTATAATATTCGGTCCAACTTCCTGATTGGATCCTTCTGATAGCCAGGGATCTACTTTAAATTAATTTGTGTGCCTGGCCACCGTCACAGTTTCCATTTTCTTATGTAATTCCAGCCTTTTCTCCAGCTCTTATTCAAATAAATTAGTTTTTTCTTTCTTTTTTTGTTTTTTAAATTTTATTATCTTTAATCTTTTTTTAACGGTCCAGTTGTTATCACCCCCCTGTTCTATCTTCCGACAGTTCCTTATCCCATTTCTCCTCCCCCTCTGCCCCATCTCCAAGAGGATATTCCCACACCCCCACAACCCCACACCCCTTCAGGCCTCCCCATTCCCTAGGGCCTCAAGTCTTTCAAGGGTTACATGCCTCTTCTCTCACTGAGGCCAGATCAGGCAGTCTTGTGCTTTATGTGTCAGAGGCGTCAGATCAGCTAGTGGTATGCTTCATGGTTGATGGCTCAGTGTCTGAGAGATCTCACAGGTCCAATTTATTGAGAGTGCTGGTCTTCCTATGAGGTCGCCCTCCTTTTCAGCTTCTTCCAGCCTTTTGCTAATTCTACCACAAGTGCTCCTAGCTTCTATCCATTGGTTGGGTGTAAGTATCTGCATCTGACTTTATCAGCTGCTTACAGTGCTCCTCGTAGGGCTGCTATGCTAGGCTCCTGTCTATAAGCATTCCATAGCATCAGTAAAATAGTGTCAGGCCTTGGAGCCTCCCCTTGAGCTGGATCCAAATTTAGGCTGGTTACTGAACCTCCTTTCCCTTAGTTCTTCCTCTATTTTTGTCCCTGCAGTTCTTTTAGACAGGGACAATTCTGAGTCAGAGTTTTTGACTGTGGAATGGCAATCCCTATCCCTCCACTTGATGCTCTGTCTTTCTGCTGGAGGTAGATTTTACAAGTTCCCTGTCTCCACTGTTGAGTATTTCATCTAAGGTCCCCTTCCTTTGAGTCTTGAGATTCTCTCACATTCCAGGTCTCTGGTACATTCTAGAGGGTCTCCCCACCTCTCCAGGTTGTACATTTCCATCCATTCTTCTGTCCCTAGGGTCTTTAATCCTGGTCCTCCCAATACCTAATCACGTCCCCTTTTCTTGTTTGATTCTTACAAAGTTGCATACAGGCAAACACTGATACAAAAAATAAAAACAGTATTTAAGAAATTGTTGAGATAGAATGAGTTTTTACTCTAGCCATAGAAGGATCTAGAATGGGAATATTGATGAGTCCGGGCTGATGGTTGTAAAGTAGAACTAAGATAATAAGAACCAGCTCAACATGCAAAGCAAGTCTGGAGAGAAAACAGGGTCAAAACATGCTCCAAAAACAAGATTTATTATCATATCTAATGTGGGAAAAGGTGAAAAAAATAAACATTTTAGATTATATCTTCAAATAGTAACGTGTTTCATGGTACTACTTTTCAAGACTTTAATATTTTCATCTTTTCCAAGTATTGCCCATTGATGTCTAAAAAAGGAACCTACTAAGTATATGAAATGAAAAAACACATTGTAATAGAAAAGAGGAAATACTTTCTAATATTCAAGTCCTATAGACCAGCGGTTCTCAACCTTCTTAATACCGCAACACTATAATGCAATTTCTCATGTTGTGGGGAACCCCAACCATAAAATTATTTCATTGCTACTTCATAACTATAACTTTGCTACTGTTATGACTCACAATGCAAATATTTCATATGCAGAATATCTGATATGTAACCCCCAAAGGGGTGACAATCCACAAGTTGAGAACCACTGGTAAAGATAGTCACTGTTAAGGCTTTGGTGAATTACAGAAATGTAAAAATGTATTTGCACAGACATTTGCACAACACACTTAACCGCTTTGACACAATTATTATATTACAAGGGAAAAACTATAGCCTGAGTTTTGTATTTTCCATTTAATCAATCACCATTGATTTTTTTACCTTATCTTTATATAAACTTTATAAATATATTTGTACCCGCCTGACAGTCCATTTGCTTTACCATTATTGTACTTAATAACCTATATATTTTTTCCATTTATATATTGTTTCTGGTATGTTTCAAAACTAGCTTTTATGTCTATTTTATTTGTATTCAGAATTCTATAGCTAGAATAGACTGTCAGAAATTACGTGATAGAATTAAAAAATATAGCTATTTGAAAATTCATGATATGTCTTGTCAAATGTTTTCTATGGGATTTGGCTAACTTCATCTTATAGCAGTGACTTTTGAGACACACAGTTCGCTATGCTTGCATAAGCAGAGATGATTATATTGGTAACAAGATATTGAAAGCAAAGTGTATGCCAATGCCTTAAAGTAATGAATACCAACAAGATATAAGCCAGATCATTGTGTAGGATTTGAAACCGTCAATGCCAGGATCAAGGAACGTGATTTCTGAATCTCTTATCCACCTAGAAATGCGAATGCACAGAATTCGAGAGAATATCTGAGAGAGGGTCACGAAACGCATCTGACTTTGGAGGGAACTGCTAAATGCCACTAGACCATTATGCAGCCATCTGAGGTACCTTCAGATGAAGTGAAACTAAAATGCCCTCTTCTCAGTTCCGATCTTTAACATTAGCCTCTGCAATACTGGTGGGAAATGCTGGGTTGTGTCCCAGTCTGGTTGAGGAAGAAGTAGACTGGCATCTGACTGCTTCCTAGGAAAATTCCAACTTGATAAAGTTTCTGCATAGTCAAGAAGCAGTCTCCCATCTTCTCACAAGAAGAAGCAGGGGAGAAAGAAGGCACAAGGGCAGGGAAGGCAGAATTCTTTCACTTTGCTTTGTTTGTATTTACTAATTGTGTGGCTTATTACCTTTGCTCTGTGTGTGTGTGTGTGTGTGTGTGTGTGTGTGTGTGTGTGTGTGTGTGTATGTATATATGTATCCAGACATTATTTTTATTTTTTTATTGTAGACATAGACCATTTGTGTACAATTAATCGAAATTTCATCCTAGACATCACAAAATAATTTCATGCTGGGTAAACTGTATGGAAAGTGAGATTCCAGCCACAAAAGCTAACTGAACTTGTTGGAAGTCTGAACACCAAGACTGTTTAGTCTCAACTTTGTCCCTTGGTAATTTAATGCCACAGAGAAACACTCAGCCTCAGAATCCCAGGGCTTAAGTGGATGAAAGTTTAGAGCACCAGTATGGATTAAAGGAAGTTGACATATGGACTGAATGGAGCTTTACTACCTTGGTTTCGCAGTCCCACCCTCATATCCCCCCACTTCATGTTCTCAGCTATCTGCAGGGAAAGCACGGTTGATAAAATAAGCACCCAGAGAGATGACCAGCACACTAACAGCAATTCTCTCTAAAACTGGTAGATAATGTGAACAAGAGAAAAAGTTGACATTTCCTTCTAAAGTATGATCAGTATTGAACAAAGAAATCTTTCCAGTTTGTAAACATAAACTTCTGTGATGTTTCATGTTTTCTCCAAGAAAGAGATACTGCAATTTTCTAAACTTTAACATGCCCCATCTCTTTTCATTTACTACTGCATAGAAAGCAAGATAGAGTCTTAATCATTCTGCCAGCAGTGTAAATTATATGTCTTTTATTACTATACTGTCTTAACACAGTGTTCTCTTTAATGTTATAGCCAGAAGATTTTGCTTGCTAGAAATTTTTCTCTCCTGTCTCCAATATCTTTCAGGGATCTACTCATTCAATTCTCATTAATGACAAAGGCGTGTATCTAAAGCAGTATGAATGACTCCAGAGCATGTAAGTGCATGTAAGTATTCTGAGGGCTGGACATCCTGTCTATAGATGAATCTTCCAGGTCTTGGAAAATTCAGCCTTGTAAAAATTTAGGATAGAACTCTCCAAGTGCTCAGGCCTAACCCTACAATCACTCAATGCAATTTTTCTGTTGTCTTCCCAGTTGAATACAAGATATCCAATAAATAAAAACTCTCTATCATATATGATACATTGTTTAGCCCAGTCAAGACCTATAGAATAACTAATCACCTACAAATTATACACAGTCACCTAATATCAAATGGCAAATTCTACCTTGCTTCTACAGTTTTAGATAAATTAAATGTCCTTTTCCCAAAACCTCTTTATACCTACTTATATAAACTAATTTTGCGACCGTAGCTTTAATTAATATAGCCTTGTGGGGAGAGAAGTGTCTACTTAAACACTGAAAACTATGAGACACTGCTTATTCAAACCCTTGATTAAAACAGTACTTCCAGTTGGAGCTTTATACTGTACTAGAGAACTGAACAAAACCCCCATGATTTAGTTATGCAACATTACTCAGTTTAACTGGCACTTTATGTTCTCTCACGTTCAAATGCAAATGGCAAGAGAACATTCCTCACCCATCAGAAGACGCAGACTGTATTTTGTTAGGATAGTGATCTTGTTATGTCCCATTCTGCTCAGCCCCATTAAGTTTTTTGGGCCTGGGATTGCTGCCTGCTCTGAGGATTAATGTCTCAGTATCTCCTCCTTAGTTTATGGTTACGTTTCTGGAATGAAATGATCATTGACAAAGTTGGCTTCAGTTTATGAGCTGTTAAAGTGATGGTCGGTCTGATATGGTAAAATCATAACTGTTATCAGTAGGAACACCCATGTGCAGACATCTGCTACTGTGCTTTAAAATCCGAAGATCCAATCTCCTCCCTTAGCTTTCATGTGCATGATCTCAGGTCTTATATTTGGTGGAGTCTGAGCTCGCCCAGGTCCTAAAGTGATGCTCCTCCATCAAACATCAACATTTCTCCTTTACTCATTAGACTTCTGCATATGCAGAGTTTTCCATTTCCCCACAGCTTTAATCAAAACACCATATGCTGTTTTTTTTCAATTTTGTATAAATAAGCAAGTGCTATGGGATGAAAGGGGGCATTTCAATTCATGGCTTTGAGTTTATTGTTAGGGTGTTTCCTATATTTTATTTAAAAATAGCTGAGAGGAGTTAACAAACAATTGACCAGATTACCTTACATAGATTGTTGATTTTCAAAACATCAGAAGTCCATAGAACTGACATTACAAACATTTCTATATGAATGTTCATTTTGATTAGAGACCTTTCTGCTCCTGACAGTTTCCTGTCTTGGATTCTAAGAAGAAATTGAACATCTTTGGAGTTACTTCAGTGGCGGGGGAGATAGCCACTAGGCAAGAATTTACTCTTTCCGTCTACAGACAAATTACTGTCCAGAAAAGGACACACTTGCAGAATAGTCAACTGATTATATCTGCCTAGACAGAGTAATCAGCCCTTAATAATTCTGCATCACTAAAGTCTGTCAGATGAGTTTGGGCCAGAAGGCTGAAGATTTGATGCTCCAACGTTCGGTAGTATAGGGGCTGTCCAGGTGTTCAGTGGTCTCTATAAATTGGCTAAGTTTTAGAAGCTATGCTTAATGCTTCTCATAATTTCAGTTAACTAAGTCAGTCTGGATTTCTGACGGAGTTGAAAACCTATAGTCTCATAGCCAATTCTGACTGTTTACTTTGAGAGAAAGATCTGAGTGGATGGTTTTCAGCTGACATTCATTCTAAAGCCAAGAAAAAAAAGCCAGTTTCAAAACTAAGTATTTTAGTTAGGAGAGATGACAGAGGTTCTGGTTAGTCAACAAAATGATGGACTGGTTATTAGGACTATCTTGCACCTCACTGGTACAAATAGGCATAATTATGCTCTTACTGTATTATGAGAGAAAAGTTGTTTTTTTTTTTTAACAGGAAGGGTGATATGTAGGAGGAGCTAAGGAGGAAGAAGTACTGAGAGGAAGAGAAGGAGTAAAGAGAGGAGAAGAAGAAGGAGAGGAGAAGCTAGGTGATGAGAGAGAGGAAGAGTGAGAAAGAGAGGGGAAGGGGAATGGAGACAGATGTTCATGTGTCTCCACCAGTCAAAGATAGATTATATATCCAGGTTGGGTATTGGGTTACACTTCTGATTGAGCATTACCAAACTTATAAAACCTTTGATTAACAGTTAAAAAAAATTGTATGAAAGCAAAAAGAAAAGGGGGGTATGGGATAGGGGTTTTTTAGGGAGGGGGAATGGGAAAAGGGGATGGCATCTGAAATGTAAGTAAAATATCCAATAAAAAGAAAATGAAAGCCAAAAAAAAAAGAAAGAAAGAATTCAGGGATGAGTGTAATTAAATTCTCAAAAAAAAAAAAAAAAAGAAAGGGGGCATTTCTTGGTTATTTGTTATCATGGAGGTCTTTGCGTATGTGTCTATAGATATATGCCCCAGACTCTCCTAATGTTTGTTGATGAAAAGTGCCATATTGACAGCTCTGAAAAACAGTCTGTAGAACTCAGTGTAGATTTAGAAACTGAGGAAAGAATAAGTCATCAATATTAGCAAACAATATTTCTAGATCATAGTGTGTCTCAACTAGTTTACAACAAATCCCTCAAGATATTGAATAACTTATTAGATGCAAAACACTGCTTGAATAAATGGAAAAATTATAAACAAATGAACAAATAAATTCAGAGTTTTTAATTTATTGTCTGTTTATGTGGTCTGCCAGTCTCTAGCTCTTGGCATACATTAAACACACCACAATATTTTTCTTGGGGAGTTACTTTTTGGCTAACACATTTCTTCTGTGTCAATGACAAATACAAATGAATGCTAAGCAAAAAACCACAAATTTCTTTATTAAAGCTCCGCTCTGAAATAGAGCAAGTCAGGGTAAAATTGGAGCTCATGACGGGTAAGTTTGCCATGTGTTCCTTATATAGAACTATGTCACATAATTAAGTTATGCTCATTTTTGTACACATGGCTCACATGTGGCTTTGTAAGACCTCTATTTTTAATTAAAATTAATTCAATCTAGGGCCTGCAAGTTGGAGAAGAGTTTGAGAATTTTTTTAAGACTGAAAGAGTAGTCATTTACATACGTATTGTGTGAATGTCTAAAGGTCCCCTTAATTGCCATATATTTTAAAATCTAACTTCCGGGTCTCGAGCATTAATTTTTTTTAAAAAAGTTGTTGCACACTGTTCCTACTACCTTACATTCTCACTCATCAAATGCCTATTCTTGAGCCAACTGACCTCGCTTCACAGTATCTGCTGTGATTCTAGCCTAACTATTCCATAGTATGAAAAACATCACCAGCATATGTTTCTTCTACAGTCTCAGTTTCTTAAACATGGGGGCAGCTTTAAAAACTCAGTGCATTTATAAAGTTACATGTGTCTCCTGGTGACACCTGTCCCTTCCTGTCCCCATTGCCACAGGTTTCATTCTGTGTTTACTTGCTAGATTTACCCCTAGGATTTTAAACTGTTTGGAGAAATAAGCCATCAGTTTTCACTGAACTGATATTTTTGGGTCGTGGTTCAGTGGGCTTAAATCTCTTAAATAATCAAACGGTATTCAGGGAAGTAGACTACCATCCGATCCTCGTTGGCAGAGTCTAAAGTTTTCTAATGAGAACTGGTTGCTCTTGGGAGCCAAGAGCCCTGTGTGTCTGTTTCCATTTAGCAGAAAAATTCTTACTCCTCATCATTCTCAAACTCACATTTATTTTCCGATTTTTTCCCCCACATTCCTGATATCAGCCAAATAAAGTAGTTCCATTTCCTGTCTATTTTAATATAGTATTTCTACAGAATACTCACAGATATTGGATTTTTTCGCATCTTTAGTGTGGGTTAAACACTCTTCTCTGTTTTTAATCTGTAGAGAAAAGTCCTGCTCCACTGGCTTTTGGTTTGTGTTGTGAATAGCCTTACTGTCACGGAAAGCTGACAGAACAGGATGGTAAATGGGAATGTCCACGCAGTATAATAAAGTTCTGATAAGTGCAAGATGTAAAATATATGAAGGAATGGAAGGTTATAGGGAAGAGGAAGATGATGTCTGCTTAGGAGTGTCAAGGAGAAGCCTGAGAACCAGACAAAACATGGCAAAGGGGAATCTCACCAAAAAAGATAGTTATACAAAGTCCTGGTGTCTGGACAGAGCCCAGCATGAAGAAGACAAGGAGGTGCAGCCTATGGCATGAAGTTTGAGAATGAAGACATGCCTAGAGATTTAAGAGGTTGTTCATAGGAAAGATGGCACAATTAGCTACCCATTTCAAAACATTTATCTCCCCACATCCACCTTATGTGTGTGTCCTTTTGTCTGCCTGTCTGTGTGTGTAGGTGTGATGTGCATAATCCCAAGTATCTTCTTCCTTTGATTTTTACTTGATTTTTTTTAAAAATAAGGCCTCTAACTGAACCTGGATGTTATTGATTGGCTAGGCTTACTATGCAGAGAGCCCAGGCTGCTTGTCTCTATTCTTCAGTGCATGCTAAGGCCAGTTTTTTACATGAGTACTGGAGATTGTAATTCAGTTCCTCAAACTAATATAGCAAGTATTTTCCCCTCTGAGACAGCTTCCTAGACACCTTACATAGTTTATCTTGGCATTAAAGTTTAACCTAAATGAAGAGGTATGGCATTAATCAGTAAAAATTGGACAAAACATCAACGCATCAAAAGGATATAGCAATATTGATGGTTAGGGACTAACCATTGTTTTTTATCCTGGATGAAGGCAGACATTTAGACTGATAAAATGAACAGGAAAGGTAAGAATTCTAGGAATAAGTATTCAGTCATTGAAATGGTGGATACATGGGTTTACAACATTGAGTTCAGTGCACCCAGCTAAGAAGTCTCAGCTTGTATATGTAAAGATAGCACAGGATTATAAAATAATATAAATTACATACATGAGCTGCTCTGCTGCACTTTATGGCATATAGTCTATGACAGATATGAAGAAAAAGAAAAACTCACTGAAGTTTAAAATTGGGGAGCTGAGAAATCTGATGTCTAATTTTCATTAAGTTCTTGATTGCAGATTTAATGGGATGGCATATCAGAAAGAAGTCAGATTGCTATATTCATTAGGTGCACATGTAAAACAGATGTGCTACATTTGGAGGAAGAGAGAAAACAGCATTGGAACTCAGGGGAGTAATGGGAAGGAAATCAGGGAAAACTGTAGCCTAATATTATGGAATCTGGCATTGAACTTACTCCATGTAACATCAATACAGTATGTTGAGGAATGAGAAGAAAAAATTTCATATGTATATAAGCATAGATTTTTAAAGACATTCTTAATGCTTGGACAAAGCAGACTATGTGATGGATTTTGGCACAGAAGCCCTAAAGACTTCATTCTTCATGACAATGGGTAGTGGAGCAATGGAAACTGTGTTACAGAGAGATTTGATGTAGGGAGATGCTCTTGGAGAATTCAAAGACAAAATGAGCCATTTATAAAAGAATTTCTAATCACCCCCAATATACCTTAACATTACCCTGGAACACAAGATTACTACATTTTTTTATATGTCTAGATTTATGCTCAGTAACAATTTTCCAATTCTATCTATCTATGTATCTATGTATCTATGTATCTATGTAATCTATGTATCTATGTATCTATCTATCTATCTATCTATCTATCTATCTATCTATCTATCTATCTATTTGACACAGAATCTCACAGTGTTTCCATGGTGCTTAATTTGTAGCTTAGTTTAAAGTTCATCTCAAGTTCCTAGAGATCTTTCTGCCTCTGAAGTTCTTGATGTCCATGCACGTGCCACCATGTCTAGACGGTTTTATCTTTTTAAAATGTGTTTTGATTCCTTGCTCACAAGAGCAAAGTAGTAGACATCCAAGCTCTATGCAAATTGAGAAGTTATGAATGTTCTCACACTACATGTAAAAATTTCTCCGTTATACGCAAAGGATTCTCTAAAACTTTCTTAAAATATAACAAATTTAAAATAGGCCCATGGACAATTAGAGAAACGTGTTCCCTGATGATGCTATTATCTTACTGGTTTCACTTTCCTCAGGAAGCTGACTAAATCTGAAGGCTGTTATGTGAAATCTAGCTACCATATTTGGCCCTCCTCTGTAGCTGCTGCTGCAGGCGGCAGTGCTAGACTTCAACCATAGCATTGGAGAATCAGACCAGATTTTGAATTTTACCTTTGTAACTCTTGGCTCCTATCATTGTTTTTCAAGCTTCATTTAACTTGTACTAAATGCAGAGCTCACTGTTGCTGCAGTAGGTATGGAAAAATAATTTTAGTCATTCATACTAAATTCATTCAGTAAATATGTACAATGGAAAGAAGCAACCCATTAACTCTGGTCTTTCTTTGAGGCCTGGTGAACAATAAAATACTCAATGAACTTCCAGTTTTAAAAAAAATACATTCAACCTTGGAAGTCTACACTTCATGGTGTCATTGCCATGATTGGCTGCTGTTAGATTATTGATAATTGCCTTTGATGACACAACGCACATGTGTGTTCCAGCTCTGTGAATTTGGAAATAGAAAGGCAGAAGAGCAATTCATTGAGGCAATTACTGTCAATTATACCCCAAAGGTTTAATGCTCTGTGTGGAAAACTTTAATAAAGCACCAAAGATTAAAGAGCTGAGAAATCGACAGTTAAAGGGGAAACTCACTGTATTTTAAAAGTTGCTTCCTAGCAGCCAGGTGGTCTGAAATAGGCCTGGTCCTCTATTTTGTTTGGCGTTGGTGTTTTAAAAACAACATTTTCTTGATTGTTTTTAAACATGACTATGTTCTCTGTGTCTCTACTTTACTCCATCTTCTTACAAGTCAAACTCACTGTATTGGAATCATTTATGCACTAGAAGTTGTTTGCATTAATAACAGGATAAACTAAAAAAGAAAAAGGATAAACTCAATGGCATTGTGATATTGACACTGGAATTCAAAGAGTTGGATGTTGAATAAAAAGTCTGGAGAGCTGGCTCTCTGCAGTTGATAGCATTTGCTTCTTTTGTATAAGACACAAACTTGGTTCTTTTCTTCCCCTCTTCCTTCTTGTATTGAAAATAGATTTTATAATACAATACATTCTGATTATTGTTTCTCCTTTCCCATCTCTGAGATTTCCCCACCCCCACCCCCACCCTTGTCATCTCTCCCATAGGAATCCATTTTTTTTTCTGTCTTTACTTAGACAACAAATAGGTGTCTAAGGAATAATAATGATATAGGTCAAGACAAAAATAAACAAGGCATAATAAGACACGATAAACACAAAGAAGAAAAATAACCACAGGGAAGCACAAGATACAAATGTTTATACACTCAAGAAAATCTCAAGAACATAAAACTTGAAGCCATAATATATATGCAAAATACCTGTAAGATTAAAGAAAATATCCTGGTCAAAATTTTATGAGAAAAGGAATATCCAAGGGTTCTGTTTAATTTGTTTGTGTTGGCCATCTACTGCTGGGCATGAGGTCTACCCTTAAGATTGGTTTATATCCCCAAGAAGACTGCATTGGATGGAACTGTTTTTTTTTGTTTGTTTGTTTGTTTGTTTCATTTGTGAATGTTTATCAAGTGGACACAGCTTCCGAGTTTGGCATGGGACTTGTGTCCACTTCTCCTCTCAGTGCTAGGCTTCTACCTAGCATCCTATGCAGGCCCTGTAAATGCTGCCACAGTCTCTGTGAGTTCATGACTGTGTTGGTCCTATGTGTAAAGTGTTTTGTTTCCTTGGTGTGCTTCATCCCCACTGACTGTTAAATTTTCTGCTTCTTCTTCCACAGGGCTTCCTAGATCTGTGAGGAGAGATTTGATAAAGACATCCCATTAAGGGATGGGTGTTCCAAGAACTCCCACTCTCTCCATGTTAGTCAAGTGCTGGTCTCTGTATTTGTTCCTGTCTACAGCAGGAGGAAGCTTTTCTGATGATGGCTGATCTATGAGTACAGCAGAATCTCTTTAGGAGCCATTTTATGGCTATTTTCCTTGAACAGAATATGTGTTTGATTTTGTCCCTAGATCCCTGGCCTATCTGACTCTCTGGTTCCTGGCCATGTATGTTCTAACATAGTTATCATCCTTCATTAGAAAACACAGACTTAGCTAGTCCTTATTTGCTGAACATTTAATGATAAAATTCACTTAGCGTCTCTTTTTGTTATGGCAAGTTTGAAGCGGGGGCAAAGTCAATGTAATGATCCAGAGTGGATATTCTATTGAGTTCTTATATTACTTGTGGGGAAAAAATAAAAACACAAACAAGCAAGCAACAGCAAAAGTGCTTAATTTTAACTTGAAATGAAACAGACATCATCCAAGTTCACAAACTTTGAAAATCTCTGTCTTATCAGTGAGTGACCAGGAGACAAAATAATTAACATTTTAACATAACGTTTGCATTTTGAAAACACCTTGATTAAAGTGCTCTCAAGAACAGACACCACATGTAATCTGTAGATGTGAGAATAGTCTGCTACCTTGATTCCTTTAATGAGAGCTTCAACCAGCTCCACAACTGCTTGCTAAAACACATTTGAACTCACTGTGTGCTGAAGCTTCAAGGTAGTGTGCGCTTGGCATAAAGACTAGGTGCCCCTCTGCAGGTAGCAGCGTAGAAACCAGTAATACCTCTCTTTAAGATCTCCAATGTATTGAATGATGAACTTTCTGACACTTTGACGCTGAATAGTGACTAGTTCAGCTACTCTAACTTCACCAATCCCACAGTCCTCGAAACTGTCTATGAACTTTCCATTTGACCTATCTGGGCACTCTTCATTTGTCATTTGAACCTAAGGACAATCTTCTGAAAATATTGAAGTCACTTGATCTTCTGTTATTTATAGCATGATCTGTAATTTCTTCGTCAAACTACTTAACTACATTTTATCACTCTTTAAAAAATATGGTATGAGGCTCTAAAGTTCAAGGAAGTATAACAATCATTTGAAAAATACTCACCAGACAAGTAATCATACACTCCTGTGTCACCTGACGTGCAGTGAACAAGCTGATGAATGAGTAGGGATTTAAATGGTAATTATCATTCATCATTATAATAGACTTATTAATTCATAAATTCTTGGTAAGCCAATTTTCCATAAAAAGGTTAATAATAAAAGTGGAAAAGAAAAAATAGCTAGATGTGATAAAAAATGTAAGAGCTAAAATACCTTAATGCCACATATCCCTTCTAATTATTCAGCAGTTTTATATTAAAATGTTTCTTGTTATAGGACTGCATTTTCTCAGTATTTTAAAGGAAATATCAGTGAAGTGCATTTTATTATTTACCTGTTTACCCTCCTTCATTTAAACATGTTTAAATTTAGCAACTGAGCTGGGATATTTGAATGGTTTAATTTAATCCCAGATACACTGAGATAATTTTCAACAGTGTTTTTTATTTTCAGTAAATAGCAAGATATTGCATTTGAGGTTGCCCTACAGTGACAATGACATTTTGGCACAGTCATAATATCTTATGTCTTCACACACAGAAGTAGAAGAGAGTGACAAATCAGACCAAGGAGCATGAATAGGTAGGTAGGTCTGCATTAGCTTCAAAATAGCCCATCCGCTATGATGAAACCAATTTCAATAATGCAAAATAAGAGGGTATTTTAATTGGGCCTTGTGTCTCTCATTAATGCTATAAGGGGTAATACAGTACAGAGAAACAACTACTGAGGAAAAATAAAACGAAGATCAGCTTGGAGCATGATCAGTATACAGCATCTTCTAAAGATAGGGTCTTGTAAAATTAACTTTTAAAAAACAGGTTAGTGTTGATCATATTTAGAAAAAAATAGTATATTTTTTGCATAAATTTTACTATGAATTTGGGACGTGAGCTATACAATTCCATTACTAAGAAATTTGCACTATAATTTTTTTCTTCCATGAGAGAGAATTAGCATAGAAATTTCCTAATAATTGAGTTCAGTTGAGCCAAATGGCAACCAAAGTAACAAAATTTAAATTTAGTCAACTCCAGAGTCAGACATGAAATTTCACCACTCAAATGTTCATCTAAACTTTTTTCACATCCCTTGACTATAAATCACATAACCCTTTTTCCATCAAGTTGGATATAAAGTCCACACTATCACAAAGGTTAGGAGACAAAGATGGCATAATACTAACAACCAGACTGACACACACACACACACACACACACATATATATATATATATATATATATATATATATATATATTGTACAGGATTTCAGGTAACAAAATAATTATGAATGTAAAATTCCCCATTATTTACAAATAAATTTTAATAACCTAGAGAGGTACAATTCGTCAGACTGGAGACAGGTGACATTGTACTAATGTAAAATTTTGTTTAAATAATAGTTTTATAATTAGGGCCACATTGCTGACAAATGATTGGCAAACGGAGCTTCTAAAGTTTTATACATTTTGGAAAGAAACAAGGGAGCATCTACCAAAGACTGATAATAGCCAAAAATCACTAAGGAATAAAAAGACTTTAATTGATTGGCTGGCAGATCATTTTTCTGATGTCTGTATTGGAACATACGGGTTTTAGGATTCTAGGTCACATTCGGCTTGTCTTCATGTCTATGCTCTACACCTGAATAATTGGATGTCATATCAGACTGCAATGGGTAAGTTTTTTAGTAATCAGAGTTCTGAGAAGATAGGCAAAAATCTCTGATGTCTTGCTCTACTGAAATCAAATAGATTATGTTAATCCATTGAGTCAATCAAGTAAATTCATTAGATTTATTCATTAAGTCATCATTGTCTTTGTTTTATATAAATTCCCTTCGGTCATTAAATACCAAGCTTTTTGGAACATTAAATAATATCGAGGTGGTTCTTTTACAGGATAAAGGCATTAAACCCGATGCTTTGCCTGGAGTTCCCCAGTCTCCTACAGTGCTAGACATGACGTCAAACATTGTGTGACTGGTTAGTGATAGACAAGTAACTGTGCTATGAACATCTGTAGTGATGTGTCCTAAGTTCTCATTATAAGAGAGTCGCAATACTGTTTACCATAACAATGTTATAGCATCAATGTAATATTCCTTGTCTTTATTACAGTTTTAGTGAGACACTGTCTCATGTAGCCTGTGTCGTTCTTAAACAGTGATGTTGAGACTGGCCTTATAGTGTTGATCGTCCTGTGTCCATCTACCAAGCATCCAGATTACAGGTATGCATGGCTGCATTCAGTTCTTCACTCAGTGGAATCAATATATTTATGTTTGGAGATAGAATGCTTTCCATCATGAAAATTACTTTACTCTAAAAATTCTCAATAAATTTTGAAAACCATCCCATTCTAAAATATTCCTAAGTACAATACTGAGAGTGTCTTGCTAATGAGAAAAGTGTATGCAACTCTCCCTCAGTTTCAGGGTGTTTACCATACACCCTCTCCAGACATGAAGATGAAATTCACAGTTTACAATGTTTTAAATATGAACATGAGCATTTCATTCTCTGCTCAACCGTCAGTTACTGTTGTTGCTTTATTGTATATTTTCCCAGTGACATGTAAATTGTGACTTATTTGCTCACTTGTTCAAGGAAGATAATGTTTGGTGTTTTGTTTTGCTTTGTGTTGCTTTGTTCTGCCAGCGGAGAGTTAACAGAAGCACTTATATAAGAGAAGCTCCCAAACTTGCCTTAGAAGCACAATCTGCAGGATTCTGGCCTCCATCTAAAGTCACAAGCATTCCATCATGACTGGCATGGGGAGATGCAAAGACTAGAAACAGCACAGCATGACCGCCTACCGCATC
Organism: Rhabdomys pumilio; assembly: GCA_030674055.1. Taxonomy (NCBI): domain Eukaryota; kingdom Metazoa; phylum Chordata; class Mammalia; order Rodentia; family Muridae; genus Rhabdomys; species Rhabdomys pumilio. The sequence continues at coordinate 25,320,887 of JANHMN010000016.1, read as the reverse complement.
TGTTGTATCTGCCCCATCTGTAACTCATTCTTTGTTTCTCCAAGTTCCTTTAACATCTCACACACCTCTGAAAAACTGGCAGATGATGCAAATGGGTTTATTTTTATAACCTCGTGGTTTCACTCTATTCAATATTTTGGGGGAAATACCAACTCTCATGCTGACTTCTTTCATTAAATGTATTTCTTTAAATATACATACTCTGAAAGCCGAGAACTTTATATTTATCTAGCAAGTCAATTTAGTGAAGAAGATACCTAATCTCCTAGCACTTAACAGCCAGGCACCCCATCAGGTTCTATGAAAAACAAGAACATGCTTATTGTGTTAACAATAAGATACTGTTTGGCATGGATTCCTTCTCATCCACTAGCACTGTACATGAAATCCAAAACTCATCTGTTGAGGCACATAGCCACCAACATTACTTACTCTATCTATCTACATTTCTTATTTCTATTAATACTGGCTTGAGAATACACAAGCATAAGTAAAGCCAGAATGTACTCTCCATCCTGGAGGTTTTCTCTCTTCTTCAGATAAAAAATTTATGATCTTCCAAAGGACAATCAGAATTTGAAGATAAAGGAAGCCTCAATGTGGATAGGAATGAACAAACATTCTTCAACCTGTTCTTGCTTATACTGCTTTCCTCTCAACATAAACTTACTAACATATATTACAAATACTATTGAATTTATTTAGAAGTTCTATCACAATTATAATATATAATTATATATGCCTACATTCTATTTTTAACAGTATTTAAGTACTTTTATGAAGGAGCCATTTTTATTTCTTTCTGTCCTCACAAAATATAACATTTCTTTCATTTTTTTTTGTATGTTGGCTGATATTCTCAAAAAGACTCATGCACAGCACAGTAATGGTATGTTAAATTCTGTCATTGAAGAATATGGTTTATATAATTAAATCCAAATAATGTATAGTTGTTTACAAAATATAATTCTGACATTAGAATTTCTGTATTAAAATCTTTAGACTAAAGTGTTTGCCTCATGAAGGCAGAAATTTTTCCTTTGTGTGCACTGCCATACCCCCGTAGATATGTCTTGCAGAGTAGACACATATCAGTTATTTTCTAAACCAATTAGAAAAATGCAATTAACTCTGAAATAGTACAGAATAACTTTTAAAATACTACTCAGAATTTAACACTTACTGTTCACAAAGAGTATAGAATCTTGACATAAAAACAATACAAATACTTAGAAAGATCCATGCAAGTCTGATACTTAGCAAATTCTTAAACAGTCTTTGGTTTAACTTGGAAAGTGGGAATCTATGAAGAATTTTTGTTTATATGTGATGTCTTCCTGCATATAACACATAGATGTATAGCTAAACTAAGTATATAATAGTTGAACTATTTCCATAATGGCTAGCAATGAACTGCTGAGTTCATATTTCCCCACCCCATCTCTGTAGACCTGAAGACTCAGGTTTTTCATGAATTCCAGGACTCCCCAAAATCCTGCAAAGAATAAGTTAGTATCTAGCCTACCAGTGGACTGCTAGCATTGTCTGCACAAATGTCCATCTCTGATCTGTATCTTTGCTATATTGACACTAAATATCCTGTTTTTTTAATTAAAATTTTTATATTTCCTTTGATTCTTTCCCTGTTTGCTGTGATAAAACATGGCAAAAGCTACTTAAGGGAGAATAGCTTTATTTTGACTCACAGTTCAATGCTATAGTCTGAAGTAGCTGGTCACATTGTGCCTGTGTAATCAAGAACAAAGAGGAGTTGCTGTATTTAATTCCCCAGGTTTAAAGTATACCCTCCATGCAGGCAAGAATTTGATTTTTGTGTTCAAGCTATAGTCTTAATGGATATACTGAGTATGGTAGGAACATACCAAGTATTTACCACACAAGTTAGAAAAGTCTGCCTGGATTTATTAGAAAGCTTGTTGCAATTGTAGGAAGGAATGGAAAACCTTAATAGATGTCAGTAGCACATAACAAGATGAATGGGATAGATATAACTTAAGAAAGAGCTACTGTGCTTTAGTATAGATATCAGAAAACACGAGTAAGAGATTAGCAACTTAATCTATGGTGGTTCACTACAGATATATGGAAAAGAGCTTAGCTGAAAAAAGATAGGAAAGAGCCAGAAGAGGGATAGAAAGAAATCAGGAAATGATCTCAGTTTTGGGGCTTGCCTTGTGTGATTCTCCAAGTCAGCAAATGCAGGTACATATGTGTGAAGCAGACACCTGGATAAACACACATATAGATAAGCTAATGGTCATATTTAGGACAGGTATCAATCTAATTAGTAAGCTGAAGTAGTGAGTGGATTCAGGCAGTACAAAACCAGAGACGCAAAATAGAGGAGGCCCTTAGTGTTTGGTCCAGATAGTGGTTCAGTATATATTGTTATCAGAATCAGAACAACAAAGGAAGTAGAGTGAACAAATGTCCTAGGGTTACTTTTGCACTTTTTCTGTTGACATATTAAGATAACCAGAGTTAGTCAATCCCCTTGTTAATCTAATTTTTTTTTTTAAATCTTTGAGTCAGTCACTTGGGATCACTATCTTTTAAAAAAGCCATTTCCCCTGCTGATTTCTTCTTTCTAAATCCCTGAACTTTTGACTCTCTAACTTTTTCTTTCTCCGTTTTTTTCTTTTTAAATCTACTCACTTTGTTCATGCTTTCTTCTGCCCAGACCTTAGCTCTATTTTACATATTTTCAAACTTTATTTTAAAAATCATTCAGCTTTCTCTGTCACTGCCCCTGCCCCAAGAGCACTCTTGGCCCCGCAGCTCTGGCATGCCTCGGGTGTTGGAGAACTTTAGTCCTCCTTGTAATGAGTGGTCTTCATTTTAGCCACAACATGAAGAGCCAGATAAGCATGTCTGGTCATCTCGCTGGGCAAAAATGCAGAAATGTTTAACAAATCACTCAACCCTCTTAAGAGAATAAGAGGCAAGATAGTAAAATGGAAGTTTAAGAGTTATAGACTGAGGCAAACCCCCCAATGTATAGGTTAGACCAATTCTAATAGCAGATGATCAGTGCTGTCACTCAAAGGGTAATTTTGACGTCACACTATTACTGCAATGGGTTCTGATACGTTTGTACCTTCAGTCTATTGAGACCACAAATAATGATTATTACTGACTATTATTTGCCATGGACTCAGTGTCACCTGTCTGTAACAGTACCCAATTAAACTACTTTATTGATTCCTGTGGCTACAGAGCTCCTCACTACCAGCCCCAATATTCTGGGGTCCTGAATGAAAGACACATACACACAGCCTTTATATTTTTATATGTCTTAAACAGCTCAATGTCTGGGCCACTTCCTAACCTCCATGTGGCTAATCCACCCCACTTCAGTATTCCCGAGTTATTATTACTTGCTAAAATCTGTATTTAATCTTTGTTGCCCTAGACCCAGTAGTGCAGCCTTCTCGAGTTATGTTTCTCTGGCCCCTACGTGGTGGCTATGCTCTCTGTCCTGCACTGCCTAGGCATGATGTCTTGCTTCTCCTTCTCCTGGCATGGCAGATCTCTCTTTCTTCCTCCTTCCTGGGTCCCTTGCCCAGAAATCCTCAAAGTCCTGACTCAGTCTCCCTGCCCAGTCATTGGCCACCAGAAACTTTATTTATCAATCAAAACCAACTGGGGGCAGGGTTCCTGAAGTGTCTTACATGCAGACATGCATATACTCCTGCAATTTGGGGTACCCAGATTAACATAATGCAAGCAACATTATACCAAACCCACAACACCTGTCTTCTCAGGTTAGATACACAGATACATGGACAAACACACACACTTGCACACAGGGGTTAGGGGGCAAAATACAACCCCACCCACCGGAAAAAACACAGACCTGTACATGGATGGATAGATAGATGATGGATGGACAGATGGATGGATACCGAGATAGATGAACAAGTATATGAAGATGGATGATAGATAGATAGATAGATAGATAGATAGATAGATAGATAGATAGAT
>JANHMN010000016.1:25232370-25316872 GCA_030674055.1 Rhabdomys pumilio | reverse complement strand
GATAGATAGATAGATAGATAGATAGATAGATAGATAGATAGATAGATAGATGAGACCAAGAAGGTCACCATCATTAGATACTTACCATTAGAAATGATACAAAAAGAACTCATGTTCATCAACTTCCTGCCACATGAATAAGAAGAGGAACATTGCTAACAGTATTAGAATACAGTAATTGCTTAGTCATTCATGGAAACAAAAGAATTATTGTACACTGCTTAGTGAAGAAGTTTTAATAATAAACACAAAATGTATATGCTTCTGATATCAAAATAATTTATAATTCATATATAGTGAAAGATTTCATTGGTTTATCCACACGTTGAAATCACTTATAAAGAACATCTTTAAAACTCAATGGTTCTTCTTTGGGTGTTGGCAGAGGGTTCTAATCATATTTCAAGTTTTTAAAATGTCAATCAATGTTTCAAAATTCCTCAAGTGGCTACTTTGTATCCTCTACCTTTCGAGAAAAAAATGTGGTAGAGCCAATAGAAGGAGATCATGTGATTAATGCTTTAGGAACTTGGAGTTAAATTATGACTTTTGAGAGGCAGAAAAGAGTTAAAACAAAATTCAAAATACTGAATCCAAATCTGCACATAGATGATAGTACCTGTATGTATGTAGAGTACATGTATGTATGTAGATCTGCTCTGTTTCCTCTTTATGTATGGCAAGGAGTGTTTCTAGTGCCTGTATTACTCATTTATAAAGTAAATGTGAATTCAATTAATAAGTTATATTCATAGTCTCTCAAATTCTTGGTTTCAAGACACTGGGTTCACTAAATAAGCTAATTTAAAGACTAACTAAAGACAAAAAAGGACTAGACACTTTCCCCAAACAGAAATACATGTGGATAGAATTTGTACTAGTAAGATATTTTTCTCTGTGGAATACAAAAATATAACTGAGCACATATTTTAAAACATACACAATGGAAGAAATCAAACTAAATGTGTGTGTTTAACCTTTTCAACTTTCCAAAATATTGAATGCAAAAGATTGGGGATGACAGTCAAGTAGCTAAGTTAGAAGTTTTCACTTTGCATGTTATATTTATCCTTCTCTCTTCAGGACCTAAATGAAAACAGATGAATCCTTCATAAGGTATTTAACCATATATGTATACGGTTCCATTTAAACAAAATCTATTAAATGCCTGGCTATATTAATAGTTAATAATTAAACAATAAGTATGGGTAAATTAAACTATGTTTGTTAATGATTGGCTAAAGTTAGCTGGTTCTCTTCTCTTTTTTATACCCATCACTCCCTAAGACTAAAAAATATACAAAGAAAGTAAGCAAATGAGACATTTAGACATTATATTTTCTACTTATATTTGACTCATATACTTTAAAAAAAAACTGGTTTTTTTTAAATGAAAGAGAGGGTTGGGCATATAGCTTATGTTTAAACCAGAGTTCAGGAAGCAGTTCATGTGGATTTCTATGAGTTTAAGGCCAGTCTGGCAGGCACAGTGAGTTCCACTCCAGCAGGGCTGCAAAATGCAACTCTGTCTCAAAACACACACACACACACACACACACACACACACACACACACACACAAAGATGAAAATTAGAGACAGATGCCATATTTATGTCCTTTTATTTTATTTACTTGAAATTTCTATGCTAAGTAGCCAAGAAAAATATATTTAATTCCCAGTTGTCTTGAGTCTCAGAAAAGGTTTTGTGAGAATAATATACATTATAGAAGTTTATACAATGTCATATATTTATACCGGGTAAGGAAAAAAGATTGGATATACCCTAGTACATATAACATTAGAACTTCATCTGACTCAGTGCTATTTGCTCTACATTACACCTCAGACATTTTTTTTATATTTTCTCATAATTCTTGGTCAGTAGTTTGCATTATTATTATGTCAACTATTATAAACATAAAGGATTTACAAATTATTGCATTGAATTAATTGCATTTTTACATAATTTGATGAAAATATAAAATACACTGTAGTCTATCTTATACAATGAACAACTAAACAGTATCATGGAAATAAAACATTCTTGGAAAGTTTTCATAATATCACAGAAAAGAAAAACAAATCCTATCAATTACCATCAATGCACTTATTAAAATTTTGTGTGCAAGTGTGATTTGTTCATTTCTATGTATAAGAAATTTCTTATTTCTGCCAGAATTTTGAGAATTATATATGCTTAATAATCACAATATATAAAGAAGGCATATTCATACATCATGTGTGCATAGATACAGATAAATACACACACATACACAGCTGATTAGTATTGTATTGTTTCCTTCAGGGGATACTTTAAAAATGCCAATCTGACATATTTCTAAAGGTAAGAAATGGCAGCTGTAATTTGTGAAGATTGACAAGCAAGATAAATGCAATGGCATTAAACTAATGAGTCAGTCATCAGCACAGTAGACAGCTTTTTTTTTTTAAAAAAAAATTAGTTATTTTTGAAAACTAGATTCTTTGAATAACTACATATTGTGGTTAAAAAAAAGATCTCCTATGCAATAAATGATGTAATAGATGCTGTGGGCACAAGGCTGAAAAACAATTGCTCCTTACACCAGGGAGCTGCCTGGCTTGATGAGAATATTCCTGCTAATTGTTTAGCAATGTACTATGTATAAGACATGTACAACTCTTCAATATCCAACATACTGCCTTACAGAAACCATAACCTCAAAGAAGAATCATTAAGGGAAAGACATGCTAATATTTTGGTGAAGCAGATTGGTTGAGAAGTGAGATAAGCATGGAAATCCTCTTAAGGGTACTCACGTAACACATTAGCTCCTTTGATTTTATTTCCCTAGAAATGCATCTTATTGACAAATAAAAATAATGCCAGTGGTATGTTATTCTATCACTGTATGATTAGCATAAAAGTATCTCTAAACTTCTAGGACGGCAAAGACTGTCTTGCAGACTGAGAAGTCAATGCATGATCAATCACCTCAGTCAGGATTAGCTAGAGAAAAGGTTGCAGAACTAGAGAGCAATGGTTACCAACCAGAAGTGCTTTGTTCTTCAGGAGACAATTACCAAGGTCTAGGAATACTTTTAGCATCTAGTCTAGTTGGCATCTCTGTTGCTGTGAGAGTAAAACACAGATACACACAGACACAGACACAGACAGACACACACACACACACACACACACACACACACACACACACACACACACGACAGTGACAACATACTGAACACAGGTTTAATTTGTCCTGAAGACAAATATCACCAGGCCATCATGGTGAAGTAGAAGTATGACATTGAGTAATATACATAATAGTAGGATCAAGAAGATGGGAGCTTGCAAAGATAAATAAAAACAGGAAATGGAGAAAGCAAACTAGAAGGACTGTGAACTATAAAATCTCAAAGCCCACTCACAGTGACATACTTCCTTAAGGAAAGTCACAATTGCTAAGCATCTCTAGTAACCCACCAACTGTTGACAAAGTGATCAAATACCTGGGTCTTTGGGGGACATTTCTTACTCCAGCTACCAGGCACCAAGAGTGCGGGACATTCTACTGACAATGCAGCAAGATGAGCATGTCACCAACTATTCTACAATGTTCAATGTGCAGTGTAGCTTCCTATCGAAAAGAACCATCCAGCTCAAAACAGATACTGTGCTGAAGTTGCGAAACCTTGCATTACACTGTGCAGTTTCAAATATTATTATAACTTTTTCTGTTGGCTTTTAATACCTACTGTCCATGCTCTATGAATACTACAAAATAACAGAAAAACAAGAAGGAAGGAGCAGATCCAAGAAGAGAAATGGCATGAGAAAGATTATCATTCAGGGATAAACTAGAAGGCAATTGTTATCAACAATTGTAATCTCTATCAAAGAAACATGACTTTCAATACCAGATATAAAGTGGTTTGAGGAAGAAGCAGTGTGCATGTGCATGCCTTGACACCTTCTCTAGTTGTCTATCATTGATTTTACTGACATTATCTATGATATCAAACTCCACTTTCTTCAACCCTTCAACACGGCTTACAGCAGCAGCTCTTCATGAGACTCTAGGCCCCAGACTATTGTATATGACTGGTCAGGATGCAGCTAAGACTGAGCAGCTAACTAAGTTCTCAGCTTCTCTGTTATGCAGAGGAAATAACAAGCCACTATGGTGTAAGTCAATAACAAATCTCCTTTAGTACATATGTATCCATTCTACTCCTTCTGTTCCTATAGAGAACTCTGCCTGATTCTATTACCCAATGTCAACTTTATAAATAACAAATTGAGAATGCTTGTGCACAATCAGTTCTTGAGGATTGGAGTATTCTAAGTTTATCATGGTATTCAAGGTAACCAATTTCCTTATACTCATTGAATTTTGTGCACATGTAATTTAGCAAGAATCACAGCTTCCCTTTGAACTATTTAGCATGTACATTAGTTAAACTGAATGGTAAACTCTTTGATATAAAGATATATAGTAAAGGAAAGCATTCAGGTATTAAAATATGTGTTTGTGTATATTTGGTAGTTTTTGTAAATTTCTCCTTTTACACACTATTTTAAAGGGTGTTTAAATTTTATACATTTTTGCATTTTAGCTTCAGTCATTTTATATATATATATATATATATATATATATATATATATATATATATACTCAAGCCAAATAAATGGCTTTTGTGCATCCCTATGTGAAAATAATACAGGAGGAAGTATAACTTGCAAAATCTTCTCTTTATTACTTTTCTACTGCTATGAAAAGACCAAGGCAATTTATAAACAGAAATATTTAATTCAAGCACACTTAGAATTTCAGACATGAATCCATAACCATCATGGCAGAAAATATAGCAGCAGACAAGCAGGTATGGCACTAGAGCTTACATTCTGGTCTGCTAGTTGGAGGCAGAGAGAGAGAGCCTGGGACTAGTGTGGACTATTGAAACCTCCAAATCCACCCCAGTGGGGCACCCTCAACATGCTCACACCTTCTAACGTCCTTACAGAAACAGTCCCAATTACCAGAGACCAAACATTCAAATATAAAAGCCTACGGTCCATTCTAAACACTGGCAAAAGTGAGATTTGCTACACTAAAATCTAATTGTTCTCTGTTTTGTATTAATAAGTAAACCTATTTAATTGATTTTGTTTCATTTTCAGTCAAAGGTATTCAGCCAGTCAGTTAGTTCATTAGTTAGTTATTATTAGTTAGTCATTTCTTTATAATCAAATTAGGCAAATAACTAATTCTTCTTTTATATTATTAGGGAATTCTTACAGGGACCAGTTCTTCTTAGAAAGGAGTCCATTAGTGATTCATTCCTAAGTAAATTCTTTATGACTTAGAACATAGTTTTTGAGAGCAGAAATATTTAATAATCTCTTTTACTCCAAGACATGATAAGAGTGAAGATTTTTAACACTACAATAAGAAAGAGTAAAGCTTAAATATTGGTAAATTGTTTTGCTTCATCTAAAAAGATACCACAGTTATCTTTCTGAATCCTAACAAAATCACTACAAGTATAACTGATCCTAGTCACTTGCCCTGTCTACTCATGTAGATATTAGAGAAAAGATTTTAGATAGTTTATTTCTTTTACTTAAAGACAAATTATAAAATTTACTGCTAGATGTGTAAATGATTTTTCTCTGTGTGTACCTATATAGGTAAATATTCACATATATCTCAACAAATCATAATATCATCTATGCAGAGAAAATGATCTCCCTAAAATCATGACAGCAGGATAAATTAAACAAATTCTGATATTTTAGGCATAGAATACTGTTTTACAAAATTTTAAGGAGTAACATTGCTACTGAGATATCACATTGACTGCAAACAAATGCACAAGGAAGTTTTTAAGCCATATCTGGAGAATGCATTTGTTTGACACTTATTCAACCTTCTGGTTGTCTTTTAGCAGTTAAAAGTTGTGTTCGCTTAAGTAGACTCTGTAAATATGACTCAGTAAGAGTAGAAAAGAAAAAGCCGACCTTTTACTGAGCCAACTCAAACTCTAATCTGAGCTCAAAATGATAACTCAATAATATTTAACTTTAGGGGCTTAAATTACTTATTTAAAAGGTTTGTTGCAACTGGCAGCAAACATAACTGTGTGATTTGCTAGGGTAGAAACCTTAGAACAATGATATTTAAACTGACATTATCAAACAACTGGTAAGCCCAAAAGAGAAGGAACATTTCATTTTTATGATTAGTCATTTGGGAATGATTTTTTTATTTGACATTCAGAAATTATTTGTTCATTGGTTTCTTACTCAAAGAGAACTAGAAACAATTTTGAAAAACTATAATATCAGACAGAATCTCTTAGGTGGATAGGACACAATAATACAATAGAACTTGATGGTGTCAATGGCATATGTTTTAAGGTATTGGACTTTATAACTCTCTTGAAGCTATATCCTCTTGGATGGGAATAATGGATTTTGCCTTATAGTAAAAAACAAAGTACATTTTACTATACTACAGCCCCATTAAACCATACTGCATCAGTGTTAAATTCTGAATTTTAAAGGTAAAAAATGTATATGTTTTAACTGAATAACTCTGGACTTTTGGACATTTCCACCTAAAACTTGGCTTGAAATTTGTCAGCACAGATGATTTTTAATGGTTTAAACTACCTCTGGCTTTTCAAATGATGAAGTAACCAGGTTTTAAGCAATTAGTTCTAACCTGTTTTAGTTTAACAGTAGGACATTAGAGTAGAAGAAGAAAATTAGGCTAATTAACATTTTTCATTATTGATAGACATATATTTAGGACATAGAAGACTGGTAATGTTAATCTGAATGGATCTGAGTAAGTATCTTCTTTCTATGAATAAGATCTCAGTATGTATTTATAAACGATAAAACTGTAAAGCGAGAGTATCAAGACATGCCCCTTCTATCTTTTTTATAAATGAGTGAATGGTATTGCCACGAGAAAGTTAAGTCCTGCAGTTAATTTTAAAGTAAGCAATCATTTGCTAATTAAGGGGAAAATAAAGAGTTCAAATCATGGCATAGCCTACAAAATATATTCCATTGTAAAGTTTAGAACTCTCGATTGCCTTGATCTAGACGTTGCAGAAGTCGTTGGTGGCAGATTGCCAGTTTCCATTACCCTTACACAATATTAATCTTACGTGAGAGTTTTAAATTGCTATTAAGTACCAAAGCATACTCTGGGATATAATACCCATGTGCATTGCCTCCACCAACAAGAGCACTTAAGGACTGTTAATGAAGACATTGAAAAGAAGGCTACATATGGGGCCCACAAAATTCTAAATATCTGCTCATGTGTGACTATTCTGCATTTACTTACAGTTTGGGGGGGGGGGGGGGTAATTGTACTAACTGAGGTCTTATATTTCCTTTTTATTTAGATTTCAATTTATCGCTAGCACCAACATAGGCATGGAAAGACAGCTTTGGAGGGCAAGAGGTAATGAAAATTTACTTTTCCAAATACCTCCCTCCTGTCTAAATTTTCTCACATTTGAATAAGTGTAAGAGAACCTAAATTTAAAACCTTGCTAATTTAGAATTGAACAAAGAGTAATATGTTTTAATGAGTAGATTATAATCAAGTAAAATAATTTGAATTCATTGCAAGGGTTTACTCATTAAGAATATTTTAACTCTCTCACATGGGATGGGTCTCAAGTTGGGGCAGTCATGACACTGTGAATAATACAGGGCTATGCTTGCAGACAGGAACCAAGCATAGCTATCTCCTGAGAGGCTTCATCTAACAGTGGACAGAAACAGATATAGAGACCTACAGCCAAACATCAGAAGAAACTTGGGCAGTCATGTAGAAGAGTGGGAGATAGAATTGAGAAAGCCAAAGGGGTCAAGGACAGACCTACAGAGTCAACCTGGGCCCAGGGGGTCTCACAAAGACTAAACCACCAACCAAATGGCATCCAGGAGCTGGACTTAGGCCTTCTACACACTTGTAGCAGATGTGCAGTTTGGTCTTCATGTGGGTCCCCTAACAATTGGAGCAGAAACTATCTCTGATTGTGTTGCCTGCCATTGGATGCCCTTCTCCTAACTGGACCGCCTGGTTGGGCCTCATTTAGTCCTGATGGAACTAGATGTCCCAAAGTGGGGTAGTATGCAAGAGGGGCTTCTCCTTATCTGAAGAGAAAAAGAGGAGGAAATGAGAAGAGGAATTTTTAAAGGTAGGACTGGGAGGAGAGTAGGGAGTCTGCAATTGGGATTTAGAATGAATAAATAAATAAATAACATACAAATAAAAACATTTTAATCTTAATATTTACTATCATTGAGTTACATAAGTACTATACCCTCACCAGCTCCTTTGAGGAGGGATAATGATAAACCAGAACAGATTTGATCTGCTACTATTGCTTCCTAGAAACAACACTTCACTTGAATTTTGCATCCATCAAGTGTAAGTTGGCTAATCATTTTTAGAATTCCATTTCAGAATCCCTTGATTGCCACAGTGCTAATAGTGCCATGGAATGATTTTAAAGTAGAGGGGTGCAAGTATGAGAGGAGAAAGAGGGCAAATGACACATTCAAAGTTTGAGCTTTTAACAGTCAAGTATAATAATGAAAGTTAGAAAACAGAACAAGAGAAATATATACAATAACACGATCTCCCCCATTACTAGCCATGATAGAGAAGAAACAAAATCTTCAAGCTTGATAGCTTGGAAACAGTGGAATTTTGTTGTTGTTTTTGTTTGTTTGTTGACTTACAAAATTTATGGCTCTTTAGTTCCTAAGTTAAACAAGCTCACTTTGGAGATTTTCTGTATCTCTTCTTCTTTCATACATTCTCAGTAGGATAAGCAAATCGATTCAGGGAGAAGGAAAGGGATCGGTTAACACAAGAGATGTGGAACTATGAAGAGAGAGTTGAATGAAATGGAATTGAGAGTGCTGGCCATTTTAGATGTTCAGTCCACACTCTGCTCTTGATTGTCAGATCATGTTGGTTTCTCTAAAGAATCGTTTTTAATGTGAAATTATTAATCCATTCATTTAAATAATTTTTCTGAGAAACTATGTGCAGGTACTGTGCACGTCAAGGGTAGATAAGACCCAATCTTCATCTCTCAGGAGTGCACTGTAAAAATGAATAATATTGGATTGTATATCCTTTGTTACAATGTCAAATGCCAGAAGCCTATGACACAATTATCATCTGTCATAGAAACTGAGTATTATATAATCAAGCTATGTCATTGAGTGCATAGCCACTCCATGGTGCTCTTCTTCTGTGAAAAATTACATTTGTCAATGTTCATTGCCAGCTTTCAAAAGACAGAAAATACCGACATGCTGAAATTAATCCAAATTCATTCTAGAAATTATCTTATGTAGAATTAGGAGATGACGACATTAGTCAAGAAGATATAAAACCAGATGTGCCTGCAGGGCCTGCTTTATATTTTATTTTTTTTTTATTTTTACTTTTTTAGTTTTAACTGCTTAGCTGCTTCGCTGTAACATTTGTATATTATCTAAATAACATCTCAAAGGGAGCTAGAGATAGAACCTTGAAGTCTACTGATTGTACATGTGCGAGTTTGTGCTTTCAAAAGATGGTCCTTAAAAAACTCCCTGCTGGAAACTATTGTGTATATTGTAAAAGAGCTGTGGCTAAGTGCCAATTGAGCAGTACTGTGTACTTGCCATTTAAAAGAAGATTTCATACCACTTGATTATGTTAAATAGGAAGTGTTGGAAATTTATACAGAATTACATCAAAATGGCACCATAGTTATATGTTGAAAGAGCTGCAATGATTCTATCCCATAACTAATGTCAATCCTTCTAGTAGAAAGTTTAATGTGAGCCCATCACAGAATGTAATGCGTGACAAATACAGAAAACTCAGGAATGGTAAAGATGTAAGTATATGTTGTAATTGCTTCTAAATCCATGTTTGCAGAGCAACTGACCTCCATATATGCATGCATATTCTCCAATAACACAAATGGACATGTATTTGAATTTTCGAATATATAAAGTCAGGTCGAAGCCAATCAAATAGGCTCTATTGTATACTTTATACAGAATCAAATCTCCAAGCTCACTACTATGAGGTATCTTTTTATATATATAAAAAGATATATATATATATATATATATATATATATATATATATATATACTCTTCTGAAATTTGATGTTCTCATGAGCTTTGTGGGTTTCTTTCAAATCAGGAAACACATGAGTTTATCTTAAGACCTTGAGAAACTAATTACATTTTTCATAGTTATATGCTCTACTTCAGTAGTTATAAAGTATCCACATCTTAAGTGGAAAAAGTTGCCTTGATTCTCAAAAAACAATGGAAAATGAATTTGATTAGGACTACTGGTTCTGTGTATTTGTCTTTCTAAGAACCCATTAAATTAAAAATACCAGAAGACTTTGAAAGTGAGGAAGAAGTGGTGAGAAAGGAGTAATGCGGGTTACGAGCACAGAGATGAGTGCAGGCTTCCCAAGAACGGAGGAGGAAACCAGAGTCTAGATTTCACAGTAACTTTCATGATATGTAACATATATTGCTTCAGCTGCTTAGTTGTTGCCCAGTGAAAGAAGAATGTTTTGGAATAATGAGTCAGCCAGAAGGGAATGGAACCTGCGAGACCATTGCTCTTGTCTGTTCCTTACAGGTTATCAATATGAAGATCTAGCTTCTGAGAACTATTTTAAAAACAAAAAAGAAAAAAAATAGAATAGAGAAGGGATTCTTGAGTAAGTACAGGATATAAGAGGAAAATAAATATAATTTCACTTTGATTCGTAGTATCATCATGAAGTGTTAGAAGGGAGGAGAAAGTTATCTGTCTTTGCTCAAGAGACAATACTGCCGGCATGATTCATCTTCAAAACAAACCCTCCTTTTGTTAACCTGTTTGTGAAAATCCTACTTCATCCTGTAGCAAGTGTTGTACCTTAGTAAAGAAAAAACATGCTAATTCTTTACCTAAGTAAACGTAGATAAATTATATCATTCAAATGGACCAAGAGAAAAATATTAGCTATTATTTTCTAGAAGTGTATATTCCTAGATTATTTATAGCTGCATGAATTACATATAAACAGAAAATAATCTGTTTAATTTGTTATTTTTCTCAGATATAAATTATAGAAAACTAACAGGCATTTTTAGTATGTGAGACAAACTATTAAATACAATATAACATTCCATATTTCTCAAAAATTTTCAGAAAAATTCCTTCATATATTATCCAAAATTTCTTATTGTTTTAAGTGTGGTTCACTTTATATTTATTATCAGAGAATTGTCTATGTTTAAAATTTATTTATTTTTGAAATGTTATAATTGATAGCCACATAAGATAACTATAGATGAAGTTATTGAGCATAAAGTGGATTTTGTCTATATGTGTGTCTGTATACTCCCAGCATGCCTGGAGCCCATAGAGAACACAATATGGCATTGGATACCATGGAGACTGAACTGCAGAAAGTTTGGAGCTGTAATGTGCATGCTAGAAATTAAACCTCGGTCCTCTGGAAGAGAAGCAATTGTCCTTTACCACCGTGCCATCTCTCTAGTCCTTCAATATAGTTTTAATAGTAGATTTTCTGCGATTTTATTTTGATCATAGCATGTGTGCAATTTTATATAATTTTATTGAAAATTCTAATAGACATTTTTTTATGTGTGCGAAGAATATGCGAAATTTTAATTTTGAATCACGGTATTTGGAGTGGTATTTACAATTACAGAGTTCTCATAGATTTTACATGTACTTTTTAATCTTTTTTATTATAACTGCTGAATTATTCAAATGTATACATGTGAGGGCTGGATAGATTGGTCAGCAAAGACTTTGAGTTCAATTTTCAGTAACCACATGGTAGCGTGCTACCACTATAACAGGATATGATGCTTTCTTATGGCATATAGGTGTACATGCAGATATAGCATTCATACATTAACATAAAATAAGGAAAATAAAAAATAAATACAAATTCTAATATATTTGTAATTCTAATATATAGCAAATGTTATCAGCTACTTCTACATTTCAATTACAGTTTGATTTGTTGCATTTCAAATAAAATAAAAATGTTTCTTGACTTTGACAGCTATTGAAGGATAAAAAGTATTTGCCTTAATTTTTTTCATTGCTATGACAAATATTTGTCATTTGTTAAAAATTTGTATTTCATAACCTGCCAACCTCATGGGACCAAAGAGAGCTATGAATATCACCTAACACAAAGCTGTATATGAACTTAAAATATTAGTTTGTGTGTGTGTGTGTGTGTGTGTGTGTGTGTGTGTGAGAGAGAGAGAGAGAGAGAGAGAGACAGAGACAGAGAGAACAATACAGAGAAAGAACGAATTTTTTAAATTTATTTTTATTGAATATTTTCTTTATTTGCACTTCAAATGTTATTCCCTTTCTTGGTTTTCCCTCTGGAAAACCATATCCCAACCCCCTCTCCCTGCTTCTATGAGGGTGCTCCTACACCCACACACTTCTGCTTCCTCACCCTGGTATTCCTCTATCCTGGGGCCCTTCACAGGGTCAACGGCCTCTCCTCCCATTGATGACCAGCAAGGCCATCCTCTTCAGCATATGCAGCTGGAGCCATGGGTTGCTATGGTTGATGGGTTGCTATTGGTTGATGGTTTAGTTCCTATGAGGTCTGAGGTTGGTTGATATTGTTGTTCTTCCTATAGAGTTGCAAACCCCTTCAGCTCCTTCACTCCTTTCTCGAACTCCCCCATTGGGGACCCCGTGCTCAGTCCAATGGTTGGCTTCCAGCATCCACCTCTGTATTTGTCAGGCTCTGGTGGAGACTCTCAGGAGACATCCATATCAAGTTCCTGTCAGTACTTCTTGGCATTGACAATAGTTTCTGGGTTGAGTGACTATGTATTGGGTGGATTCCTAGGTGTGGCAGTCTCTGGATGGCCTTTCCTTCCAACTCTGCTCCACACTTTGTCTTCATATTTCCTCCCTTGAGTATTTTGTTCCTCCATCTAAGAAGGACTAACACATCCACACTTCAGTCTTCCTTCTTCTTGAGCTTCATGTGGTCTGTGAATTGTATCTTGGGTATTATGAGCTTTTGGGCTAACATCCACTTATCAGTGAGTGCATACCACCTGTGTTCTTTTGTGATTGGGTTACCTCACTCAGGATAATATTTTCTAGTTCTGTCTATTTGTCTAAGAATTTCATGAATTCATTGTTTTAATAGCTCCATTGTGTAAATGTACCACATTTTTTTGTATCCATTCCTCTGTTGAACGACATCTGGGTTCTTTCCAGCTTATGGCTATTATAAACAAGGTTGCTATGAACTCATTGGAGCATGTGTCCTTGTTATATGTTGGAGCATCTTTTGGGTATATGCCCAGGAGCGGAATAGCTGGGTCCTCAGGTAGTACTATGTTCAGTTTTCTAAGGAACCACCAGACTGATTTCCAGAGTCCCTGTACCAGCATGTAATCCCACCAACAGTGGAGAATTGTTTCTCCTCTTTTTCCACATCCTCGCCAGAATCTGCTGTCACCTGAGTTTTTGATCTTAGCCACTCTGACTGGCATGAGGTGGAATCTCAGGGTTGTTCTGATTTGCATTTCCCTGATGACTAAGGATGTTGAATATTTCTTTAGGTGCTTCTCATCGATTTGATATTCCTTGGTTGAGAATTCTTTGTTTAGCTCTGTGCCCCATTATTAATAGGGTTAGTTGATTCTCTGGAGTCTAACTTCTTGAGTTATTTGTATATATTGGATATTAGCCCTCTACCGGATATAGGATTAATAATGATCTTTTCCCAATCTGTTGGTTGCTGTTTTGTCCTATTGGCAGTGTCCTTACAAAAACTTTACAACATTTCCCTCAACAGCCAGCATAATTGGGACCCCCACAAAGAGATTTCTTTGATATAAGTTGATTGCATGACAGTTGAGCTTCAGCTTTATCATCATATTACAAGGTTGCGTGTCCATGAAAGATGTATTTCAGCTCATAGTTTCAGTCATCTCACTTTTGAAGCCTTGGGAGAAGCAAAAGACCATTGTTGAAGAGCACAGTGGACAGAGTTACTCCTCTCATGACATCTCAGAAACAAAGAGAAAGAGGGTGGGTAAAAATAAAGTGTTGAGAATTGAATGTCTTCTTGCTACATACCCAAGGGTCTACTTTTTTTCAACTAGGCACCACTTTCTATCTCTTACCAACCCTAATAATGTCACCAACTATATAGCCTTAGTAATGGACACTGATCTGGTAGAATTAGTTAAAATAAGCACCTTTCTTCCACTAAATTTTTTTCACTCATGGTAAATATAAAGCAAACTAGGATAGTATCTTAAGCCATAGTAAGCTTATTGAGACTCATGCTATATTTAGCAAAGTAAAAAGTATAAATATTATACAATAAAGATAAATAGTATCATTGTAAATGCTTTAAAATATAACAAGAATTGAAACCCACTTTAAATAGTAGTCCTGGGATTTTAGGAAAATTGCTTTTAATGTGGATAGATGGTTTCAAAATCTGGAATAAATGGGTAACAAAAAATACCCACAGAAATGGGATATGCAGTAATTCATATAAGAGATAGTAAAGTTTTGAGTTTGGATAATCTTAATAAATAATAATAGCAGAAAACAAATTGTAAAATAATCAAGAAATAGAATTCAGAGGCTTGTGACTGACTGAGCGATACAGACTATATATTCTTTATTTAAAATACTTGGAATTTGTGTGTTTCAACTCTTTATTTCCCTATTTCAGAACACTTGTACACACATGATGAACTATTGTAGGAAGGAGGCCCAATTACAACCCTGAAATTCATTCATGCTTAATATATGCTATACAGACCATCTGATGGCAACTTTGTACATGGTTGTTAAGAGTCTTGTGCATGAAACAAGCATGAACTTTGTTACATTGTACACTGAGCTATCAAACCTATTTGATTAGAAATATCAACATTTCTAATAAAAAAATCAGATTTTCAGATTAGAAATGTTGAATATGTGTGAGAAAAATCTATTCTGAGCTCAGAAAGTTTCTTCTATAGTTTGAATAGGAAATTTGCCTTGATGCGTCATGTGTGGAATGCGTGCTTTCCAACTGGAGGCACTAATTTGAAATGTGGTGAAAACTACAGGAGGTGGAACCTGACTAGAGGAAGTAGGTCACTTGAGAAACACCTGTGAAGATGATTTCTCAGCCCCATTCTCTACGCTGTGATCTGTCTACTGTGAGAGGTCAAAGACTTCCTACACCAGTGATCTTGATGTCTCTTGGTCTTCCCAAGTGCTTGAGGTCAATCAACCATGTCCAACCTGTCTAAAATACGAGCTATTTCCACCTCATTGTTCATGTTAGGTATTTTTGTCATTGTCACCAGAATCATAATCAAAACATTTCTAACTGGTTCTGAGTAGGCTGAATATAAAAGGCATGCTTTACATAAGCATGGATGTTCTATGATCACTTGAATATATGCATTTATACAAATATATATATGTATATATATATTTATATATATATATATATATATATATATATATATATATATATATCCAAAATTACATATAGGGTAAAATCATCAAGAAGATAAATTAAACTCAGGCAAATGAGTAAGATGTCTTCAAGATAGTATGTTTAGAGAAGAGGTCAGAAAGCATATTAGAGAGACAGGGACTCAGTAGTGCCTTAAAGGTACTGGGAGCAATCCACCTAAACCCACAGGAAAAATATTCAGCCAGTGAACCAAATAAAGGTGACATATGGATAGCACCACACAAGATTCTTCGTGGCCATTGAGTACGCAGTGGGAATGTGAAAGAGCCCATTTGGGGCAGTGTCACCTGCAGTCAGTCAGGGAACATGCTGCCTCAAGGGTGTGTCCTGTAGGTATACTGACACATTTGTGAAGGCCACTCTTTCAATGGGAAAGGGGAAATAAATTTATAAGTCTTTGACTTAATTTTTCTTCTGAATTATTTTAAAGTAATAAATTAATTTGACTACAGTTGTTGAGTTGTTTATTTTTTCATCTTCTATATATTTATTGATGTTTCTACCTTTTTAATATTTTTCAAAAAAATGTCATGGAGCCAGAAAGATGGCACCACAGGTGAGGGTATTTGCCAACAGGCTTGATAACCTTTGTTTCATTTCCAGGACTCATATAAGAAAGGACAGGATCTCACAAGTTGCCCTCTGACCTCCACATATGCTAAACAAACAAACCAACCATCAAACAAGTAGTTTAATGATCTTGGGATCTACAAGTCTCTCTCCATTGGGTCCACAATTCCAAAGATATTTCTATGATAATACTAACACATTTGCCTTGTTTTATACTTGTGCCTTTATGAATTTATTGTAGCATTTTTCAGATGCTATATACCATGCTGATGCTATTATTTCAAGGCCTGAAGGATATGTGTATTTGTATTTCTTTCATGTGTCTAATATTGGTATTAACTTGTGGAACCCACACAAGCCAAAGTCCTGCTAATTCCTTAGTGGTGTTTTGTTGTTTTTGTTGTTATTTTGTTTTTTCTTTATTTTTTTGTTGTTGTTGCTGTGGTGGCAGTTGTTGTGGGTGTTGTTTTTGTCTTGGCATGCTCTTCATTGTTGGGATTATAGGGTTCACAGATGATTGAAAAGACAGTAGCTCCAAAGGAGGCAATCCAGCCTGGTTCTGGACTTTTTGTCTGTTTGTCTTTGTTTTCTTGTTTACTTTGTAATAAATTTTTATCCTTTTATAGTATGATCTTATTCTAAACACATTTTACGTGTGGTTTTATTTTAGGAAGGTTTTACAGTAATAGACTTCATCATAACTATTTTGAAATGCCTTGAGTATTAGTTATCCCTCCCAGCATCTACACTGCCCTCTCAGCTCCCCACCTCACTTGACCATTTCAGTACCATTATTCCCCAGGGAACAAAAGAAACCATCAGTCTTACCCATCTGTGAACTCGACCAGCTACAATGATGATTGGGCTGACAAATTATTCCGATTGGTGCACTAGTGGCATGAACATCACGAACGGGAACAACCACAATCTAATTGGATTTATGTTCTATTCTCCTACACCACAAGATGAAACATGAGGAACCTAGCACCATTACCAGATCAAGAAACTCTAGCTAGACAATTCAAAGTACAAAAGGAGAATATGCAATTCTTTGTCCTTAAAAGCCAATTTTATCTATGTATCTATGTATCTCTTTATGAATATATATATGTATATATATATATACATCTATCTATCTATCATATCTATCTATCTATCTATCTATCTATCTATCTATTTATCTATGTATCTATCACCTACCTATTTGTCTATTCTTCTCTCATATAATACATCCTGGTCACAGCTCCCCTTTCCTCCACTACTCTCAGTCTCCACACCTTCTCCCTCCCCCAGATCCACTTCTCCTCCATTTCTCTTCAGAAAAGAACAAGCCTACCATAGATATCAACTAAGCATCACATTACAAGTTACAATAAGACTAGGGACATACCCTATCCAAGGTTGTATAAGGCAATCCAGTAGAAGGAAAATGCTTCCAAGAGCAAGCAAAAGAGTCAAAGACAGTTTTCACTCCTACTGTTAGGAGTTTCCTAAGAACAACTAAGTTCCACAGCCATAGTGTATAGGCAGAAGACCTACCTCAAACTCATACAGGGTAGGTGATTGCTGCTTCAGTCTGTGCTAGTCCCTATGAACCCTGCTTACTTGATTCTGTGGGCCACGATCTCCTGGTATCTTTTATCCTTCTGATTCCTAGAATCCTTCCTCTCCTCCGAGTAGGTTCCTGAGCTTTGCCTCATATTTGATTAGAGGTCTATGCATCTTCTCTGGCAGCTGCCAGAGGAACCCTATCTGATGACAACTGGACATCAATTTATGAATATAGCAGAATATCATTAGGAATCCTTTCATTGGTTCTGTTTTTGTTTTCTTCGGTTTGTTGTTGGTGGTGGTGGTAGTGAGATTTTTTGTTTTGTTTTAATTTGGTTTGGTTTGGTTTGTTTTTTGTGTGTGTTTTGCTTTTGTTTTTGCCAATTGTATTTGGTTCTATCCTAGGTCTCTGGGTTATCTAGCCTCTGGTTCCTGGTCATCCTGGTACTGTAAGGTGTGAGCTTACAGTAAGGCATTAAGTTGAACCAGTCACTTGTTGGCCACTACTACAAATTCAGTGCCACAGTTAACCCAGCACATACTGGAGGCAGAACAAATTATAGGTTACAGGTTTTGTGGTTGGGATGCTGTCCTAGTCTGACCACGAGAAGCCGTGACTGATTACAGAAGAAGGCCATTTCAGGCTCTATCTCTGCCATTGCTAGGAGTCTTCACTAAGTTCACTCTTGTCTTTTCTGCCAGTGAATTCAAGGCTATTTTCCACCTTCTCTTCTATCATGCTTAGTATATCTGGTTTTATATCGAGGTCTTTGATTCACTTGAACTTGAGTTTTATTCAGAAAAATTTATGGCTGTATTTGCATTTTTGAGTTAGACCAGCAACATTTATTGGAGATACTTTCTTTTTTTCATTGTATATTTCTGGCTTCTTTATAAAATATCAGGTGTCCATGGGTCTGCAGATTTATATCTGGGTCTTCCATTTAACTTCATTTATTAACCTGTCTGTTCTATGCCAATATCTTGAAATTTTTACTCCTATGGCTCTGTAGTATAGCTTGAAGTCAGAGATTAGTGATACTTCCAAAAGTTATTTTATTTTACAGGATTGTTTTAACTACCTTGAGTTTTTTGTTTTTCCATATAAAGTTGAAGTTTGTT
Organism: Rhabdomys pumilio; assembly: GCA_030674055.1. Classification (NCBI taxonomy): domain Eukaryota; kingdom Metazoa; phylum Chordata; class Mammalia; order Rodentia; family Muridae; genus Rhabdomys; species Rhabdomys pumilio. Next base: position 25,298,022 of record JANHMN010000016.1, on the reverse strand, counting down.
CTTTCAAAGTATTTAAAGAATTGTGTTGGAATTTTAATGGAGATTGTATTGAATCAGTATTTTGCTTTTAGTGAGATAGCCATTTTTTACTAAATTAATCTTACCAACCCATGAGCATGAAAGATCTTTTCATTTTCTGATATCTCCTTCAGTTTATTTCTTCAAAAGCTTGAATATTTTTCATACAGGACTTTAAATTGTTTGTACAGAGTTATTGTAGATATTTTATATTATTTGAAGATGTTGTGAATGGTGTTGTTTCCTTTATTTCTTTCTCAGCTCATTTTCTGTTTGTATATAGGAGAGCTACTGATTTTTTATAATTATTTAATCTTGTATTCAGTCACATTGCTAAGGGATTTTGTCAACTGTAGGAGTTTACTGGTAGAATTTTTGGAATTGCTTATGTACACTACCATATAATCTAAAAATAATGATACTTTGCTTTTTCCTTTCTGATTTTTTTAGCCCCTTGATCTTCTTCAATTGTGCTATTGCCATAGCTAGAATGTTACATACTTTACGGAATAAATATGGAAAGAGTAGACTGCCTTCTCTTGTTTCTGATTTTAGTGGAACTGCTTTGTGTTTCTCTCCATTTAGTTTGATATTAACTATAGGCTTTCTGTAAATTGCCTTTGTTATGTTTAGGTATGTCACTTTTATTTCTTATTTCTTCAAAACTTTTACCATGGTGTTGAATTATGTCACAAGATTTTTCTGCATCTAATAAAATGATCAATTTTTTTCTTGCATCTATGTTTATGAGGAATTTATTCTATAATTCTATGTCTTTGCTAAAACTTTGTGTGATTTGGATATCATGGTGACTGTAGCTACATTAAATGAATTTGCCAATGTTCTTTTTAATTCTATTTTTTTGGAATAATTTGAGGAGTATTGCTATTAGCTTTCCTTTGAAAGCCTGGTAGAATTCTGTGCTAAAACCATCTGGCCTTGAAGTTATTTTGGGGGTGGGAGACATTATCTGACTGCTTTTATTTTCTTATGATAGGTCTTTTGTGTTTGGCTCAAATGCTCTGTAGACATCTCTTCGATCCATTGCTTCATAATGTCTGTTACTTACAATATTTTCCATTTTAAGTTTTGTTTGATGACCTGTTCATTGGTGAGAATGTGGTACTGAAGTCTCCCACTGGTCATGAACAGGTTAAGAGAGGGAGAGAGGAGAATGGGGGGAGGTAAGGAGCAGGAGCAAGAGAAAAAAACAAGAGCCCAATCCTTTACTCTTTAGTAACATCTGTCTTTGACATTGAGTTTTGTTCTTTGTATACAACAGAAGAATGTATCCTGTTTTTATATTCATTCTGTTATTCTTTGTCTTTTTATGAGGAAATTGAGTCCATTGAAACTGAGAGTTATTAATGACAAGTGGTTATTAATACCTAATATGTTGTTGTGTTGGTGGAGATGGTGATGGTACTGTTTGTGTATATGCATGTGTGCATGTGTGTGTGTGCATGAGAGAGAGGGAGAGAGAGAGAGATAGAGAGATAGAGAGAGAGAGAGAGAGAGAGAGAGAGAGAGAGAGAGAGAGAGAGAGCTTCCTTTCCTTTGGTTTTGCTGGTATGAGTTTCATAGGTGTTGCTAACCTCCTTGGGTTGAAGTTTCTCTCTAATACCTTCTGTGAGACTAAATTTGTAAAATAAAAATAGATGCATTATCAATGATAAGCTCAATTCCTCTTATACATGTGCATTTCAGTTTTGTAAATTTAATTGTAGGTTATAATTATTGTTTTGTTGTGTTACAATATTTCTACTTTATTTGTTCTTTAGTGTATTCATAACTATATATTTTATACATTTTTTTCAATTTCAGCTTTTCTTATAGAATAATGGGTTCTGTATCTTAATAAATAAAATTAAATGTTATGAACAATTGAATGTTTGAAAAAATTTAAAATGATATATGTATTATAAAATTGTTGTACATATAATGATTAAAATATAAGATTGCTTTACTCTATACCCAGAATGAATGGTTTCATGCCTTTTGAGTTCTGACATGATCTGGAAATCTGATAAAACCATTTCTTTTTCTACTTAAAGTATCATAGACTAAATTATGTTAGCTAAAATTTATATATTAAATATTTAACTCCCAGTACTTCTGAACCTAACTATAGTTTTGCTAAGGTTTATATGAAGTAGCTAAAGAAATGTGATAATGATCAAATTAGTTTTGTTTTAATATATTGGTGGCCTTATCAGAAAAGGCTTTATGACACAGATGTGTATAAGAAAACCAGACAGAAGCCACATGCAAACTAAATGAAAATGGCCACCTGTAAACTAAAGAAAACATCTAGAAAAGCGAGGAACTGACAGCACTATAGTATTACACTCATTTGTGGTAGTTTGCATGAAATTCCAAAAAAATTGTGCTCATATTGTTAATCAAGTGATTAATCTTCATACAAGTATTTAAGCAGTGTTTCTCAAAAAGATCACAGAATCTTGTCACTTTGTGCTTATGACTTTGTATTATGAATCATTGGACTATAGTCCATTATATTTAAAGGAAAGAAACTGATAGCAAAATAATTTATGAAAATAATAAGTGGCAGCTCTATTTATCAGAGATCTTTTTTATTTATTTACATGCTAGTCTTTGCCCCTCCCTCTCAAGTCCCATTAAAATGTACTTTCTTTTGTGAGTCACTAAGATTGGGTAATAACATGTTTCTGTTTTATAGAGTACACTTAGCCCTTTCCTTTGGACTAGGAAACCAAATAGATATCTTTAAAACTAGCTTAAGTTAGTTTTAAAATTAGTTTAAATGCTTGTTGCAGAATAGAATCTTTCAATCTTTAAGTGTGGAAATTTCTCCAGAATCTCCAGTCTCCCAGCCAAAAGGCATTTGCCTCCTGCTTGTCTCTATGGCCAATTTAGATGGAAGATTTTTCTTATTGTCCTAATAGGTCTAATCCATTCCTCAAAAATACTAATTGGCAATGAGTGCAATTTCATTCTTTTGTGTTTCACATTTTGAATATTCTCTCTCATCTTTTTATTTCTTTGTCTTTACGCTCTGTATTCTGAATAAGTTTCTCGAGATTTCCTTAATCATTGACTTAATTTTATGTAGTGTCGATTTTGGTCTCTTTGTTAAGAAAGCTGATACGAATGCAAATATTTTATTTCAGCTTCCTTACAATGGTTCTGCGTTTCATCCTGCTCTCTTTTACATCTGCCTGCTATTCATTCAGCATGCCTTTCATCTAAGATGATTTTGTCTTATTTAATGTTTCGTCTCTTCCTTCAGTGTTCATGGGCCTCCTTTTAATAATGAGTACAAGATTTGTCTCTCTAGAACACTTCTTCTTGCTGCAGCACATCCTTCAACTGTTTATTTTCATCTCATTCCAATTCATTATTATTCCACTTACCATATGATGCAGAGTCTTTCCATAGCATTTCTGGTGATTATGTACAAATGTCTTTCAGAATAGGCATGTATCAGTATTATGAGAGAGGACATTTGTGTGTCTCATACTCTCTTTAAGATGACTAGTTGAGTTGCTTTGTCAGTTTTCAGAGAGAAGGCTGGTTGTCCTCACTGGTTCTTCAAGTACTACTCATGTTGGCTTTACATTAAGTCAGGAGGCTGATCATTTGCCCTCATATACTTAGAGTATTCAGTTATTGACCATTTGACACTGATAACTGGTAATTACTGAGTAAACGCTTTGCCTCAGCTACCATTCTAAGTACCTTAAATAATTTCAAATATTCAAGACTTCAAAAGTATATTGGGAGACTATGGTACAGGGAAATAAAGTAACTTGCCCAAAGACATGTAATTGACTTAGATACTAAACCTAGGCCCTTGAACATTCTGTAATATAGTCTCTCCTGGGTGCTAAAGATTATGGGAGGGGCTTCCTTCATCCACAATCTGATGCTCTCATCAAACAAATTTCTAATAGTCCACTGATTATTTCAAAGAGTTTGGTGCTCCCTCTGCTGCTTGGAAAAACAACTTTTGAGAGCATTGCTTGTAAATATGTTTTTTTTACAAGTTTCCCTGATAAATGACTACACTAGTACAAGAGCTAAATGCCTAGTCCAAAAGCAATTCTACCCTGACGAGGCTTTTTTGTGTTTAACTCTATGATGCTCCTTAAAACAACCTCCAAACAGGTATTTTTAAAAGCTGATCGGAATGAGATACTAGTGTGTAATTATTCTGTCCTGCTCAGAAAGTAGTTTTCGCATAGTGAAGAGATGTGCAGAATCTTCTCTGTTAAGACATCAAGTTTTTGACACAAACACACAGTGGGATTGGATGGAAATGTCCCTCTTTGTTCCTGCCTGGCCCTTATAATCTGCCTTAGGGCTCCTTTACTTTGGTCATGGAAATTCCTCCTGGGGTCACACAGACTGTAAAGAATATGCCTCGGTACCTGCACTATAGAAACGGTGCTGGTTTTGTGCATTTGCATAGACATATGAAAAGGAAAGTTTGATCATATATTTTATACGAATTGGAGAGCTATATTCTTTTGGCCTCACATTTTGGAGGGTCAAAAACCAGAATCACGAAGGGAAATGTGCCAAGGTTAGAATATAAATTAGGCAAAATCAAGATTGATCGTGTAAATAAAACATTTAAATCTAGAGCTATAAATGCGTCAAAAGAAATTGAGTAAAAAAAAAAAAAAAAAAACAAAAAAAAAAACCAAAACACTGGACATGCTAGCAAGCTAAAACCAGCCACTGGATTTGAAAAAGATCTACTGAATTTGTCATTTACTGAAAATACAATGTTTTCCCTCCTATCTTTGGCTGCTTTCATGACTAGCAAGGAGTTTCCAAGGCCAAATGATCTTAACTAATCTATTATCAGTATTAATACTCAAGGCAAAAATTAATGTAAACGCCATCAGAATGTTCTTCCTCACAAGTCCTAAGGACTAGTCCTAGGGACCATCCTAGGAAGAAGCCTCAGTCAGATGGACAAAGTTGCCTGTGTTTGACTGATTTTTGGACTTTTACTAAATAAGATTAGGTTATCATTGAGATCTTAATACATATTTTATGAAGTGTCCAAATGTTCTATCGTGCATGGGTGAGAAAACAAACAGACAAGGAGTAGATGTTGGAACCTTGAGCAGCAATGGTATATGATAATATCTGGGCCTTTAAACAATGGGAGTTGGGGGCTGCTTGCCCCCTCCTCACTCTTTTTGCTTTTTTGACTTCTTTATCTTGTTCTGTTCTCTTGCTCCTTTGTCCTCTCTTCCCACTCCACTCTCTGCTCTCTCTCCAGATGCTCATGGCTGGCCTCTGTGCTCTCTCTCTCTCTCTCTCTCTCTCTCTCCCTCTCTCTCTCTCTCTCTCTCTCCTTTTCTCTGTCTCTACTACCCTCTCAACTCCCCTCCCCATCCCCTGAATAGACTCTATTCTATAGTAAATAATAATGGGAATTGTAGTCTGTGAGAAATTTAGTGCTTATATCACCATAAAGTGTGAAATAATAAGTGTGCCTGGTTATTGCTAAACATAGTGAATTCCTGTTCAGTCATTGTGTAGGGTTGTTTCCATTCAATACACACAGTTTTTTTTTTTTAAAAAAAGCATCTGTTTTTGTTTTTCTTTAAATATGTCAATTATCTATTATAGTATTGGTGATAATTTTACTTGTATCATGAAATTCATACTAGTTTCACCATGTATCTTGAGTGTACATTTCTTCAAAGTAACAACCACACGTATAATAAATATCTAGTAACTGACAAATGCAAATTTTAATACTATATATCAAATGGGAAAGTTATATTACAATGGATTTAAGGAACTCTAATCTTTACCAATAAAAGTCCCCCATTTCTATGAAATTACATAGTACATTTTATTTTTCATCTGAAGTTAGAGTTAAATATTCTAGTTATAATCAAGCTTTGAAGGTCATTGCAAATTTTTGTATTTTTACTAAATTTACCTTAAGAATTTTTGTTTAAAAAATAATTTAGCGCATTACTTCTTACTCCAGAGAGCTAAAGAACATGAATCAATAGCACTATCAGTGTTGGGGGGCTGAAGATATGGCTGAACACTTGAGAGTACAGATCGCTTTTGCAGATGACTGACCTCCTAATACCACTTCTTAGTGCCCAGATAGTTCATAATTTCTTTTTTATCATTATCATTATTATTATTATTATTATTATTATTATTATTATTATTATATTAACAATCCAGCTATTGCCCCCATTCAGGTCTCCTCCCACAGTTCCTCATCTCATTCCTCCTCTCTCCTGTCTCCAAGAGGATGCTCCCACACTACCAGGCTTTCCTCCTCCCTGGGGCCTAAAATCCCTTGAAGATTAGGTCCATCTTCTCCCACTGAGGCCAGACCAGGCAGTCTTCTGCTATATATTTGTCCAGCTTCTAGGACCTGTATACTGCCTGGTTGGTGGCTCAGTGTCGATGAGCTCCCAGATTAGTTGAAACTGCTGGTCTTCCTATGGGGTTGCCCTCCTTTTCAGTTTCTTCCTTTATTCTCCTAATTCAAACATAGTCCTCAATTTCAGTCCAATGGTTGGGTGTACCTATGTCTGTCTCACTTAGCTGCTGGTAGGGCCTCTCAAAAGACAGCCATGCTGGGCTCTTGTCTCTGTAGTATAGCTTGAGGTCAGGGATGGTGATTCCCTGAGAAGTTCTTTTATTGTTAAGAATTGTTTTCGTTATTCTGTTTTTTTTTTTTTTTTCAGATGAATTTGAGAATTGCACTTTTCAGGTCTTTGAAAAAGTGTGTTGGAATCTTGGGGATTGCATTGAATCTGTAGATTGTATTTGGTAGGGTAGCCATTTTTGCTATCTTAATCCTAGCAATCCATGAGTATGGTAGATCTTTTCTTCTTTCTCCTTCTGAGGTCTTTCTTTATTTCTTTTTAAAAGGATTTGAAGTTCTTGTGGTACAGATCTTTCAGTTGCTTGGTAAGAGTTACACCTAGATATTTTATACTATTTGTGGCTATTGAGAAGGGTGTTGTTTTCCTAATAATTTTTTCAGCCTCTTTATTAGTTATATAAAGGAAGGCTATTGATTTGCTTGAGTTAATTTTATATCCAGCTACTTTGCTGAATTTATTTATCAGTTGTAGAAGTTCTCTAGTAGAATTTTTGGGATAGCCTGTGTGTACTATCATATCATTTGCAAATAGTGACACCTTGACTTCTTTTCCAATTTGAATTCCCTCAGTCTCATTTTGTTGTCTTAATGCTCTAGCTAGAACTTTGAATACTATATTGAATATATAGGGAGAGTAGGTAGCCTTGTCTTGTCCGCGATTTTAGTAGGATTGCTTCAAGAATCTCTCCATTTAATTTGATATTGACCTTTGGTTTGCTGTATATTGCTTTTTATTATGTTTAGGTAAGAGTCTTGAATTCTTGATCTCTCCAATACTTTTAACATGTAGTGGTGTATTTGGTCAAATGCATTTTCAACATCTAAAGAGATTATCATGTGTTTTATTTCCCTTTGAGTTTGTTTATATAGTGGATTGCATTAATAGATTTTTGTATTTTAAACCCTGCACCCCTGAGCTGAAGCCTACTTGATTGTGGATAGTGATGGTTTTCAGGTGTTCTTGGATTCAGTTTGAGAGAATTTTGTTGAATATTTTTGCATAGGTATTCATAAATGAGATTGGTGTAAAGTTCTCTTTCTTTCTTGTGTCTTTGTGTGTTATAGGTATCAGAGTTATTATGGCTTTATAGAATGAATTAGGTAGCATTCCTTCTGTTTCTACTTAATCGAATAGTTTGAGGAGTGTTTGGATGAGCACTTCTTTGAAGGTCTGGTAGAATTCTGAACTAAGGCCATCTGACCTGGGCTTTTTTTTTTTTTTTTTTTTTTTTTTTTTTTTTTTTTTTTTTTTTTTATGGGATGCTTTTAATGACTTCTTTTAAATATTTAGGGAATATGGAACTGTTTAGATAGTTTACCTGTTCTTGATTTAACTTTGTTATGTGGTATCTGTTTAAAAACTCATCAGTTTTATCTAGACTTTCCAGTTTTGTTGAGTAAAGGCTTTTGTAGTAAGATCTGATTTTTTTAAAAATTTCCTCAGTTTCTGTTTTTATGTCTCCCTTTTAATTTCTGATTTTGTTAATTTGGATACTGTCTCTGTGTCCTTTAGTTAAGTTGTCTAAGGGTTTATCTATCTTGTTAATTTTCTCCAAGAACCAGCTCTGAGTTTTGTTGATTTTTGTATGGTTGTTTTTGTGTCTAATTGGTTGATTTCAGCTCTAAGTTTTATTATTTCCTGCTGTCTACTCTTCTTGGGTATGTTTGCTTCTTTCTGTTCTAGAGCTTTCATATGTGCTGTTATGTTGCTAATGTATGTTCTCTCCAATTTCTTTATAAAGGTACTCAGTGCTATGAATTTTTCTCTTAACACTGCTTTGATTGTGTCCTGTAAGTTTGGGTATTCTATGACTTTATTTTCATTAAATCATAGAAAGTATTTAATTTCTTTCTTTATTTCCTCCCTGGCCAAGTTATAATTGAGTAGAAAATTGTACAGCTTCCATGAGTATGTGGACTTTCTGTTGTTTTGTTGTTATTAAAGACCATCCTTAAACTGTGGTTATCTGATAAAATGCATGGGATTATTTCATTCTTCTTATATCTGTTGAGGCTTGTTTTGTGTTCTATTTGTGTATATGTTCAATTTTGGAGAAGGTACCACGAGATACTGAGAAGATGGTGTATTCCTTTATTTTGTGGTGAGATGCTCTATAGATATTGGTTAAATCCATTTATTTCATAACTTCTCTCAATTTCATTGTGTCTTTGTTTAGTTTCTAAGACCTGCCCATTGGTGTGAGTGAATGAAGTGTTTAAGTCTCCCACTATTATTTTGTGAAAGTCAATGTGTGTTTTAATCCTTAATAAAGTTTCCTTTAAGAATGTGGTTGCCCTTGAATTTGGGGCATAGATGTTCAAAACTGAGACTTCATCTTTGGTGGATGTTTCATTTGATTAATATGAAGTGCCCTTCCCCATCTCACTTGATAACTTTTGTTTGAAAGTCTATTTTCTTAGATATTAGAATGACAACTCCTGCTTGTTTATTGGGAGTATTTTCTTGGAAAACTTTTTTCTATTCTTTACCTCTGCAGTAGTGTCTGTCTTTGTCACTGGGGTGTGTTTCTTGTATGTAGCAACATGCTGGATCCTGCTTATATATCTAGTCTGTTAGCTTATGTCTTTTCATTAGACAATTGAGTCCATTGATGTTGAGATATATTAAAGACAGATGATTGTTAGATTCTGGTATGTTTGTTCTTGGTGGTAGTATTATCTGTGTATGATTCTCTCCTTTTGGGTTTGTTCTGAGATGATTAATTTCTTGTTGTTGTTGTTGTTGTTGTTGTTGTTGTTGTTGTTGTTTTGGTATAGATACTCTCCTTGTATTGGAGTTTCTTTTTTATGGGGCCAGATTAGAAGATACATTGTTTAAACTTGGTTTTGTCATCAAATATTTTGTTTTCTCCATCTATGATAATTGAAAGTTTTTCTGGGTATAGTAGCCTGGGCTGGCATTTGTGTTCTCTTAGGGTCTATATGACAAATGTCCAGGATCTTCTGGCTTTCAGAGTGTCTGTTGAGAAGTCTAGTATAATCCTGATAGCTCTGCCTTTGTATGTTAGTTGGCAATTTCCCTTACAGTTTTTAATATTCTTTATTTGTTTTGTCCATTTAGTGCTTTGATTATTGTGCAATGGGAGGATTTTCATTTCTGGTTCAATCTATTTGGAGTTCTGTAGGTTTCTACTTTTATAACTATCTCTTTAGGTTAGGGATTTTTTTCTATGATTTTGCTGAAAATGTTTTCTGGCTCTTTGAGCTGAGAATTTTCACTTGCTTCTATTCCTATTATTCTTAGGTTTGGTGCTTTCATTGTGTCCTGGATTTCTTAAATTTTGGGGGTAGCAATATTTTCTTTGACCATTGTGTCAATATTTTCTATGGTATCTTCTATGTTTGAGATTTTCCCTTCTACCTCTTGTGTTCTACTAGTTATGTTTGCATCTGTAGCTCCTGACATTCTTCCTAGGTTTTCCATTTCCAGGGTTGCATTTATTTGTTATTTTTTTGATTGTTTCTCCTTCCATTTTAGCTCTTGGACCACTTTGTTCAATTCCTTCACGTATTGGATTGTGTTTTCTTGGATTTATTTGATGGATTTACTTGTTTACTCTTTAAGGGCTTCTACCAATTTAGCTGTGTTTTCCTGTATCTCTTTAAGTTAGTAATTTAAATCCTCTTTAAAGGTCTTTATTGTCTTCCTGAAATGAGATTTTAGGTCAGCATCATGCTTTTCAGGTGTGTTGGAGTATCCAAGGTTTGCTGTGGTGGGAAACTGGATTCTGATGGTGTCAAAGTATATTGGCTTCTGTTGCTTATGACTTTTCTCTTGCCTCTTGCCATCTGTTTATTTCTGATGTTAACTGGCCTGGATGTGTCTGTCTGGATCCTGCCTCTTATGTCCCTGGGTTACAGAAGATCTGGAGAATATGTGGCTCTGGCTGCAGCAGATCTCCTGGGAGACCTATAGACTCTGTGGTGTAAAGAGAAAGGGGCAGACATGCTGATCTGCCCTGGCACAGGTGTCAACTGAAAGGGAGATGGTATTAGTGGGGAGGGGAGTTCATAGATTCTTATAACTCAAGCTACAAGAGATCTTATGCCCCATTTTGTACTCTTCAAGAATGCACATGTACATGTACACAAAACCTCATGAGTGCCCAGAAACATTCACACAAGTACACATACACATGACTCAAAGGAAATAAATATTTCAAGTAATATATTGAAGTTTATGTACAAAATGGTATAAAATATGTAGGAGAATTGGAGTTCTAGCATTCTTCTATTGTCAAAGTAAACTTAAAGTGAAACTCTGTAAACAATGGTTTACATCTACAAGCCACTAAAAGCAATTAGTGTTTAATATGTGTGTATGTATGTAATTTCATGTGAATATAAAAATATTCATGATTTGTATATATTAAAATTTAATTTTTAGAGTACTTAATTTTTAATTTTACTTTAAATTCTGTGTTGAATTTTGATGAAATATACCTTTAAAATTATTCATTTTATAAAGACATTCTCTTTGAGATTGAATGCAACAAAACTTATTCCCATCTATATATTATCCAGGTATGTTTTCCATATTAATTACCATCTATTGCGTGAAGATAATTCTCTGATGAAATTTGTGTGCATATATATATATATATATATATATATATATATATATATATATATCAAATATATTTATATATCCATATGTTATTTGGATTTGTTGTATTGTTCCATTTCTTTAGCAACATAAGTGTAAGTTTTGCTCTACTGTTGATGAACTGTCCAGTCTAGTCTAAAGTTCTTGGCCACTTTAGCAATGTCAAGTATACATTTTGTATCATGGACAGGGCTTTAAATCCAACTAAAAAAATGAATGCTTGCTTTTCTAACATTTGTACCACTATTGCACCAATATATCTTGCACATAGATTATAAACCTTTCCCATCAAGATTCAGGGATCTAGGCAGAAGAGGAAGCAGAAACATCCTAGGAGCCCAAAATTTTTGATGACAGCCCCATTCCCTCCCCCCACCAAAAAAATGTCAGCAAGACACAATAAGACTTATATGCATATTAATTTAGAGCCTGTGACAGCAAGCATAAGACCTACTCCAGTTCAAAGTAGATGAAATGCAGGCAAGGAGACAGACAATGGGACATAGAGTTTCATATGGAGCTAAGAAGTTATTTGCAGTTGATACTTGTTTGTAAAAGGAATATAGGTTTTCTCCAGGGTAACATCACTAGGTATACTAACCCCACTCTATCACATTCCATGCCTGAAAGTGGTTGGTTAACAAAAACTGATTTCATGTTTGTGTGTGTGCACTTTTTTGTTTTCAGGGTTTTTGTTGTTGTTGTTGTTTTTTGTTTGTTTTAGGGGATAGTTTTGTTTTGGTTTTGTTTTGAAAGAAAGAAAATATGAAAGCGGGTGGGTGATTAGAGAGGTATGGAAGATCTGGTAAGAGTCTATAAGGAGGAAAAAGATGTGATCCAAGGATATTGTATGAAAAATGTTAAATAAAAATAATTAAAAGATCATTTTAGTATCCATTTTTGTCAAATAACAAATCTTTTATCACTTAATAATAGAAGATAAGAAGCCTTTTAAGCACATAAAAAGATGACATTTTGATGGAATTCAGTTGAGTAATAATTTTATCAAATAATATATTTCTTTTAAAAATACTATTAAATAAAATATCACACAAATTGGACAGAATAGAAAGAAAAATGTCATCTTAAATCATCTGTCCCACCTTGTAGAGAATAGTGTATAATTCTACAATTAAATAAATGTGTTGATATACTTGAAATATGTAAAATATGGAAAGAGTAAATTTATCAATACATTATGACAATTATTTTATGACAGATATTCATGCAATTTCTATGGATCCAAAGGTACCTGTATAAATAATGTTAAATGCTGAAGCAGGGAATTTGTAAAAGAAAAACTAGAAATAATACCACTAAATTAATTATATTATTCACAGCAATTCCCTTGAGAAACCTTATTCATAGCAATCAGTAATTTTCAACTGAGTTGTACATGTATCTTCCAATGACACTGCCACTATTTGAAATGAGCTTGGAAGATATCTTTGTTTTGTAAGAGTCATTCCAAAGATTTGTAGAAAAACTGGTCTCATCTTAAGCACAATTGCAAATACCATGAACAATCTTTTGCCAGGATTGAGGCTGTTAGAATAAAATTGAATGGGTTTAGGTCAGATACAGAAGATATGTTGCTTTGCTGTTTTGTATAGTTGTTTTGAAATAGTGTGCCAACTTTCCAAAAATAGTTTCATAAAGAAGGATAAAATTACTTTTTTTCCACTGTATACTGATATTCTTGCATCAAAGATTCCAACACTATTTAACACTAGATAGATAGATAGATAGATAGATAGATAGATAGATAGATAGGATGGATTCCTGTTCATGTAATATAGGTGTAGGTGTAAATATGTTTGTTAATTTGGTTATTTTTCAATAAAAATTCTAGTTTGGTATTTCTGATACTTGTACTATATTTAGATGTTAATAAAAATAATTTATTAGCACAAATTTGACTATGAAACAAAAAATATCATTTGAAGACTAAAATATTGAGAAATGCTTAAGAAAATTGAAATGTTAGTTACTATAAATTGATATTCAATGTGCATTTATCCAACACTGTACCATATATATGTATATATATATATACATACATATATATATATATATATATATATATATATATATATATATAATTTTCCTCTGTCAATATAAAGAAAAGTGTTAGAAATAAACTTCACTGGAAGATTATAGCATTTGTTGTAAAATATAAAATTCTGAATTGAAAAATGAGTTTATATAGGTGGAAGAACTGAAAGTGGTCTTTTAACGTAATGTCACCGGTAGATAATAAAGGAACAAAGAAAATTTAGCATCTTGTCTCTTCCATTTTAGAGACTAGACTATTCAGACATAGAGGAATCAAATAATTTGCTGAGTCAACAGTCTCCAAGAGGTGCAAATTATCAAAAAAGCATGATCTACTTGGACCATAAGAATTGTACCCAATTCACTTTAGACACTTTTAAAATACAAAGGCAAGAACAGCGTTTCAGAGCTTATATATAATTTGTTATCTGAAGATATAGATGTTCTTGATGCTTGAAATATTTCAGTATATCTAACAAATATACGACTATCATAAAATATAAAGAAATCAAGTTCTGACTTGAGATTTTCCTAGGTGTTGTTCTTTATTTTACAGTCGTCATTCATCTTCTACCTGGACAGTCTGAGCTGACAGCTTCGCTACTAGACTTTCTTCCTCTAGTGCATTTTGAAGTGAGAAGTGAGATATCTTTTCTTTTAATGGAATCCTGAGTAACTTCTCCAGTTTCTAATGACATTCAGCAACTCTCTCAGAACAAGTAAACATGAGCAGGTCTTATTTATAAAATAGAGATTCTGGAAATATTCTAATTATCTCTCAAACTGTCCTACTTACAATTCTTTCCCTTTTCCTGTAGCCAACTTTTAATTGAGAAGGAGCAGCCCCAGCGATTCAAGACCAACTAGGACACAAAAGAAAGCAGTGGGACCAAATGGGAAATGACAGTATGCCATCTGAGCAGGGTAAGGATGGCAAGAGGAGTCGTTCACACGAGCAGGTGCAGTAAAGACTAACCACAAATATGTTACTTGAGTAGAATAGTTGAAAACGTTTTGTGAACTGAATTTCCTCCTACCATTTCATTTTCTGTGTTTTTCTTTTTCTTTTCTGCTCCTCTTTTTTCTTTCATGCTCATGTACAGCTTGCATTTTCCAAACCAAACCTGCCTGAAGAAATATCTTTGAGACAATACAAATGAAAATTGTCACAGATCTATGCTTTTCTTCAGAAGAATCTCAGGAATGCTAACCCACTCTCAACTTTCTCCCCCTCTGTGTGCTTTTAACAGCATATAAGGTCATATCTTAGCAAGCAAAGTCCCAAGCCCAACTACATGCTTACTTTGTTGAAGTCCACATTTCATTCTCAGTGAAAGTAGCCTTGGATAAGGTCTAGATTCTCATTCCATTACATATAAAATAATATGCTATTAAATAACAACAAAGGCTTCTACTATGATGGGTAACTTGAAGATGAGATAGTACATACATGTGTTGAAACAATGTTTGTGCAGTGTGGAAAGATTATCCTTGTACTACTCAAATGGTAATTTCTAAACCAGCAGAGATCTGATTACAGGCTAAATTTTGTTGTTGTTAAGTATCTACTACCTTAGTATTTTGTAAACAGTGTTCTCTATTACCTTCTAATTGGTTAAAATTAAAAGCCTATGACCTATAGCAATAAGCAAAACAATAAGGTGGGATTTCTGGAAAGAGAGGCAGGGTAAAGGGAAAGGGAAAGAGAGACAAAAACAGACAAAGACACACACACAGAGAGACAGAGAGACAGAGAGACATACAGAGAGAGACACACACAGAGAGAGACAGAGACAGAGAAAAAAACTCTAGGAAGGAGAGTCAGGCAGGCGAGATTTAGCCAGTCAGCCATGGAGGAAGAAGCAGGCTGGGAAGGAAGGAGGGGTAACTAACAAGACAAGAATTTAGATTACCATGAATAGGATAACTGAGTTACAAGCTACTGGGAAACAACGCTTAGCTATAAGGCCAATAACTTATAAATAAATATAGTCTCCACATCATTTTTCAGGAACTGGGAAAGGCTTAGAAAGGCTCATGTTTATAAGCATAGGCCCTGAGATCGTACTCAGTACATAGTCAACATCTCCTCATTGAGCTTATGATGCAGTCAGTCAAAGAGAAAGTACCTAGCATGTGCTATCACCACAAGTTTAATTTCCTCTCACTAAAATAAAGTACAGATGTTAATTATTTCTCCTGCTGCTGCTAATTTTTCTAGACATACATAGGTTTATTTGAAACCAACATCCAACAGCTTGAAATTCTGGCCACACATTTTAACTTAATATTTCAATTTCTTAAATTTCTCATGCAACATGCTCTGTATAAGCTTAGCAAATTCAGATTCCCTGTCTCATCTGTATCCTCTCTTCTGAACACTGAATAACCTAATGTACCTTGGGTTGCTTCTTCTTGAATATGGTTTCTGTTTCTGCTAGAGGTCGCTGTAGAGTGCTCAAGGAAACATGTTGGTTTTAAAGAAGTACCAAAATTTAATCTCAATTCTGGTCCATTTAACTTTTTTTTATATGATGAGCTCTTTATGATGTTTATGTAATAGGCTTTATGGATCAGATGACTAAATACTTGATTTCCCACTCGGAGCAAGTTCCACATAAGCAGTATCGAGCCATTTAAGGCAAAGGATAAATAGAATTTTTTAAGCAAAGATTCAGAATCCCAGTTTGTTGGTGACTCCTTCAGTAAATAATGTCTTACATCTTATATTTTCTTTGTAAATCAGTTAGACATGCTCATCAGATCATTTTACCATGAAAGAAACAGATTAAAGTTTCTTCATGTAATTGGCACAGCACTGTCTCACAATGGGGTACCTCCTATTAAAGTGATGGGTTCACTATTACTTTCTTATTTTTTGTTTTTGAAATGAAGTGCTACTATTTTGTCTACATTGACTTGTCTATGATATGTGGTGTGTGTAAGTGTGTGTGTGTGTGTGTGTGTGTGTGTGTATGTGTGTATGTGTATGTGTGTGTGAATGTGGATGCAAGTGCACCAAGGATTGAATATGAAGACTAAGGACAATATAATGGCCAAAGGACAGTCTTCCTGTGTGAGTGACTTAACTGCTATGAATTCTGATGTCCTTGAGCCCTTGAGGAGTTTGCTGTCTCCCAGCACTGGCACCTATGCGCCTCTACCATCTCCACTATCTATCTTGTCATGGACTTGGAGGATCCCAACTCAATCCTCATAACTGTAGCATACAAGTAAAGTGTATTAGCAAATGTAAAACCCCTCTCGTGTCGGTGTAAGAACATTGCAGAATGCTGGAAAAGAAGTTCAAAATGTAGTCAGGGAGATGCTATTTTCGAAGTAAGCTTTGAAAAATGATCTTCTCATGACTTTAAGGAGTTCCGAATCATTGTACTTATGATTTCTCTAATTACAGCATGGCATGTTCAGATTAATACAGAAAATTAAATTAATACACCAATAATATTTGCTCATAAATTTAACTTTGAAAAATACTTAAATCCCTCCAGTTTGCTTTGTGTTTGAGCCTATGCCCTTTGAAAATATTTTAATTGCACACAGTTGTAGATTTTCTTCTGCTTTTTGTTAACTAGTTTATTAATTAATTTGTTGATTAACTTGTTAGTTAATTAAATTATTAAAATCTCTGGTTTATTTTGTATAATGATATACAATACATATATATATGTATATACATATGTATATATAATATATAAGTGGATAGATGATAGATAGATAGATAGATAGATAGATAGATAGATAGATAGATAGATAGATAGACTATCCATCTATTCATAATATACCAATACTATATATACTAGCTCCATCAACTTATATTTATTTGTGGCATTTGCAACATGTTTTGTATGCCTCTGTCCAACATATATTATTTTATTTTGCAAATATCTGAAAGTCACCACATTTGCAAATTTTGCAGACCCTGGTACTACATGGGCTATGATGTTATGCTACACTCTATATAGTACAACTATTATTTTTCCCTTTCAAAAAATATTTAGGACAAGCTAAAATACTTGTGAATGATAATATCCCCTCCGATTTGTAAAACAAGCCCTGAACTGCTTCCCAGCTTGGAGTTTCAGCAATTATTAGATCACAGTCACACGGTGTCAGGACTAAATGTCTTACATCCTTGCTGCAAGAGAGGAAGATTACAATACGTTTGAACAAGATGGCACTAACTTTGCATTATTTTCCATTCTTCCCCCTGTCTTTGTCAGGAAAAGGGATCCATGCTGTGCTATTCTCTATTGTGGTTGCCACCTTTGTCATGGGAATGAGACACCAGAATCAGAATGTTTCCTGTGAGATATAATAGCATGCTTTCCCACTCTCACCTCTCACAAGATGTTGTATTTAGCTGGGTTGCAGTCTCTGAATCCCTTAGGGCATCGGCATGACATTCACCTAAGGTGTCCTTTTTGCCTGTATTCATGTACCAAGGTTTGATCTTTTGGTCAGTTTTGCTGTCCTTCTCTTGTTAAAGACACACCCCATCACCCTCCCCTCCCAAACTGTTATTCTGGTCAATCTAATGAATATTGAAAACTGTTAGATTAAAGAAAAAGTATCTTATTTTAATTATATTAATTTTAAGTATGAACTACTTACATATATTTTATTTTCAGATAGTACATAAAAATATTTTCAACATAAGAAACAGGATACAGTAGGGACATTTATAGGGCATTCATTTACACAAAAATGAACTTATATTTTATTCAGACATTTATATACTTTAGTTTAGTTTACAGTTGGAGAATGTGTCTAAATGATTTTGCCTTCCACTCAGGTTAAGATGTAAGCATTACATTCCAGTTTCAGATTGTACTGTCCTACTATATAAAATAAAACCTGGAAAGAAGTCATTCATTATTTACAAATGTTGGGACATATGAACAAATGTCATGAACATCTTTATAGAGGTGCATTCTACCAGAAATTAGGACTCCATCACCATGTAAAAGAGAGAAGGCATATTAAACCTGGGAGGCCTATAGAATCTGATAGTACGGATGTGAGGAATCATCACCATAGCCCATAACAATTTCTTGTACAGTTGTGTCTGGAATTTTATTTTAAAATTTTAATTAAAACGTGATTACACCCCTATTCTTATTCCCTTTCCTCCTTGCAACCATTCAGAAGTTTCTCCCTCTCAAATTCATGCCCTCTGTTATTTGATTGTTATTGTTAGATAATATGAATATTATTTTAGGGATAAACATATAGTATTAGATAGTCAATTAGGGAACTCATCCCTGATGAAGATAATTTTTTCTCTCTCAGCGGTCACTAGTTATCTCTCACTCTTTGTTTAGCAGTGGGATTCCTACCTCTCACATGTCTACTGTGTCTCCTGATATTGTCATTGTCCACATATTGCATAGGCAGCTATATTGTTGAGATATCATGAGGGTAGTTTTCCTTTTGTATTTAGAAAACTCGTACAGCTGACTTCCTGTCTAACCACCCTTCTGCAGGATATTCAGACATATATAATTCCTTCAATGTCATACACAGGACAAGCTTAACTCACATGCATGAATAAACGTCAGGCTCTTCTTTATGACCAAGATAGACATGTTTCTTTCTGTTTCCTTTAATGAGTATGGGACCATCCAAGATTGAAATCACAGACATTGCCAAATAGACTTAGAAGACAAGCTCTTCACATTTCAAGTCTCAATCAGCCTAATGCATGTCCTCACTGGTCTTCTTCACAGAGAGGTGAGAATAGGGAAGCAGATTCTTTAAACTGTGTATGCTCATTTTTCTATTGCTGTGATAAAGGACAACTCAATAAAGAGACAGTTCAGTAGAAATTTCATTTCTGCAGGGATAGGAGTCCATTACAATGGGGAGATAGCAGTAACCAAGAGGTATGTTGATAAGAGCAGCAAGCTTAGAGATTATGTCCCCATCAACAAGTACCAAGTAGAAACAGGAATTAAAACAGGCTGTATACTTCAAAGAGTACTTCCAGTTACATACTTCTCCAGCAATGCTGAACACTCTAAATTTCTCTATATAGCACCACTAACTGGAGACCAATTATTTGACTGCCTGAGCCTATTAGAGGCATTTATCAATTAAACCACTATAGGCAGTTTTGTTTACCTGTTGCCCTGCGTTCCATCACTGTGTCAATCCCATTAAGTATATGTACATGTGACTCAACATATTCAATGCATGTGAATTATTTTTTAAGAATTCATTACTAGATATGGTTGAAATTTTCAAGTTTTGATTTCTATTACTTTTTCAGGCTGTGGTGATAAAGATTTGAGATGCAGTGTGTTTGTGTCTTAAAATTAAGTATTAGAAACATCATGTTCAGATAACAGAGTTGCCTCTTTGTGTGGGGCAGACTGGTGAGTTGTAAAGTTTTCCACTGAAGAAATTATTTCTGCTATTGCTTCTGTCAGTCAACAGAGTAAGGCAGTCCTTAAGTCTAGCATTTTAGGTAGTTCTGACCTCCAACAGCTGATCTGCCAAGAGCCAGTGTTCAGATGGGTTGAGTTTTATTTCCTGCAGGCTTTAGCTTCTAGTCATATTCTCATGGTTTCCAAGCCTTGCAGCTCAGGGTCAGAGCTTCTTACACTGTAGAGAAGTCAGCCTTTCCTGGAGAACATGAGCTCAGGAATAGTTTAAAAAAAAGACAGTTCAAGTGGTCACAGAGCTACTCAAGTCTTACTACATTCTTCTCAGGGACAATAGGACCTGTTAACCAGATATTTAATTATATCAGGAACACTACTCAAATTATTCTTTTAAGAACAGGAAAGATCACAAGAAGCTAATTTGCCTTTTATGATTACCCAACAAAAGGAGATCACTGGAGCAATTTTCCTCGGAACGAAGCTATCTGTAGTTTGTACATACATCTGTGTGGCTATTGGACAGAAGTCTGTGACTCACGAGTTTGGAAAATATTTTTATTTCTTTCATTTGCATTTCCACTTAGCAGAGCATTTTATACAAAAGGGAGATTAATAAATAGTTGTTAAATAAACAAATTAATAAACATGTTATAAATGACTCTCACCTTCCTGTATACTATGAAGTAGTTTATACCTTTTATAATTAAAATGAAAAAAAATGTAATTTAAGGAATCACTCAAAAGAGGTATCTGCCTCCCACTTGCTGTTGCCTATGATTGAGAGTGCTGATATAAAACTTATGGAATAAATTAATTGTGTAATTTTTACCCAATACTCACCAAAGCAACAGAAGGTTTCAGAACTTTAATAAGCCAGTCTGATTTGATCAAATAGTTTTTTATTTTATCTGTATTTGATTACTCAGGGATAGATTTTAAAAACTAGCAAACCACAGGTTAGTGAGTGCAAGTGATCACTCGGCAGTTATGTCTGTAGAAACACTATGCCTCCCTAAGCCTTGACATGAAGGCATTTGATGTTTAGGCCTGTCTGCCTGTGGCCTTCATATTTTTTTTTATTGACAAATCTTGAGGCTATTAGGTTTGAAATCATAACATGACATATCAAAGCAGTCCAGACTGGTAAGGACATTAATAGCTTCACTTGGGTTGAACCAGCTCTAGATAGGGAAAAAAGCCCCAATCTAAGTCTCCTCATTTGCTTTTCCAGTGGGGTAGCCATCCCATCTTTTTGAACAAGTAGGAGTGCTTTGCTTACATAAACTAGCATTTAATGTATAATTGTGTGAAGAGTCTATGGATAGAGCTGTATTTCTGTCACATTGTGGCAGTACCTTCTGCTTTAATACTAAATAGCGTGTTATTTAAATACTAGACAAAATGACTGGCTTTAAAAATAGTCATTAACAAACTTAACTTTATGTATACCTGTGTAGAAAAATCGAAGTCCTGTATGTTTTCTTTATGTTGTTCCTATTCTCAGGATGACAGCTTCCACCAAGAGATAATAAATCTTACTCTTCAGATTAAATTTTCTGAGCTTCCAGAGGTGGTAACCTGGAAGAGACATGTACTGCTTAGTACACAGCCACCTGTGATTACCAGTTAAGGGGCAAAATTACTGTCCTGTAGACAATAAATGAGGGTTTGTTTCAAGTTGGAAAAAAAGAGGTATCTTCCTAAAACTAGATAAAAACTAAGTTTCAGACGTATCAACCTTATATTGTAGAAACTATAGCTTACTTCAAAATCAAAAGGACTCTTAATATTTAACAGAATATCTCAAATTTTATCCTGCAAATCTGTGGTAACTTTCATCTAAATGTAGAAGTGGAAGTTATTTGTATATGTTTACGTGTGTTTGTGTAGATCTGTGAGTATGAACACATACATTTCATAATATTTGTGTGGAAGTCAGAGGATAATCTCCAGCTTGGTTTGTCACCTTCTACTTTGATACTGGTTTCTTTTGCTCTTTGCTACTTATATAGGCCTACCTATAAGTCCCAGAAGCTTCTCCTGTCTCCTACTACCTCCCTGTAAAAGCACTGGCATTACAAACAGGCTGAGACATTTAGCTTTTTATGAGTTCTGGATATACAAACTCAGGTCCTCACACTTATGTGACAAGTGCTTATCTGCGAAGCTATCTCTTCAGAACTAAGAGGAAAAAACAGGTGTGTTTACTGGATAGCTTTCCATAACAATCCAAAATATGAAATAATGATATAGAACCCTGGGACTTAAACCTATATGACAAAGAAATTTATTTTGTGATATCTTTTCTTAGCAATCATATTCTTTGTTGACAACATTATATTGAGGAGTGTTTTAAAATCACAAGTCTGAACTCCAAAATCAGAAGACACTAATTATCATGGTATCTCCCGTGACACATGACCTACAAACACCAGAAATATACATATATTTGTACATATATATCTATAATATAATATATGTAATTATATTATACATAAGCATACACACACTATATATACATATATATACATATATATACACACATATATACATATACATATATATTATACATACGCTCACACATACACACAAAATACAATCATAGGATTTTAGTCTACATTAATAATTAGCCATATTTCTGTATTGCAATTTTTGTGGAGTGACTCATTAAATTTGATTTTCTAGCCTTTGTTTAGTTCTATATATCTCATTATGGTAGAATAACTCTATTTGGGGATCAGTCAAACTTTAGAAATTAAACAGTTCTATTGTTAAAATTAAGTGAAATGTGGTGATTTGAATATGCTTGGCCCATAAGGAGTGGTACTACTAGGAAGTATGGCTCTGTTGGAGGAAGCATATCTAGTCTTTGAGATCCTCATCTTAGTTGCCTGAATGCAGTTTTCTCCTGTTTGCCTTAGGAACAAGATATAGAACTCTCAGCTCCTCTAGTACCATGTCTGCCTGAAAACTACCATGCTTCCCACCAAGATGATAATGGTCTGGGTTTCTGAACTTGAAAGCCAGTCCCAATTAAATTATAAGAGTTACCCTGGTCCTCATGTTTCTTTACAGCAATGGATACACTAAGACAGGTTGAATCTTTTTGAAACTTAATTATGGGAATATACTGATGCATACAATTATCAAGACAACAGTGTCCTGTTTATTGAGTAGCTTGTGTATAAGAAGCCTATACCTGATAAGCAGTGAGCTGTACCTGAGATTGGATTTAGGTCCCTTTCTCTGGGAAGATAAGCCTACATAGGTGGGAATGCTTACAAAAATTTACAACTTGGTAAGTCATGTCCACCTGGTACACAGCCAGTAAAAGTGAACTGCACACAGTCACCTGGCCTCCATTGTCTGGCTCTGGGCTCAACTGCCATTCTATGGAGTCTTATACACCCAAAGAATGACTAGTTTCCCCATGGAAGCTTGTCAGGGCTCCAGGAACAATCAGGTTGGAACCTTCTCCTACCAATTCCTTGCCTTCTGATCTCCATTTTCTGGCACAGGGCTCCTCCTGCATTCTTGAGGCATCTTGCTGGCATCAGGAACATCCAGCTAATGCCAGGAACAAATACACAGCTAAATGATAGCATAAGAACACAATCAACTAAAGCCAGGTCAATATTGCACCACCAAAGGTCAGATATTTTGCCTGCTACAAGTTCTGGGTGTCCAAAAACAGCAGAAGCACAAAAAGATGACTTTAAATCTAGTCATATAAAGATAATAACGGCCTTTAAAGGGGAAATTAATAAAACCTTTAAAAATTACAGGAAAATACAAACAGATAAAGGAAGTGAATAAAACTTCAAGAACTTATAATGGAAATAGAAGCAATTAAAAATCATACAAACTGAGGGAATCATGAAGATTGGAAGACCTAGGTAGGAGAACAGGGAGTACAGATACAATCATCATAAACAGAATACAAAAATAAAAAATGAAAATATGGAAGAGAGCATCTCAAGATGAGAAGATACAATTGAAGAAATTGATGCATTGGTCAAAGAAATAGCTGAGTCTAAAGAGTTTATGACAAAACATCCAAGAAATCTGGGACACTGCAAAAAGACCAAACCTAAGCATAATTGAAATATAAGAAAAAAAAATGCTTCTTTGGTGCAAAGTCCAGAAAAATATTTTAAACAAAGTCACAGAATATGACCCCAACCTAAAGAAAGATATGAATATATACATACAAGAAGCTTACAGAACACTAGATAAAATGAACCAGAAAAGAGAATCTTCCTGCCACATAATATTCAAAACATTAAATGTACAAAACAAAGAAAGGATTTTGAAAGCTACAAAGAAAAAGGGCCAAGTAACATATAAAGGCAGACCTAAGAGAATTATACCCAACTTCTTAAAACAGAATTTAAAAGCTGGTAGGATCTGAGTAGATGTCTTGTAGATTTTAAGAAACCACAGATGTCAACCAGAACTACTATACCTAGCAAAACTTTTAATCAACATAGATATAAAAAATAAGATATTCCATGACAAAACCAAATTTAAACAATCCCTATCTATAAAGCCCTACAGAATACACTAGAAGGAAAACCTCGACTGAAGGATGCTAACTACATCCAAGAAATAAACAAGCCAGGAAATAAATAACCTGACACCAGCAAACCAAAGAAAGGGAAACACACACACACCTGCTACCAATATTAAAATAACAGAAATTAATAATCTCTGGTCATTAATATCAGTCAATATCAATGGACTCAATTCTCCCAATAAAAAGATGCAGGCTACCAGAATGGATGTATAAAGAGGATCCTTCATTCTGTTGCATACAAGAAACACATCTCATCAATAAAGATAGACATAACCTCAGAGTAAAGGGCTGGAAAACTTATCCATGCAAATGAACGCAAGAAGCAAGCTGGAGTAATCATTCTAATATCTAATAAAATAGACTTTCTATTAAAATTAACCAAAAGAGATGAGGAAAAACACTCCATACTCACAAAAGGAAAAATCCAACAATAAGACTTTTCAATTCTGAGCATGTATGCCCCCAGTGCAAGGTTATCCACATTCATAAAAGAAACATGACTAACGTTTAAGCCACACAGTGAATCACACACACTAATAGCTGTAGACTTCAACACCCTCCTCTTACAAATAGACAGGTCATTGAGACAAAAACTACACAGGGGTTATTAATCAAATGGACCCAACATATATCTAAGAACATTTCTGCCAAACACAGAAGAATATACTTTGTTCTCAACACCTCATGGAATCTTCTCCAAAATTGACTATATAGACAGTCACAAAGCAAGTCTTAAAAAACACAAGAAGATAGAAACAATACCTTGCATCTTATCAGACCACCATGGATTAAAGCAGGACTTTAACAACTACAGAAATAGAAAGCCTTCAAGCTCATGGAAACCTAACAACTCTCTACTCAATCACCATTGGGTCAAAGAAGAGATGAAGAAGAAATTAAAGACTTTTTAGAATTCAATGAAAACAAAAGCACAACATACTTAAATTCATGGGACACAGTGAAAGCAGTGCAAAGAGATATGTTCATAACTCTAAGTGCCTTCAAAAAGAAACTGGAGCTACCTCATATTAGCAACTTAACAGCACATCAAAAGCTCTAGTAAAAGAAAATGAACAAAAATCAAAAATGAACAAAAATATGCAAGAGGAGTAGATTGCAGGAAATAAAACTAAATGCAGAAATCAACAGGAAATAAATTCAGTGCAGAAATCAATTTAACTTAGAAACAAAGAGAACAGTTCAAAGAATCAACAAAACTAAGACTTAGTTCTTTGAGAAAATCAACAGCATAGACAAACCCTTAGCCAAATTAAAAGGCAGAGAGGCAATATCCAAATTAACAAAATCAGAAGTGAAAATAGGGGCATAACAACAGGCACTGAATAACTCCAAAGAATCATTAGGTCTTACTTCAAAAGCCTGTACTCTACAAAATTGAAAAATCTTAATGAAAGGAATAATTTTCTTGATAGATTTCATGCACCAATGTAAAATCAAAATCAAGTAAACAATTTAAACAAAACTATAAACCCCAAAGGAGTAGAAGCAGTCATTAAAAATCAACAAGAACAAGAGCAAGAACAACAACAACAACAACAACAATAACAACAACAAAAATTCCAGTGCCAAATGGTTTTTGTGCAGAAATCTCCCAGACTCTCAAAGAAGAGCAAATACCAATACTCCTCAAACTATTCCACAAAATAGAAACAGAAGGGACTTTACCCAACTCATTCTATGAGGCCACAGTCTTCCTGATATTTAAACCACAAAATGACTCAACAAAGAAAAAGAATTACAGACCAATTTCCATTATCAACACTGATGGAAAATTATTCAATAAAATACTAATAAACTGAATCCAAGAGCACATCAAAAACATCATTCACCATGATCAAATAGGTTTCATCCCAGGGATATGGGTATGATTTGATATATGAAAAAATCCATCAATGTAATCAACAATATAAACAAACTAAAAAATAAAAACAAAACATGATCTTCTTATTAGATGCTGAAAAACCCTTTGACAAAATCTAAGGTGGCTTCATGTTAAACACAATACCTAAACACAATAAAGGCAATATACAGCATGCCAATAGCTAATATCAAATTAAATGAAGAGAAACTTAAAACAATTCCACTAATATCTAGAACAAGACAAGGCTGCCTACTCTCTCCTTATCTATTCAGTTTTCTTAGAATGTCTTAGAATGTCCAGCCAGAGCAATAAGATAACTGAAGGAGATCAATGGGATACTCACTGGAAAGGAAGAAGTCATAAGTATTGCTATTCACAGATGATATGACAAACTACACCTTCAGCAAAGTGGCTGGATACAAATAAACTCAAAAAAAAATCTTTAGCCCTCCTTTATAGAAGTGATAAGCCATCCTAGCAAGAAATCAGAGAAACAACACCCTTCACAATAGCCACAAATTATAAAAAATATCTTGGTGCAACTTTAACAAAGCAAGAGAAAGACATATATGACAAGAACTTAAATCTCTGAAGAAGGAAATAAAAGAAGATATCAGAAAATGGAAAGATCTCCCATGCTTATGGATCATTAGCATTAGCATAGTAAAATTAGCCATCTTACCAAAGCAATCTACAGATTTAATGTAATTCTCATCAAAATTCTAGCACAAATCTTAACAGACCTCGGAAGAACAATTCTCAACTTAATGTGGAAAAAAAAAAACAGCATAGCTAAAACAGTTCTGTGCAATTAAAGAACCTCTGAATGTATCACCATCACTCATTTTAAGCTTTACTACAGAGCAAGAGTAATAAATACTGTATGGTATTGGCTTGATCTGTGGAATAGAATCAAAGATCCAGAAATAATCCCATATACCTATAGATAATTTTTTTTGACAAAGAAGACAAAACCATACAATGGGAAAAAATCATCCTCAGTGAACACTGCAGGTCTACCTGGATACTCATGTAGATGAATGCAAATAGGTCCATATTTATCACCCTGCACAAAATTGAAATACAAGTAGATTCAAACTTCAACATACAATGAGACCCACTAAATCTAATAGAAGAGAAAATGGGGAATAGCCTTAAATGCACAAGTACAGGAAACAAATTCTATTATATTATATTCATTTTATCTCATTTTATTTTATTATTAGCTGTTAGAAACCTTTTGGATTCTAGTGAGAGGCAAAAGGAGGGTGAATCTGGATGGGAGGGGATATGGCTATGTTTTGAGGGGATTAGTGGGATCTACCCAGCAGCTGACCAAAACAGATACAGAGACCTATAACCAAACATTAGAAGGAGCTCAGGAAGTCTTGTGGAAGAGTTGGGGGACAGATTGTGGGAACATAGAGAGGATAGGATAGGAATTCCACAAAAAGACAAACAGAGTCAACTAACTGGGCCCTTGTGGGTTCCCAGAGTCTGAACTACCAACCAAAGAGCATGCAAGGGCTATACCTAAACCCCCTCCTATATATATGTACATATATAAACCATATATATGTCATACATACATACATACATACACACACACACACACACACACACACACACACACACACACACACATTAGATAGTTGGTTTTAATATTGGTCCCCTAACAGCTAGAGTAAGGGTGCTTACCCTGACTTTGTTGCTTGCCTGTGGGTCCTGTTCCCCTAACTGGGCTGTCTTGTCTGGCTTCAGTGGGAGAGTATGTACCTTATCCTGCAGATGCTTGAGGTACCAGGCTAGCTTGGTACCCAGGAGGGACCTCCTCTGTCTCAGAGGTGAAGGGGGTGAGGAGGAAGGACCTGTAAGAAGAGGTCTGGGAGGAAAAGGGGGTCTGGGATCAGGATGTAAGGTGAATAAATAATAATGGGAAAAAAGAGAATTTTACAGCTGATGTTTTCCTGAATTGAAGTGATCCATACCTACTAGAACTCATT
The DNA here is from genome assembly GCA_030674055.1 of Rhabdomys pumilio. Taxonomy (NCBI): domain Eukaryota; kingdom Metazoa; phylum Chordata; class Mammalia; order Rodentia; family Muridae; genus Rhabdomys; species Rhabdomys pumilio. The sequence continues at coordinate 25,269,814 of JANHMN010000016.1, read as the reverse complement.
CTCTCTCCTCTCTCTCTCTCTTTTCTCTCTCTCTCTCTCTCTCTCTCTCTCTCTCTCTCTCTCTCTCTCTCTCTTTCTCTCTCTCTCTCTCTGTACACATACAGTGTGATATCTGTGGAGAGATTCAGCATCTGGTAGGAAACTGTGAGATGCATGATTATCTACTCTGCTTGTCTTGAACATTCTGAACTAGGATCCTTTTCTTCCATATTTATTTTTAGACATTGAGGGTAATTTTTTTTATTTCATGAATTTAACAGGCCAACTAAGTCTAATGTTGCTAATTGTTGGTTAAGAATGGTGATGATTATTGTAAACAGACAAAAAAAAAAACCCTTCAATATATTTATTTAAAATCTCCCATTTTAAAATTCTATTGAATATCCGTAATCTTATATGTTATAAAGCAGAGTAAACATTTATAATTTTATTCCCTGGGGTCACCATAACTGGTTTTCAAAAACAGTGGTTTGGAAAAAACAGTTGTTTTATATATGTTATAGATGTTTCAAGTCTGGAATGAAGGTATTGACTAGGCTATGCTCACTCCTAGTATTCTGCTAGGAGCCTTCAGTGAAGATGTAGAACTGTGAGAGGGATCTTCTTGGTGGTTGTTGTTGTTGTTGTTTTGTACTGTTTTTGTTTCTTAAATTCTGGTGGTATAGACGTTCGTAGGCATTCCTTAGTTATCACATTAATTCCAACCTCTATTTCCTTAAATGACATTCTCCTCTTATTTAGTTAAAGTCCAACCCTAATCCATGGGTGACTGGCTCATGTCCTTTTATCTGGTTTGTCTGAAGCCTTATTCTTAGGTACTGATTAAAAACTTTCTCTAATTAACATATATTTATCAAGACATTATTTCTAACAGAGTTCTAGTCAAAGGTACCACTAATAGATTTTTTTTTTAATTAGGAATATGCACCCTTCCATTGCACACCATAATAGTCCTTTATCCCAATTTTATTTAGTTTTGTTTTATTTGTGGTTTTTTTTTTTTTTTTTGTCAATGGCTTGCTGTTATGTACTGACTCAAAAATATTTATTGAGTAGCTTCTATGCATTTCAAATAAAGTAACAAGGAAACAGAAATTGTCATTGACTTTGTGGTGCTTAGAGTCTAATGAGAGTAGACAAGAAATATTTAATGAAGACAAGACAAATGTATATATTTTTAAATAGTGCTGACTATTGAGGAAAACAATGAAAAAGGAAAGAAAGGTCAGGTTCTGCTTGTTAGTGTTGATATTAGATAGGGGGCAACACAAGGAAAACTCCAGAAAACTTGTGCTGAGAAATAAGAAGAACTGAGTTATGTTTTTAAAGGATGATCATATTTTGTGATAACAAAATGCAGATGGCATTAGGGATATAACCGGTTGAGAAAAAAAAGCTACAAGGATGATTTTGAACCACCTAGTAGTTGAAATGCTATTCTGCTGAACTTTCAGCATTCTGCTGAACTTTCTCAGGGAAAGGGTGACTATGAGGTATTGTACACATTCAACTCACTATGCTTCTTAACTAAAATAGCAAGAGTGTAGGTGTTGAACACCGATGTGCATGGGCATTTATTTATTTGTATGTGACAGAAAGAGACCAAAAACATTCAAACTTTTCATTTTGGTACACCAATTTAAAACTAGTACTAGACAAGCAAATGGAGATATTAAATGTCTTACAGTATGTTCAAATTTTGATTTCCACAGATAGATAAGTCCTAGAGATGAGTGTCCATCACAGCAAACTATAATATTGGAATCTATAAAACTAGATTAAAACAGCTCCCCAATGGGTCATTTGACAAACTCTGATGCTTGCCAAGTTATATCAAAGAGAGATATCATAATATCAAGAAAGCTTATGTCTTTTAACTGTGAATGATGTTTTATGAATGAATAGAACATTTATACTCTGTAGCTACTCACTGATGTTGTTTGTATGGGGAAGGAAAGAGTTGGCTTATGTGAAAATTTCAAACATAATAACTGGCTTATTGGATGTTTTACTGATGCATAACCAAAAGCATGCACAAAATTACCCACTGAGCTTTGATCTGATCTCGGCCAGCCTTGGATACTGGTAGTCACCAATTTTCTTCCCTTATGGGTTTGAAGATGTAGGCTGACAGGTTTCATTGACATTTTGAGTGAGTGTCTGTATGTACCATGCTTTTCCCCATTCTTAAGTTACCAGTGCGATTCAAAACAATCTTCTTACTGCCAGTTTTCACAATTCCTCATCTTGTTTTCAACACTAAAGTTCCTGCCTTCTTTCTTTATTAGGTACATTAGAATGCTGATTGTGATTTTCCTTACCAAGGCAACATTTTCAGTGGCATTATTTATTAACTCTCTCTTGATGAGAGAGATTTTAACTGCTAACACCACACACATATGCCAAGGTATTTTCTTGGGAGTACAATGTCTTCAAAATTAGTATTTGCTTTTCATCATAAACGAATCAGACTGTGGTGGGTTTATTTCATTGCTAAATATGGATAAATCATAAGCATGTACATTAATTGCTCTATGAGAAAAAAAAGTAAAATATAAGAAGCTATGTCACATTGATCATCTACCAAAGGTTGTTTGAATATCCTTGCATTTTATTTTGCTTTTACTGACTTGAGACATCTTAGTCTTAATGTTTGTTTCGTGGCAGGACTTTGGAAGGTTATATAGAGTACAGCAGATGGGACTTGCTAGAGAAAGTGACTCTCCAGGGATGCATCCACCATCCTTCCAGACTTCCCACTGCAAGCTTCTTCCATGACCAGCATTCCCCACTAAGATGCATTTTTCCTCAAACTGTGATCAAAAATAAATCAGTCTTCCTTTCAGTTACTTATTGGTATGTATTTGGTCACAGAAAGGAGAAAATCAACTAATTTATGAGAAAAGGGATTGGTTTTCTTTAAGTGAAAACAAATCACTTGCATTCCTTAACTCAGTCTTTACATATTTTATTAGCACACAGTCACTAATGGAATTTAGTAATAGTTAGCAAAATATAACCATCTAGTTCTGAGCTGTGATGACATCTGGGATATCATTACCTGTCAATTTGGATTAAAGTAGAAAAACCTCATCACATTAAAGTATTGTTTACATATTCATATGCTTCTTCCTCCAGGCAAAGATGCCAGGATTCTTTTATGGGTGTGTCCGAGAATGAAGCCTGTAAACAGAAGATTAGGATCACATCTTTACAGACATGCTTGTAGTATGCGGGTATTTTTGTTTTTCCAGTTCTTAAAAAGTTCTGCAAATCATATCTTCAGGAATATGTTTGCAAATTAATTATTCAGGATAATTGTTAAGAAAACTTAAGAAGGGGTGTAGATTATCAATAAAGTGATCACATCAAAGTTTGTGCCTAAAAAGATTTTCAAGGTTAAATAACTCTAAATATCATTAGTTGTCTTCCTCACCTAATGGTTAATAATGACTGAAATGATATCAGAAATATCATCAGAAAGAAACAATCTAACTAGAGCTGCACTAAAGCATCCTTATTCTTGTTCTACTAAGTGACATGTTCTCTAATACCTCAGCATTCCTATTATTAATACTGCCTCTTGTTAGCCACGGAGATAAAAGGCACACTTCAAAAGATGCCACCTCTAAAAAAAAAGATGAAAAATACGAAAGAATGGAAATAACAAGGAGGGAAAAAGATGATAGAAGGCAAATAGGTAGTGATGACAAGAAACAAGAAGAAAAAAAGGATTAAAAGAGCAAAAAAAATGAATCTTAAATTTGAGATTAAAGCTTTACTCCCCTAACCCCCACCTTAATAGCATACCACCAAGTCCACAGCATAGAACTCTCTCAAAGCTTCAGTTCTGCCCTTCCTAGGGGAAGCTTTTTATTTATTTATTTATTTATTTATTTATTTCCCAGATATTTATTTTGCTTTTATCTACCTTTGGCAATTATCTCATGTGCTTTTTATGCTTTATAGATTCCCATTAAATTTAGCATGTTATGTAATAGGAGGCAAAGTTCAACTTATTAAAGGATCTATTGTATTTCTGAGACATTCTGATTTTCAAAAGTTTCTAAACACTTCTGGGTAGCAGTTTTTTGCAACATGATAGATGCCTGACTGCACACCGCATTGTTTCTGTGTTAATCTGTGCCCTGAAAACCACTGGTTAGGAAGCAGTGGTCATATGCATGCAACTGCTGATGGTACTAGTTTTCTTGTTTTAACTCTTAGTATGATCTATGACTTTGGGTCCTTAAGAATCTTCTGGGTTATTATTCATTGCTTTAACTAATATGATAAAGGTCATTTTGATATGTATTACCTTGATGACTAAGGACACTGAAGATTTCGTTATGTGCTTGTCGAACATTCCAAATTCCTGTGTTGAGAATTCTCTTTATAGCTCTGTACCACACATTTTAATTGAATTATTTGGTTTGTTGGAATTTAACTTTTGGAGTTCTTTACAAGTTTAGATATTTGCCCTCTGTCAGATGTAGGGTTAGTGAGCTTTTGTTGTTGTTGTATGTTTGTTTGTCTGCCAATCTGTAGGCTGTGGTTTTGCCCTATTGACAGTCTCCTTTGCCTTACAGAAGTTTTTCAGTTTCATGAAGTCTCATTTATCAATTTTTGACCTTAAAGCCTAAGCCATTGGTTTTTGTTCAGAAAATTATTTCCTACAGCAATGCATTCAATGCTATTTCTCACTTTCTCTTCTGTGAGATTCACTGTATCCAGTTTTATGTTGAGGTCCTTGATCCACTTGGACTTGAGTTTTGTGCAGGATGATAAAATCTTGACATTATTAATGATGCTCTGTTATGCCTACAGATAAGAACCTAGCATTACTGTCCTCTGAGATGCTCTACCATGCAGCTGACTGAAACAGACCAAGATACTCACAGCCAAACATTGGATGAAGGCTGAGGACTTCTATGGAAGAGTTGCTGGAAGGATTGAAGGCCCTGAAGAGGATAAGAACCCTACAGGAGGATGAATAGAGTCAATAACCCTGAACTTCTAGGAGCTCTCAGAGACTGAGCTACTAACCAAAGAACATAGACATAAATGAGGACCCTGGAACTTATGTAATAGACATGCAACTCAGTCTCCATATGGGACCCCAACAACTGGAGCTGAGTCTCTCCCAAAAGCCTGACTGTGGTATACATTCCCCAACACGGCTGCCTTGTCTGTCCCCAGTGAGAAAGGGTACACCTACCCCGGCAAAAACTTGATGTGCCAGGATGAGAAGATGTCCAGGAAAAGGGACTCTACCCTTTCAAAGGAGAGTGAAGGGGTACTCTCTCACAGAGGAAAGGAGGGTAGCATTTGGTATGAATGAATGAATGAAATAATTATTTTTTAAAACTAATCTGATTATATAAATTGAAGCTAAAGTATTCCCTCTATTAACAAAACCACATTGAACCTGGTAAAATGGATGAACCAATAAACAACTTGCTGCAGAAGCCTGATCATCTGTGTTCAATTCCCAGAACTCAGTTAAAGTTAGAAAAGAACAACTCCACAAGTACTATAGTATGTGCATGTCCGTACACACTAAACAAATACACACACACAGAGAGACACACACACAGACACATACACAGACACATACACACACACACACACACACAGACACACACAGAGACACACACAGAGAGACACACACAGACATACACATAGACACACACAAGCATATTCATATGCACATAAGTCCACACACAATATAACGTATTAAATTTTTAGAAGTAAAACAGTATAAACATTTATCCTAAGAATAATAACAAGGCACTCTCTTACTCTCTGTACATGACCTGGCTTTCCTAAGGTAACCCCTTCCAAACATTTTTGGTTCTAATGTCAGTTATTTAAATCCCATATTTCTGATGAATTCCAAAGTATTGTTTATAAATGCACTATTTGAAAGCCTTATACATGCGTGCAGTGAAAAGATCATGTCTCTTCCTCATTATCCACTCTGTCCCTAGGGTTTCCATCACAATTTCCTCCCCACATCATGTACTGCTTTTATTTTTATTTTATTAATATTTACTTAAATTTCCTTTCTTTTAAAATGTTATTACATCATTTTCTTCCTTCCCTTTACTTCGTTCAACCTTTCGCATGTACCTTGCTCCTGTTTCCTCTCCTATTTCTTCTCATGACTCTTTTTCTTTATTATATATACTTCAACACATGCATTTATAATATGCCCTGGTCATTCCACTTAGCGTTACTTGTATGTGTATAATTTCAAGGATGACCACTTCATCTTTAATAACCAATTAGAAGGCTTATCATTGGAGAAGGCTATTTATCCACATTCCCAGTATCCCTTAGTTTCCTACAGTCTTTGTCTGGTGGTGGAATCCAGGGAGGCTTTCTTCTTTGATCTTAGCAAATTTATTGTTATTGTATTTATTATGGTATTGGTTAGGTTAGGGAGCCATATTATTGAGGTATCATGACTCAAGTTTCCCTAACATTTCAAGGAAATACAATGTCACAGCAAATTTCCTGTGCCTCTGGTTTTTACAATCTTTCTGCATGTTCCTCTGTGATGTTCCCTAAGACGTAGATGGAATTGTGTTGTGGATATATCAGTTGATACCGAATGTCTCATATTCATTGATTTCTCTGCATTTTCACCTGTTTTGTTGTCTATCATGGCCTAATCTGTTGCAAAGAGAAGTTTCATTGATAAAAGGTGAGAACTACACTGACCTGTGGGTAATAGCCTTGATTTTCAGTATGAGGCAAACTTCCTCTCCTGTTGGACAGGTCTTAAATTCAATAGACAGCCGTCAGCAATTGGCAGGACATAAGTGCTATCATTGAACACTGAGGGATGTCTTTCCAGGTTGATCATTGTTGTGGTTCGTAGGTGTCTCATCTGAGAAGGACCATTGAAGGCTTTCCTGCCTTGTCAACTTGATCAGCTTCTGCTGGTGTTAGGAAAATTAGTTCACAAGGAGGAGGCTTTTGGTCAGATATAGATAATTCTTCCAAGTCATGTGTCTAAAGAATTGTATGCAATAGAGATTTATTTTCATCTCTGGCAGGTAAGCCAATGCAATGGAAGACCCTATAATATACAGTCTATATTGTTTTGGGAGTTGTTTGAACATTCTTTGCTAACAACTCAAAAGTAGGTTTCTCATGCCTAGTACTAGGGTTTTATTAGATAGTTTATTGTAAAAGTAACTTTTATTTGTCAGATGTAATTGTCATCTCCAAGGCTTTAATGCTGTATAAACTCACCCTTTCTAGTTCTTTGTAAACTCTGGCTGCCAGGGCAACTCAACTGTTATGACTCAAACTCCTTGTCAAAATGGCTGATTCAATCTGGCTTCTTTCAGTTTCTTACTGAACTGCTCTACTTGGCCTCAAACTGATTCTGGCAATTTGTTCTAATCTTCTGTCATCTTATTATTCTTTGGCTTTAACTGCTTCTGCTGACCTATACTAAACTGCATGAACTCACGAAGGAACTCAACTCCACTGCACTACGCTCACTACTCCGACTCCCATCTGACTGACTCCCTCTCTTCCTGAGCTCCTCTTAAATAGCATCTCTTTCCTGTACTGTTCTCATGAGAGTTGAGCATATCCTATCTATGACTCATTCTGTCCAGTCTTTCCATCATTTGTTACTTTGTCTGCCCCTCAGTTAGGTGCCATAGTATGAGATTAAAGGTGTATGAAGTCCAGCCAGAGGGATTGCTAAATGCCTGTCTGTATTCCAGCCAGATCACACAGATCTAGGTCTTTGGATGTGACCCCTTGCCACAGCAGCCATGTGACTGGATTAAAATTCCTCTATAGTTCGTAGCTTTTGTGTGCAGCATTGTCACTGAAAGTGGCATAGTTTTATTTAAACTATATAATTACTTATACTTATAAGTCATTTTATATATAATCTTACATAATATAAAATTATAATTATTTCTTTTTCAAGCATCTTTGGTACTATTTATCTTTTTTCTCATCCTCCTCCTTCTGTAGTTAACTTTCTTCACACTTCCCAAAGTCTTCCTCAACTCATTGAGTCCAATCAGTGTTGCCTATGTACACATGAATGCAGGGTCTTTCACTAGGGCAGGGAGAATTTACCAATGGCTACACTCAAAAAGAGAAGTGATATATATCACACATCAACTGCCAATAGCTCTTCAGCTATTGGATGGGGCTTTGAATCCCTTTCTGGTCCATGCTGGAATTCTCAATTGACGTGAACCTATATAGACCTTGTATAGGTGAGCAAAGTTACTCTGAGTTAATGTGGTTGAGAGCCACGTTATGTTGCTCACTCCTTCTCATCCACTGGTTATATTCATTCTGCCTGCTTCAATGTGATGTTCCCTGAGCCTTAGGGATGAAGAAGGCATTGAAATACATGTCTCTAATTTACTATGTCTTGATTCATTTATTTAAAAATAATTTGCTTTCTATAACGTGTAAGAGAAATTTAGTGTTTTCAATGCTTTTTGCCTCTCGTGTTATCCAAGTAAAGTTTGGTTTAAATTTTTTACATCTTTCAAAAATGGTTTACCTTAAAACAATGTTAGCATTTTAGAGTGTTTGCAAATACAGTATGGTCCTTGTATAGCACAGAAGTATCATACAGCCTTCACTTAGTTTTCCCTAATGCTCATGCCTTGCCGACCATGATGATACCTATGAAATCAGCATTAGGGTACTCATATTTAATAAAGCTTGGTGTTTATGCAGATTCCATCAATTTCCCCACTAGTGTTCTTACTCTGTTTCTAAATTCATTTTAAGGTACCATATTATATTTCTCATATAATGTTATATTATGCTTTGGTGATATGTGAGGGTTTTTTTTTGTTTGTTTGTTTTCTTTGTTTCCCATGACTCCAATATTTCTGAAATATTTATCCACTATTTTGGGACAGTCTCATAATGGTATTGGTCTCATGAATTTTTCCAGCCATGAGTTACAGCCAGCATGACTCATTACTACTGAAGTTAACTTAAGTCATTTAATTATGATATCTTACAAGACTGTTTTCTGCAGTAACTGTTTTTCATTTCTTCATAATTCAGCATTACCCTGGGGAGGAAGTATAACACACTACATATGGACATATTTTAAGGTCACACAGTATTGATAGGTATTTAGGACTACACAATGAGTTCATTTTTCTTTCAAGGTCATTCACTACACTTCACCCTCATCTGTGCCATCAGCAACTACTTGTGTGCTATACTAGTGATGGCTTACAATTTTTCTCATACTTTCTAAATTCTTATTTGGAACCTATCTATGTGGAAGTTTTGTTCCTCCTTGTTTGTTTGCTTGCTTACGTATTTCTTCATACCATTGTGCTATTATAGCTATTTTATTCAGTTTACTCAAATTGATCCAGTTGTGTCGCAGGGAAAGCTGCATTTGTACATATGTCCTCACTACTATTAGATGTCTTAGTTCTTAGCTTCCTCGATAGGAATAAGTAGGGTATATACTTTTGTACAAAAATCTATTCATAATTATTTCTGTATTTCTGTATTATTTCTGTATCTCTATATCTCCATATACAGTAAAGTAGCCATTGTTTATGTGTACCACCAGTTCTAATATAGGGGTCAGAGAAGATTTTGCTCTTGCTTATTTGTAAATTTTTTCTTTGTCTATGATATATGTGACTCCTACTTACTACCTACAATGTATATAATTATTTACTCAGTGTTATGAACCTGTAATAATTTGCCTTATTTCTTTGTACATTCAAGTGAAGCTTTTTAGCATAAATCTGTGCACAGACTTGTCATATATTCTACCTAATTTCTTCTGCTCCAGTGTCCATTCCTTATTCGTTGTCCTGCTGCTTCTTTGTAGAACAAGATCATCTATTAGTGAGTGAATGGATGTGCTTCTGTGCATTTACTTGAGAGAACATCCTCTGATCTGCATGTATTCTTCCAAATTTGTGTGTTGGAAACTCAGTTCTCAAAGCAACAGTATGGGGAAGCAAGGCCTTCGAGGAAATGTTCATTTCATGAGGCTTCATCCTCAAGAGTAGATTAATACCATCATGACTCAGTGGGAATAATTCAGCCCACTTGCTCATCTATCATCTTCCATAAGAGAACATGGCATCCTTTTCCTCCAAAGAACCTGCCCCAAGAGAACACAGCAGTCAGGAAACAGTTTGGAAACAGAGCCTCACTAGGCCCTGAGCCAGCGTACATCTTCATCTTCTGCTTCTAAGACTCTAAAACTGTGAGAAAAATAAAATATTGCTTAGAAATTACACAGTCTTCATATTGGAATGCAACAACAGACAGACTAAGATATGGTACTTAAGAAAAAAAATTGCTACAAAGTTCACCAGGGAAAATGCCTTTATTGCATATTAGTAGAATTTTAATTGCTACTTTTATGGGTGGGGGGTTCTAATTTTTTTAAATCAGTTACAATGTTTTAAGCCCCTTCTCACATAGTCCTATGTTTTTTGTTGGCCTTTGCTTTTTACTTTACCTTACTCTAGTCTTCACTCTAGCAAGCCAGTTTGAAGCTGCTAGTTTGGAAGGTCAAAGCTCCCCCACCCCAAGCACTTTCAATCGAGATGAGACTGCATTCTTTTTTCTTAGCCCCCAAATACTATAAACATATAAGTGCTTAACGTCTTGTAGGATTTTATAATTTCAATATCTCCTTATGGACTAAATTTAATAAATATTTCTTGTATACGTACAAGATTCTCAGAGACAGAAATGTTGACAGAGGATAAGGCATGCTTTCTTATTTGAAGGATCCTCTAATTTCATTGAAAACCCAAGTGCTCACATTATTATATTTTTCCTTAAAAAAGAGAGAAATTGCAGACAATGTTTTACCTAGACTCAGTTTTAAGATTCGGGCATTGATGGCTGCCAGGATTCGAAGAACAGAGCAGCATAAATTTAACAATCGTCTCATGATTTAAGCAAACATAACTGAATTCCTTTTATTCCTAGAACACTACTAACACCTCATTGTGAGCAATCCATTTTAAAGATTATATGGTTCTGTATCCACATGAATGTTAACATACCTGAAATTCTATATGTGAAAGGCTTTTTTAGACCCCTTTAATATAACATTAGGTAAAGGTTCTGCCTTTTTGTGTCCACAGCAGGAGCTTAAGGTTCTTCAGTGGAAAAGAAGGCATTGCTCAATGCTTGGGCATAGTTGGAAAGAAAAAAAATAAGAAAACAGCCATGGTTAGGAGGACAACCCTCTCCCACAATACAAGGTACCCTGTGTCCTGCTGGCATGTGCATCTGAAGTCTTCTGTCTTATTTGTTCTGATGGGAATGTGGATTAGGATGCATTGCCTTTTTGAAATGTATTATTTTGAAATGATGAGATTATCTTAATGCACTGGATTTTACAGCCTTTCATTTTTAAGCCCATTTTGCAGGCTTAGAAACTAAGAAGAAATGAAAAAAAATACTGAACAGCACTCTGTCATCAAGGAGGATTTTCAGAACACCACCCCCTGCAAGGATGATCATTTTCTTACAGACTTGAGAGAAATGGGGCTGAGGGAAGAGAACGATAGACAGGGATAAAGAAATAGGAAAGATAGACAGAGATTTAAAGTCATAACATGAGTAAGTCCCTGCTTGTGCGACAGCCAGTGACAAGATTCCATGTTGTTTTCCAGTTTCCCTGTGTTAGAGTCATAGGAAAAAATACATCCGTGAAATAAATATAAGCTTCTAGTAACTGATTCCATTATGTTTAATATAAGTATATATATGGAAGTTTATCTTTAAACATGATTCTGGAGTCTCTATTCACTCCTAACACTCAAACATCCTGAATGATGATGAAGTATGCTGACCACACCAGCATCATTTGTGCTGGACAGTCATTTTTAATTTTTTTCTATATCTGAATGTCTTGAGAGAGAAGTAGAGAAATGACTCAGTGGTTAAGAGCAGTTGCTACTTTTACACAGAGTCAGATTTTAGTTCTCAGTACCCAGAACAAGAGGGTCACCTGTAAATTCAGCTCCAAGAAATTACACACTATAGTTTGTCCCCTATAGAGAGCCACTTACATATATACACAAACATAAATAAGATAAATTAAAAAAAACATTATAAATATCTTTTTACTTTATTAGGTCATTGTTTAAAATTTGTCATACACAAGGAGTTTAAGTTATAATTATTGCTTAGTAATTAGTACATAAACATTTTATTCATTTGCTCTAAAATTCATTCCACTAGATAATGAAAAGATTTCTTTTTTGTCCTTCAGGGATCACCTCTGTATAATCTGGCTCTTACCCTTAAGGAAGGCTCTCTAAATGAGAAAGGGAGTCTCCTCATTTAATTTGATACATCAGATCATCATCAAAATATTTATTTCCTGATCTTCCCCCACACAAGGTGAATAAAGGTTAATAACAATGGAAATGGAAAATAATTAAGGATGGATATGTATATAATAAAAGTGCAAAACAAATCAAAATAAATAAAGTTTATTGTGACTGTTAGGTTAAGATGTCTTGATATGCCCGTCGTAAAGTGTATTTTTTTTCTTCTCTCATTGGAGGGAAAAAGGAACTGCAATGCACAGTGAAACACTTACGTACACAAGTGAGGAATACTGCAGAGACAACAAGAAAGGGTAGATAATTGCCCAGGGTTTTAGAATTCTTTATCTTCACCAAGGAATAATATTATAACAAATAAGGGGGGTTTGATTTGTTTTGTTTTATTGTTTTTGTCATTTTAGTCCCATTTCTCTCACTTAAAATATTTGATTGGGTCAGGTTTCTTGAATCAGTTATTTTTTTAACTAGTCATCTCTCAGCTCAAGAAATCAAATGCCCTAAGAAAAGCAATTCATTTCATTTTTGCATGAAGTCTAGAAAGTGGTAGCCCAAGGTTTTGGGAGGCACACTCATCATACTCAGGGACCAGACTCCTATCTAACAGTTGGTTGAAGCTTCAGTTTTTGCTTTTTTTTCTCTCATTTCTCCAAGTGACCGCTGCTCCTACTCCAGACCTCTCTAACAGATTCATTTGTATCAGCAAGGTGAAGAAAGGCAAAGAAAGGAGGCATGAATCCTGTCTCAGGAAAGCACCCTTAGAAACTACAAACAATCTTTTCAACCTGTTTTGTTAGTCACACGATTTACATGACGGTCCCTTTAGATTTTTCATTCTATAAACACTGGAATCTTTTTTTTTCTATGAGTTTTTGATCACAGCTGATTGTGGGGCCCAGATCATGGATCCTAAATGCAGGGAGCCCCAGAAGGTTGAGTACTTTGTGCTGAAGGTAAGGTGCTCAGAGGTAAGCTCTTTCTGCCCAGTATTGCAAATGCTTCCAGGTTCTAAGAAGTCTGGCCTCTAAGCTAGAGCTCCTTTGTCTGAAGTATGCTTTGCCTATTGGAACCAGCCTCCTAGACTTGTTAGATTAAACTCTACCTTGCCCAAAGTAGGAACTGGTGGTGAAATTCTCTACTTTCCCTGTCTGAGAATGTATCTTAGAGAGGTAGAGAGAGAGCCTATCTCCTATCTAGGTGGAAGGAACAGCTAAAGAGAGGCTATGAAGACCCTAGAAGAACACTGTCCACTTTCTATTTAGTCCAAAAATTGAAAATGGTCCATTCCACCTTGCTTCTTCATATTTTCATTTCTTGTGCAAAACTTTGATCGGTTTTCTCTTCTTATCATTTTTTTCCCTAGCCTTTCTCCAATGGAGGGAGAAAGGTATCATATTTTTCAATCTCTACCCTAAAATATATTTAAGATATCCCTGAAATATAATGAAAACACTTGATGCAGCTCATCTCACATGAGAATAACATACTTCAACCCTTAAAGTATTTTTAAAAGGGAATCTTTAAAGCCACTCCCCCAAAGAATTGCTTGTATGGTTTGTCTATGAAGGTTCTTGAATCAGACAACGCCTCCACAAAAGCATTTCCTAAAGAAACTGAATATAGAAATATGAGTTAGTTTTCCATAAAGTACTAAGCGTATATATGAGTGTAATAGATGCGAGACTGTACAAAACTGCTCTTAACAAAAAGCCTGGCCTTTGTCCCATTATTTCTTGGAAAACTAGTTCTAGGAAATGTGGACATTGCACCATTGATAGGTCTGACTTTCTTCTAGCAACTAGGAATTTTGGTAGAGGAGATATGGGATTTCATAATCCTGCAGGAGAACAGAGCCCAAATAAGTAATTAACTGTGATTGTAATTAATTAGAAAGGACACATGTGGAGTACAAAGAGAACATGTGAAAATGTGTAACAATGTCAAAGATTTTGGAAGGAAAAAAATCCTTAGGGGAAAAAAAAACCATGAAATTTATGAAAGCATTTGCCATCAGGACCTCACTGAACACTTTAGCATAAGCTAAAGTAAATATAAAAAAAGTGACCAAAACTTCCACAATATCTGCAAGAGTGAACAACTGATGACTAATTTCTTCACTCAGCTTACTCCAATCAGCATTTCTTTATGCCTTTGCTTGTAAGAGAAAAAACTTTGAGAGTTAAATGTAGACTTTCTACTAAAGAGAGAAGAAAAAGCCTGACACCTTGAAGGCTTTGCTATTCCCATGGGTCTGAGGCAGTGGGGTTCCTGGTATAACCACAGCCTTGTCAACAGTACACATCCATTTAAGACTTCTTCTACTCTCCACACCAACCTCATTCCCTCCCCTCTGATTTCTATATCCTATTATTCCAGTGTTTTCCCTCCCCTGACCCCTAACTTAATGTCTTCCCTCTCTCCCTCTCCCTCCTCCCCTCCCCCTCCTCCTCCTTCTCCTTCTCTCTCTCTTCTCTGTCTCTGACTCTCTTTGTCTATCTCTCTTTTCTGCCTGTCTCTGTCACTCTTTCCTCTTTTTGTTTCTTTGTCATACACTCTCAATCTCCCTCTCATTTTTTTTTAATGCTTAGTCTATTGAATACGTGGATATCTTCTCAGAGTCTACATTTCAATACAACTCTGACTCTAACTCCTCAAGCAGCCATCAATTGCCAATATCTATAGCTACTCCAATGGCGTAAGATGTGTGATGGTACTCAAGGTGAAAGAGAAAGAGAAAGAAAGATGGAAGAATGATAAATCATTCCATTAGTTGCTGAGATGTCAGAGACAGATTCAGAGGAAACATTCAATTTCACACATGTCACTAACAAAAAATATAATGAATTGAAATATTATGCTATCTAAACAATATGGCAGAATACAGTAATAATATAATGTAATATGATAATTAGAATGCATCTGAAATGTTTTGATAGCTTTTCTTCAAAGACTGGTAGAGTACTTTGAATATATAGGTCAATTGCAATTATGGATGCTATCCAATATAACATAAACAAATAATGGCATAGTGAGGAGAAGGAAATAAATCAAATTATAAAGATAAAACAGGAGACTGAGAGAAAATATTCCTTCCAGTGTCATGTAAGAAAACTGATGATTAAATAGATATAAAAATTAATTTAACTTTTTTTTAAAAAATTAAAAAAAAAACTGATTATTACTTTCAGGCCAGAAGATTAACAATCCATGTATACTGCCTCACAGAAGGATGCCTGCAATGCCATCAGATGGAAAGCCATGCTGTACTTCAGACAGCAGCCATATTAAGGCCAGAAATATCTGCTTAAAGCTCTAGTGAGTGTGGGGAGCCCAGTCAGTCTTGAGTGAATGTGTAAGAGAGGATGGATTTCTGGGCAACTACGTGTATAGTTGATACAGGCATAGCCATGTCAGGAATCAGTGCTTAAGACCCATAGGAAAATAACAAACCACCAGCCTATGTCAGGATCAGAGAAATGGAAAAGTCTTTGCTGGTCTGAGCATGAATGCTACAGTTAGGTTATGGCTTTAGGAAGAGACTCCACTCCGGTTGTTGGGGGGATCCACATGGAGACTGAGGTGCATGTTTGCTACATATGTGCCCAAAGCTTCATTCTAATCCACCTGTTTTTGATTGGAGAGCTCCCAGAGGTCCTGGTTAGTTGATTCCATTGATCCTCCTGTGCAGTTCCCATCCCCTTCAGAACCTTTCAATTCTTTTTTTTCCTTTTTTTTTTTTTATTGGATACTTTATTTACATTTCAGATGCCGATCCCTTTCCCCATTTCCCCTCCCTAGAAAACCCCTATCCCGTGCCCCCTTTTTCATTTGGCTTTTATACATTTTTTAAAAAATGTTAATCAAGGGGTTTATAAGTATTCTTGCCCCAACTCTGCCATAAGAGTTCCCGACCTCCATTCAACATTTGACTGTCCGTATCTGGGTCTTTTTCAGCCTGCTGCTGGATAGAGCCTCTTGGAGGACAGGTATGCTAGGCTCCTGTCTGTAAGCATTACAGAGTATCAATAATGTCAAAGATTGCTTGCCTGTGGGATGGATTTCAAGTTAGGTTGATTATTGGTTGGTCAACTCCTTCAGTCTCTTTTTCTTCTTTGTCCCAGCTTTTCTTTTAGACAGGAAAAAATTGGGGTCAAAAGTTTTGTGGGTTGGGTAATGTCTTTATCCCTCCTCTGGAGGTCCTGCTTGACTTTAGGAGGTGACTTCTTCAGGTTCCATGTCCTCAGTGTTAGGCATCTAAGCTACAGTCACCCACATTGACTACTAGAAGCCTCCAAGATATCTTCTAACACTAGCTACATTTTCTTTTTCTTTTTCTGTATGTAATGACCATGCTGAGATTTAAAGTGGTTGTGTAGTTGGATTGTTATGCTTCGTCAAATATGTCACATGTCTTTTGATACTAGTTTTTCTTCACATATGTCTGTGTGGTGTGCTTTATTTAGTCCCTTGACATCCAAGTCCAGTCAAGTCCCAGATACACTGGATGAAGAAAGAGGCATTATTCTCACTGAGTGTGATGTGTGCAGCTGATATCCCATAATGTATCCTGTTATTTTCAAGTCTATCCAGAATTTAGAGAAAACCCATTATGATCGTAGTTCTAACTTTCATCCTTCATCAAACAAGTTTTTTTTTTAATAGTAGATGAAGCCCATTAGAGAAAGACACAGCTTTTCAAAATATAATTTCTCAGAGAACAACTTGCCATGGGGTGGCCAGTTCTAAATAACAGATCTACAACACGGAAAGAACATCACTGCAAAGGTAGGTAGAAAGAGTGAAAGACCAGAGGACCGGGGTGTCTATTGAGAAATAGTATTTTTCTATATGTGATAAGGAGGAGAAGGGGGAACATCCCTTCTGAGTATACCCCACCCTGGTCATATGAAGTCATGAGGTATATCAACATTTAGTCCTAGAGAGAGAAGGCCAAGGTTCACAAGACCTTGTAGACCTGTAGTAGATATTCAGGAGAGTCTAATGAGGACTTTAGTCTCTCTGAGTTTTCAGTTATGACTGTATAAGAGGTAAAAACTTATTGATGATGCAGCTTATAGCTCTTTGCCTCAGTACCTCTGAGTAACCTATACTTCATAAGTAATCTCAGTATAATTGATGGTTCACCATTCTAGACACTAATAGTTTGTTTCTTTTTGCTTTACATCCTATCTGAAATAAAACGAACATTTTACTTCTATTTATTGTTTTAAAACCACCCAAATTTCACTGCTCATAACTTTCCTTTCTGCCTCATTTCTCCTATTGTGGTCATGAAATTTCTGTCCTAATGTAGTCAAATCTGTCCCGACATAGACAGAAAGAAATAGTAATACAATCACAAGCCATAAACAGAGATCTTTTTGTGATAAATTAGAAGTGTTCAACCAGGGCTTCCAGAACATAGCTTTTGAAAAACTTAGATATTTTAAAGGAAAGACAAAAGGATATAAATATTGAATTAGGAATGAGCAACTTCCACAAAGTTTGACTTGGCAGAAAGAATTTCTAAGTTCTGGTTTTACCATATAATTGGAGTGTTAGAGCATTTACTTTCATAATAGAGGTATGACTTATTTCTAAAAGCCTAAAACTTGTCAAGCAATGACATCCTCCTGGATCTGTGCATGGCATTTCTCATTTGTCACCTCATTTAATCTTTATACCATGCCTGACATAGATGCCATCCTTATTGGCATTTCACTGGTTAATAACAGGATGTGAAAGTTCCTTCATTTGATGGGCGGGGAAGGCCTCCTTCAAGTTCAAGCCATCAGGCCTACTATGCATTTAAGAATAAAATCTAAGTTAGAAGAAACTGTAAGGGAAAGAACTTTCTCCTAAGGGGCTTATCTTTTCTATATAGAAAGAGAAGACTTTCCTAAGAGACTTCCACTTAACCTTGCATCAGTCAGAACTGGGTCACATGTAACACTAATTGCAAAGGAGAGAAGGAACCAAAAACTGACACTGCATTTATTTGTCATTCTCCTCTTCCAGTGAAGGCTGGGAATCAGCACACTGAGAGACAAGGAGTGGTGCAATTGTAATCACACATGTGGCTATTTTTCTAATTTTTATAAGGATGAATAATAAGGAGAGTTTCCTGACAGCTACTGCAAATCACTATGTATGACTGCTCCTTTTACCCATATAGATGAGGAAAAAAAAAATACCTCTTGAAAAAAAAGAAGTAATCACGTGTTTGAAACTTAGAGAAGTTGTATCTGGGAAAGAGGAAGTAGCCTGGAACGTGTTTGAAAACAGTTGTAGCAGCTTTGGTTACAGCCTCCTGAGAGCACACACCATTAAGGGCGGTGTGGGATGGGACTCACTTAGGCTTCATCCTCATGGAAATTCCCGTTCCTTTACTATGGGAGAATGTTAAGTACATGTCTTTTTAGTCTCCCTTGTAATTAAACTTATGCACATGACTGAGTTCTGGCTGCTGTAAGGTCAAGTGACAATCTCTTCGGGAAAAAAATGTTTCTCCTTCTAAATAAAAAGTTGAGTTCTCCCCCTATATTATTTTTGCTTAAATTTTGATGTACTACTCAAATGCATTGTAGATCTGTTATGACCAAAAATAGCCCTGGAAGACTAGCAGCCGTCATCCTTCTCTACAATCTCTTCTGTGTTTAAACTTTTGGTCAGCTGCTTGATGTTGCACCACTAATCATTTTCTAATTAATACATGTGTCAATCTATCTTTCTTCTTTCCAGAAATAGGGTTATGCCTTGAGTGTCCTTCAGAGGTATGTAATATTCAAGGTTGTGAGATTTCTCGATGGAAATTTTCAGTGCCCCCATGATGTGTGGGCAGCCCTTGCCACTGTGTGTCTTAGAAACAATGCATGATTCTCATATGCCAGAGATGCCAAGGCCACCAGATCATCTAGTTCTTTGCTTGAGAGGCTATCATTTCTACTGGGATCTTCAGGGTCCTCCCTTCTGAACTGTGAGGTTTTTTCTCACAGTTTGAGGTTTTTCTGCTTCTCTGTGTCCCTGTGTCCTCATGTTTTTGTTTTGTTTTCTTTTGTTTCATTCTGTTTTGTTTTGTTTTTTTGGCACTTGCTGTTACACCTCAAGACTCAGGTCAGCTTACATTATGCCACCGATTGTAGTCATTTGTTTATGTGTATCTCCAGCACTAAGTATGAACAATTCGAGGTCAAGGATCATCATAGATATTTGATATACACCAGCTAATCAATAAATTTTTATTAAATTGATTAACTGAAAAATAATTTTTCCCCTTATAACATTACTCTTACCACTATTTTACATGTATTTTTTTTTTTATTTTCTTATTCTACCATTAAGTGGGATGCTACTTAGAGGCAAGAATTGTATTTTATTCCTCTTTGTGACATACAGATACTCTCAAGCAAAACTCATATTGAACGGATTGAATTGCACTGCTAATACATTAGGCATATCTTAATCATCGCGTTAATTGCTATTTCCCCTGTGGGATGGAGGAAGGTGCCAAAGGGGTTGAAATATAGCTATCCAGTTCACTGAAGAAGGCTTTTTTTTTAATCTGCAATTTTAAGTCAAAAGTGAAAAATTATAATTCATTAAAAAAGGGAAAAGCAGATCACATATTCTCTGATTCAGGCGTGTTTGAAGGACGTAGAACAAGAATCTGTTTTCAAGAACTTTCTAGCCTCTCCCCTCTAGTAGACAATCTGACACAAGTGCAATTTAATAAGTTAATTGCAGTGTGTGATTGACAGAGGCAGGGGACAATGTCTGATGTGAGGATTTCTCGATAAAAATTATGATAATAACTAAGGATCCTATTATTTCATTAAGGGCTCTATGGCTTGGCTGGTGCACAGCAAGACTTTCCCAGACTCTACCTTAGACATGATTGATATCAAGCCAGTGTTCATCTCTTATGTCACCAAACCACGAATAGGAAAAACATCTATCAGGATCAGTGTGAAGCTTAACTCTTCTGAGCCTAAAGGTCTGTGGTGGAGACAAGATCACCTGGGATCGGCGGGAAACTGTCACACACCCTGTCAGAGTTACTTAGGAGCTGAATTGTAAGAAGTAAGAAATTCTGATATTCTCCAGATTCTAAACAAACAAAATGAAAGCTTTGGAAAAATTTACATCATAAAATGAAAATGAATAAATGCATTTATTTTATTAAAGAAAATTAACATTTTAAAAATGGTCTTAAGGGAAATAAAAGTTTTGTTTTTAAGAATGTCATTTCTGAAATAAAACTGAAAATAAATCTATCCATTAAAGGTGCACCTATATATTTCCAAGTCACACGTTATCAAATATATACAGTTTCTCAAAGAATGCATTTGCATCTTTTTTAAATGTTAGACCACCATTTAAAATAGTGTAAGCTTATAATAAATGTACTTTTTCATATTTGGGATTTAAAGTTCTTTAATTAAGTACACAGTAACCTTGAAAACAGTTTTTCTAAAATGATTTTTCCATATATTATTTTTCAAGAACCTACTGGGAAACGAAACGTCTTTTAGATTTAAACATTCATTGAAGAAAGTTACCAGTATTAGATGTAAACTTTAGAAAGATAGTTTCAATATATTAAAATCTTTTTCCAAATAAACATGAGAAAAAGATCCTGCTGAGAATAAAAATGACTAGTTATACCAAAAAGTCCCCCCCCTCCAAGTGGAAATAACTCATGCTACATTATGCACCAAAGATAGTCGCCTGTTCACCTAACCTAAACATTTACAGGAACTGATTTATTCACGGTTGAAAATCAAATCTATTGCAGTTCAGATAATTTCTCTGCATTAGGAAAAATGAATAAATTAAAAGGGTTCTTCAGCAATTTAGTCCTTGTAAGCTGAGATTCTGCAAGCTCCGTAAAAGATGTCAAAACCTGCTGATAGCTAACAGAGCCGACTCTGAGTTTGTGTATCTCGGTCCAGTCTACCTTTCCATCAGGCGGTACATGTGCAAATAGAAAAGTAGCTCTCTAATTAATCAAAGTCAGATGTGCCTGAACGCCTGGAGTTGCTGCTGATCCTTGTCCCAGCTTCTCCCGTGTTCTCACTCTATGTTTTTACCTTGAAAACTTCTGCTCTGAGCTGGGAATGCCTGAAGGGCTTGCACGGTGAGTCAATGTGAAATTATCTCAGCGGGAAGAAGTTGCTTTTCAGCTTAAATGATTTAAGGCAGCAATTTTTCACACTCTCAAACTCTGACAAACGCCCAGATTGCCTCTCATGTCTGACTTCAAAATATTCAAAGAAAAGCTATTTTTATTAAAAACACTCTAGAGAAAATTGTATGTCACTTGTTCTCTGATATAACTTCATTTCTCCTGACAGTGACAATTTTCACCTCAGTACAATTTCTTTATTTTTTCCAAAGCTAATTCTGCTTAATATTAGTATTTATACAAACTCATATCAACTTGTCTCTGTGAAATATTCAAGGGTGTCAGGTAAATGTTGCTCACTGTCATTCATCTTCTTTGGGTGTTCAAAATGATCAATCGATTTAAAAAAAAAACTACACTTACTTTAGCTATTATTGTTTTATTTGTAAGGGAGAGCTTAACAACTTCTAAAAGCCTTTAGTTGACAAACCTGTGTCTGCAAACCTCATGGAATTCTGAACTCGATGGCACATGTCTTTTGCCAAAGGTTGTAAAAGTTTACATCAATAAATCTGTTTGTTCCGTGCCTTAAAGTCACACAGGTACTAACACGAGTGTTTTGTCTTACGCTGCTTACATGTTAATAAGATTATGGCGGGTGTCATACTCAGTGAAACGTCGCATTTGCTTTATTATGAATGCTGGCAGTGCAGAAACATCACATTATAATCACTTCAAAAGGAAAATAGATTCTGCATATTTTCATATGTGTTTATAATTCTACTAAACCTCAGTAGAATCAAAGTCAGTAGAGACAAGCATGACAGAAGGTTTCGCGTTCCGGAGAATGCTGGAAGCGTGGCACGTTGATATGTAGCAGAATGGTTAATATGTATAAGGTTACTTACGGCCTGTGACCTCAAAGCATATCTTCTGGCCTTATCGAAATTCCATGAGAAAAAGTAACCCACTAGCATGTGAATTTCTAGCAAATCATCTGGTGCTTTTTTAAAAGGATTAATTTTATTTTTATTTGTGAAGGTCCTAAGTATTAATAAACATAATTAAGCAATAACCACATGTAGCATCTAGGCTCTACATGGCTGGGTCAAACTTCTTTTTATATATGCACACCAGTTTTGCACAAGTATCCTTTCTATACACCAGTGAGGGTTCATTTCTAAACAAAACCGAGTCATTTCTATTTCATTTATATTCCTTACAGGAAAACTAGGGAAAGAATTACCTTGCAGGCTCTACACACACTATTGGGGTCAGGTCAAGGAAGTACATCAAATCCAGCAGAGAAGGACATTTCAGAAATTTCAATGGTGGCACAATGCCACGTGCAGCTCCTGTATCCAAGTCTTGCCTGAGAACCTGTCATCTTTGCATCTTTAAGTTAGATCTGTTTTCTGTTTTAAATAATAACTACTTTTTTTCATTTAATTTCTGTGTTTTATTTAGCATTAACTCAGAAACAGAAAGACTGATTCAGATTTTAAATACATGTTTAAATTTTTTAAAAAATCTCAACATTGAAGGACTTTATGGGAAATTTGTGGGTATATATGTCATAAAAATCCATGATTACTTGATAAACTCAGACAATTATTGAAAAGGCAAAATTTGGTGGTAAAAGAAATTATTTATGATACACACACACACACACACACACACACACACACACACTGTTTACCATAAGAAACACAAGTATCATATTATGGATTAAATTTTTCTTCATACATTAAAAAATAGAAGTTGTTAACAAAGATTCACATATTGAGTGTTTACTTTTGTACTTTCAGGAGAAAATATGTTGTAATTCAGTTCAGAATTTTTATTTCTCAAAAAACAAAAATGCTGTAAAATTCAAAATGCTATACCTATGAATTGTTTAATTAAATGTTTTGTTTCTATTTTGTAGAAAATCTACACAATTGGAAGGAAATAATGACTTTTCTTTCTTGATAAAATATTTAAACCTTTATCTTAAAGTAACTTTAATACATTTTTATTTAAAAAGTACAGTTTTTACCTCTTAATATAATTATGACATATATATGTTAATTCGACTGTTATCAATCTAAAAAATATTTCACATTAAATTTTAGGTTTACATTTTATATGCCACTGTATAGTTTTATCATCTAGAAAAATTTGTGATTTTGTAAAATCATATAGATTCCTAATTTAAGATTACATGTAAAGTACAATTTCCAATTATGTGTTAAAATAACATTTGTTCATTTTAGAAGACTAATGAATGATAATCTATAAAGAAAAATATGAATTCAGTAAGATCTCTTTTGTACATATTATTATTTGAGTTTTATATCACTATACTATTATGTTGGCTATTTTTAAAACTCATTTACTCTGGTATTTTTTGCTTTAAAATTATTTTAAAAATAATAATATCTGCTTTTTTCACTCTCTTTGGGCTTTTTTTTTCAAAGTCAATGTCTCAGTGTTGTTCTGTAATTACGTATGAGATGTTTTAAAATGCCTATTTAGTAAAAAGCTACACATGTGATAGAAACCCACATACATCCTCACACTGTCCTCAAATCCAGTGTAAAGAATAACTCCAAAGTGTATTTTAAATAACCCTTTAACTTTCTGACTCACTTTCAGTGTGCCTACTTTCTTGTATCCATATATCTACATACAGAGATGCCGGTGTATTAATATAAAAATATTCATGTGTAGAGATAGATTGTAGAGACACATTTAAATGAGATCTATGCCAATGAATCTTGTAAAGTAATAAAAGATAGAAGAGAGGGTGTGCATTAGTACATACTTATGTGGGCATTCTGTTTTATAAATTAAAACAAACACAGTTGTTGGTGAAAGAAAATAAGCTCTCCTAAAATCCTTTCAGGGAAACAAAATTGTCAAAAATGATATAACTCAGTACCACCCCTTTCTAACACATTAACCAGAAATGCAGGCAATGCCAAGGACCTGTAATATCTCCTCATGTTTACATTTCCTAATCACCATAACAATCTTTACAGAAACAGTTATTCTTAAGACAATCAGGACAATACATCCTCATAGTGAGAAAATCGATTTAACAACAAAAGTAGATTTATCTCTATTGATCGAGAGGCGTGGAGTAGAATTTTAGTGAATTATATCTGGTTCTCATTTCCCTGCAGAAAATTTCCCAATGAAGCAGGAAAGACAGATCGCAGACTGCTGGATAAGCTTTTACATGCTACTTACTTGCTCTCGTAATCACTGATTTTGAACACAGACATACACATACGCTGAGAGAGGGGAAAAAGGGGGGGTTGGGAACACACACAGAGGTACAGATGGAGGGAGGGATGAAGGGAGTAGGGGAAAGAGAGACAGATAGACAGAAAGGAGACAAACAGACACAGAGAGAGGATGTTTAAAGGACACTGAATCAAATTCTTATTTTTCATTGTTTAAAGGAGTTTCACTATTGTGCTTGACTTTGTAACAATGTACTTACCTTGGAGCCACGTGGTATTTGTTTTTAAATCCTTAACAGATAAACCAGGTCTTTACAGAAGAGTGTAGTACTAAAGAAAAATGAAAACCCAAGCTTATCATCTAAGAATAGAATGAGAAACACTGAAAACTAGCTAACGTCGATTCTTAGAACTTTTTCAATGGCTGCTAATACTTCCCCAGTCGAAGTTCCCTCTTCAGGCAGGACACACAGATTTGGAATCACTAGATGACAACTTGTTAACCCATTGTATGCAAAAGAGGAGACTTTGTTGATACATTTAGAAAGGTCCAAAAATACCTGAAGCAATGCCTTAAGTCCCTGGCACGGTGAGTCACGCTGAATTTTATTTCTTATAAAAGAAATAAATATCTACCAATTTTGTTGATATGTTCTCAAAATATTTTCTGATTTGGGCTATTACCCATTTCTACCTTTCACTTCCAGGAACATAAAAAATGATGTGTAAAGAAGCCTGCCGTAGAGAAGGACGTGAGCCATTCTCCTGCATGTTAGCATAGCTTATGGAACAGTCAACAGTCTGCAGCCAGCAGTTTTCTGTGTAAATCTTACACTTGAGATTTTAAGACAGTAACATAATTTCATTATTCACTAGTGGCTAACAATTTTTTCCTAAATTATGATTTTTGCTTTGTTATGTTGGCTGAGTGAAGCAATAATTATCAATCACTTGTTTTGCTATGTTTAAAGCTTAGATTCATAAGTTCAAGTCAATTAAATTATTGCTATCATGTGTTATCAATAGCATTCATGTTAAAAGTTGTAAAATGTACATCTTGTCTAAATTAATATTATATTCTAAAAGAAGTGAAGATGTAAGCAGAATTTGTAGAACCACGAAAATGTGTCCAATGATTAATACAATTTTAAAAGCTTTAGTTTTATGAATAATGTCCTAATACTGAAATCCTTGTGACATAAGAAAAATCTTGATTCAGAACATTAATATAGAATTTAAATTTGATACACAAGAATCACTTTTAAAAGCACCAATCTATCCATTCATTCAGGCAAAATAAACAGAATTAAATTTGACTTTAGACTACTGAATGTGAAACAAGACATTTCTACTGAAAATTTTTATCTAAAAGTCATATAAACAAGGAAGAGTACTTCGAAATTGACCCTATAAATCTAGGTAGATTTAGCTGTATTTATGACTTATAATAATGTGCTCCAATTCTGTTAACAGTAACATACATGTATACAACTTGCTATTATTAAATATTGAAATATAACTGCCAAATCAGGTAAGTAAATTTTAGAAATAATTTTAATTGAAATGTGAAAAAAATGTTAGATATTATATGTGATCTACTTTCTTTTCTATATGTATACTCTTATAGTAAAAGGAACATCATTAGACATAAGCAAACTGGACTACTTACATACTTCTAAAAGAATAATTGAAAATACCTAGAGCTTTTTGTAAAAGAGGTAGTTCTTAAACTGAATTTTAATAAACCAATAAAGTAATGTTATTGTTCAATAGGTAATAATTGCCTTTATATAAACTCAAAAATATTGTTTAGAGTGATTAATATACAATGCACCATTATGCATCTGAGAGTGTTGATGCATAATTTTTAGTTCTAATGTTATTATGTAATTGAGAGAACATGTTCATTTGCTCTAATAACTACTAAGATGCACTTAATAAAATGAAATGTAATAATACTTGTAATTTAATCTATTCATGGAAGTAATTTTAAAAGTCTACCACTCTCCTTAATGTGGATGACATTCATAATTTATAAAGTGTTGTGATGCAGAGTTGACAACGCCATTGTTTTTTACACTCTGAGATGATTCTGCAGCCTTCATATCATCTGCATACCAACCTCGGGATTATCAAGGGCAAACAAAAGATAATTAACACCAGAAACAGGCAAATGCAGGAGCTACTGGCTGAGAGTTCTCATTTAATGTAAGAATTCTGAAAAGCAGAAAATGAAATAACTATAGAAAAGCTCGTCTTATAAAAAAAAAAAATTCAAGATCTCATTCTTTATATACCTTTTTATCTGGGTTTGTCAAGGTAACTCATCTGAAAACACCAGCCCTAAGTCGTCATTAACAGAGTTAGTGCAAGTAGTTTTTTAATGAGTTAATTTCAAATTATGTGTTTTACAAATATAATATATAATTGCTATATAATCATGCACTTATTTATAATGTATGTATGAAAAACAGAAAATGAACTATAAGGTGTAATATCCTTCTGTGCTTTCAGATTTATGAAGTAACACAGTGGGATGACTAAATGCTTTAAAAACTCGAAAGAGTTCTGAAAAAAATATTTTCCATAAAATGTCCATCAGTACAATGACTAAAAGCATAAAATAATTGTAGCTTTGGAGCATAATTGTTTATTGTTTTCTATTAATACTTCTTTCCAATTTTCAACAGCAGCCTAGAGATATTGAATACTGTATTTCACATTCAAATCTAAGCACCAACTGTGTTATGTGCTCACTGCGTTTTTGATATTACATGATTGCCTATTAAATAAATAACTGAAAACATAATAAATTCCGATGCAATGTGATTATTTAAAGTCACTGTGAACTAAACTTCTAAATCTTCTCCTTAGGTTCTTTCTATCTTCAATGTCAAACAGTCCACCTTTGTTCTCTAAATCATTTAACAGTATATTTTTTTTCTGTAAAGGGTCTTATGCTCAGCATTCAGGTTTGACATCTTTAGAGTTTCCTTCCAAATTAGGAACACTTGCAGTGGAAAAGCATAGGCAGAGACTATGTACCTATGTGTGCCACTTTGTTCTTCTAATAAAACTTTATTAACAAAACTGCATGTGGCTTAGACTTGAAATTACATTGTAATATTTCAAATTGCCCAGACTTACATAGTAGTTACAGAATTACGTTTTTAAATGGTAAAAACATCCCATTATTAGCTTTATTTATCTTTTTTTCATCTGAAGAAAAATGAGCATGGCTTTACTACTGTCGCCTCAATAATCTTTGTCCTATTATTCCCACTTTCTATTCCTACCTCCCACCCCACATCCCAGTGCTTTGCATCTATTGGCATCCATTTGTAGTTGCCCACTCACTCACTCTCTGCCTCTGTGGTTTTGCACAAACTCTGTTCACTACATGGGAAAAAATGTCCTTTGTCCTCTTGCTATTGTTTCTCTACTAACAAAGAAGTGGACTGACTACATTGTATTCATCTTCTGATTGTCACTGGTTCAATGACTGCAAATAGTTTGTTGAATTACGACTCATTGAATGAACATAGACACATAATTTTATAAAGCACTTAGACTTTAAAGAGGGTTTTTTTTCTTTAGCCACTCAAATTAATGAATGTCCCCTCAAATATATATTCAAGGACACAGTTCACATGTTATGTCTGGACTCTACTCATACCACTATGTTTAATGATTTTTTTCTAATACAGAAATTTCTATCCTTGATGTTAAGAGTTATTGTTATACTAATAACATTACAAACATAAAAAATATAAAGAAGAGAACCATTTTATATGACATCAAACTATGAATTTTGATGTCATTTCCTACCATCCTAAAGTCTACCTTGTGCATATATATGCACAAGGCATACACACACATATATGGTGTATATGTGGTATATATTATTTATATATATTGAAAAATACAAACTTAATACCAATACAGTATTTAACTGAATTCCTTGAAGATAGACATACTGTTTCTCTTTATTTAGTGTCCTGGGCATCTCAGTAAAAATCCTGTGAAAACGTACCAGATAATACAGAATTCAAACAAAGAAAGACTCAATAACAGAAAGTTAACTGTCCTGAGCCTATTACGAAAATTGCAACCTCATTGTTAAAAGAGTTTATTCTAAACCATCCTTAGCTTAAACAACAAAAAGAAGCATTCAGCTTACTTTTACATACAATCTATATAATACTGGTTTAAAATTTTAATGATTATTAATATTTATAATGGAACTCTCCATGAAGAACATATACCAACTTGTCAGAAGAAAACTCTTTCAGAGTTAAGCAAAATTGTTTACTAACACACTATTTACTATTATTGGTGATATCCCACTTCAAATAGCTTAGTTACTTCATAGGTAGTAATAAATATTTATTTCCTGAAATATATACAGTTCTATTAATAATATAAATGATATAGAATTGTTTAAATGACATAGATTGGTCGTTGATTCTTCTTCATGACATGAATATTTTAAGATAAACTATTACTGATTTTATTGTTATATCATAACCTTGACTATATCAAATAAATGTAACTGTTCTTTCTATACTTTTTGGCAAATGTCAAAATGGACACACATAGCAATTTATATAAGTGCTTTAATTTTTCTAGCAAAATTATATCAATCTCCACACAAAATTGTATAACTAAGCATGAAGCTAATTAATTTTTCCTTTTTTATTCCTTTCTTATGTGAAAATCTTTATTGAATATTTTATTTACATTTCAGATTCCATCCCTTTTCTTCATTTCCCCTCCCTAGAAAACCCCTATCACACCCCCCCCCACTTCTTTTTGCTTTTATACTACTTTTTAATGTTAATCAAAGACTTTATAAGATTTATAAGGCTCAATATGAATCAGAAGCATAACCCAATACCCAACCTAGATATATCAATTATCTTTGACTGGCAGGGACATGCAAACATCCACCTCAGTGTCCCCCCACCCTTTTCACCTAGCTCCTCCTCTCCTTCTCCTCCTCTCCTTACTCCTTATCTTCCTCTCCTTACTCCTTCCACCTTAGCTCCTCCTACATATCACCGTTCCTGTTAAAATAAAACTTTTTTCTTAGAATACAGTTAGAGCATAACTATACCAACTTGTATCAGTAAGGTACAAGATAGACCTAATGTCCAGTCCATCATTTTGTTGACTAAACGGAACCTCTGTCGTCCCTCCTAAATAAAGACTTAATTCTGAACCTGGCTTTTTTTCTTGGCTTTAGAATGAATGTCAACTAAAAACCATCCTCTCAAACTTTTTCTCTCAAAGTAAACAGCCGGGATTGGCTATGAGATTATAAGTCTTCAAACCTGTCAGAAATCCAGAATGACTGAGTTAACTGAAATTATTGGAAGCACCAAGCATAGCTTCTAAAACTTAGCCAAATTATAGAGACCACTGAGCATCTGGACAGTCCCTGTACTACAAAACGTTGGAGCATTCAATCTTCAGCCTTCTGGCCCAGGATCATCTGACAGACCAAGTGATGCAGAGTTATAAAGGGCTAATTACTCTGTCTTGGCAGATATAATCAGTCGACTATTGCACAAGTGTGTTCTTTTCTGGACAGTGATTAGTCTGTAGATGAAAAGAGGTAATTCTTGTCTAGTGGCTGTCTCACCATAACTGGCGTAACTCCAAAGATGCTTAATTTCTTCTTAGAATGCAAGACAGGAAGCTGTCAGGAGCAGACAGGTCTCTAATCAAAATGGACACTAATACAGAAATGTTTGTAACGTCAATTCTGTGGACTTCTGATGTTTTGAAAACCAACTATCCATGTAAGACAATCTGGACTGTTGTTTGTTAACTCCTGTCAGCTAAATAAAATATAGAAAACACCCTAACAATAAACTCATAGCCATGAATTTGCTATAGGCCATTAACTCACAGGCTAACTATCTTAAATCAGCTTAAAAACGTAAAGAAGGACTGGGTCTAAGCCTTGTATTCCTAAATGTGTTATATAGGCACAATGCCTATGAAAGTAACAATATCAATCTCACTTTATATCAATAAGAAGCTCATACCAATGAAACCCTTAAATTAGAAATCAAAGTAAAATTTGTACCATTTAAGAAATTATAACTTCATCTTAATAGTAATTATACATATTTCTACGAATAGGTTATGGCTATGCAATAAATCCTAGCGAGTCCTCCCTGCTCCAACAAAACCACTACTTTTCCCTAGAGAGACAGCCCTATATTAACCACATCAGTCCCCAAGCCCAGGGAGTAGGGGTGCCGACTCTTCATTAACTTCTTCAAGTTGATTATGGGTGTTGAGATATTAGAAGAGGGGCAGAGGGAAGAGTAAATTGATAAGCCTCTGACATCTGTATCTTCACTGCATCCAGCTGCAATTCCAGGACATCAGAGGTTCAAGCAGGTCTGTTCAGCTCACTTGATGAGTAGATACACTGAGGCTGTGTATTCTGCAATATACAATTCTCAAAACAAATTTTAGTATCAAAATAATTTTTTGTTTAAATTCTGGAATCTAGTCTTCTGGCTGCCTGCCTCTGTCATGTCTAATCCATATAATTCTGGAAGTTTCTATGAGTGTGTACTCCCACCATCCTCCCATTTTCACCTCCTTGCTCTCAAATTCCCCAACACTAGGGAATCCAAACTTTCAGGCACTAAGGCCCTCTACTTCCACTGATGCCTAACCCCTTACCCCATTCCCCCCTCCAATTATTATGAGGGTATGCTCCCATCATCCTTTCATTCCCACCTCCCTGCTCTTGAAATTCCCCAACACTAGAGAATTTGAACTTTTAGATATCAAGGCTGTCCACTTCCACTGATGCCTGGCAAGGCCACCCTTGCTACCAATACAGGAGGAGCCACTCCCTTTGTGTTCTCGGACTGGAGATTTTAGAATTGCTACTCCAGCTTGTTTCTTAGAACCATTTGCTTGAAAAATTGTTTTCCAGCCTTTTACTCTAAAGTAGAGTCTGTCTTTGTCACTGAGGAGGGTTTCCTGTATGCATCAAAATGCTGGGCCCTGTTTATGTATCCAGTCCATTAGCCTATGTCTTTTAATTGCAGGATTGAGTCCATTAATGTTAAGAGATGTTAAGGAACAGTGATTGTTGCTTCTTGTTATTTTTGTTATTAGAGGTGAAATTATCTTTGTGTGTCTATCTTCTTTTGGGTTTGTTGGAGGAGGATTACTTTCTTGCTCTTTCTAGGGTATAATTTCCCTCCTTGTATTGAAGCTTTCCTGCTATTATCCTTTGTAATGCTGGATTTGTAGAAAGATATTGTGTAAATTTGGTTTTGTAGTGCAATATCTTCGTTTCTCCATCTATGGTAACTGAGAGTTTTTGCTGGGTATAGTAGCCTGGGCTGGCATTTGTGTTCTCTTAGGGTCTGTATGACATCTGTCCAGCATCTTCTAGCTTTTATAGTATCTGGTGAGAAGTTGGTGTAATTCTGATAGGTCTGTCTTTATATGTTACTTGGTCTTTTTCTCTTACTGCATTTAATATTCTTTCTTTGTTTTGTGCACTTGGTGTTTTGATTTTTATGTGACAGGAGTTATTTCTTTTCTGGTCTAGTCTATTTGGCATTCTATAGGCTTCTTGTGTATGTTTATGGGCATCTCATTCTTTAGATTAGGGAAGTTTTCTTCTTTAATTTTGTTGAAGATATTTATTGGCTCTTTAAGTTGAGAATCTTCACTCTCATCTATACCTATTATCCTTAGGTTTGGTCTCCTCATTGTGTCCTGGATTTCCTGGATATTTTGTTTTAAGAACTTTTTGCATTTTGCATTTTCTTTGACAGTTGTGACAATATTTTCTATGGTATATTCTGCACCTGAGATTCTCTCTTCTATCTCTTGTATTCTGTTGGTGATGCTTGTGTCTATGACTCCTGATTTCTTTCCTAGGTTTTCTATCTCCAGGGTAGTCTCCCTTTGTGATTTTTCGATTGTTTCTACTTCCATTTTTATGTCCTAAATGATTTTGTTCAATGCCTTCACCTGTTTGGTTGTGTTCTCTTGTAATTCCTTAAGAGATTTTTGTGTTTCCATTTTAAGGGCTTCTACCTGTCTACCTGTGTTCTCCTCAAATTCTTTGAGAGTGCTATTTATGTCCTTCTTAAAGTCCTCTATCATCATCATTAGAAGTGATTTTAAATCTGAATCTTGCTTTCCTAGTACTATGGGGAATTCAGGACTTTCTTGTGTGGGAGAACTAGGTTCTAATGATGCCAAGTACCCTAGGTTGCTGATGCTTATGTTTTTGTGCTTGCCTTTTGCCATCTGGATCTCCTTAGTGCTACCTGCCCTGTCTCTGACTGGAACCTGTCTTTCCTATTATCTTGGTTTTATCAAAGCTGTGTGGGGTGGGTTTTGCTACTGAGGTAAGAGCTGAGGCCCAAAATCTGTTCAGGCCAGGAGTGACTTCCTGGGTCCTCGTGGGACCCAGTTACTCCCTGCTTGGGGCAGGAATTGCTTTCTCCTTACCTAAGATAATGCTAGGGTTAAAGCACCTGGGAGCCCCGCTTCCTCTGGATTCTTAGAGATTGGGGGCAGAGCTGCCACCTGGGATCTGCTCAGTGCTCAAGCCCAGACTGGAAGGAGGAGATAATTAATTTTTATTTATCCTTAAAATAAGGCACTATGGGAACTGCAAGATAGATAGGAGGGTAAAGGACTTGCTGCCAAGCTTGGTAGTGTAAGTTTAATTCTTTTTAAACTCATGTGGTAGAAAGAAAGGACAGACTCCTACAGTTGTCCTCTGGCTCTATACATATGCCGTGCAAGAACAGAGCTGCATACAGACACGTATGTACACAGGCACTCACACATGCACACAAATGAAATTAAATAGATAAAATGTAATTTTGAAAACTTAAAGACTATCTCATGAATCTATTTTGGGCCCCAAGTGCATAATAACCTTTAGCACACTAGTACATAGTGACCTCAGTTAATCCCAATAAAGTGTAATTGCTCAGGTGAGACACAAAATTTGTGATAACAAAATTATCAACTATAATAAAAAGGAGTATTTAAAAGATCTTATTTGTTTTTATTCATTTGGGGTGTGTGTGTGGGGGGGGGGTGTCCGTGTCTCTGTATGAACTATTGGGTCTCCTGGAGATAGATTTCTATAGGGGATAATGAACCAATCAATATGGGTGCTGAGAATCAAACTCCTGTCTTTCCAAGAGAACCTCATGCTCTTATGTGCAGAGACACCCCTACAGCCTCAAGAGTGTGTTAGGATAATAAATTATTTTGTAAAGGTATTATAAAACAGCAACTCTATCATAGCAAATACTCAAATCATGAATTAAAAATGTATCACTGAAATTACAGAATGAAATTACAAATTCTATGAAAGTACTTCTTTTCATGTAATTCCTCTGACAAGGAATTTATTTTATCCCAAACAATCTTACTTCTCTACGATAATGATCAAAGAATTTGAAGAAGGAAGTAATTTGCTTGATGTTTTTTCTTCAGAATTAGGGTATTTAATAAATCTGATTTTACTACGTGTTACTGATTTAGAGCTTTGAACTTTTAAGCATGTTGCTGTATATCATCCTTCTTTTTCTAGTTCATTTATCGGTTCTATCTCTGAGATAGACAAGACAAGTGCCATTATCCTTACTATGTGCGTGGGACCTACTATATGTATGGCTTGATTCTGGCTGACCAGCAAGGGTAGCAAGTATTAGAACACAGACTTTCAGAATCTTCATTCAACTCTCTTTTATCCTTATTTGTGTTGTATCTTCAGTAAGACAGGCTATG
Source organism: Rhabdomys pumilio (assembly GCA_030674055.1). Classification (NCBI taxonomy): domain Eukaryota; kingdom Metazoa; phylum Chordata; class Mammalia; order Rodentia; family Muridae; genus Rhabdomys; species Rhabdomys pumilio. Next base: position 25,235,300 of record JANHMN010000016.1, on the reverse strand, counting down.
CATAAAACTTCTATCTAACAACTTGTATAATGTTTGGTATATGTGTCAGGAGACACACCAAAGGATTCCCTCAATAAATTAACTCCCAACATTCTCTCTAGTAGTGTCAATAATTCTCTAGTCAGGCAGAAAAGATATATTTCATGTAATTTTTCACACTAATATATTAATATATAAGAATATTATAAGACCACCTGACAGAGGTTTGGAAGTAGTGACCTTGGTGTGTGTAAACAAGAGTTATCCTTATTCTAGAAATAAGATCCACCTGACCACTCACCTTCAAATACCAGCTTTTCTTTCTTTCCTATATTTATAAGCATTAAAATCACTAGGCATATGAATTAGTCAACTACTGAAACAACTTGCTTCAGTGTCATAGACCTAAACTATAAATTCAGATTATAGCCCAATTTTCTTCTTGGATTCTTTTCATTTCCTCCTTTAAAATTCTTCTTAATATCCCTAATTATTCCCACTGTACCAATATTTTTAGAAAATCATCATCTTTCTCATTGTTCATAGCCTTTAAATATCAGTAAATTATCATCTGTACCTCTAAGCACTGCTTCATGTTCTATCAAGTGAGATACTGCAAGCTTTCTTCATTAATTACTGTCACCTTTTCCCTTAATTATTTTGAATTTGTGAAACTTTCCTTAATTTGCCTTTTTAAATTGAGATGCCTAAAATTAAACATGCTATTCAGAAATGAGGTTTGCTGTAGCCTCTCTCATCTCCCCACAATATTAATCACCAGATTATTTACCACTTTTAAAGTTTTCCTTTCCAATCACATCCTTGTTAAGATGCATTCAGGATAGTTTAAACACCATTGCTGAAGTACAAGTCTATAATTCCATATTAACTCTCTGAATGCCAATTTTTAAATATAATGGTGTGCTACGATAGCACAGTAAATATTTATATCATAATAACTGATAAAGTTTTCTTAGAAAACTGAGAATTCCCTCACTTGACATTTTCTAACATAAAAAAAAATGAAGTTTGAAGTGCTGGACAAAGGATTTCATCTCAGAACATTGGATTGTTTCCATTATAAACAAGTTCTTATAAATATTTCTAGAAATTTTTGCTTGTCTTAAATTGGCTACTTTTTATACATAAACACTGTTAAGTTGTTTTTAAAATTACATTTATTTGTTTGTGTGTGTGCAACCACACATACCATTACACAAATGTGGAAGTCAGAGGATGACTTGGGGAACTGGGTTCTGGGAATTGAACCCTATTTTTCAGGTGACAAGTGACAACTGCTGCTGAGCCATCTTTCCAGCTACTTGCGCATTTTTAATAACTTCCAGCTGAGTCTACTCTTTGTAAATGAACACAATGTGCTTTATTTAATTTTCATCTGTTCAATATAATGCAGAGCAAAATAATACTTCTAACTCTGAATGATATTACATATAGGCACAAATATACATGTAATTTTCTAAGTATTAAAGGTAGGGTATACCTTTCTAATTACATTTCAAGAAGTCTTTACCTATGTACTCTGCCATGGTGGTGATATAAGATTGTTTCTTTAATAATCTTGATTAAAATGCTGCTAAATAATTGAAAAGTTAGCCTAAGAACTAACTAAGGAGAATGGAATATTTTATTTTTTAGAAACTAGTATTTCATCACTGCCTGACCATTTCAAATTTTTGTAGCATTAACATTGTTTGTTTTGTTTTGTTTTGTTTTTAAATGTGGTCCTGGTGATAAATGCTTATATTCTCAGCACTCAGAAAACTGAGGCAAGACCATTATAAGATCAAAGCTAGCCAGAGCTACATAAAAGACTCTATCTTGAAACAATTTTGAAAATAATTGTTTTAAGGTTTGGTGAATGCCTTCTACTTTTAAATGGTATTAATTTTAATAAGTAATCACTATTATCAGACAAAATTGCTAAAGAAATGAGAAAGAGATTAGAAATTATAAGGATGTATTACAAAATCAAAAGTAGCTTTCATTAGACATAAGCCAAGTAGTTAAACAAGATAAGAATCTGCCTTTGGTTGACTTAACAAATCTTACATGACTAGGTATCAATCACTTCTCCTTATTTATGAGGAATTAAAGTGATCTTCAGTGAACTAGGAGTCCCAGTGTATTGTTCTATTAAACTATCATCTACAATAGTATTGAGCAGCATGAACATATACTGTGGAATTCTGTAAGTTCAATGGTAGAGCAGTTGCCTAGCACTCAAGAGGCAGAGGGTTCAGTCCCCAGCAATAAAATAGAAAAGAAAGAAAGAAAGAAAGAAAGAAAGAAAGAAAGAAAGAAAGAAAGAAAGAGAGGAAGGAAGAAAGACAGACACTTAGGAAAAAATTTGGGTGTAAAATCTCAAGAATTGGGAAATCTGAAGAGCATCCTATGGAGAATGTAGTCCATGAGAAGAGTGATTCTGCAAGACTAAGAGCTACTACTTATTGTCATTAACTGATTAGGCACTGTGATAAGTTCTTTCTGTGTATTACCTCATTTACTCATTCTAACAGCCCCGGTTATTATCATTCTCATTTTCTACATGAAGCAGTAGAGACACAGAGAGGTTAAGAAATGTTCTGCTGTCTCCTAATAGGGAACACTGATAATTGAGTCCAGGCAGTCTGGTTCAATGAGGTTCTAATTACTCCTGGTGTCCTCAAACTTAAGAGTTATAACATAATTATTTGGTGGGTTTAGCAGAATAAGGAGTTTTAGAGCCCCATCCCTAGAGTTTTGAATACAACATGTCTAGGGAGGGAATTTAAGTTTTCCTGAGAAACACAATTCTCATGGTAATCATGTGTTCCATGGAACTACTGTTTTATGCAATGCTGGCTCCTTAGGAATTATTCTTGGCAACCTGAGAGCACATAATTTTGGATTCTATGAAATTTTACTTTATGTGAGCTAAATGTTTATTTTAA
>JANHMN010000016.1:25195558-25216254 GCA_030674055.1 Rhabdomys pumilio | reverse complement strand
CTGAAATGTTTACCATACTATGAGCTTTGACAAACTAGTCCTTCCTCCTGTGCCTCTCATTGACACCTGTACAATGGGATTGTTACTATCTAAAAACATAGTTGGTAGATGAGTTAATGCCAAGCATTAAGCACGAAGGGTGGCACAAATTGAATGCTGTGTGTCAGCTATGAGTTTTATGGTTGTCGTTATTTTTACGATTGTGTTCCATGCATGATCTCGCACTCCGATATCCCCATTGTTCCTCAGCTCCCCGAGGGGTCCTTCAGTGGATCCCCTCCACCCATGTTAATTTCCCTGGTTGCTTGCGAGCTTAAGGCAGCAGAAAATGACTACTAGCTTGTTAATAGCATTTTGACGGAAACTCATTTTTCTAGAATGTCCTGGGAATTTACATTTTAAGCCTTTCATCACTAATCCTGCTGAAGGATATTCTCTAAGTGTAGGTAATGAAGAGCCCAAAGTCATCCTCACTGCCTTCAAGTGGTGTGGGTCAGAACAGATTGCCACTGGCAGGGGCGACTTTGCTTAAGTTTGGCTCCATCCACATCTGAGGTCAGTGCAAGGGGGGAGGTGGGTTCCTCCTTAAGGACAGAGAAGAGCATTTTGCTCTTCAACACTCCTGAAAGCAAGTAACTGACAGTGACAGAAACTGAACTAGAGCGACCCTACTCTTGTATGTGAGGGTAGTGCTAATGGCATTCCTCCACTTTACAAAATAGGAGTGTTGCTGTGATCATTCCTTGTCCATGACAGGGATTTTCAGAAATTATACCATCAGAATGTGGTTGCAGACACGGACAAAACAAATTAAAATCCCGTTAGCATTTTAGTATCAAGGATCTTCTGATAACACCAAACAGATAAACTGTGTCATTTTGCTCTCAAAACAATCAACTTAGGCTGATTTCTATAGTCATTTGAATGTAATCTGTATTGAAACAGTAAACCGGTAGCACTCCGTGTAGCTTTACCTGCTTTTGGGAACAAGCCCCTTTCATCTAATGGAAAAGAACGAAAAAAAAAAAGCCACAGATGGGGTATCTTAAAAACAGCACCCCAAGGATTCTTAAGAACCAGAAAATTGGAATAACTTTGTAAAGGTGGCATTATATCGTTTTTAGAATTTTAAAAAAGCTTCTTTCATTAAAAATTATCCCCAAACTGCATTTCTTATGAAAAGAAATTACTCTACTCATTTTATTAGTTTAGCTTTAATGTCAGCACTCAGGTTTATAAGTGCGGTATTAGAAAAACAATGGATTAATAATAGATGTCATACGATGCTTTTATATCTCATATTATGTTTGATTCCACGTTGCTTTTCTTGGTTGCTTTAATTCCTAATCACTCTCTCCCAAACAGTGAGCATCTGCCAATTTCATTATATGGGAGCTTAATAATACTTAATTAAAATACAAAGCTCTAGTTGCCATCTACCATTTAATTGAATGTGATTTAAATAAAACAATAATGGAGAGTATCAGATAGTTCATATATATTTCTGCTTGAAAAGGATAATATCTTGACTATTTCTTCAGAGCAACCACGGTCTTACCATTTTAGGGATTTTGTGAAAAGGAACTTAACATAATATTACTTGTTTTTTTTTCCTCGAGCACTTAAATCTTCATCTCACTGTAGACTTTTTAACGTTAACTTTTCTTTTTGACACTGAAAGCAGAGCTATATCATTTTGGTATCTAAAATTTTTATTCTTAATTTGTGTTTGCAATGCTTTAAAAATGATGCATAAATTAAAATTTACTTATACTAATGATCCTTAAACTATTCCTGTGAAGTATACATGGTATATAAAAGGCAGTACATAGGGTCTTCTCTGCAGCTGTCCTCTGGCCTCCACATATATTCTGTGAAACACAACATACATACACACACACACACACACACACACACACATACACACACACATACACAGACATGCACACGGACATGCACATGGATGTGCACACAAATAAATGTAATAAAAAATTAATTACATATTTATTTTAGATATACAACTTGTTGAGGGTGGATATGAGTCTATATCCATGAAACCATTACCACAATTCATGCCATAAAAACATATCCAGTATCTCTTGTTTCTTCCTGCTTTCTTAATTATGATTATTAGATAAGAACATTTAACAAAAGTTCTATCTACTTAGTCAATTTTTCAACTTACAACACAGTATTTTAAATTGTAGTTTCAATAATAGGTTCTATTCTATACAGCTCAACTCTAGGAATTGGCCATTTTCTCCAACTGAAACCTTGTAACATTTGGTTAACATTATCTTGATACAATATCCCTCAATTCCTGGCAACCACCCTTTACTTTCTGGTTCTGAGGTTGCATAGTTTGGATTCCTCATCTGTCCTAGCTACTATTTATTGTTATGATAAACATCAAGATCAAAAGCAACTTGGAAAGGAAAAGGCTTTTTGGCTTTTGCTTCTAGGTTGTAGTCAGTCATGTAGGGGGAAGTCAGGTCAGGAGCTGTAGAAGAAATTAAAAGCCAAGGAAGATTACTGCTTATTGGCTTGCTAGGCCAGCTTTCCTATGTAGCTCAGGTTTGCTTGCTTAGGGCTGGCATCCTCCTGTGAGTTGAACCACTCCACATTAATCATCAATTAAGGCATTTCCTACAGACATGTCCATAAAACAATCTGTTGGAGGTAGTTCATCAGCTAAGGCTCATTCTTCCCAGGTAACTTTAGTTTGTGTCGTGTTGATACTACAGACCATCCAGTATACCACTTAAATGATATCTTGCATTTATTGATGCATTTAGATATATTTTACATTGGGTAAAGTCTTCCAAGTTCGTACATGCTATTGATAACCAAATAATTTTCCTTAATTTTCCTGTTTTTTTAAAGTCTGAAAAAAATACTCAGTTGAAGATATACACTGTATTTTTAAAGATTTGTTTTATGTGTACTATTGTTTTGTCTGCATGTATGTCTATGTACTATGTGCACACAGTGGCTGTGAAGACCTGAAGGCATCGCATCTCCTACAACTGGAATTATAGACTTTTGTTAGCCATTGCAGGGGAGGGGCCAGGAGTCAAACCTGGGCCGTCTGGAACAGTAACTGTTGGGCATACTAAGAACTACCCAAAGTCCTTTGCCCACTTTCTGGAACCAGGTTCCTCTGAGCTCCTCACTTCCTCCCCACCCCAATCCTGTCTTCAGTGAGTCAGAGCCAACAGCCCTGCCATCATTAATAGCGTATGTGACACGTCTACTTTAGCCATATTTTTCCTATGTGTATGCTCCATACCCTGTAACACCCATCATCATGGCTGGCCTGTCACTTTCTCCATCCCAACTCAGAGGCAGGCATTTTGTGTCACTGCCCCCTGCCCCCAGACACACACACAACAAATCTCTGTGTGAAGTTTGTTTTATGGTGTGAATTTTGTGGTATTCCTCTGCCCTTGGTCACCAAGATGTTCTTTTGCTGCAAAACTCTCCCAGTAATGAGTATTCTTAGTTGCTGAGCCAAATTATTTACACTGATATACATCCTATTATTGTTATTCATTCATTCATGTCATTAACATATATATATATATATATATATTGGATGCAATCAGCAGAGGCTTTATTAGGGAGAGTTGCCCGGCCAATGGTCAATTCGTTTGCCCACACAGAAGCTGAATTGACAAAGACTGGCTGGCTGAGGGGCTTTTTAAAGGGGAAAACTACAAACCAAGGGAGTGAGGAGGGGGTAAGGGGTTACTAAGAAAATACAACATAAAAATAGCGGAGAATTCCAGAGGAGCCCAACCTAAGTGAATCAGGGTCATGTGGAAAACACTCTGTATACTCATTCTTCTCAAAAATGTGGTCTTGCCATGTCACTTGCTCAACTATTTCTCAGTTGTTGCCCTGTCACTTGCTCAACTATTTCTCAGTTGTTGCCCTGTCACTTGCTCAACTATTTCTCAGTTGTTGCCCTGTCGTCCTGGTTCCTAGTTTCTCAGCCCCACCTAGACGACTTGCATTCCTCTCTTCCAGTTCCTGAAATCGGCCAGTCTACATTTTTAGCTTGCTTCAAAGAAAAATTTCCATGTCCTCTAAAGTGAGGCTTACAGAAAAGCCTACATACATTTTATAAAATGATTTTTATAATTTTTCACTCTATAACACATATATGTATAATGGTATGTATATGGTATGTATCACGTGTAGTTATATGTGATGAGTGTGTATGTGTTATACTTCTTGTACCAGGCTACAAGTATTTCAGTCTCAGAACAATAGCGTAAGTTTCCCCTGCTCTGTAACAATTATATTTAGACACTTTCTACTTAAGTGTGTTCCCAACATATATGGGAACGAAGATCAGAAGGATCAGTCAAGTCTGATGTACATTTGGGTACATGCAGAGTAAAACAAAATTGGACCCTAATAAACATTTAGAGAAAATTCTCTACTTACTATCTTATGCTTATCTACAATTGCAAATGCACATGATTAAACCAGATACATTATAGAATAGGACATACACAGTAGGGAAAGAAAATACATGGTCTAATCTATCAATAAAAACAAAGAACCACCTAAATTACATCCTTTGATAACCAGTCTCTCTTTTCTTTAGACTTCATAAAACTAACCCAGAGGTATAATGTGGGACCCTTGAGCCCTCACATTGTCTGCTATCTACCTTTGACAGTTCATCTTTCCTTAATCAGTATAATTTTGATTCAAATATTAGCCTGTTTCCTTTCAAATCTATGTGAACCTTAATTTTTTATTTTTTAAATAAGGAGCCAAGAACCCAGGATCACTTTAACTCAGACCTCGTCCTCCAGTATTACAATTATGTTGTCTTTAAACTAAAACAAATTGTATCTTAAATTTCCAATCTTTCACTTCTTGGTTTGCCTATGTTCTATTGACTAAGACTGACAGTATAATGTAAAGTCACTGTGTCTAAAAGGAATGCTCTTATTTCCCCTTCAGAAGCATATTTGCCACCGACTTTGACTAATGACTCCAACTGCTAAAGTTGCTACAGCCTAAAGTTTTGCTTTGTTTGCTTTGCGCTGGGTTATTCCCAACCTGGTAACTGAGCAGTACAAAGTTAGGGTACAAAGTTAGACCCATGCCTAGGGCCTAGGGCCCATGGAGTTCCACTGACAGCTCTGACTGACGTATAGCCTTCTCTGAATTTCTTTGCAGCTGTTCAAGAGCCTAACATCCCCACCATCTCTGCTTCAAGTAGGATTTCATTTGCCTCCTGGTCTGACACTTCTTTGAACTCTCTGCCTCCTTTTCTAAGCAGACACTTAATGAAATACTTGTGCATTCTCCTGTGTTGGCATGTTTTCTTCTCTGAGAAGCTCCATTAACATAACCTTTATCTACTGAAGGAAAGAATCCTTTCATTGCCACCTCTGTAGGAGGTTTTAATGCTTACTTCCTTCTCCTAGGGAGCTCTGTGTTTTGGCTCACGTCACCATCTGTTCTCTTTGGAGGAGGAAGATGTCAAGCAATGCTTTCTTTGATGTTCCCCACACTTTATTTGCCCTCGCAAAGGTACTCGTGTTTCTCCCGATTTTCATAATTGCTTGCCCTATTAAAAGTGGAGAATTTAATTAGTGCTGATGAGTTATCCATGGTTTTCTCTCCACCTTCTTTCCATCAAGAAAAAATGGTGAGACAGCTTTGCTGATTTCCCTGGTTTCCTAGTTTTGCATGTCAATAGCAAGCTCTTTCTCCCAGACTCTCACCTTTGCTCTTACTGTCTGCTTCCTCTTAATTGTAGTTTTCCAACACAAATTTTCAAGAAAATGCTTTAAGCAGTAGCCCTGAAATGAAGTCCACTTTCTCTATATCTGTAGAGTGCACATATCACAGTTTATATAAATGATTCGATTTTTATTATAAATGCATTTCTCATTCATTTTCCAACTACTTTATTACTTTTCTTAAGATTCACTGAAACTTTTGCAGTCTTCTGTCTACTGATTTCATTCTCGAAAGTTATTTTGGTGCCATTTTAGCATGAAATAAAAATGAAATTATATGGACTGAAATGGACGTTAAGCCTTAAAATAGATGTTCTGTTTGTTTTGCCTGTTTGGGGGGTTTTTAAGACAAGGCTTCTCTGTGTACTTCTGGCTCTTCTAGAATTCCCTCTGTATACCAGACTGACTTCAGTCTCAGAGATCCACCTGCCTCTGTCTGCTGAGTGCTGAGGTTAAAGGTGTGTGCAACCACTCCTGGCCCAGATGTTATGTTCTTATAGGAGGACACTAACTTCTCCTATCAGAAATACTACTTTTGTTTGAACGTTTTAATAAATATTTTGTTACAAAAGTGTGTTTTCCAAACATTACATCTTAATGTGTTAAAGAATGTGGAATGGTTGGAAGCCTCTGGAAGTCTGTACTTGAGTGATTACACAGAAGACTGAGTCAAATTCAGGACCTAAGAAATAGAGCTTAATGTTTAATGGTCAGAATTAAACCTAATGGTTATTAAGGCAGCATGTCAAAGGTCTATTAGTTCAGAACAACAGGCTCTCCACTCTGGCACTCAAAATGAGGAAAGAATAGAGAGTAAATTTGCATTTTTGGCAATACATAGTTTTGTAGAGTGAAAAATTATAAAGACCATTTTATAAAATATATACAGGCTCACTAGTTCCAAGAAGGCGGAACTGAATGTAGGATTTCAGGCCTTCACTGCCCTGGGATACATCCTGGGAAGAGTATTAATATTCCTCAAGCCTCAGGGAAAAGAACCCACCTGTGGGTGGGGAAGGCCCAAAGCAGGAAGACACATTCCTGACAAAGAAAGATGCAAGTCATCTGGGTGGTTCCAAGAACTAACTAACTTTCCACTGTTCTTGGTTACCCCTCCCCCCACTTGAGGTCTTCCCAGTGTTACAGTCTACTACTGTTCAAAATTTGTAATGCAACCAATCATGTATAACCGAGTGAAAATACAACCAATCATGTGTAACTGAGCCAAATTTTCCCGCTCTCCCCAACCCCTATCTATAAATATCCCAAACATCCTGGCGGCGGGGTCGAAGCCTCTATCTCCTGTGTGAGATACATTTAGATTCGAGGGCATTGTCCATTAATGATACTGGGGCCTTTGTCACTGAGTCACTGAAGGCAGCTTGGGGTATGGGGGAGCTCTAAGGAACCCGGTTTTTGAATGTGGGCAACGGGCTTCGGGCGGTTCTCAGTATGTCCAAAAGCTTGCTCACTGTCAACTTCTGGATCTTACCTCATCCCCGTTAATGCTCGAAAGAAAAACATCACAAGTGCCTCGTATGGTTTAAAGTACAATATGAACGGTAAAGATATCAGGGTTTTACTCCATTTATGAAGGTAAAAAACAGCTTCCTCCTGGTCAAAAGAACAAAAGGGGAATTGTACTTCTAGCCCTGGGTGAAAACAGGACATTCTGAAGTTCTTCAAGGATTAGAACGGCACATGCTACTTTCAGGTCTCTTTCTAAAAGAAATCAGTGCAGACGAGCCCATTAATCACCAGGAGTCCACTCTTAGAAAAAGTCTCCTGAAGATACGCCAATGGGATGGAAGAACTAATTATTGATTAAGTGATATAAGATTCTAATTCCTCCAGAAGCCCCTGCCTCAATAGTTGCTTTCAGAACTTGATTAGAAAATGTTGCTAAACTTGCCAGTTCTTTTGAGTTCTACCTCAAAACATGGAACTTTTGTTTTTCATTTTTTTCTCATGTTTTTTCAGATAAGCCCCAAAGCATAAAGATAAAGATGAGGGGCCAAATCATTTAAGTTCAGACTCCATTTTAGAGAACCTAATTTAAGTTTGAACTCAGGTAAACTAACAGGCTGGTACCTGACATTAGTTTCCAAGTTGCCCCCTCTCCCAACAAAACCCAAGCCTAGCTCCAGTTTCTAGGCTAATCCCCAAGAAGACCAGCGTCTCCAGGTTATTTCCTCAACAAGCCTGCACCCCTAGGTTACAAGCCCACCCACTGCCTAATGATCACCAATGCAGAGGGGAACGGAAATTAAGTTTATGACATGGCTCCCAGTAGCAGCCAATTATATTAAATGCCACAGTAGCTTTCCAGTTAGATACTTGCACTCCCTGCACCCCAGCTCACTGCTTTATGACAACGTCTTGCCCCATGGACATTCGGAGCTCCTCCATCACCAAAACTGTCCTGTGTGATGACAATGTGTTAGAAGGGCCAAGCTAGCTCAAATAGAAGCTCAAATAGAATAAAAGCCCTACTGTGAGTTGCATCAGATCGACTCCAGTCTCTTTTTTTTTGGGGGGGGGGGATCATTTTACTTACCTGATAATGCAAAGGTACTTACTCTGACACTCTGGGTCTTCTTATTCCCTCTCCCTCTCCCTCTTCCCCTCCCCCTCCCCCTCCCCCTCCCCCTCCCCCTCCCCCTCCCTCTCCCTCCCTCCCTCTCTCTTTCTCTCCTGAAATTCTCTTCCATTTCTGCTATGCTTCCAATCTCCATTGTTGAGCTCGCCTGCTTTCTTGAACCCCAATTGCCATTGCTTGGCTCCTCTTTTCTGTCTCCCTCCACTCAACAGCCACAGAGATTTATAATGTTCTTATTTTTTTGTTTTACATTTAAATTCTAAGAAGATTGTTCTCAAGCTTCCTTTTGAGACCATTTGAAAGGAGACTCCAAACCTCCTTGTAACAATAGCTATATTTAGGATATGATAACTTAGCATTTACTTAAAAGATGGTAAACATGTGAAAGAAGAATTCTTGATTGGTAAAAATGCAAAGAACTTCAAAGTCAGGTTGATGTGAAAAGCCAGTGATCTATAAAGATTTTGGAACTGAACACAATCTTTTATACTAGGAGACAATTTCAGGGAGAAACTTTTTTGTTGTTGTTGTTTTTGGTTTTGGTTTTTCGGGACAGGGTTTCTCTGTGTAATCCTGGCTGTCCTGGAACTCACTCTGTAGACCAGGCTGGCCTCGAACTCAGAAATCCGCCTGCCTCTGCCTCCCAAGTGCTGGGATTAAAGGCGTTCCTCCACCGCCTGGCAGGGAGGAACGTTTAATCTTAAAATAGCCTAATGCCAGAGTGCATGATTGAAAGATGTTGAACTTTGTTTGTACACTACAGTTAGATTATACTATATGAAGAAAATATGAATTTTAAAGAAGTTGGTTTTGTAATTAAAATTTTAGTGAATGGATTTATTAAAGAATTTAAGAAGAAGAAAAAGAATTTAGATCATTGAAGAAATAAAATTTACTAATAAACACAAGACAAAAAAGAAAATAAAAGTGTTAATAAACTCTCAACAACAAATGGTATGAAATTTAAATTGATGTTCCAGAAGGAATGAAGAAAGGACCAAAGAAATAGTAACTGTCAAAAGAGTGGCTTAGAGTTTATCAAAAATAAATGAAAAAGGCCTTATCTAATTCAAAAATGCATACTGAGTTTACAGTAGGAAAATTAAAGTGTGTTTAGTAATATACTGGTAGACATAAGCACTATAGTGATTATATTTGTTGTTCTTTACTATTAGAAATATGCAAATGTTAAATGTTTTCTGTGTGTCAAGTTTTTTTTTGTGTGTGTGTGTATGTTTTTGTGTGTGTCAGTGTTCTTTTGATACAAAAAGAAATTTCTCAAGCAGTAGAGGAGAAGTACTTCTTTAGAACGAATGAACACACTGAAACAAACCCATGGCTGAGTAGAAGAACAAGATAGTATGTTTAGCATGAAACAAAAAAAGAGAAAAAAAATCTAACTTTACCCCAAAAAGCCAAGGAGCCCTTGCCGTGACATGGGGGATTAAGCTTAATATTGCTGAAAGACAAAGAACTAACATAATAGAGGTTATTACTTCATCAAAATGAGAAGAGTAATTGTAGTCGGTTATATACATGCATGGACATCAAAGAATCACATTATTCTCTAAGACCTACAATGAGACTGAGAAAGCATAGAGTGGGGTGTAATAAGGAAAGCAAGACACAGTCCAGCACCCTATCTAGGCTTCCACTGAAAGGAACTCTACAGAGAAGACTTTTACTTAGAGTATAGTGGATGGATGTACTAAATCCAGCCTACATCCTGTGACTGACCCTCAAAGACAAAAGGAAAAAAATGAGCAAAGCATTTGGAAAACTTTAGAGTCCATTGGCATTGAAGCCAGGGAGGAAGCCTAGAAGTATGATCCTGTACTCCATAAAACGGCACCCCGAAAGAAATGGGTGGTAATATCAAAAACTGGTTCTTCTCCTTAGAGGCGTTGAGAAAGTTTCTGGAAAATTCTACTTCAGGAAGGACCTTTACAATAAGCTACAAGTTCAAGAGCATATATGAGAAAAATGGACTCAGAATATTAAGGCAACTCATTTAAGTTTAAGAGTCAAGTTTTCTTTGACAACAGTGACATCAAAACATTTGTGGTTTACTACAAATTTAAATCATTGAATGTTCTGCAAGAAAAAACTTAAAACTAAAAAGGTTTAGCATGAAGGAATTTGAAGCATAAATGTATAAGTAACTTTTATTCTCCTGATGCAATTGTTGTCTTGGAGGCTTACTGTCTCAGTCTGCTAACCTAAGCCCAGTCCTAAAGCTTCTAGCCTCTGTGCAATCTTTCTAGGCCTAGAATATTTGCAGCCTCTGAGACTTACTACTGAATAAGCTTACTTCGTCATTCTGATCTTTTCTTACCTGTTTCTAGTTTGTTTTCTCTTCAGTTTGTCTCTATGAGATGCTCCCAGTAAAACTGTCTCTTTTTTCTCCTCTGCTCTCTCTTAAGTAGTTGTATTATAGGATTAGATTTTTCTAAACCTTACACTATTTAGGGTTCTAGAATGTTTTAACCTCCCCTTTAGCCCACCAATCAGAGGTAGGAGAGAAAGATGGTTAATAGGTCAAGGGATTTGTGGAGCTGATTAGAAGCAGTTCTTTGGGGGCAATTTATAATATTCCTTATCAGGATATTAGCAGTCCAGTCTAATATCCAACACCAAATGTAAATGAGTAGCTGAGGTGTGATCCAGCAGAAACTCCAAGGATCTGCTCAGTCAGCACAAGTCAGTGGAAGTGGCCAGAATCAGTCAAAGTGCCATGAGAAGCTCTTTGGCACATTTCTTCCTATGAAGTAAAGACAAGTGAAGACTAGTGTTGTAAGGCATAACAATGGAAGTACATCCTTTCGCTCACTGTCTGTGGGGTTCTACTTATAATCTTTCCAAGCACGATGAGCTCCTTCAAGACTCTCTACTGCAGCAAAACATCACATGCCCTTTCATGTGTCTGTTTCACCAAAACAGCCTCTCTCAAGACAGCATCCAAAAACACATCATGTGACCTCTCATAACACAGCTTCCAGAAAAACATCACATGACACAACTGAGTTTCCAAAGAAACTAGAAATTTCTACTTTAGAGTCGGGCATATCCTATTCTGTTAAATCTTTCTCTGATTCATCATTTTGTCAAAAATAGACATCCATCACTTTCAAATATGGGCGTTTCATTCTCCAAACTAAGTTTACCTTCATTGTTTTGGATTAAATGGGTGTACCAAGGGCATGTGTGTATTCCAGCCAGAAGGACTAAAGGTGTGTGCTAAGGTTATGGTGCTGAGCCACACCATAACTAGAAACAGTTTTTCTTTTCTGCGAATAATACAGTCTTGGGATTCACAGTGTATTCAAATATCCTGCAACATATAAATACTAGATATACTGAGAAAAGTATGATAGACATCATTTTCAAGAAAATACATGAAATATACTCTTTAGCTCACCTCACCTTCCTCAATTCCACATATACTAGAAGAAAAATATACTTCTAAAAACCATGACATACTTTGATATTAAGGCAAATATGATAGACTATATAATTGTCAATCTTAAATTGTTCGAAAGCAGATGATATCAAGTTAGAGCAGAAAACCCCATGAAAGACACTACTATCCCAAACCTGGGAGAGGCAAAAAGCATGCTCATAATTGTAATGGAGAACAGAATAGACACATGACCTGTTTACTAGTCATATGCAGAGTAGCCAGAAACCTCTTGTCCATTCTTGAGGTAGCAACA
Organism: Rhabdomys pumilio; assembly: GCA_030674055.1. Taxonomy (NCBI): domain Eukaryota; kingdom Metazoa; phylum Chordata; class Mammalia; order Rodentia; family Muridae; genus Rhabdomys; species Rhabdomys pumilio. The sequence goes on along the minus strand of JANHMN010000016.1, from coordinate 25,204,174 downwards.
ACAATAGAGTGTCTTGATATTCTCTGTGTGAGAACAGTTAAAGTACAGCCTTGATTTAGAGGATGGAAATCTTCTTCTCGGCAGTGAGTTCCTCGAGAGGTACATAGAACATCTATTGACCACAAGGCTTGCTAGAGGTGACAGATATGTTCAGAGCTATTCTCACTAAAAATATACCAAAGGACTAGCCCCAGGTTGGCTCTTCCTCTATCTTATGCAGGCCTTGTTGACAGGGCACACAAATGTATCTCAATTCTAAACAGTGACTATAGTGTAAAATGATAAAATCAACAAAACTCAAAGAACCAATAACTGATGATGAATTGTAATAATAATCTTTCAAAACACAGCACGAACAATGTTATGAGTTGAACGCATAAGCAGAGATCATTGAAAGACACAGTGTAATTATTGGTGTACAAAAATGTTCATACAAAAAATCTTCCACAGATGGCAAGAGACATAGAAGAAATTTTGGCAAGGGAAACCTCATTTACTAGTTGAATCAGGCAAGAGGTGATAATATATCAGAGAGCAATATAAAAATACAATAACAAATACATGACATTGAAAGTGAATCTCATAAGTGGTGGTTTCGTGATTCCCCAAATCAGGAGATATTTTGAGGATGAGTAGAAACAAGGAACAAGGTACTAGAATTTTCTAACATGGAAGGACACATGTTTTGAAATTAAGTATTCAGTAAAAAGAAAAATAAATAAAAACATGAAATAAAGGACTGAAAAAATGAATGCAAGAAAGTTAGACTAACAGAAAATAATAATAAAAAAAAAAGAAATTGAAAGAAAAACCTAACCTAAATTTTCTACAAGGTGAAAGACAAAAAAAGTATACATATTATCCACAAATGTGTAAAAGTAAAATTTCAGTAAGTCTTATCAACAACATAAATCACAAAGACTTGGCAGGGTTGGATGCAGACAAAACTTCAGCTATTGTAATAAAACTAGTTAGGAGATTTTTAATCTGAGATTGAAATACAGACATTTTCAGACATAGACAATTTCCACTACTAATTCTCCTAAGAGATTACTCTAGAAAATAAAATACAGATGCATAGACTGGAATGTGAAACTTGGAATGTGAAATATATATATATATATATATATTTCTCCTGTGTTGTTGTGTAGAGTGAAAAATTATAAAAATCATTTTATAAAATGATTACAGGATTTTTTTTAGACTTTTCTTTAAAGGGAATGAAAAATATAGAAAGTTTTTATGACCCCTAGACTTGAGAAAAAGAATGCATGTTCACTAGTTCAAGGGAGTGAATGTAAGATTTTAGGTCTTTACTGCCCCGGGATACATTCCACATCCTGGGAGAGGTACAGGACACTTGCTAGATTAACATTCCTTAGACCTCAGGGAAGAGAACCCACCTGTGGATGGGGAAGGCCCAAAGCAGGAAGACACATTCCTGACCACAAAGAAAGATGCAAGTCATCTGGGTGGTTCCAGGAACTAGCTAACTTTCCACTGTTTTTATGTTATGTTTCCCTAGTTACCCCTTCCTCCCCTTAAAGTCTTCCAAGTGTTCCAGAAAGCTGTAATTTAAGTCTAACTAGATGCTCTGCTAATCTAGATAAGCTTCCGTCTGCAGGAACTGCCCCCCAACCCCCATAACTGGTACAGCCTGCTGATGTTCAAAAATTGTAAAGCAACCAATCATGTGTAACCGCGTGAAAATTCCTCCCTTTCCCCACCCCATGCTATAAAATGCCCCTTAACTTGCTGGTCTTTTGTCAAATTCAACTCTTGCATGGGCGAGCAATTTGACCTTGGCCGGTCAACTCTCCCTAATAAACCTCTGCTGATTGCATCCAGGTATGGTGTCTTGCGATTTTTGGGTGGCCATGACTTCTCGAGACTTAAGTAAGGGTCTCCCGAGTTTGGGGGTCTTCAGTTGATATGAACACAGCCATGTCCAGGACATCATCACCTCAGACCTGTAGGAATAGCAAAGCCTTCCTTTAGTCCAAGAATGGATGTTATGAAAGTTGACAACTAAAATCAGTATATCATCTGTAAATATCTCAAAATTGCTTTGCACATGTTTTTAATAGGGAGATAATTTTTGTTCCTGTTATAAAGTTTTTTGTTTCTCTGATTTTTAATTTTAATTCATGATGGCCCAATCTCAGTATCCCATTTCCTTCTTGCATGAGTTGATTTGTTGAATTGATCCAAAATAATTTTTTGTGTAATGGGTAAAGAATTTCTTTTAATGCTAATAATTATATCATGTAGAATTTTTCTTAAATATAGCGAGTTGAAATTATTTAGCCATTCTGTTTCTGGAAACAAATCATATTTAAGAGAGAAAGAAAAAGTGCTACATTCAGAAACCACATGTGATATGAAATTCATTCCACAAGTGGTGTTAGACCTTTAAAAGACCTTTATCTACCTCATAGAATAAATTTGATGTGCCTTACAAACCATTATGTGAACTCACCCTCACTATGCATGCATATAAAACCGTCTTTGGAAAGCACTAACACTGTAATTCCCATTCAGATGATGAAGTTGTAATAAAAACAGTTTATTATCTTACAGCTGTATATGATCCCATGTTAGATTTTTAAAATCAGTGTTTATTTTTTCAATAATATTCGTTTTCAGGATCTAATAAACCCAAGAACTTTAAAAGTGTGGTTTTAGCCAGAAGAGCCGTGGCTAAGATATATATATACATATATATATATATACACACACACATATGCCTGGAAGTGCTGCTGTTTGGAGTGTTCAGGAGCTCTAGTACACCTTTAAAATTCTCAGGCTGGACATATAGGCTTCCATGTGTTGTCCTTAATGTAAAAACATTTTATTGCCTTACTACTTGTTTTGTTTCATTGAAACTTGCTTGTTTCACTTTATCCATGTTCTTTTCTGGCTGTATAATGAGATACTATTTTTAAAAATTTAGCTTTATTTCAAGAAATCAACCATAAAATAAGCACACTATTAACGCCAGCAGAATTCACATTCTCAACCTACTATCAATTTGTTAAGAACTATACAGTACTTAGAACTGCTCAAATTAGTTTTCTCAATAAACAGTAGAGCCTTACCTCTGATGGAGTCTACAAAAACAACTTGTTAAACCATTATGTTTTAAAATTAAAGTATAATAGGAACCATCTTACTTAACGCTTCTGTTTTTTATATATCACATCTAAGCTATTTGACATGGTCACAGGAAGTCTTGAAATGGAGAGCTCAGATGAGCTTGATATGCTCTTCTGTTGATCAAATATTCTCATCTTTTGTTAGAAGAACATCTAACTTTACAAGCCAAACAGAAATCTCAGCATCCAGAAAAAAAAAAGAAAATGTGTTAAACTATGAAAAGTACTGTAAGTTCACAGTCAGAGGAGCATGTTCTCTTCTATCATGTATACACTAATAACAGTGAGAACTCAATATTGAGATCAAATGTACAGTATGCTGTCAAATATTTAATAGTTTTTCAGTGTCCAATTAAGTCCAAGAAAGTCGCACTTATGTGTGAGTCATTGTAATTTCACATTAAGTGCAATATAATATCTGGTATAAATAGGATAACACTGAAAAGCCTATCAGTTGGGTTGATAGTGATAGCGGGAAAGTGATACAGCTTCTAGTATCAGTTCTGAATTTTGCAGAAGGAAGAATGGAAAAGAGAAAAGCTACAGTTGGTGTGGCATCGTGTGGACCTTTATAAAGGTTACAGGGAGGTACAAGTAAGGAACAAATCGCTGGACCAGATGAACCACACTCTAGCTTCAGAAGAGGATGGTTTCACCGGAGGTTACTTACTAGGGAACATTGAGAAGAGGATGAGAAGCTGAGTGTGGACTGGGTACTGACAGACACCTGGGCGTAAACCTTCCAATGACTCTTTGCATGGTGCTTAACCTCTCTATGCATTAGTTTTCCTGCCTTCAAGAGAGGTTAACAATAAGTTGTGAATATAATGTTGAAAAATAGTCCACCTCCAAAGGTTGCTTAATATTGTCTTTCCCAGCAAGGTAGCTACTCTATAATTATTCTATTCAGTGGGGTAAATTCTTTCCAGCATGACTTCTGGCAAAGTGTTGGTCTTGCTAATCAGCCCAAACACACAGCACCAAGCCCCTAAATGCTAGACGTGCTTCTAAGTTTTCTTCATCATGTGTACACTTTACTTTTAAATTCAGGCTAAGTAATAGACAAATGTTAACGATTCACTCTAATGTAATTTCATTTTCTAAGAATTTAATCAAGGAAATTTCTCTTTAAACTATGCAAAAATCAGTACATTTATGTCAGAGGGGAGCTGCACAGGAATTTTCAGGGACTGTCCTTTATATAAATTCTTGAGACATCAATATAAGTAGAAGTAGACAAAAAGTTCAGGTGAGGAGCACAAAACATTTGAAATACAAATGTAAAATTCTTTCTGAGGTTTAAAATGCTTGTCACTCTCCATCAATGGCATTATCATTATCATAGAGTCCCAGTTCTCGACCTGTGGCTTGCATATCATATATCATAAATATCAGATATTTACATTATGATTCATAAGAGTGGCAAAATTGCAGTTATGCAATAGCAACAAAATAATTTTATGGTTGGGGGTCACCACAACATGAGGAACAGTATTAAAATGTCACAGCATTAAGAAGGTTGAGAAACCACGACCACAGTGGATGTTTGTAGCTTGTAATTAATTTATCATCAGTGATGCTAGAACAAACCCCAAATCATTAAAACACAGAGAAAAACAGTAAGAATGTACAATTCAAAACAAGGTTGAAAGGAAACACTGAACTGCAATAAAGCAGGCACACAGGCCATGTCTGGGGAACACTATCTTCATTTCACAGTGATGAAGAACTCATAGGAATCAACCTAATTATGTATTTTCCCATACATTATTTATATAGACATAAATTACTAAAACCGTTTCATTTGCTTTACAGCAAAATAAAATCTTCATAGCTCATTGTATATAAAATCCAAGTTGACAGACCTTTTTGGATGTACAAATGAACACTTTTCTAATACTTCATCTTACAGGAAGGCAGTTGCTCTACTGAAATTCCCTGAGTAGAGCCTGAGAGTCACAAGCATAGAGTGATGCCTGGATAATGTTCAGTGTCATTGTGTTTTCTGGATAGCTTTTATTGGAATTGGTTCTAATCATTTTTGTTTTGATTGGTACACACACACACACACACACAAACACACACACACACACACATACACAATACCTGAATCACAAAGTATAGACTACAGGAGCATTTTCTTAAACCTTTTTTTTTTTTTTTTATGCTTGCAAAATGGACGTAAGTCCATAGTGATAAGAAAAATAAGTAATCCAAATGGGAGCACCGAGTTTTTCCTAAAAGTTTCTAGTTGCAGCATTTAAACTGATACTATGTCTTTCAAACAGGCAAGAGTTTTCATCATAATGTATAGTGTGAGACCTTCAGTAGAGCATGTTTCTATGCACACGTGTTTATGCATGTTCTTATGTGTGTGGATATACATCTATGGAGATGCACTTGCATTTATCTGCATGCATATGTAGAGTCCAGAAATCAGTCTTGAATGTCACTCTCAGAAAGACAGCCTACCCTCACTGAGACAGTGTCTCTTAATGGCATGGTTAACCAATAAAGTTATACTGATGACCAAAACGGTCACAAGATCTTCTGGTTTATGCTTCATCAACTTTAGGATTATATACACATATTATATCGCTATTTTTCATTGGAATCCTAGAGAAAAACCTTAAGTAATTATGCTTGTAGGGATATGTTTTATGGCTGAGCTATCCCTTTATTCATAAACTAGTATCATCCCTTGAATATTGTGTCTTCCCAAATCCAGACTCAGGGCACACATTAGACTCTTTTTCCACTTTTTTATAACTTCATGAGGGCCTTGAGATACTGGTAAGCCAATGAAAACACATTAATGTTTATATATTTTAATGATCAATTCTGGTATTAATAAAATAATCTGTGTTTTCTAAAATTAAATATGAGAACAGGCTTATATAAAAACATGTCTACTCTCCTCATAGCAAAGTTCACGTTTAATCTCAATAACTCTAAATGAGGAATCAAACTGATACAGCTTGATTTCTTTCCTATGGGCATCCCACTCAGAAATCTTGCTCATAAAAGTCATAGAGAAGGAGTGCTTTTAGTTGAATGTTGTTTCCACAATCAAGATACATTTTAGTACAGATAAATCTTAAAGGTTTTCTTTCCTGTGGATGAGAAAAAAACAAAGCTCACTGAAGAAGTGGTTTCCCAATGCTTATGCATCCAAGACTGAAGCATTTCAACTAAATTTCTATGGGAGAATGTCTTCCGTTTAACTACAGTCACATATTATAGCGACATTCAGTAAGTTCTTTAAGTAACTTAGAACTTGGTGAAGCAATCAGGAGACAACATAGCAAACAAGACTTAGTAGACTCTGAAATAAAATTGGGGCACAATTACTGCATAAATACATAATAAATTATGTATTTATGTATGCATATGTAGGTATACAACCACACACATACACAAAGGAAATGATAAACTGATTTAACTTTCAAGTTCACCTAATTTTTACTATGCTCTCTTCTCCCTCTCTCCCTCCCCCTCCCTCTTCACTTTCTCTTCCCCTCCCTCCTCTCCCTCCTCCCTCCCTCCGCCCTCTCTATTATTTAATAACAGTCTTTACTTAATGCTTGTAAGCATTTTAATTTGAATTTCACCCCCATGCACAGGAGACATCCAAGGGGCTTCCTTGTATCAGCTGATCTTTGTGGAAGCTTACATTCTCCCACGTATGCTGCAGTATTTGTTTTATTAATTTACCATTTTAGGAGTGCTAGTGTTTTTTTTTCCCTCAGTGTCCTGTCTTGTGTCTCTGTTCTGCCTCTCCTACACAGAGTTCTGTCTTCTGCAGTGAGGCTTGAGAGGATTAGTTTTATACTCTCTGAGGCTGCAGTGTAACTCTCTTTCTGAGACAGATGTTAGAAACCAATTTGTCCTTGAAGAAGCACCATGACACTCTTGTGTAATGTTATCCAAGTGTCTCCTGGGTTGCCCCAGCTCAGTGGACCTCATTTTGAGCATTTTGTTCCAACTATAAAATGGAACAGATGTTTTCAGACACCACCCTGTTTTATCCCTTCAAAATGTTCCTATGTCAAGAAACACATTGAGCTGGATTAAATCAATTGTCCCAGGTCACATAGCTAGCAAATTGCAGAATCAGAACTCAAGCAAGTATTTCCTTTGTCTTTTTATTTCACCGTATTTCTCTCTATTGAGTTTGTAATCTATCACGATACACATATAATAGTAGAAATAAAATTAAGCATAATAAGTATTTATAAGCTTTGTGATATTTGTTCTGAGGCTGATTACAAATCAACACATTTTACAGTTTAGACACATTTAGCTGCTCATCATTTTCTAATCAATCTCCCAATAGAGTAGAATGGAATGGTTTATAATTTAAATGTCTCTTTCCCGAACAAACAGAATAATTCTAATTTTGGTTTTGGCAAAGCCATAGAGTTAGTTTGGGGTAGAGAAAATATTTTAGAAGTTCTTCCATAAATTTCAAAACACTTACTCAAAGGCATATATAGTATCACTAAATTTATAGCTGATAATTCATTAAACAATTCATTCTCTTGAACTTAGATTCTCTTACAACCTAACTTTGTAAATGAAGTACACAAATTGTACTTTAAGTAATTATTCATCAGGAGAATGATTGGTTAATTAAACAAACACTACTGAAAACGTTTGATGAACTCCTACTTCAAATAATGTCTTTTAAATTTATGTTCCAAATAATATTTGTATTGAAATAGTACATATGATCAAGTTGGAGACATCCAAAAGATAGATTTTAGCTCCTTTAATGACTGATTATAATGAGCCTAAAAAGGAAAATATTCCCATAATCCCTTCCACTAGGTATCTATTTCTTTTCTTTCCTTTCTGTTTCTACTTCCTCCTCTTTCACTTTCTCCCCTTTTCTATTCTTCCCTCTTCTTCTTTACATGTCCCTCTTTGTTTTCTTTTAATCTGTTTTGCCTTCTCTCTATACTCTGCTTCTTCACCCAATAAAACTAAAATCTGCCTACAACACAGCTATTTGTTCTATGAAAATCTCACTACACTTTTCTCCAACAGCAAGGACCACCTGCTTGTAAGGAGCAGAGGTTTCCTGTCACCTTAGTTAGCCACATTGCTGCTAACCTTCTGAGAAGGAAAGATCTTTTACTTCTGCTGAGTATGGCAGTTGAATTGGACTTTTATTATGCTCTTGACCACACAGGTAGAACCAAAGCTTCCTTTAGAGTTTCTATCTGTGAAAGCCCATAGCATGATGATTTATAGGGAACATGCTACCATAGAAAATTCTTATTTGAAAATAACATGATACGCCAGGCAGTGGTGGCACACGCCTTTAATTCCAGCACTTGGAAGGCAGAGGCAGGCAGATTTCTGAGTTCGAGGCCAGCCTGGTCTACAGAGTGAGTTCCAGGACAGCCAGAACTATACAGAGAAACCCTGTCTCGAAAAACAAAACAAAACAAAAAAA
>JANHMN010000016.1:25176516-25195458 GCA_030674055.1 Rhabdomys pumilio | reverse complement strand
AGTTACTAACAACATGAGAAAATCTGGGGATCCAATTCAAATGGCTATTTGTGTTACTTTATTTTATTTCTTTGTAATATCATATTGCCATCAATAGCAAAGGTATTTCTATTGATCTGGACATCCTGTATTATATTCTCTAAATTATGCTCAGAATTTCAAGTCTGGATGTGAATTAGAGAGAAAGATGTCTGCTTCCCTCTCTTTATGCTATGCACTTCCTGTTCTGGCATTCTTTTTATTTCCAGTTTGTGACAGAAGATAATTCCTTTTAAATGGTTTGATTCTTTTCCACTGCTTGCAAATACCTAATTGTGCCTGATATAATGGTGCTTACATAAGCCTTCTAACTCGAAAGCCAAACTGATAGAGTAATTTTCACTCTTTTTACTTCTTTTATGATGAAAATTATTTCCTCCTTTCTGTTTTCTCCAAGGAGCTATTTTAAAAACACAGGCACTGTGAGCTGTTCCTTAGCTCTCCACTGCTTGGTAACATCTCATGGGTCAATGTTTACGCAATACATTTGCCTCTTATGCTCAAATTCCTATATTGTACTAAATTTCTAAAACTCTGACAAGTTGCAAAGACTTCCATAATTCAAATTCGGCATTGCTCTGAAACCTAGAACATCCTGACAAGGAGGTAGTACTTCTAGCTTCTAGCTGAACATCTTAGTTATGGTTTTCTTGGCAATTAGCTACCATGAAATTCTGCACTAATGGATTAAGATACATTGATTGGAGACATGCCAGTGGTTTTGTATAACCCAATGGGTCACACTGAGATTTTTTTCAGGATAGATTCATATGTATTAACATTTGCTGGTCATTAATTAAAACAAAAACAAAACTATCTTTATTTACTTTACTTTTCTTACTTATATTGCAGAGATAGAGTTCCCTTCATCCGGGCTCTCACGATTTCAGTCAACTACTATATCGTGCATTCTTGTGATGTTTTCTACATTTCAAGGGCAGCCATTGTCAACTTGAAGTTATAAGTAAAACATACTTGGCCAATGGAAGGTCTAAGAAAATGAAAGATTATGTCAGGTCTGCTGAAAACCTCGCTGAGTCTGTCTCTATGTATGATATTATTCTGTCACAGAACTTTCCATCAGAAGCCTATGCAGATTCTAATGATGTTCATGAATGCAGTGAGGACTTCACTATGACTAAATGAACATAGATTGCTGTCAATTATGTGCTAGACTGTTTACTGATTCATGTTATGAACATGTTATTTCTAAGTATGGACAAGCTAACATTTTACTTTCTTGATTTGGAAGTTAAATGTGTTTTGTATATGGCTTTATTCAAAATATGATACATAGCTAATGGTTTTCTTCTAGTTTGTCTCACTGACAACATTCCATTTAAATTTAACAAATAAAAATTTTACTTAAAAGAAAATATTGTAACTTTTCATACATCCACAGAGTGATTACGATATTTTTTAAGTCTAATTTTCACCTGTAAACTGAAAATAAGAAACAATTACTTGGATCAAGAAAAGCATGATCCATGTAATAATATGTTTCTACACGTATTTCTTAGAGTATTTCACTTTAGTTAATTTTAGATTTAAAAAAGATTTAAAAATAGAACTGAGAAATTCCATGTACCCCTCAGCATTTCCTTTAATGTTAATAGCTAACATGCTCATATCATATAACCAATTAACACAGTATCTACATTACAGACTGTATTTGAATTTAACTAGTTTTTTCTGTCCCAGATCAAATACAGATATAATATCACATGATAATGTCTCCTGCTCATCTTCCACATTAGATCCTTCCTTGTTTGTAAACTGTCTAAAAGGACATTGTTCCATTTGGCATGTTTTAAGAGGAGTGTCTCTAAGGGCATTTTTCATCCCACATGACAAATTTAGTGTCTCAAGGCTTAGTTCAATATGGATAATTTGCTTTACAAGATTTACTTGAGTTCAGCAGGTCCTACTCCTCCACTTATGTGTATATACCATGTTAAATGAGTAAATTCAGCTCTTATTCAAATAACTAGATACCTGACAAATCATCATTGATATTTCCTATGTCAAAAAATAATTTTCTACATGAAAAATTATTTTATTTTAGTTTTTTTCAGATTTAGAAATGGGATTTTAGTGATTATCCCATTAAATCAATCATCCTAAATCAAAAAGACATCCAATCAGCCCTCCATGGTTCTACGCCCCTTTTAATTACTCCACGTTGAGGCATGCTTTGCTGAGATTTATTTAGTTGATTTGACGATTGTAACAATGATCATGTATTCCTCTGTTTCAATGAAGTGAAAAGAAGGACAAATAGAGATTCTTAAGTAACAGATCAAGCAGAGTAAACAGGAACATAGACTAAAACATTAATTCCAGCACCCAGGAGGCAGAGGCAGGAGCATCTTCTGAGTTTCAGGACAGTTTGTTCTACAGAGAAACTTTCAGGACAACCAGGGCTACACAAAGAAACTCTACTTTGAAAATACAAAATAAATAAGACATTTTGATAATCAGCAAATAGGGCTGAAGTCTCATTTATGTATTTATTCACTTTACTTCTGATCGCACACCTCCTTCCTTCCCCTTTTCCCAGTTCCACTCCTAAAAATCCCACCTCATTACCCTCTTCTCCTCTCCTTAGAGAAGGGGAAGTCCCCCTTGGGTATAACTGAATATTAGGACATCCTGTCACCATAGGCCTAGTGTACCATCTCCCACTGTGCCCAAACTAGGTAATTCAGTTAGGGAACATGAATCCAATGGCAGGCATCTGAGTCAGAGACAGCCTCCACTCCAATTGTTAGGGGACTCACATGAAGACCAAGCTGCATATCTGCTACAATGTGTAGGGAGTGCTATATCAAGCCCCTGCATGCTCTTAGGTTAGTGGTTCAGTCTCTCTGTGCCCCATAGGTCCAGGTTAACTGACTCTGTAGTGTAGTTTTTTTAGTGTCCTTTTCTCCAGCTCACTCAATCCTATCTCCAAGTTTTCCTCAAGACTCCCTGAGTCTCTTGATATTTGGTGTGGGTCTCTGCATCTGTTTCCATCTGCTGCTAAATGAAGCCTCTCAGGAGAGAGTTATGCTAGGTTCTTGTCTGCAAACACAGAGTATCATTAATACTGTCAGGTATTGACAATCTTACATCAGATACATTTCAAGTTGGACCAGTCATTGATTGGCCATTCCTTCAATCCCTGCTTCATCTTTATTTCTGCACATCTTCTAGGAAGGACAAATTTGGGGTTGAAGATTTTGTGGGTATGTTGTTGTGCTCCTAGAAGCTAATGAAACTGAAAAGCTTTCACAAAGCTAAGGATACCATCAATAGGACAAAAGGACAGACTACAGAATGGATAAAGTCTGTCAGAGAAAAAAATATCCAAAATATAAAGAACTTAAGAAATTAGATACAAACAAACCAACTAACCCAGTTATAAAAGGGATCAGGTACATAGTTAAACAGAGAATTCTCAACAGAGGAATCTCAAATGGCAAAGAAGCACTTAAGGATATGTTCAATATCCTTCATCAGGGAAATGTAAATCAAAAAGATTCTGAGATTTCATTTTATACCTTTCAGAATGGCTAAGATAAAACAAAACAAAACAAAACAAAACAAAACAAAACAAAACAAAACAAACATCCCTCAAGGAACAGCACATACTAGCTCGAATTTGGAGGAAGGGGAACACTCTTCCATTGCATAGTGAGATGGCAAACTTGTACAACCACTGTGGACATCAATTTGGGAGTTTCTTAGAAAATTGAGAATAGTTCTATCCCAAAATCCAGCTATACCACTCCTGGGCACATAGCAAAAAAAATGATCCACTATAACACAAAGACAATTGCTCAACTGTACTCATAGCAGCTTTATTCATATTAGTCACAAGCTGAAAATAACATGGACATTTTTCAACTGAAGAATGGAAAAGATATCATAAAGTTGGCAGGCGAATGGATGGAACTAGAAAGGTTGAACTCTTATCCAGACTCAGAAATCACAAAGTATTTGTCAAGAAACTTGACTATAACTTAGAATTATTTTTAAAGGAACTAATAAGAATTTTTGGAATAAAATCGTTTTTAACCATGCTTAAGAGTTAGTAATTATTGATTGTGAATGAAGACAAATTCATATAGCATCAGAGGCACACATTGCTGAAATACATACGTGTACAACTATTCATCACCAAGTTGTTCTTCTAGTCAAATGATAGGTGTATTTGATATAATATGTAAGTACAATAAATAATAAATATAATATGAAAATGTAATAAATAAGGCTCAGTTAAATCATTCTACAATTGAGTTGCTTTATGTTGTATGAACATACTGGATATCCTTCTATTAATTTTGTGTTCCATGGATCTTACTCATAGACATCATGGAAAGTTGTCTAATTATAAAGATAATAAGGAAGGCATATGTACGGTTGGTAATCATACACACACACAAACATTTTTATCACTACAATGAGGTAAATGATAAAATAAAATATACATAAGGGGGTTTAACAATGTGGTGATGAATATTTATTGCCTACAGAATCAATATTCACTGAGTTGACAACCCCTAAGAATCCTTGAGAAGAAATTTTTTAATGTGAAAGAAGGCACAGCTTAACCATGAGCAGCATCCTTGAATGGGGGCAAGTCCTGAGCTGAATGAAAAGTAGAAACTGAGGAGAGTGCAAACATTCACTAGTCTCTGCTTCCTGATTGTGATTGTTATAAGATAGGCCACCTTTAAGCCTTTGCAACCATGACGAACAGCATCCTTGAACTATATAATTTTGACTTGAGTCAAAATAAATGCATTCCTCTTTAAAGTGAATTTTGTCAGTGTATTTTATTATACCACCAGACAAAAATAACCAATACGGAAAATTAATAGAAAGGAGTTCACTCTTTGCTCTAAAAGCCCTAGCCATGTTCTTCATTGGCCTTGGGACTAGTTTATGGGAGGAATTCATAAGAGTTTATGTAGAGGAACTTAAATCCAGCAACCTGGCTTCTCTAGCAAGGGATCACATTCAAAGATTTTATAGGTCTGTGTGATCCAGTTGGAACAACACACATTTAGTTCCAAATAATGAATGTAAAGTTAGTTTGTAGAAGCAAGCAGCATGTTTGAAATGACATCTAACTGAGGGGCAGACAAAGAAAGTGACTAATCAGACAAAGATTTGACGGAATTGGTCAGAGATAAGAAAAGTCTAACCCATACAGGAACAGGACAGGAAATAAGACATTAGAGAACCATGGAGAGAGAGGGGGCAGGGGTTTACTGGCACAAGTTTGCAGAGACAGATTGCAGGTGAAGACAGAATGAACTAAAGAACGAGAAGAAGCCAGAAGATTAGAACAGATTTCCAGAGTTAATTTGAGATCAAGGAGAACAAGGTCAGAAGCCTAGAAAAGCCAGCTTGAATCAGTCAGCTTGGAGAGGAAATTAGGCCAAAGCAGCTTAGTAATCTACCCAGAGTTTAGAAGGAGCTAGGAAGGGTGAGGTTCAGCAGTAAGCCTCTGAGATGACAATTACATCTGTCGAAAAGTTATTTTTACAAGTTTACAGCAGTGAGCTACAAAAGTCTTAGAGTCTTGCAAGCATGGTTTAATGGGGACCTACTGGTAGGAGATTGGAAGACTAATATGCAGAGGAAAGTGTAGGCCAGTTCATGAGGTTTCAGAGGGATCAAGGATTATATTAGGACTTGAACTAGTAAACACTCATGAAATAGGATAGCAAAGAATATGACTGAATTCTAGTCATGACCAAAAACCTGTGAAACACTGAATTTAAAAGTAAAGGATTAATTTCTTATAGGTGAGAAAAAAATCTCAACACAGCATAGAATTGAGGCTATTGCTTACTATTTCTATTCAGAGAGATAATGAGGGAATGAGGGAGATTACGTTTGTGTGTGTGTGTGTGTGTGTGTGTGTGTGTGTGTGTGTGTGTGTGTGTGAAAGTTGTGGGAGCAAATTCAAAGTTTGGGGCCAGGAAAGTACAGAAGATGAGGACTCTAATTGTTAAAGAGAAACTGGAACAAGAGGTATAAATATTGTTTATTTCCTCAGAGGAAGGGATGAGATGAGAACTATACCAAAGCTTCATGAATCCATGGCTTGGACTGAGTCCAGAGAGTTTCTATCTAATTATCCCTAGTCCTAGGCCTGGAAGCTTCTAGCCTCTATACATTTTGAAGGCTTTAACTTCCAACCTCTATCTCCTAACCTAGGCCTAGGAGAATTCAGCCTCTGAGACTTATTATTGAATAAACTCATCCTCTCTAGCTCTTTCTGAACTTGGGTTGACTGACTCAACTCAGCTGTTCTGGCTCAAATTCCTCTCTTACTGACTGATTCTAATTGTCCTCTCTCAGTGTCTCACTGAATTGCTCTGCTTGGAAAAAACTGCCTCTGTGAACTCAGCTTCACTGACTGTAAGAACCAAACTGCACTAAATTGAACTGAGCTTAACTGCACTCAACTGAACTGTCTCTCTCTGTCTGTAATGTTCTTAAGCAGTCTCCTTTCATTTGTTGTTCTTCTGAGAGTTTGGCTTATCTTATCTCTGATTCAGTCTGTCAATTTTTTTTTCCTCTGATTCATCACTTTGCCTGCTCCTGAATTAAAAGTAGTTGTTTGGACTAAAGGCGTGTACTAAGGGTGTATCTGTATTTTATTTAGAGCAAAATTTGTATTACAGCTGAGAGATTAAAGGTGTGTGGTATGTGTGCATTCCAGACAGATCACAGAGATCTAGAAGGTCTTCGGATGTGATCCCTTGCCAAAGCAGTGCTGTTGCTGGATTAAAATTCCTCTACAATAAGAAAGGTACCCTGAAGGTAAGACCCACTCATCAAGCTCCAACTTATAAAAATAAAAATTTATCTGAATACAGAAAACCTAATGGAGAATGCTGCAAAAGTGACTCCTTGATCAAAAATAGATACCTAGGAAAGTGATTTCGTAGATATAGTCACCAAAGCACACAAAGGTCAATAGATCTGCAATTTAAGGGAATATGTATAGATTGCAACTCAAGCTTGTCAGCAGAACCTGGAGGCATCAACCATATGTTATACAGACAGGAAAGTTTTAAGAGTCACTTCTCTTTTCCAAGCTTGTAACACAGAGGCTACAGGGTGCCTATTGTTACTATAAAAGATATAACCCCCCTTCTGCCCCTCAGAAGTTTGTTAGTGCTATGGACTGTTTCCTTAAAACATCCAAGAAATTGAGAGTTCCAAAATGAATGCCCATAGTCAAACTGGTCAAACATACCCAGCTTACTTCATGTGATAAGAACTCCTTCTATATGTGAACTCCTTCCACTACAACACATCTAGTCTTCTGAGATAGTAAAAGGGTTGGCTCAGTGGCCAAGATTTATGAAGGACACCAGGACAAAGTATCATGCTTAGATAGTTGGGTAGAGGCTCCTATTGGATGTTCCAAGCCCTGGAGAAGCTAAAAAGAGACTAAAGGACCAAAATAGTGAAATAGTGACTATAACTTGATAACTCAGAATGGATCAATTTGGCCAGACTCAGGTGGCAGCTACCTTCGAGAATATGAGATTAATGAATTTTCTTGTGTGTGTCTGTGTTTGTGTGTGTGTGTGTGTGTGTGTGTGTGTGTGAGAGAGAGAGAGAGAGAGAAAGAGAGAGAGAGAGAGAGAGAGAGAGAGAGAGAGAGAGAGAGAGAATAAAAGAAAATATAAAAATGTGAGGATAGACAATGTGTGACAGGGTCATAAATTCTACACAGAAGTTATGAGAGGTCATTGTGTGAAGATGGCCAGTTGAATCTAAGTTGCCATGGAGACTCGAGGATGGTAAAGAAATGAGGATCATAGGAAGTCCACTGAGAAAATCTATAGGTAGAGTCTGGAACCATCATAAGAGAGAGGCTATGTGTATCTCTGGCAGCAGATAGAGGTTCGGTATGTTTATAAAGGCATATGGGAACTTGGATGATTTCATAATGAGCTCTATATGCCAGATATAGAGTTTCAGCATTTGGAGTTTTTCCTGCTAAGCTTTGTTCTTACTTTGGTCCTATTATTTCTTGCTATGCTTTTCTCTCTCTCTTAGAATGAAAATACTTATTATGTGCTTTTGTGTGTTGGGTGCATACAACTTGTGATTTTTTAGGGTCTCACAGTTTAGAGATTGTCAGAGACTCAAAAGAGATTAACCACTTACACATTAAACAGTATAGGAATTGTTAGTGACTATGGGGATATGTGTGTGTGTGTGTGTGTGTGTGTGTGTGTGTCAAGTTGATAGTGCTGGACTTACAACTTTTAGTATTGATTGTCAAACTGACAGAATGTAGAAACACTTAGGACACAATTCTGGTCATTCCTAGATAGTATCCTTGATAGTGTTAGAGATTATATAGATTAAGTTAGCTTCTATGCATGCTTATGAACGAATGTCTTGAATGGGTTAATTGAAGTTGAATGACCTACCTTACCTGTGGGATGTGCTATCTTCTAGGATGGAGGCCTGAAATGAATGGAAAAGAAAAAGTAGGATGAGCAAGAGCCTTGGTCACCTTTTGTTTCTTGACCCTGGATGAAATGTGATCATTTCCCTCATGACTTCCTCACCATGATGATTAAATGGGACCCAAAAGAAACTCTTTCTCCTTTAAATTGCATTTGTAAGAATATTTTATCACAGCCACAGGAAAATCAGTTAATTCCAGCAGGAAGTACTCTCTGGAGTCACAGGTTGTAGAACATACATCTCAGTGACATGCTTTCAGTGCTATTTTAGACTCTAGGTCATTTGCTTCCTCTTTGTTTTTTTCAGTTCCTTATAGCTGAGTCCATCTTGCTGTTTTCAGATTCAGTTATCTCTGAATTATTGATATCACAGTACTAAGCTTAAGCATAAACTACTTCAGATTTTCCGATGGCATGTATTTTAAGACTAAAGTTGAATTTTAACAAAATCTTATATTATGCCTTTCTTCATATAGACTACAAGGAGCCTCCAGCTCAGAATCCTTAGTTGTTCCATTGAAATGTCTTGATATGGATAATTACAAGTCAGAACTCTTTGCTTGACTTTTAATATCTTTCAAACTGTATTGTTGACAAATGCTATGTTGTTACTTTAGAAAAGAATTAAATATACACTTTGAAAAATATGTATCTGACTTACTGTCTGCTATTCTTTCATCTAGACATAATTTGTTGACAACTCAGCAAGTAATTGGTGGTTTACTAATCATATTTGAAACAATGTTGGAATGAAGACGAATACTTTACTTTTTGTGACTAGAAAAAAGTCTAGAAGTGATGCACTAGAAAATTAGTCATTGGCAATTGATGGCAAATTATTAGTTTTCTAAGACTGTTGTTATAGTTTGCTTTTCTGTTGCAGTGATAAACACCATAACCAAAACAATTTTGAAATGAAAGACATATTTAAGCTTACACTTACAAAAAATAATTCATAAATGGGGCTATAGAGGCAGGAACTCAAGGCAGGAATCGGGAGCCAAGACAATGAAGGAAGTCTCCTACTGGCTTATTTTCTCTGGTTCATGAGCAGATGAGCACAGCAGGCAGGTTTGGTTAGTTTGTTTTTGTTCATTCTTTCTTCTTTGTTTGTTTGTTTGTTTCTTTTTTTCTTTCTTTCTTTTTTCTCTCTTTCTTTTTTCTTTTCTTTCCTTTCTTTTTGAGACCAAATTTCTCCATCCCTGACTATGCTGAAACTCACTACATCTAAAAGACTGGACTCAAACTCACAGGGATCCTCTGACCTCTGTATCCTGAGTGCTGGGATTAAAAAGCACATGCCACCCAGTTTTCTTATAAAACCTGGGACTACGTGCCTAAGGCTGGCACTGCCCCAATATACTGTGTTCTCCTGTATCAATTAGCACTCAAGAAAAAAAAAACCCTACAGGTATGACAGGTTGTTATGATGAAGGCAATTCTTCTATTAAGACTCCCTCTTTCCAAATGTATCTGTGAAAATGACAAGTGAGATTAGTGATCACAATTGTCATAGAAAAGTACCAGAATCTGGATAACTTGAATAAAACAATGTTTTTTCATAGTTCTGGATGATAGGAGTCTAAAATCAAGATGTCAGTAAGGTTGTTTCTTTGTGAGTGTTCTTTGCTTTGTAGATGCCTATCTTTGTCTCATGTCTTTGAACAGTCTTTTCTCTGTGTATGTTTGCATTCTTTTGTTATAAAGAGTCTAGTCATCTTGTGATACAGGACAGCTACCCCTCTTCTTTAAATCTACCATAGTTGTCTCGTAAAGAAGACAACTGCAAATACAGTTACAAATGAAAGTATTAAGGAAGCATACAAGGGAGAATTCTGGGCAGAAGAGTAGGGCACAGACTTCTGCCCTAACAGAGACACCAATAACAGAGACACCAATATTCCTTGTGATGTTAAGCAGAAGCAAAGTGAGACAGTGAACTCATTCAAAAAACAGGTGGTGAAAATGATGGAAAGAGAGAGAGAGAGAGAGAGAGAGAGAGAGAGAGAGAGACAGAGAGACAGAGACAGAGAGACAGAGACAGAGAGACAGACACACAGAAAGAGACAGACAGACAGACACACAGACAGACAGAGACAGGGAGACAGAGAGCACTGACAGCACTGACAGCACAGAATGAGCCCGGTACACTAGTGGGGTGGTATAAGCAGAAACCTTTGAGAGCACTTGAGGTATTTAGGAAGCTGGAAGTGGTGGATGGAAGGTCTACAGCTCCCAAGTAAGGAGGAGAGACTTCTGAGCCACAGATCTGTTACTAAAGAAATTTGTAAAGATTTTTATTGCCATTTCCAGTTGCTAGATAGAGATAGCAGAAGAAATTCTTGAAAGAGTTAACTTGCACAGTAACAGACACTTCTAGCATCTAAAGAGGCTCCATTTTTAAAATGACTTCTAAAGAGAAGTAACATTTTCTTTCTTTCTTCCTTTTTCACACATCATCCATTACATTTGAAATTGCACTCCAGGACATTCATTACTGTGACTAATTTCAACCTCACTCCAGTGAGAGGAAGGTGGCGTATTCACACGTTTTCTATCACCTGACTAGCCTCAATCACTTTACAGCTACCATCAAAATATGTCAGGTCCATGATCACTGGATATCTAAAATATCTTCATTAAAAATATCCTTATCAAATGTACTGTCATAAATCACAGTTCGATTTCCTGTGGAGTTAACCTCCAATTAGTTTTTGGAAGAGAAAATATATATAATTACTTTTCAACTATTAAAACAATTTCAAATTTGGTAAATTTCTGCTCATAATTATATAAAACAATGGCAAGTGTCTTTTTTAGATAATTATACCTAATCAATTATAATACAATCTATTTTAAATCCACAATGAGATATTTCCAAATACCAAATATATGTTCGTCAGTCTCTTATAGCACATGTGTTAGAAACTAAAATACAAGGTATAAAATCCTAGCAAATTGAAACTTTATTAACAGGGTGATAAATTAATGATGTTTTAGAAGATGTAATTTTTGTTTCAAAAGAGAGGGTAGACAGGTTAAACTAGATTCGGATGTATATTTTCTCACGAAGTACGATATCTTAAATTACCCTTCATTTTACTCAATTAGACCTATTTTTTATTCCCTGAAACATTCCACACCAGTCTCAATTTTCAGTGTTGTAAAGTTGCTCAGAGAGGAGTGAGATGCAGGGCTGTGCTCTGCACCCTCCTTCAGACATACATTTCTGCAGGACTGTGCAGGTGGCCTTATAACCCCGTGAAAAACATTTCATCTTGGAGACTTAGCATTTTGAAGCCACCATTTTCTTTCATTCTACTAAGCGATATATCATTTTCCAAAATAGTTACTTCCAAGAATGATGTTGAAGAGGTCTTATATGAATGAAATGCTGTTGATAAAGAGGTCCACAGTAATTATATGTGGTTCTTATTTATTTTCTCGTAAATGCATGGGGAACATCCTCAGTTCACGAATCTCTTTAAGGTTGTAGCCACTAAAATATCAGGATATAATATAATATAGTATAATACAATATAGTATTATATAATCATAAGTCTTAGTACTAGAGGAATCAAAGGAACCATCCTAATCAGCATCCTCAGTTATATACTTTTTCTTAGATGAGTTGGTAGGACACTGACTTTCCCCAGTGAAGAGAAATGAGGCTACTGCTAGATTCCCTTTGTAACCACAGTATAATTTCCTGAGCACATGTTCAGTAATTCAAGAAAAGAGTCATGGGATCATGAAGAAGATTAGCCTATATTTAAATTATGCTATGAACCTGAAGAAGGAAATGGAGGAAAAACTGGTAATTACATGGGTGAAAATATGTAATAAACATATCAACAAATGGTAAAGTGATCTTCAAGTATTCATTTGCTGAAATTATCACTCTTTCTTATGTAAGACTTTATTGCTTATTTCCTAAACAAGTCATATTAATAATTTCAAGATAAAAAAAAGATTAGAACCTCTCTTCACTTCAGAGATTTCTTGACACTGCATAGAAAATATCCCAACTGTTTCCAAGTTTGCTGCAATGGAGTTTAAGAATGTTGGCTGCACTTTAGAGAAACAATCACAAAGAAAGACTGGGAAAGATGACCTTTAACGACAGCAAGGTTCAGGAGAGACAACAGCAACCAGTTTGGATACATTCTCTGATGGTGCTTAGAGGCTATGCTGACCCCTAAACCATGAATGTGGGGTTGTGGTTTTGTGTGGATGAAACAACATCCACTTCCTAATGACCCATGATGACATCTGAAAGAATATAATTCCTAGCTTTCTAATGTAATGATCAAATGGTTATTCACATTAATACACAATACTAAAGGCCAAATCACAAAACCATTCTTTTATTATTCTAAAGAACATAACACCAATAACAAACATTCACAAAAAAGAATCAAAACCATAATGGCATTAATGCAATTATAGACTAACTGTGAGTTAGACAATTGAAAATAATCAATTCTAACAGCAGACTTAAATCCTGGTTTAATGAAGTTATATATTGTATAACTCTATTTCATTTACCATCATATCTTCTGCATTAAACTTACCATTCATAGGAAATGACTGTTTATGGAAGTGTGTGTGTGTGTGTGTGTGTGTGTGTGTGTGTGTGTGTGTGTGTGTGAGAGAGAGAGAGAGAGAGAGAGAGAGAGAGAGACCTGGTGGGCTGGTGTGGTGTGGAGTGTTTGTCCTGATTTGAGCATTTAGAGTACATCTGTCTTTGGTCAGGGGAAACTGAACCAATCATGGAACCTGAGTTCTCAGACTTTTTTTTATAGTTAGAAAGAGCAAACAATGTGAAAACCTTCGTTTCTGACTCAGTCACACAATCAGGATTTTTCTCTTGGAGATAACAAAAAGTCACTTGTAGTTTTAGCCCTGAACTATAAATCTTAAGAGGTGAAGTGTCAAGTTGGTGAGAAAGATGTTGTTTCAAGTGGAAAATTCTGCTATTAGGTTAATGTTCAGTGATATTTAGCTCCTTGTTTTGGTTAGTCCATAGAGGCTAAGCAACCAAGAGTTAAGTGAAGAGAATACATTGGGTTGTTCTTTAAAGTGAAACATGTTTCATGATAGCTGCAGAGGCTAGTAACAGATGACAGAGACCCTGGTGGTATGATTTCTCAATTGTTCAGTACTTAATGCTTTCCAAAGCATGTGTATAAACTTTTTTTGCAAGTAGATTAACTTCCAAAAGAAGACAGATCATTCAGAAATCAAGGCATCTTGTTTTTCTATGGGACTTCATTAATTTCATCTACGAAATGGCAAATCATTTACTTTCCTTTATTTTACAAGTAACTGCATCTTTTCTTCCTCAAAATAATATTTAATTAGTGTCTGAAAATTTGTGTCATTTTAAATTACAGATTTACAGGTAAAATATGCTCATGTCATGAGAATCTCATCTTGTGGCCATAACATCAGGTGAATTCACATGACTTCTTCATAAGTTTAACATTACTCAACAAAAATCTTTTCATTTTAGGCTTTTCAATTTGTCAAATATTTATTAGCAGCAAATTACAGAGAACAGAGCAGAAAGGCATTCAATAACCTAGCAAAGGCATTCTTCAGCCTGACTGGTGTACTGTTTTTCTAATGCTATTTCTTTCTTTTGAATAATGAAAAGGTTTACTGCTAAGTGCAGACAGCTGTAGGCTGTTGGCTCTTGATTCTA
Organism: Rhabdomys pumilio; assembly: GCA_030674055.1. Taxonomy (NCBI): domain Eukaryota; kingdom Metazoa; phylum Chordata; class Mammalia; order Rodentia; family Muridae; genus Rhabdomys; species Rhabdomys pumilio. The sequence continues at coordinate 25,181,220 of JANHMN010000016.1, read as the reverse complement.
ATTTAATATTTTGATGCTTAGTAATGAAGAAGTCCTATTGGCAGCCATTCAGTGGCATATTTAAAAGATGCAAAGAAATGTTTCAGTCTTTTCTTCCTTAAAATAAGATTGAAGACCTTCTTTCTTTCTTGGGATTCTGTATTTCTCAAATGTCTTGAATACACAATGGGATAATGGCATCAGTTCATTTTAGAGACAATGCATCCTGCTTTCTTTGCCATAATTAATATGGATTTTCTTTCTTAACTGTATCCTCATTTGCTGTTCATTTATCATAGCAAACCAAGAACTCATACAGAGACACTAAACCTTTATAAGTTCTTAGTGTGAACATCTAACAGCAAGCAGCAGAGCTTTTCTTAGGGAAGTTTGAGACATGATTAAATTGTGAGGAAGCCGTATTGGTATTTTCTTAGCTGTTAGGCAGAGAAAGCCTGTAGCTCTCACAAGTGATGTCAGAAAGATATTTCTGTGACCAGGAGCACAGCAGGGTTTCCTGGCAGGTTGTCAAGGGCAGGGATGGTTGGCTCTTCCCTGTGGTATGCATTTAATTCTCCAGTGCCTTTACGATTATTTGCTTCAGCCCACATGATCTGAAATGCATACAGCAAAGCATACTCGTATTCAATTTTTCAATGAAAATCTCAATCCTAATTAGCGATAAATCAGTAAAGCTGGGTAGCCCGAGGTAGGTTAAAATGAGAACTTTGTACATGAAAGGCTACCTCTGCCCCTAAATCTAAGAATTTTCCTAGTTGCAAACCTTCGAATCACTACATGCAACTTCCTTGACTTCAATTATTCTCCTAAGGAAAGTGAGAGCAGGTTAACTAAGCTGAGTAGAAGTCTGTATCAGCAGAGAATAAGTCATTTTTTTTCTTCCTATAGCAAAAGTCATAGATCTCAATGGGAGTAGACTTCTGGCCCTGTCATCTGACAGTGAGGAATGGAACAAAGTTAGAATTTATGCCCCCCTGATTAGCTGAATTACACCCCTGGGGCCTTATCCCTAGAAGGAGTAGAGTTCTGTTAGCACTTTCTTTGCTCCACTCTTAAGAGCATTGCTTTACCACATTATTATTATGCTTACATTATCCTCTCTTGTGAGACTGCAAGTTCTGTAAGGACGGCACAGTGCCCTTATGCACTTTGTGGGCAAGCTGACAGTATTACCAATTACCTTGAAAACACTAAATGCTTACAAGCCTACACATACTTAGGGGAAGAAAACAGGAAAGGGGGAGGATACTAAGTAAGAGACAGAGAAGAGCTCTCAAACACATAGCTGCAATGGACTGTTTTAGACAACTGTAGAAATTGCAGTTCTGGTCTTCAAATATAAGTATGTCTATTATCCAAGTAATGAGTTTCACTCATTTCAAGTCAGGTAAGCCAACATGACAAATTAACAACAAATGAATATTATGTATATATACCCAAATACATGCATATATGTAAATATACACACATGTAATATATCTATATCTATATATCTATATCTATATCTATATCTATATCTATATCTATATCTATATCTATATCTATATCTATATCTATATCTATATTTATATCTATATCTATTTCTATCTATCTATCTATCTAGTTATCTATATGCATTCCTACCTACAGACATATAAATGGATAATATACATACATTTCAGTTACCAAACATTTCACCTGAAATTCAAGGATACAGTTGCTTTTTTTCAAATCAGTAAAAGTCATCAAGACCATAGTATGCCCACACAGCTTCTTATGCCACTACTGTATACTACTGAAGAAGTCAAATTCCACAAACTCCCAGACTCCTGTGCTATCACAATCCAAAATTTTGATTGAGACACAAAATATTGGAGAATGTGTTTTAAATTTGTTTAATTTTAGGGAAAAATTTCCATTTCTCCAAATAGTGAATTGGTTGGAACTTGATTAACACTAGAAATGGCGGTCATGTGTCCTTTGAAAACCAGCCTTTTGAGATAACTTTAATTTTTAGGAGCATTTCATTGTTTATGGTGGTCTCCTATACATGTACTGTCTATATTGAATATGATTCCAAACAGATTACAGATAAATACCTTGAAATTCTATAATTCTTACCATGTGATATAGTTTGAAACAAAAGTATGATCATATCTTGTCTGATTTTTCCTCCTTTTAGCATATGGTGTTCTTAGCAGTTGTTGTTTAATCAATAACTAGTGTCTAACTTTCTTTTTTAAAAGTATATTACCTTCATGGACAACTTTCCTTGAAAGTATATTGGAATGCTGAATTTAGTCTATTTAGTTAATAACAATGTCCATTTATCAGTCATACCTTGGAATAAAAAGTAAATAGCAAATTAAATATATTTATATTTAGCTTGGTATAAGTATATTTTTAAGTTTGTTTAGTTATTATTATTATTATTATTATTATTATTATCATTATTATTAAACTCAGTCTGTAGAACAAGCTGGCTTGCAACTCCACATATAAACTCAACTATACTTAAACTACTAGTGGTGCTATGTCTCAGCCTCTTAGGTATTGAGATTACATGAGTAAGCCCCTATACCTGGCTGTTTAGTGCCTTTGCTAAAACAATAGTCAGAAATCAATTGCAGTATGCATGATGAAATATGAAGGATCATACTGTCCACTCAAGGGAATTAGAATCACTCATCAGAGAAACCTCTTAGAATGAATATGAGGGAGTTTCTAGAATGAATTCATTTTGGTAGAAAGACAACTTCTACATGTGAATAACATCACTCCATGGGCAGGGCTCACTGACTCAGTAAGAAGGAAACGGACAAAAATACCTGCATTCATGTCTCTGTTTCCAGTGTGACAGCAGCCTCACTGTCCTCCATCAATCCATCGCTGTCATGGTGGACTCTACTACCTTGAACTGTAAGACAAAATAAACCCTTCCTCATCTAAATTGCTTCTCACCAGGTAGTTGGACACAGAGATGAGAATGTATTACACTTGTAATTCCATAATTTAGGACACTAAGGCAGGAGGATCACTTTGAGTTATGGGAAAGCTTGAAATACATAGTAAAGCCATGTATCAAAATAAAATGAGAAGATGAAACTTATTACACTGGTAAAGTATGACTTTTTAGATATTACTTGTCCTAATTGTCCTATAGTTTTGAGTATCATGACTGGCATTTGTCTCAGTTTCTTGAAGCTAAGCTTTACCTTTTTTATTTTTAACAAACTATTTTGATAAATTATATTTTCCTTCTAGCTCTTCTATTCATGAAGTAATTTCTGGAAAATTTATACTATCAATAGGCATTATCAAGACACCAATGGTAAAACTTGTGTCAGGCTGCTCTGCCTGCCATAATCCAATGCTTCTCACTCAGTGTATTGGAATGTATTCGGTGGCCATCTGAGATGGAGCTACCAGCCTGCCAGAGATCTGCTGTGATATCCTTGGGGGTTTGCATGTAGCTCCTCTCTCTTGTATTCTTATTTGGCTTTTGCTTGATGCATACATCTAGGAGGAGAGAAACCTCTCTCTTTTTCTTTTAAGGCTACCAGTTCTATCAACTTCTAACCAGATGTTATGAAACTTGCTTCATTTTATCTCCAAACATAACCTCATGAAGGGTTAGAATTCTCCTATGGTTGAATGAATTTAACATAAATTCATATGTTAAAACATAGATCTCAAGATGATGGTGCTAAGGTATGGACCATGTAAGAGGTAATTAAGTCTCAAGGGAAGAGACCTCATGGATGGGGTGACCTCAAGAACAGTTGGAAGATCATAGCCTAGACCCTCTTGCACTTCTAGTCTGTGTTTTAAAAAAAATAGGCAGAGGAAGTCTCAGAGGAAGAAGGCTGAAGAGACAAAACATTTGGAGTCATAGCACCTTAAAACGTCTTCAAATCCGAAGAGATTTAAAAGCCAGGACTTTACACAGTCCCTAGAAAAGAAGACATTCCATAATAAAATTGCTAAGAAACAGTATTAAAAAAAAACTTCTGAATACAGCAGGACAAAACAGACACCATATAGAGACGGAGACAATAAGGATGCTTACACACCTTTCAGAAACTGTAAACTTGTCAATAAGGGTGGAAGTGCCACACTGTCAACCTAGAATTTAATAACCAGTGAAAATCTTTAGAACTAACGGTGCTGACTTTTGCTTTTTAGTGAGGAACAAAAGGAATTTGGGAGGTATTGTTTCATTCTGATAATAACTAGAATGGTGAAAAACTGAAAAATTAACAACTAAAAGGCATTATTGTAATGAAGACCTGTGCAAAACTCTCAATGTAGGAGCGACAGTTAGGCACATGCAAAGAAGTGTAGCTTTCCTGAACTGAACTGATGAATAGAAACCAGCAATGGGTGGGAAAGTCTAAGCTGCAGTTATTAGTTGCAGGAGGCTAAGTGTTGACAAGTCCGGCAGTTATAGGCCAGATGTCCGGGTGCAGGGTTCTCAGGCTTGAGAGATTTACCCTAGGAGCTTGTGTACTAAGTGGGGAAAGTTCTCATGCTTCCAGCAGGGGGAGACAAAAAGTAACCGTCGGGAAACAAGCTGGAGTATCTTCTTAACTAAGTCTTCCCTCAAGAGAAACTTCCCATTTTTTAAATTCATTTTTAAAATGAGATTTACTAATTGGGGATGATGATGTTGGTGTGAGTGTGTGTGTGTGTGTGTGTGTGTGTGTGTGTGTGTGTGTGTGTGTG
>JANHMN010000016.1:25134127-25176506 GCA_030674055.1 Rhabdomys pumilio | reverse complement strand
TGATACATCCTCACTAGCCAAGCATACAATCAATCAATCAATCAATCAATCAATCAATCAATCAAAAGAAATAAATAATAAATAAGGTATTAGATAACAGTCTGAAGGAGGAAAATACTAGCCATGTAGAACTTTTTATCTTTCATAACTATACTTTAAAAGTGAAGGCGAAATTCAGACTTTTGCAGTCAAAGTAAAATTGAAGAAATTCTATGTTAATATACCTGTCTTGAAGGAAGGGCTAACTCTGACTCTATGCATACCAGGCTAGCATTAAATTGACAGAGATCCAACTGACTCTCTGTGCCTCCTAAGTGCTGTGATTAATACTCAGAGATTCTGTTTTTCTTAATTGATCTTGAAGTGGCAGTTTGTTCAAAACAATATTAGCAATAAAACATTTTTCTTTTTTGTAAATGAAGATATGTTTTTATCTTATGTGGAGACAAAATGAATAATAACAGTCACAACTGAATATTTTTCAGTATATAAGACTTACTCTTTGTACACACACACACACACACACACACACACACACACCCCAAACTGGGAGGAGGGTATATTTTATTGTATGTTCATAGGTTAAAGGGCTACTATGTAGAAATACAAATGTGTTGCTATCTTTATTTTATATTCTGTCAATTTAGGGAGTTAATATGAGTTTGCCATTTTCTGGATTCTTTGTATTGTTTCTGTAGATATTCACATTACTTTCAAATATAGTAAGTTTACTTCTTCACCCAAACTTCATGCTTTGCTGAAATAGCTAGGACTTCAAAGACTGTCTTGATAGCAATGTTAAACGGGGATACCCTTTTCAGGTTGAAGATTTCACAGAGAAACAACTACTTTTCACCATGAAATATCACAATAACTGTATGTTATCTACTGCAATTGAAAAATATAATGTTATACAAGTATTTATGGAATGAACATGCCTTAATATATGTATACTTAATATATGTATACTAAACAAAACTCCTTTGTACATTCTACAAAGGAGAATGTATAACTGTTGGTGGGTTTGTCATTTTGCATCCTTGCTGGCTTTTTATCTTGCACATGCATTGCAGAAAATGTGAAGGCACACACTCACAAGTTATTAGCCCATTCACAAACACAAAATATATGAATCAAACACCCTGTGATTCTGCTGTTTGGAGCTATGGAGAATGGACTGAGAATGGTCTATCCAGGCTCTAATATTTAAATGTTTAGTTTCCTGTTGGTAGATGATTTAGAAGGAATTAGGAGGTGTGGCTTTATTGGAGGATTTTTGTCATTTAAAAGTGAGCTTTGAAGTTTTAAAAGCAGGCCCAGTCTCTGCTCTACACTGCCCCCCACAACTGCTGCCTGTGGATTAGGATGTAGCTCTCAGCTAATGCTCCAGTGCTATGTCTATCTGCTGCCATGCTTCCCACCATGCAGATCAAGGATTAACCCTCTGAAGCTGTCCGTAAGCCCCCATTTAAATGCTTTTTTTTTTTAATACATAGTGTTGGTTAGAGTGCCTCTTCATTGAAACAAAACAGTAACAACGACCTGGGCTACGGAGAAAGATATTAATAAAAGAGGTTTCATGAGATACATTACGAGATTACAAACCTTCTGCTTCCTAGTGATGGAGACTCTGTGCATGAGTGCTACATCCTAGAAATCAACATCCCAATAAATTTGAAGTTCAATAGATACTTTAAGGTTAAAAGACAAATAATTACCTTAAAATATACATATGATATAACAACACCTCAACAAAGCAACGTAAATGATTCTAAATGAAAAAAAAAAAAACCCTAGCAGTAGCAGTTTACAAAGAAACAGATGATCAGTAATGCAGATAGGTAATAGTTTAGGGACTGGACATTCAGGAGCGTTTACTGCTCTTTCAGGAGACCTAGTTCGTTTGTTCTTTCTTTCTTTCTTTCTTTCTTTCTTTCTTTCTTTCTTTCCTTCTTTTTTTTCCAGCAGTCATGTCAGGTTCTAAAACTCTAGCTCCAGTAAATTTGGTACTTTTCAGGCCTCTAGGCCACACATGCTCACATATTTGCACACACCTACACAGATTCATACTTAAATACAACTACAAATAAAATGTTTAAAATAATAAATACAACTACAAATAAAATAAATATTTAAAAAGTAAAAGAATAAATTAAAAATAAAAATAGTAGAAACAGTGATTTTAAAATGAACTTGAAAAAAAATCACAGAAAAGAAACACAACTGTCAACATTGTTTTCTTTTCTATAAAAGTTAACAAAGTAGACTCTTAATAAGAATCAAGAATGTGAAGAGTATGTATCTACTATAGCATTGTTTGTGGGGACATGTGATAATATACACCAAAAATGTAAGCCTAGACTTTCATAGTCTATGTATTGCTAGAAAGTCATCCAAAAAAGAAAAATAACTGAGTTTATAAAGTTATATCTAAAAGAATGTTGAATGCAGTATTATTGTAACAAAAACCAATCAGGACTATCTAAAGATATTCCAGTAAAAGATATTAAATAACATATATGTATGCAAAATATTGGTATGTGGGCATTAAAGCAAGACTAATAGAAGGTGGCTTCTTCACATACACAGAAACCTTTACCGAATAATCTGTATTCACTGGTATGTACACAAAATGTATATGCTACATATATAATGTGTATTATATGTGTGTATATACCTACATATTGTTAAGATCCCCATTGGATCTCAAAGTTTCTGTGATTTTTTTAAAACCACTGTGAAATCTGCTAGCACCCTCCTTGTCTCTGTCTTATTCTTTTTATTCGGCAATCTATTCATTAAAAGTCTGGAAGGTTCAGAGTTAGAGAGAAGCTGAACACATCCACAATCTCATAAGAGGAATAAAAAACATTCTATTTATTTAAATACTTATTCATTCATTTGTTTTTATTGTGTGTGTATGTTCATGCCACAGTATGAATATGTATGCATTGAGAGCAGAGGACAAGCCATGGAATTCAGTTCTCCTTCCCACATGTGGGACTCAAGGATTGGAGATAGGTAGCCAGTTCTGTAGCCCACTGAGTCATCTCCACAGCCCCTCATTAGAGGCGCTTTGATCTATATTTTGAATTAAAAGCAGTGTGGAGAAATTGGATATTTAATGTAAAAGTTTGTGTGTTGAGAAAGCCAGGCTGATTCCATGAAAGGCTTCAAATCGGCAGTTAAAGAGACTAGGCCTAAATGTTTGTTTCCAAGAACTGGGCAATTTCAGGCAAGTTCAGGCCTCAGAAGATGCCCTGTCACCTGGCCTGAAGAAAAAACAATGAGTTAGCAGCAGTTTCCAGATCTCCCCAGGAAGTTTGCAGCCCCCACACCCTGGTGATGGAATATCCATAGAGATGGACCCAACAGATTAACAGAGAAGTCACCTCCCCAGAACTCCCTAATATGCTTTAAATCACTGCAAACTCACTTGGGTGTCTCTTTATTCTGGTAATGGGAGACCCCAGCATGCTGGACTTCTGCAGAATAAAACACATTTTGCGTTTACATACTACTTGAGTTCAGGGTGTCATTCTTTGGCAAGATATGGACCCTGGCAGTGTCACATTGAATGGCATCTGATCCCTAACCAAGTGGGAGCCCCAGGCTTCCACTGATCTTTGTTCTGTGTGTTTAGTAGAGTCCTATATAGCTGTAGTCACGACATATATAGTCCCTGGCTTTCTTCACTTACTGTTCTGTTTTAAACCTTCACTCAGGCTCTTCCTTTTGTCTTATTTAATTTTACTCCTGCAGTATGTTCATTTAGCAAGATAGTCGCAGATTGTTTGGCTCATTGGACATTTAAATTGCTTTCAGTTTAGAACTCTTGCGATTAAGGGTTCAATGAAAACTGTTTACAATACTCTAACATAGTTCCAGATATTTTGGTCTGTGTGCTGGATGTGAGTTTCCTGATGTTTGTTTGTTTGCCTGTTTGTTTTGTTTTGTTTTCCCAGCCTTGAGCATATTTGAGGAATACAGTAAGATGAAGATTTTCACAAACCATACTAGGAGTTGGCTTTTTTCAAGGTTTTAAAAATTACATTTACTTATTTACTTCGTACTTATTTAGTGTACTGTGCATATGTACATGTGTGTGTGCCTGCATGTGTGCGTGCGTGTGTGTGTGTGTGTGTGTGTTTATATATGTGTATGTTCACTCACATGCATGTAGTCCACTCCGTGAGTGTGGACATAAGTGGACAACCTGTAAGAGCTGGTTCTGTCCTCCTGCTGTGTGAGGTCAGGGGAGGAAAGGCAAGTACCACTGAACCATGTCACCAAACCCACAGGTGGCTTTATTTTTAAAAAAGACAAATTTCCCTTAAATTTTAACATGCTTTTTACCAGACTCTCTGTGGTCTTTGGTACTTTTGTGTAGTTTATCGACAGCCAGAAATTTAGTCATTTCATATTTAGGTATTAGGAGTCTCGACCTTTCGTGACTAAGTTGCTCCAAGGTTTTCTTTTAAATATTCAGTTGGTCCCCACCTTGTACTTGACTCGTGCTACCTGGAAAAGTTGCAAGTGTAGCTCTCCACTGCTCAGCCAGGGGACGTGGGATGCTTCATGAAAAACAAATGCAAAGAAAACCACAACCCCACAGTCTTCCCTCAGTGCAGCTCAGAAAGAAGAAACATCCTCAAGATTTTGCACAGCTTTTGTAGTTCCCTGTATTCACAAATAAGTATTTTTAATAATTTTATTCATTTTAAAATTGCTTCGTAGAGAAGAGAAATGATCAGGTGTTATTACTAGAAAACCCCCCCTTTTTTTCTCTTCATTTTTAGAATTTGCAAAGAACTATTTAGAAGAGTTATGTAATGGTTATTTTAGAGTGGTGATGTTTTATTGTTTTTTTTTATGCTTTGAAACTTTGTTTCCTTTTCTACATAAATATGCTATCTGTGTAATCAGAGGACTAACCCACTTATTGTCTTCATCTTGCAACAGCTGAAAGAACAAAAGCACAGTTGAGGCACTGGGGTAAATTTACAGATATTTTTAAAGTGTTTTATTGAACATCACAATTATTTTATATAACATTCTGGTTCTGTATCTTATACAAACCTCCCTTGTGAAGACACTGGGTTTTCACACCAAAGTCGTCTATCAGTTTTCCCTCTAGGGAGTTCATGAGTACCACTATAGTGCACTTTAAACGACTACAACATTACGTGGGTTTGTGCAATTTCCATCAGAACTGACATGATTTATCTGCTTACTTAGCTTCTCATTGATAGTTTCTTATTTAAAGGTACAGTATCTCTTCTACTCGAGGTATTTTTGAGTCAAGTGAAAAACAAAACAGGAGAACCTAATAATAGCTGTTACTCCAAGTTCAATTCCAAGACATTAAACCAGGAACATGAGCTGTAGAAGGACCAGATATTTCTCGAGGATTATGACATTTGGGTAAGGGCAGAGTGAGGATTTCTTGGCATTGACCTGAGAAAGTCTGGCTCTCCTCTCCTGATGTTCTTTCTTCCAACATGCTATGCGGTGGAGAGTCTTGAGGGAAGAGGCAAGAAGGGGATCACATGGCCCCGTGTCAGAGTTAAATGATAACAATATTGCTGAGAAGAAGCATGAGATTCTCTTCAGAGACAGAGAAGGCTAAATGGAGCAAACATGTCCCTGGGTGCTTTTGATGCACTCTAAATTAAAAGCAAGGCTGTGTCTGAAACTTCTTCCAGATCTATAATTCAGCAACTTGGTTCACAGCTATTTTGGCCGAAGGGAAAATTTAGAAGTAAATATCTACTCACACTCTGCTGACGCCCACCCTCCGGAAGGCTTTCCCCCTTTTCAACTTTGGCTCCCAGTTTTCTCTTCTTTATAGTTCCCAAACACTGAAATTGTGGCTGAGGTAAGTGGGTAAAGGTGATTGCCGTCAAACCTAACAGCCTGGGTTTGATCTCTAGAGGATCCATGTAGTGGAAAGAGAGCACATGCTCCTGCAAATTGTCCTCCCCTTCCACTTGCAAAGCTACATTTGCACACACTCACAATAAAAGCATACATGTAAAACAGAAAAATAAAGTAACCCCCAGGTGTTCATTCTTAAGGCATTCGGTAAAGAGACAGCTGGAACAAAATGCAGAGCCTACTCATTCCTCTCTATTATCTATTCTCTTCATCTAAATATTATAGTTTCTGAGCTTTATGCACAAACTGAATTACTTTTGCTGCTTTCATAGAAATGAAGACAGTATTAAGACTAATACTGGGCCCCAAATTATGACAAGAGTTTACAATGGACATGTCCCCAGTGCATTTTTTCGACTATAGAATTCTATGGAGCTGATGACAAACACATTCCGGAAAGAAAACATCACTTGCCTCTAGCAAGGCCTGCCACTGTGTGCTGTGACTGAACCTCTAAAACAACCTATCTTTAAGCATTTTGCTCAAGCAGTATGAGGCTGTGTCACGGCTGTTCTTTAGCCATGTCATTGGTATGGTCACAGAGAAAATCTTGCAAAAGGCCAAAAGTGAGACTTCTGAGTGGATAGAGAAATTATTTCCAGAGCCATAGCAAATAGGTGGGCTTATAGAAGTTTACTTAATGTCGCCAGGATTCATAATCAGGGCATATAGTTGCTTCTTCCTCCCCTGAGTTTAAGCTGCAGTTCTATTTCTTCCACTCATCCTTATCTATCATGGATTTTATTTCTTAAGTCCTAGATCTGCAGGTACTCACAGTGTCACTGTTTGTACTGGAGAGTCCTGTGCTTCCTCTAGCATGAGCATAAAAATAATCCATATGACCATATTTCCCCTTAGTGAAGGATGATGAGGTTTTATGTATATTTCTAGTTGAGTGATCAGAGGGAGGTTCCCTGAAAGTGACTTGATTGCCCTAACCATTCATTCCACCACACTGTTCTTGATGAAACTGATATTTCTTGGTAGATCTGCAGTGTTCTGGTAGAGACTGCATTTCCAGCCATCCTTGTGAGAGCATATGATTCAGATGAGCTATTAGAATAGGAGTAGATGCCATATGTGTAGCTTGTGGTCACAGCTGTTAAACAGAAGTTTCTTGCTCTTTCCTGCTCCTGCTTCATCTGTCTGCAGTGTGGGGGATGCTAAGTGAATTTTGAATGAGCAGGGATCCATCACAGGGAGGAACTTTTATAGCAGCATAGCCTGTAGCCTAAACAAGATCAGCTACAGCTACCTTTGATTCTGTTTCAACTATTCACATGACATCACCAAGTTAGTAACTTTACTTACCCTTCACTTCTTCATCTCTAAAAGATACATCCCTACTTTCTACTACTTTTTCTAACGATTCTTTTGAGGCAAATATATTCTAAGAACACTGATAGTATGTCGGCATATACACTTTTGCATACTCTTCAATAAATCACACCTGAAGCACTTTAAAAACAGTATAGAAACAAAATCGGGAAAACAGATGTTTCTCAGATGAAACTATTCTTTTCCCCAGAGCAATCATATATGTGTTGTGCTATTCCTTATGAATTATTCAGATAAAAAAAGACTAGTGAAGCAACATGTTGATAAAACTGCTGCTCATTTATTTTTAACAGGAGCATTCTCTGTAATAGGAGAGTAATTAGGCAAGGACAAACATGCCAAGTTGATGAAATACAGTACAAACAGGTGCACAGCCACTCTGCTCTGTGTCTGGCCTGCATGGACTTCGTTAGCAAGGGTGCATTCCTTTGCACCTAACAACATGAAACACTGGCATTGCAGAATGAAAGGGAAAGCGAGGTTTGGGTATCCCTCTACATTTTCTCTGTGCAGGATTACGGAAGCCTGCACCAGCTCTTCAGCTCACAATGAGGATTTCTGTCACTCACACTCTGTAAAGAGCACTTTTCATGCCTGGATTGGCCTTTGCTCCGTTATCCCCGGGATAGGAGTAGAAGATAGGAGCTACTAGCACTAGGCATCTCTACTACCTTCTGGGTTTCCTTAGTAACTGCCTATGTCTTTATAAATCATCCTTTTCTAAGCTGTGGTCTACATCTGCTTACTATTACAAAGAGTTTAACAGAAAAGTCTACACTTTTCTGCATTTTTCAAGTACAAGATGATGTTTAGAAGTAGGTAAACTCTGTTGAACAGCTAATTAAACATGCATTATCACACATAGCAACTGTTCGGTGATAAGAACGCTTTACATCTATTGTCTTAGCACTTTTCTAGAAGGATATTATCCTTAGCTTTAGTCACCATGCATTATAACTGATTTCTTGTTCTTAGTTTTCCTAGTGAATGATAAGTTTTAACTTTCCTGATTTGAGTGTGTTGTCTATTTTCTTCTGAAACCCTGGCTGGCACTCAGATAGAAAATAAGATACGCACATTATTATTATACAGGATATCTGAGTTTAAAGGTCAAATGGAAAGAACAGAATTTAATGAAATACCTTGTTATTGTAATATGAGTGCAACTGAGTGTATTTTCTTCCAAAAGTTATCTGCTATTGGGTTAGACTTATTTTATTTCGGAAAAAAAAAATGCAAAATAGTTGCTAGGATATTTTGTCAGGTGGATTTTCTTAGTCTTTTATACTAACTAGATAAGAATGACTCATTAACATATTGAATTTATGTAAATCACCCTAATCATCTGCTTTCTCTCTCACTCCTAAACCACAGAGAATTATCAGAGACAAATTTGGACCTGGCTGACTTGATTTTAGGCAGAGATCTTCATTTCGAGTACAGGTTACAGAGGCTGACAAATGTGCCACAGCTGCTAATTAAGTGATTATCAAGGGCTCCCAGATTTGCTGGGGAAACAAACCAACCAACAAACAAAAAAAACAATACTTAAGAGTAAGCTTCCGGGAGGATGCTTCCTACTATTAAACTGGACAAGTTTAAAAAATTTTGCCACAAATGTCACCAAATACTTTGTTTTACAACATATAACTTCTTTTCAAACCCAACAGCTGCTCAAGTCCTACTATGAGTAATTTCCCTGTAGTCTGCAATGGGTGGCAAACCAAGTGGCCCTGCTGCCATTTTTTTGGAACAGTTTTGACTCTAAACTCAAGAACATTCTCCAAAGCTATTCTTTTGAGGGTAGAGCCTCATTATGCTATAATAGAGTTCAAAGAGGTCACCAGGAAATTGGTTTCCAAATTCGTTGTTGTTCTTGTTCTTAGGAAAATGAGGCTTGCTGCTTCTTTATTCATAACAAGTTAGGGCTTCCACTCACCAGAATGTTCTAAGACTGTGTGGCTTAAGCACCAGAAACATATTCTCCCATTCGTTAAAACAAGAATTCTAAGATCAGGGTTTAAGCACAGTTAGTCTCCTTTGAAGGTCTATTTCTCTGGCTTATAGATGGCAACCCATTTTTTCCTCTTCCCTTTCTCCTTCTTGCTCTGTCCCTGCTCACTCCACCCTTGCTAGCTCTCCCTGGGCTCCTCACATTCTGGGCCTGCTCACTCTGGGCCAGTTCACTCTGGACCAGCTTGTTCTGGTCCAAAGTACACTGTAACTGTCTTCAGACACCCATAAGAGGGCATCAGATCTCACTAGGGATGTGGTTGTGAGCCACCACGTGGTTGCTGGGATTTGAACTCATGACTTCCTGAAGAGCAGTTGGTGCTCTTAACCGCTGAGTCATCTCACCAGCCCCCTCTGTGTCTTCTCATTCTCTTTCCTCTGTGTGAATCTGTGTTCCTGTGTTCTTAGTAAGGAAAACAATCATACGGAATAATGATTTAACTACAATGTTTCTCTCTCTGTGTATACACACACACACACACACACACACACACACAGACACACACACACACACCCCTCTTTCAGTCTCTCTGTCTCTCTGTCTCTGTCTCTCTCTCGATATCTGCCTTCAAACACAGTAAGTTTCAGAAAAAGTGAAGGTTACAACACTAAATATATAAACTTATTTCTAAATAGTATTCATTTTGTGTGTGTTGTGCCTGCGTGTATGTATATACACAACATACATGCCTGGTGCCTGCAGACATCTTAAGAGTGCATCAGATACCCTAAAACTGGAGTTTACAACAGTTGTTGATTGGCAGGTATATTCTGGAACAGAACTTGGGTCCTCTCTAAGAGCAGAAAGTGCTTCACAGGACTGTGCCACCTCTTCAGGTCCCACAACATGTAAATTTAGCAGGAACATGAATTAGTCCTGCATGAAGGAGTACCTAAAAAGTATGGCAGCTCACGGCCTTTCTGGTAGCTGGGTTAAATGTTGAATGAGAACATAAGTACTGTTTAAACAGCAGGAAGACTGTGACTACAGTACAGGAATTGGGTGATCACATTTTAACAATATGGGGTTTACTAAATTTGATTATTTTGCAGTATTTTTTTTATGAGAAATCTATTACTTTTAAAAGCTTCAGAATCAGTAATTTAGAAGTAAATAGCTATGAGACCTTAATGGACTTCAGCTGATTTCCAGAGAAACAAAAGTAAAATAAACTACTATATTGTTGTAAATTTTCTGAAAGTTCATTTTTTTAAAAATACCAGTTCTAAAATTTTAATATCTTAATTGTGAATATGAACCTTTAAAAGGTTTTCAGAAATTATGTGTATATCTGGCAAAATAAATACTTTAGTCTTTCCTTGATTTACTATCACTGACACATACCGCTCTTCCATGTTTAAAATCTTCAACAGTGTTTGCCAAGCGTCATTCAGCTGTGTGTTGGTGGGCTAGTCTTTATAGGGATGTTCCATGGAGATAGTTCTAAGTATCTATAGGATGTCAGGTCATCATTAAGAAAGACAATAAAACAAAAGCTGGTTGATAGACCTCTATAACTGGCATGCCGGATTTCAAAACACTAACACAATTAGAAGGTGTACAATTAATGCAACTTACATTAAATACTGTAGAAGAAACAAAAGTAAGTCTAACTTGACAATTAAAAGAGCCTTAACACATGTGTTAACACCTGTTTGAAATCCAGATCCTGCCCCAACTTTATCTCTTGCTAACATAACGTCATAGAGAACTGCAGCTAACTTCCAAATACGTCTCTGAAAATGTCCTGAACCAGACTTCCAAACGAAGACTGTTATTTCCAATATTGGATTGATTTCTAGATTAGTACATGATTGAGTCCGAATAACTGGTCACATTTAAGAACAATACAAGAGTCATTATAACTTCTGTTTTTGATTCTCAGGTGTAAAAACTTGAGGCAAGGCAGCTTGTCTCGTTAGGGATATAGGTAAGAAATGGTGAGTCGGGAACATATGTTCAATACAGCTTCCCAGTCATCATTGTCAGTGCACTCATCAAACTCACAGGTAAGCACCATTCTTTGTCCCGGCATCAGCATGTCTCATTCATAACCATAACTCTGACAGCCACCATGCTCCTTCAGCATCTTGCAGAAAAAACACAAACATGCCCTCTTCCCCATATTTAATACCTGATCAGGATCATGCCTTATGCCAGTAAGTGGATCCTTCCCTTTCACCTATGCATAAATATGCCTAGTTGTAGATAGCGGGCAGGGGTTCTAGGGAAGGGAAATGGGGAAAGGGGATGACATTTGAAATATAAATAAATAAAATATTCAATTAAAAAAAACAGCAAAAAAAAGAAAGAAAGAAAGAAAGAAAGAAGGAAAGGAAGAAAGAAAAGAAAGAAAAGAAAGAAAGACAAGATGGTGTTTGATTGGTTTACTAAAGATGTTCTCTACATTGATGTGGGTGATTCTTGAACCAAAGTGGAATAAATTGTTTTAGGTATTAGACAATTTTGAAGCCAGAAAACTCTCCGATGACAGCACATAATTTTTAGAGAAATTTTAGAATACTGAATGAACAGGAAGAGGAGACAAAGGATTAGTGTAACACAGGGGCACAAAAATACACAGAGGCATAATTTATCTGTATGAAAATTACTTCCAACGACAGGAAAATGCCAACAGCATAGTGCCTCTGTATCATGTTGGACACAAGAGAAGATGGAGGTATTCCCTCAGTAGCAGCGTAAAGATCAAATTTCCTAGAGAAATTGATGGTGAGGAATGAGGGCTCAGGCAGTCTTTTTTAAAGATTATTTTGCTTCATAAAGAATTTATTTGTTGAAGTTTGACCCTGAAGAATCAGAGATTACAAAGACAGCGATTATTTTAATTAGAAAAAAATCTTTATAATGTACCCTGTCTCATTGTTTTCTACAACTAAACAGTGAGATATTTCAATATTATTTTAGTACTTAAGCTTAAGTATTTGACAGTGTAATTGTAAAATTCCTCAAGTTACTTTCTATAACATCAATAGAAAATATTATAAATGTAATTGTAACTATTATTCAAAATTATAGAATCCAAAGTTTCTTCATAAAATTCTAATTCCTCATTTTAATAAATTTATCAAAAATGTGAATAAAGAACCTAAACACTAAAACACATTTAAAAATATAGGTGGGTTCATTGTCAGTTAATTTTACAATAGCTAAGCAGAGGCCATAGAAAAAGCTTTTAAGGAAATCTTGGTATCACCTTTGAGAAATCTACACGCTTTGGTTTCCACGTATGTGCAGTGATCGGAGTGTTCTCTGACTTCACGTGTTTATTCACATCTGTCAGCTAAATCATAGATCCAAATGCAAAATGTAGCACTCAGGAACATTATGTGGATTTGTGATAGTCCCTGGAGGACTTTGGGTCCATAAAGCAATGAATGGATGATAAGGAGACATAAATATGGTATTTTCATCTATGACAGATGCAATCTTGCTCCAATGTTATTTATATTAGATAAAGGAAAACTGAATCTATTTGCCTGTGTGGAGATGAAAGGAGGTACCCTTAGGGATGAATAAATGAATAGCTTCCTATTAATTTCCAATTTCTAGAAATTTGTCTTTGAAATTGTTGTATTTGGGTGATATTTTTAAAGTGACTCGTGTTTATTTATTTATTTTAAATGTGTCTGGAACCCAAAGGGAAAGATATGTGATGGAGTTGCTAAAATATCAGAATAATTTTTTTCTCTTTTCCTTTTTGGCCATGATTCTGAAATCATGCAAACTTAGTCCAGTTTTCTTTACAGACAACTAATTGAACACCTAGACCAATTTCCTCAAAAGACTGCATTGAGTCTTTAAGCCTGCTGTACTTCCTCATCCTCAGTTACTCTTATGCAGATAGGATGTGAGCATGCTGGAAAGTCTGAATCTTTGCATTTAGATAAATGTTATATTGGTACTAACCCAATGTTGTACCTTCGTTTGTAAGCAAGCTTATAGACATGCCAGTCAACTAGGAGTCTCCTTGGACCTCTCTTTAATATTTTTCACTTTGAGCAAATCAAGATATCTCATGTCTTTTTTTATTTTATATCTAAATTTTGCGAAAAGGTAAGATATCTATAGGAGAAGCAGTAGTTTAGTCTTTACATAAATACCATTTTCATTTTGTATTAAGCTTAAGCCGAACAATGAAGAAAATGTTAGCAGTTCGTTTTTTTGTCTTGATTTAGTTGTTTGCATGTTCAAAATAAAATAGAAGGACCACTATGGATATGATTATATGTGACTATTACTTAAGATAATTAAAAATTAGTTTGCAACTTTTGTTTTATATCTTGAGGTATTCATTAAGAATATGCCTTTCATTACTACTGCTACTTTCCTACTGAAAAACTATACTTCCTAGCATCCTCTGCAGACTGCTGAAATAATTTCCATCCTATAAGAGGCCACATTCCATCATCTTTATGCATCTTGGCCATCTGCACATGTAGATGACAAAATATTTCCTCATCATAAATAATCATAGTCCAACCTAAGGTCATACCAACTCTCTCTCCTCTCCACTTTCCATCTCTTTGTCAACAGTTGCTCTTTTAATTATCTAAAAGTTATGATTGTGTGTGGCACAATTCTGAACAGGTAAAATCTTAAAATAAAACTCATATGTCAAAATTCAGAATCAATAAGAATAAATATTTTCGTATACATTATTTTTTGACTGGTTAATTCTCTAGTAAAGGCTTAGATATATTCTGACCTTTGTAAACATTAGCAAAAATACCAAGTACATTTATTGAACTTATGATTATAAGATTAAGCATATTGCTAATTTATTGTCCTCAACCCTTGTCTCTAGTCACTTAAAAGCTCCATTCTGAAATAACTATTTAAATTTGCCACAAGGAAAAGAAAGAGTGCTCTCCAGAGGGTGTGTTAGAAGCCAGCAACTAGCCAAGCCCACCTTGTTGGGGGGAGGGCATGGGGATGTCTGTGGTCTGTGGGGCAGTCTGAATTCATCTTCCTGTGCTGTGCTGTGGCATGTGCTGTCAGAGAAGTCATGTTGATGTCTGTGGTTCAGGCTGCCTTTGAGGGCCTTGTGTGACCCTTCTGAAGACTGGGGCCATGATCCTGGTCTGTGCTCTGTCCAGAAACCATGTGGAGGTCCATGTTCCATGTTTGCTTTGACTGTGAGGACCAAGTAGTCTACTTTTGCTGTGATGTTGTTGACTGCAGGTGTACAGTTAGGAGGGGTGGGGAGTATGAAAGTCTTCTATTACAAGCCCTACTCACCCAACCACCCCAACCCCCACCCTTTCTACCCGGCCAATCCACAAAAGTAACAGCCCAGACAGGAGCGATCTTTAAAATTCTTTAAGGAGAATTCTTTAAAAGGAGCTATCTTTAACAGGAGCTATCTTTAAAAATCTTTAAGGAGAATTCTTTAAAAGTGTTATGCTGGGGTTGCCACTGAAGTATAGTGCTCCACAATTCATGGTTTCTGGTGGGGGGTAGGGGACAGGATGCTCAGTTCTATTTAAGGAGCAGGACACTGAGAGTTGAACCATCCACAAGAGTATATCAATAACACAAAGTAAACTGTTTTTCCTATTTTTTATATTTATTTGTACTTCTTTTTGAGGATAGGATGTCACAAGGATGGGGTGGCAGACATGAAAGGACCAGGCAGTGAAGGTGCTCTGCCAGGTGTGAAATTCCCAGAGAATCAATAAAAATGTTATGTTGGAAACTAAAGAGCTCTCAATTAAACACAATTTAACAAATATGACTAGATATCTCTTTATATTGGATTGTTACAATGTTGTCCCAGAGGGTCTACAAACATACTTGTAAGTCATTTCTAATTTCACTTTAAAAAAAAAGGTGGGGGGGTGATTTTCAATAATAAATTTGCTGAGGTCAGTTTCTGAACAGTGGTTTGACCAATAACCTCTCCGGTGTGAACTATTTTCTGCTGTGGTAGTGACACGATGACAGAAACACTGGATTGTTAAAAAATTTTAGCCTAGTGAAGTGCATTGTTATTTTGTTTCTCTGTAAAGTGATTATAAGTCTATTGTATAACAGCAGTTCTACCAATTCTAATTTTAATTTTTAGTTTTAGTTTGTTGACTTTTAAGTTGTATAATTTTTAATTTATCTTCAAACATAGTCTTAGATGCCTGGTGTTTCTAGGAGACACAATCACAAAGTAAATGTCTTGTTCCTTTGGCTCTTATAACCATTCTGTCATTCTTTCTTCATACTGCCCAAGTCTTAGGGGACTTGTGTTGTGATGCGTCAGTTGCAATTAGGCCCATCAACTCACTTTGGTAGGTCTATTGCAAGTTGCCTAAATGTGACCTAGACAAGGGTGACAACACACCAATAGGCATCCTAATGTAAAAGAGGGAATGTTCATGAGGTCTCAGTTCTAGACAAAGAACCATAGGGAACTAAAGAATACTGAGAGCAAGAGAAGTAATCTTTCTCAGGGAAGGGCACATTAATTACCTATTTAATACCCAATGGTCAGGACTGAATACATACATACAAGTAACATTATATGTAGTAAGAAGGATGATATATACATATATACAAATATATATATATGCATGTATTATTATACATATATTTATATTATATATATTAGAGAGATAATATTAATATGTATATGTGTATTGAGCAGAAATATATATAATCAGAGAGAGAAATATATATATATATATAAAAAACAGATCATATATATATATATATATATATATATATATATCAGAGAGAGAAACATTCTCTAAATTTAGAAGGGTGGGATAAGAAAAGAAGGAATGGATTATGAAAGGTTGAAAGGAGGAAAGGGAAGTGGAAAGATATAATTATATTATAATCTCAAAAAATTGTAAAAAAAAAAAAAAAACATTCTTACATGTCCTTCCAATGATATACCAAATTAAAAGAAGTAATCTACATGTGATAAAAGTGGTTAAAGAGAAAATAATTTAGTCCTAAATTGCTTAATGATTACAATGGTTGGGTGTAAGTGATTAAGAAGCATCACTTCTTTTGATCTGTGGAGTAGCATGATAGAAAGATCACCAGTTCATTGGCATATCTGAGCATTAATTTCATTCTTTGTAAAACATGGCTCTAAATGATTAATTACCTCAAGGGGAAGAATAATTTGTGTTGTGTATGAAGCTACCACCATCCATTAAAGTGTTGAGTTGTTTTTCTATGATTATTTCCGATTTCCTTTCAGTTATTTGATAATTTTTATATTATCCTAAATCCTGCTTGAATTCTTAGTAGGTTCTTAAATAACTTGACATCTGGCTCCATGTAATTCTAGTCTTACTGTCTTTTCTCTGCTTTTCCGCTCACTTAAAATTCAAGCAAATAAACAGGGGGCTTATTTTAGAGCCCCCTTGTATTTTAATAGCACATCACAGTTTTATTGAAATATAAACCTTAATATTTTAGAGCTTCACTGCCTTTTGTTGCACCTCTTTTCTTAGCATTCTGTGTTGTATTATCTTGAGAGTTTTGAATTAATCATGGGATTAAAAATTGGGGTAACTTAAACTGATAAACTAATAAGTACATTTTGAAAATAAGAATGTTTTACTTATTCATTTTTCTATATTAAATGATAATGAACATGTCTTCATTGCTGTTGGCATGTTATATGTTATGAGTTAGTTTTCTTGAGAAATACATCTCACAACTCTTCTTCTACAAGCAGGTAAATGCTATTCTTATCTCTGTCATACTTACTAGAATCATAGTCCACAAATACTATTTGACACAGTAATTTTGGCCAACACATGTGTGAATGCTACTCTCAAAAGCACAAATATCTGTTATTTATCTTTGGAGCAGAGGCTGTTCTTGACCTCATAATTTCTGAAAACACATTTCATTAGTGTATCTCCTTTGGATAAAGCTTGGTAGTTCCAGTGAGTTTATTTGATGTATTACCACTTGAAATCTTCTATAGGTCCATAAAAAACAGAAATTAAACAGATATTTTTAAGTTTACATTTGAAAATGCATTTTTTTAGGAGCCAAAAAAGGAAATGGAAGTACATGTGCTGCATGGATTTCCTGTATACAGACAGAACTGCTCAGATGGAGAGTGTTAAAGACTTTGAACAGGCTATCACAGGACAAGGGGCCTCTGGGGGGAAGAGGCTAATTCTCAGAAGCTCCTTTGCAGTGTACATATTCATCTGACAAGAAGCACTGATGCCTGTTTTGCTTTCCATGACTATAGTCACTCATTGAGTTTGTGGGTGTTTAGCTTGTGTTTCCATTGCTGTGACAAAATACCATAACCAAAAGCAGTTCAGAGGGGAAAAAGTTTATTTCAGCTTACTTGTTCTAAAATCGGCCCCTCAAGGAGGAACTCAAGGCAGTAAACTAGAGGCAGGAACTGAAGGAGAAGCCATGGAGAAGTCCTGCTTATGGACTTGCCTCCATGAATTGGTCAGCCTAGGTTCTTACACAGCCCAGGATCACCTGTTCAGAAATGGTACACCAACAATGGACAGAGCCTTCTCATGTCTATTACTAATAAAGAAAATGTAACATAAGCTTGCCCATAGATATTCTCTTGATGGAAGTTCCCTCTTCCCAAATAACTCTAGCCTGTGTCGGGGTGACATAAAACTAGCCAGAACAAGTTTTTTCTGTTGCAGAATACTGTGGTTAATGAGATATCCCACATACAGTTTACACATTTGAATATTTGGTCTTCAGCTGGTGGCAGTTTGGGAAAGATTAGGAAGTATCTGACTTAGGCTTTTAAAACATTTTCCTTAGTTCCTGTGAGTCTCTTCACTTCAAGTTTATAGATGTGCATATGAGTATCTATCCAGTGCTCCACTCTCATGCCTGCCTACCAGTTCTCCTCCTCTCTGTTAATGACGATGGACTCCTACACTTCAGAACAGTAAGCCCCAACTAAATGCTTTTATCTATAAGTTACCTTGGTCATGGTGTTTTATTACCCCATTAGAAAAGTGACTAATTCAACTCTCTCCTTTTCTACCTAGAATGTAGAAGAATGTGTCTGTCTGACATTCTTTTGGACTGATTGTCAGAAATGCAGGCATGTATGGCTAATCCTGGTGCTGTCCTGAATTCATGGAGAAATTAGTCTTGGCCTGCTGGTGTTTCTCTCAAAGTCTATGAAGCCCCATTACTAAGCCTCAGGATCCTTTAATAGTGTCATGCTTTCAAAGTGTCCTGTGGTTACCCTGAAACAGAAATAAGATCATGTCAACAAGCTTTCACCTGTGGTAATAACATGAAATAGTGTACATGAGACTCAATTTTTAGCATTTGATCTTTTTTGAGAGGCACTTCGCCAACATCACAGGTTTAAGTGTTTCTATTGATTTTTATGTCTAGATTTATTGTGAACATATAACCTCCAGTTAGCCTAAAGCAGACTTTCTGATTTTTTAAGCAAAAAAAAAAATAAGAAAGAAAGAAAAGATATAAGAAAGTACAAACTAGTTAGAGAAACATAACAGTATCACTATAAACCTATGTGAGCAAGCTGTGAAAATAATTATTTTTATAGCAAGAATTTTATATAAACATTGTTGTTGACAATACTGCTTTCAGCATATAACAATTTTGCCAGAGGATCATGCAAATTTATATTAACTTTAAATTTCTTAAAGTGACCTTGTAGATAACAAATACAAACATTTCTTTAGAATGATGTATTTATATATGTCAAGATTTTTGACAGCTCTGTGGCTTCTATTTCTTCATTTGAGACAATCATGAGATATAGATTTTCTACTGTGGTTACTACTTGATGCTACCTCAGCTAGAAAAAGATTGAATATGAAATATAGAGAAAAACATTCATTTGAAATTTGACCCTTCCCTGACATAAAATTTACATTTTGGGGAAAGAGAATTAATCATCTTCTTCTCAGGACTTTGTGATCATTTTTTTACTATGAAAAAGTGCCTGGGCTTTATACAGCCTGCTCTGAATCAAACCCAGGCCTGAAGAGGTTCTCACTGGTATGAATGGTTCTTGTCTGTTTTTCTTTCCTTCTTATTTATTTCTTTTATTTTATATGTATTGTGAATACCTATATGTATGAGAGCTCCATGTGCATGCTGGTGCTTGCTGAAGTCAGGAACTAAAATTACAGATATCACTGTGAGCCACAATATGGGTGTTAGAAATGAATTGAACCCTGGTCCTCCTCAGAAACAGCACGAACTCTTTTTTGTTTTGTTTTGTTTTTTGTTTTTTTGAGACAGGGTTTCTCTGTGTAGTCCTGGCTGTCCTGGAACTCCTGGAACCAGGCTGGCCTCGAACTCAGAAATCTCCCTGTTTCTGCCTCCCAAGGGCTGGGATTAAAGGCGTGTGCCACCATCACCTGGAAACAGCACAAACTCGTAACTACTGAGGTGTCTTCCCAAGCCTGGAATGTGTGCTTATGATTAGGGTACTTATTGCATACTCAGCACAAAACAAGTAGAATGACTATCATTTATTTTTCTTCTATTTTTAGGCAATGTTTGGGAAATTATTAAAAAGTTAAAAATCACCCTATTTTATTTATTATAGCATCAGTGTACACAGTACTGTAGAAAAATCACATAGATGTTTAAGCATTAATTTAAGTCGAATAGTATGAATTAATTATATTTAGTAGTTATCTAGTGGAAAACTGGAGATAGCAGAAATGATGGCCAATCTTTTTTTGTCAACTTAATTGGCTTGAGAAAACACCTAAGGCACGCACTTTTGGGCATGTCTATGAGGGTGTTTCCAGACAGGTTAAATTGAGGTAGGAAAATCCTCCATTAATGTATGTGGTACCATCGTATGGACTAGAAGAGACTGGATGAAAAAGGAAAATGATGAAAAGTGTGAGTCCCAGCCTTTGTCTCTGTGTTCCTTCTGTCAGCACAATGTGACCAAATTCCTGTCACTATGCCTTTCTACTATGATAGACTCTAAACTGTTGACCAGGAGCCAAAATAATCTGCCTTAAGTTATTCCTGTCAAATAGTGTTCATGCTTATGTCAAACATTTTCTCTTAGTGATGAGAAAAACTAATGCAAGTAGAAAATATTTCTACACTTAATGTTTTTATAATTTTATAACAATTTGGCTGTTAAATCTCCATCTTATCAACAGTATAAATTTAGAAGCTCATCTCTGTTTCCTTATCAATAATGGAAGACTCTCAGAATAATTATCTTCAGTAAATTTGCTAAATAGGAAGAAAACAGAACTAACAATGACAATGTCTTATTCCTGCTGCAATTAACAACTGAACTAGATTGATCTCATGGGTAAACTTATAAAACTTTTTATTTAGACAATTTATTGTTTTTGCTTTTGCTTGTTTACATGGATTGTTTTCTACTTCAAACTTTTGTTTTAATTGTATTTTTTGTTGTTGTTGAGAGTCCTTTCTTCATTTGACTTGCCCATTTATTAACTTCGTCATTTAGTTACTAATTTGTATAATCTGCTTATCTTCTTGACTATGACTTAGTTGTTTGATTTATAAAGTTATGAGCCATCTTTCTCTATTCACCATAATATACTATTATAAATTCTTGAGAGTGGAAGCAGAAAAACTTTTAAGAGAAGGGACCAGGAAATCTGATGCAAAATTGTTATTGCTTAAAACAACGAAGATGTATCACCCGTGACACCTCATTAATATGGCTGCCTAAACAAGACATCATGAAATACACCAATAGACACTTGAACATAGAAGGAAGACACCTCTTGAGATCCTACCCACGGCAAAAGAACTACAAAATTCTGGGAGTAAGAGAAATGGTATTCCAGAGGTGTGAGCGGCCTAATTAGTTTTCCAAGTTGTCAGTCCTGAAACTGTATACATTCAAGAAACACTAACAGACCAAGCAGTTTGTAGTTGTACATGTGTGTGCATGCATGTGCGTGTGCATGTATGTCTGTATATCTCTCTGTGTGTATGTGTGTAATCAATAGCAATTCAAGAAAAAAAAAAGATGCCATGATTTCAGGAGGGAGGAAATAGAAGAGGAAATGATGTAACAATATCTTAATTTAAAACTTCAATTAAAGGGCCTCTCTTTTTTAAAAAAAAAATTAGTATTAGTAAAATGGTGGAATTGGAGGAAGCAAATATTCTAAACCTACTGACACAATTTTATACCACCACTAACCTGGACAAATAATCATCTTAAAATACTCTGACAGGATAAAACCAGTAGGCAATATTAACATGTAGCCCAGACTCATTTGGAACTCACTGTGAAGCCCTTGCCAGCTTCAAACCCTTGGTGCTCCTCCTGTTCACCCTGAGAGGGTTGCACTATTGAGCGTTAATCACCCCACCTGGCAGGAGTGGTCGTATGTTGGCAACTTTATGAGTAGTTTGATTTCTTGTTCTGAAAGGGAGGGTGAGGGAGTAAATTTTGCTGTTTCAATTTAAACAGAATGTTTGCTGCTTCCTTCTGATTTTCCCTCACCTATATCTCTAATGTCTCCACTCCTCCCACTCTTCAGTGCAGCTAGTTTTTGATCTTTCTAATTGCCTTTAGTCCATTTAACCTAGCATATGCATATTTTGCACATGTCCATAAATTAGTAGGTGTATGAAAGAGCAAATAATGTATGTAAAGATTTATCAAGTATATCAATATAAACCAGTATGTATATTGTTTATAAAAAGCCACTGTTATGCACTAAATATATTACAAGTTGATATTACTATAATAATGCCCTTCTCCCTAGCTATTAATCTACACTACAGAATATCCACATGTATATTTAATCTTTCTTCAGTGGAACTAAGCTTATTTACATGCTCTATACAGAGTATAGTTTTAAGGACATTTTAATATTGGCTACTAATTTTATCCTGTCAGAATATTTTCATGTAATTACATGGGGATGTTGCTTGAGTCTTGGCTTATTTAATCTATGATTTCTGTGTTTGACCTTTCCTGTAGGTATATATGACACACACCCACACTATCCTACAACATTCCCAGAAAAGGGTTCAGAGCAAATAATAATAATAATAATAATAATAATAATAATAATAATGAGAAAAAAGCTCAATGAGAATTATTTTTGTGTAATCACAATGTGCGATCTGAGTCCTGTGGCAATGAAGAAGAGCCGAAAACGAAGACAAATAAGTGGCTTTCTTGCTGCTCATTTACTCGGCCCCTTAAAATCAAGTAAATAAGGGATGAAATAAATGATAGCCAGGAGCACAGCACCCTCTCTCTGATGACTGTATTTACTTTCAAGTAATAGTGCTCAGAGATAATACTTACAATAGTCGACATAATTCTTCCCTTTATCTGATGACAGTGCCTTGATCCTAGAGAAAAGACAAAGTGCAGTTGGTTTGTTTTCCAAGTTATTTCTCATCCCATTTGCATGTCGGACAGATCACGGTGTTACTGTTTTAATTTTGATTGCTAACACAAAATTGGAATCCAAAGTAAAGAAAAACGGTGAAAATTAACTTGTTTAACAGTATAGGAGAACAAAGCATGGGCATTATGATAATGTAATCATTGAGGATCTGAAATAAAATCCATTTTAAAGACAAAGTTAATGGTTCCCTTTGAAATCTCCACGTAAAAATTGAAAACACAACTTTAATAGAAGACAGACACAGGTAGTGTATGAAGAATTACAGCTGGGGAAATTAATAAAAATAGTATCTAAAACAGTATTAGTAAGATATGAAGCTCATTCATTAATGGTCTCTAGGATAATATATCACTGAAAATGTTGCATGAAGGACAGTCTTTGATAGGATTATGTACAGTATAATAGCAAGCTCCTGGAATTAAAATTCACTGAGAAGATACATCTTGTGAACTGAAGGGTAAGAAGATAATAATGGTAACATTAATAATAGTAAATAACAAGAATAAAATGACTCACATAAATAGAATTTCCATCAGCCACCATTATTGCAATTATGAGAATGATAAGCTAGTAATCTGGAGAAAATAGCTAATCTTTATTGATTCACTGTTTAATTTCTTTTTATTTTACAGACTTTAGAACTGTCAATAACAATAATGTGTACCAGCAGAAAAAAAAAGTTAGGCTAGGAAAGAATAGAGGAAGAATTTACCTCATTGTGCAACCTACAGCATTTCTAAAGGTTCTTTTAAGAAATGCATTTATATTCTATTGTGGAAGAAAACGAAAAATGCATTCAAAAGATACCCCACCCCCTTTTAAATGATCCTTGTGGGATTTGCTTTAACAGAGTTTACGGGGTTCCAGAGACAAAGTCAGAAAACGCAATAATGCAAGCTGTGGCTCTTTAATCGCACTGAGTTCAGGATTATTCTTCCTCAGTGACACCTGGGAAAAAAGACAGGCCATCAACCAGCTGACCCTACAGCAGCCCTAGGGGCAGTTCCACCGCCACCAGCAAAGTGAGCAGCTAGGGAACAGAGCAGTTATCCAAGGTCCAGATAATAGCAGGGGCAGCAACTCACTTCCAGAGGAGGGAAAATAAGTTCTTTGTTTAGCACATGGTTTCTGGCAGCCAAGTCTCTTCTAGGGAATGAAGGTTAATTTTCTCTAAATGTAAATGAAAGATGAGAATGGGAAATGATGACTCATGTAGACGCTGCAGCAGTGGTTGGATGATGGGAGGGGTTGCTAGGAGATGGCTGGAAATTTTCCTACATTTGATATAGAATACAGGAGAAAATAATTACCTCACTCTTGAAACAAGCTGTAATTATACAGAGGCTGAGGGGCAGGGTTGGGGAGGCAAGGTTAAAACTTTTTATATACATTTCAGTTACTTTTCAATTAAAATATGGATATGTTGTTTAACTACCTAAATTTCTATAGGAGTTTTAAACTATGTGTTTTTAATCATTAAGATGTATAAGTTTAATTTCTTTATTTACATTTAATTTCATGTATGATTGAACATGCCCATTATCCCCGTATTGGGGATATTGAGGCAAGTCCAAGTCCAGTTTGATATTCAGAGTGAGAATCAACAGAAAAATTAGAAACAAACAAAAATAAAAAAACAATAGAAATATGTAAGAAATATAGAAAATATTTTGCTGAGTTGTTTTATTTTGTTGTTCACACATCTTAAGCATTTCCCACTTTAGAAAACTCTAAGCCCCGTGGTGAAGTCAAGACACCAATACTATAAAGTTTCAACAATTCGAATGTATGTCCAAAGCATAAGAACTGCTTACTTGTTTGTACACATAGTTTTCAGATAGAGATGCTATGGATTCCCTGAGGAAACGCAAGAATTTCTGGTCTACCTCCCACCTTGTACCTCTGCCCTTGTAGCCCAAGAATACCCCTGCCACAACTTAATGAGTGAACTCTTTCTAGATTCTATATGTCCCTCACATTCAGCCTCTAAGAAATTTTCTGCTGGCTCCAAGAAAGCATATTTTAACACTAAAATTTTTCATATCATCCAATTTTCCTTTCAACTATTTAGTTTCATTTTACTTAGAAAAGAAAAGAGTGTAAGCATGATTGTCCCACCAAGAAACCACCACCATCTTTTCTTTACAGCAATAGTAGCATCACTTCCAGGTTCAGGAAGACAACTTTTATTTGTACACTGCCACTGTGATTTCACCGTGGCTGCCATCACTGTGGGCGCCCGTTCCTTATTCCTATACATTTGGCCTTTACAATTCATGCCCCTTTCTGTTAACATAATGAGACAAGTATGCAAATTTCCCTTCAAGACACTGTTAGTGACACAAGCAGATTCTATGTCTAGCCACAAGTTGGTCAGCTATGAATCAATACAACTTTTATGAGACTCATTTCTTTTTTTATTGTTGTTTGGTTGGTTGGTTTTGTTTTGTGATAGGGTCTTTCTACATAGCACTGGCTGTACTGGAAGTAACTATGTCAACTAGGGTGGCCTCAGACTCACAGACATCCTCCTGCCACCACCTCTGAGTGCTGGACTTAAAGGTGTGCTCCACCACGCTCCATAGCAACACTAATCTTTAAACAATGTATAGGTAAAGCTAACAAAGATACAGTGTAGGACATAAGCAAGGTCACTAAAAATTAACCATAGTTACCTGTTTAGCTCTAGACCCAAATCTGTCCAATTACTCATTTGGAGTATTCAGTAAACCAACTTAATTACTCACATACTATGTGCCTATTAGTCACATATGGGTTGTGCATTGGATACAACAGCTGCCTAAAAGAGGGAATTTATTCTTCTGGAGGGATTCTAAACGCCTCAGAGAGCCCTTTACATAGAAGATGCTAGAAACAAAACAGATTGAGAATAGCAAACAGTGATAGAAGAAATAGACTTTTGAAAACAGGCAAGATTTTGTAGCTTAATTTTTATGTGTGTATGTGTGTGCGTGTATGTGCATGCGTGTTCGTGTGTGTGTGTGTGTGTGTGTGTGTGTGTGTGTGTGTGTGTGCACATAGACTTTGAGTCCAGAAGTCTACACTGAGTATCTTCTCTCTGGTATACTCTCTGTCACATTTCCTTAGTCACAGTCTTTCATTGAACCTAGAGCTCATGGAGTTGGCTAGGTGGCCTAGCCAGTGAGCTCCAGGTATCCCTCTGTCTCTGATCTTCCAGTGCTAGTGTTTCAGATGCAGGCAACTGCACCCAGATTTTGTATGGGTGATGGAGATGCCAGCTCAGGTTTGATTGCATGAGTAGCAGGCACTTTCCTAATGGATCCATCTTTGTGGCCCTTCAAGTTTTGTAGTTTAAGCTGGAGGCCACATACATCAGTCCACTAATAGATCGAAGTGATGTGCCCTTTCCTTGTGAGACCCTGTGAAGAGACAGACCTCATCATCTTGTGCTCACATTCAGATACTTCGAGTGTATCCTATCAAAGCAAGGTCCATGCTCTGACAACATAAGGAGTAGGAAAAACTGAACAGAATGGAAGCTATCTCCAGAATTTGAAGTCAAGTCTATTTTCCTTTCTTTATCATCTTATACTATCTGATCCCCGATGGATGAATGGCTTAAGTTGTCTTCCCTTTTACATTGTTATCTCTAATTTCTCTGCCTCTTTCCTGCCCTTTCTCTATCTTATTCATCCCATCATGCTTAAATAAACAAATCTACATGATGCCCTTACTTAATATTTTTAATGCTGAGCAATTGTAGAATAACTTGGTAAGTTCTCTTCATGGGACAGTCTTGGCACTGTCTCTCAAGATCAGCTCTCTCTCTCCCTTTCTTTCCCTCCCTCTCTCCCCTCTCTCTGCCCCTCCTCTCTGCACTTTAGTTTTAGTTCTATTCATCTGGTCCTAATTGCAGGATCAGGAACTTGGGGCTCTGGCTTAGACATCTGCAACTTTGTCTCCAATTTACTCTTTTCTCCTTTTGGTAATATGAAGGCTACTGTTTTAGTCTTCAAAACCTCAACCAGGTGTCTCTTTTTGAATGGCACTGTCCCTGCTTACTGCTGTTTGTTTGTTTGTTTATTTATTTATTTATTCTTTTTTTAAAAAATTGAGCAGTGTTTTATTTTCTTTTATACCTTAATAAATACTTCTTGATGACTGCACATGGGGTAAGGCTGCTTGGTATTTCAGAAAAGTCACAGTGATGATGTTTTCCTGACAGCATGTTGTCTTCGGTAGTGAGTGGAGTGACTTGTATGACTTCACTGTCCAACAACTAGGAAGACTGCATTTATGCACACATCCTTTTCAGGATTGTTGGTAACTTGGGCATAGTTTCCCCCAAATAACCTTGTCTCCTTGTGTCACAAGGCACAAGTCACTCACATTCACTTCAATAACTGTACCTTTTGTTGGGAGCCAACTTTTAGCAGAAAGCAGCTATCAACTTTACAGCCATCTCGAGCCATATACCCTGATAAGAGACTTGTTTTTCAACAGCCTACAACAGTTGAGCACACTCTGATAAACATCTTGTTTATCCCACATATCTTGTTTTGCTGTTTAGAGACCCCAGCTGCATGGTGCACGTGGTAAAGTGTCTTCAGCTATGTTCCCCTGCTTGTGCTTATAAATACCCAGGGTTTTCTTACAAGGGAGTCAATGGGAGACAGTAAATGAGACTTGATCACACACCCTCTTTTGTCTCCATGCTTCGAGTTTCTTGCCTCTCCATCCCCACTCTCTCTCTTGACCAGAGCACTTAGCCCCAAAACATGAGGCAGTGTGAACAGCAACAGAGTGGTCCCCAAATGTGAGGCAGTGCAGTTGTCAACATAGTGGCCCCCAAGCGTGGGGCAGTGAGGACCTCAACACCTTTGGTGATCACACCCAGGTTGTATATAATGTGGATGATGGATTCTTTTTCACACCGAGTATAGGCAGGCAAAAAGCAGCTTTCAGCTCAGAGTGTGTGACATGGGCTTTTTTGAAACATAGAAGTATTGACCTAATGAACGTTTCATATTTAGGTGGTTTTCTTGTAAAACCATCACCAAGAAAGCAGACTTTAGTAACCATTCTCTTCCATGCCTTCTTTTTTCTTTTTTCTGTTCGAATAATTTTCAATACTTCCATTTCTCCTTCGGCATGAGCTTTCGGTAGAGGGACCTCCCATTTTCCCGCCTTTTCTTTTTGTTTCTGCTTAATCATGTTGAAAAGTACTTTTGCTCTCGACTGCCCCTCTCTGTCCAGCAGACAGGCAGGGACTACTCCTTATGGAGTCTTCTCATCATCCTTCTGCTTGGTGTTTCTCTTTTCATGCATCTTAGTAGTCTTTTTCATTTGTATTTTCTCTGCATGGTGCTGTTTATGGTAGAGCTGAGCCTTCAGGACGTTTTTTTTTCCTTCTTTGAACTTTCATGGGCCTCCCAACCTTCTTTCTTTCTCTTTTTTCTCATGGTAGTTCAAACGATATCCATATCATTTGCAGTGCAATTCAATATACTCATTTTGTGGCATGATGGCAGCCAGGGAGCAGCCATTCACGACCTCTGGGATCCAAATACCTCTTAAATCCTGGGTGTCACTAGCCCACAAGCCTGGTTCGCTCAGGCTGGAATGGGAAAGCAGCGTTTGTAGAATTTATAACTTAACCAAATTTACCTGCATTCTCAGAGCTATTTCTGTATCTTGTGTATACTCTGTGCTGACCTATGGGAAGCATCTAATAACAGAATGAATCGCAACAAGTAAAGGAGGTGGTGAGAGCTAAGCAAAGTGGTGAAGATGATTTTTTTTTTGGTGAAGGTTCCCATTGAAGACACCGCAGTTGGACAGTCACATATCCAGTTAGACAACAGAAAGGATTGAACTCTTATGTGCTCTTCATGCATATCTGGAAGCAGAGTTGGAGTAAAATAGTTTTCAAATGATATATAAAAAGAACATTAGCAGAAACATCCTCCAAAAGTATACTGTGCTTTCTTTCAAAGATTTCCTGCTTCCTCCTTGCCAGTACTTAGTTCATTTCAGAATAATAATAAATATTTTTCCCTAATCGTGTAGCATAGCTCTTTCATTTTTGAATCCATGTTCTTTACCTCAAAGTCTTTATGTATATTCGTGATATGAATCTCCTTCACTTCTTTGAATTTCAGAGATGGGTACTGTATTGACATTATTTCCACCCTACCCTATACCGCATCAAAGTCCTTCCATGTCTTTTCCTTTCCTCTCAAATTCATTGCTTATTCTTTAATTATATCCTTATACATACATCCATACCAACACATGAGTATATAAATATAAACTGATAAATCCTTTTAGCATTGTTCATGTGTATGAGTTTGGTGCTATCCATCTGGGATTAGATCACCTGACAGGGGCTTCATCCCTAGAGACTAGTGACTCTCCCTCTCTTATTGCTACCAAAGTGCTGTTTTCATGAAATAAATATTATTTCACACATAATGTCAGTCATAGATTACTTCCTTTTAAAAATCACAAAGTATGGATATGATTAGAAATTATGCACAGTGGAGATTGCTGGGGTCCATAAAGGCATTGCCACTTTCTTACAATGATTCTGAATGTTATTACTGTTTTCTCATCTTGAGAGATGAGGCCTGAATGTGTGCAACTAAAATCTTTAGGATAAAGTAAAGACCTGAAGACTTAAAAGACCTAAGCTGCTCATTCTTTCAGTTCCTGACAGTGTGTGTTTATGAAATTGCTTATTGATTTTGCCCAGAACATAAAGACGTGTGTATTTGGTTAATTTGATATGATCTTTCAATTCATGCTGTTCTACTTATGTGCTATTTAGTCGTTCATACTGGAGGAGCCCTTAATATTTGTCTTAACTTCCGAATAGCCTGTGTTCGTCTCTCTGAGTATAATCAAGTATCTTAATACCTCTGTCTTTCTTAGTAACATAGACATAAAGGCATATATAGAATAAGGTACATTTTTATTTTAGAAAGGAAGGAAGGCACACAGAGAAAGAGTTGATAAAATATAAAGCCACAAATATCAGACTCTGAATACACAGGAGAGAATGATACCCTGTAAATGGAGCAGGAAATTTTTGAAAGACTAAAGCTTTAAAACATGGCTGTGCAGACTATCATTAATTATATAATTTAAGTAGGAAATTAACTCCTAAATTTATTCTATTTCCATTTCTATATTTTGTGTCAGTTGTTCATTTCCTGTAACAGCAAAATGATCTTATGGTTATTTGCTTGTTCTTCACATTTGTCTGGGAGCTTTGTATAAAATACAATTCACTACAGATGTCAACTCAGGAACTAAATAGCACATATTTCTAAAGAACCATAAAAAATATTAACAGTATAGAAACAATGGCTCAGTAATTACTTTTTGCTGTGGAACGAGCTTAGACATTTATCCTTATGGAGTCCTAATACACTCACAGTCAGATCTGCCCCTGTGGTCTTTTTCCCTTTGTTGATAAATGCATAGTGCAGGTGCCTGGTATGGCCACTATGGTATTTGAGGTCATCCTATACTGTTAACACAAATGGTGTGAACAATAGTTTATATGCTACTTAACTCCTTGGGAGAAGTGGTTAACCTTGCTAGAAAGGACAGATCAGTCATGTATAGTTATTAAGGTCTGGAAGGTTTTGTTATGCTCTAAAATCCTTTCATGCAGCACAGCGTACTTCTGTAGAAGGCCCCTTTAAGCAGGAAAGCAAAGGAAGGAGATGCCACCTCTAGAATTTTTGTAAAATGCATACATGCAATAAGTGAAGGAAGTTTCACCAAGATCTATATTGTTAAGACACCTACACTCCAGAGGTGGCAAACATTTTCCCCTTTAGTAAGGGACTTCCTAAAAACGTGGATGAAGTTTTTTTTTGCCAATGCAAAAGGTTTTTCTCTTTGAAAAAAAATATTTCCAGTCTTTTAAGAGAAATTCAATCTGATCACTTTGTTTAAAGATTTCAGAATAATCTTCTTCTGTTTTAACTGACTGCTTTTGCTGGGAAATGGAGGGTCCCTATTAAATTTACTCCAGGTCATTATTAGACTCCATTTAAAATTAACTTCCAACTCATGCCCTAGCAAGTATGTATTTCAATCTCAAGAGGCAACTGATGATGGTTGTCTCAAAAAGAAATGGCTAAGAATAAGACAACTTCTTGCTTTGTTCCAGGAATCACAGAAGACGCGTTTCTTTACTCATGGCCAGGAAAAGGTTCAATGTAAGAATCCCCCCCTCACTCTTATTAATGTCAAACAGTATCCTATTGTGTCAGGTGATTTTTTTTCTGAAAAGAATCTTCTTAAAATATTTTACAGGTGCAGTCGATATTGTTAAAACAGATAGAGACAGATAGGTACAGAAACATGAGGCAAGCACTATTTTCCCAAAAGACCAAGGTGGAAAAGAGCAAAACCCTCATTTGTCACGGCCTCAATAAAACAGCTTTGCTACATTTGTTGTTGTTGTGTTTCATTGAAGCGATTAACAAGCAAACGTGCATTCACGTGACTTTTTCCTAAGAGCAGTTTACCTCCACTGCTATTTAAATATCTCCTAACTGGCAAAATTAAACCATGTCTCTTTACTTATTTATTGCACTTGTGAAAAGATTAATGGGGATGTGAGTCCTTGAGGCTTTTACATATAACCCCTCCACAAAGAACAAAATTATACGGTTTGGCAAATGAACTAAATTAGCTACATTTATTTAAATAATCACTATAGAGGAAACAATAAATCAACAACATTCTGCACAAAAAAAGTGTTTACAGAGTGTCTTGTAATTTGTTTTATCAAGGACACAGACTTTTTGCTCTTAGCTAATCTTGCCTCTAAGACTCTATTATCGCATCAGCCATTAATGAGTATTTGCTATAGAAATTTAGCTGAGGCTTCAGAACAGAAAAAAATAAGGACCAGTTTTGCCATAGTTCTGGTGCAGTTACTCTGAGATACATTCTTCTAATAAACATGTTGTCAAAGGTTCCTAATAACTTCAGAGACAGTCAAAAATTAAATGGCAGAGCTTTGTTAAGTCAGGAAAAGAGATGATTTGAATGGTCATAATCGTGCAATTATCTCAGTCTCTCTTTATTTCAAAGGGCTCTGTCCATATCTGAGTCTATATCAGAAGGAAGTGAGCAGGGAGCTCTAACGCTGAACCTGTGATATATTCATAAATCAGCTCTTTCAGAGCCCGTCACCAGCACTATAATGAGGGTCATTATTCAGGCAGAGTGTCAAAACTACTATCAAAGGACCTTCTCAGAATTACAATCATTCTGTTTCTTGTTAAATAAGCAATGTAGTACACAAAAAATGGCAAACAAGGACCAGGTCAATTTGATACAGTGAGGGCACGGAGATCTCTAGAGTAATTTACCTTCTGGGAATTCTGATGGCTACTGAGATGAATTATACACACCCTCAAAAAAGATTAATGGTAATAAACGCTTTCAACATTTTCCCTACAAAAGCTTTGCAAATTGCTCATAAGCAACTTTAGAAACAAAGCCAGGAGAGAAATGACATGTTTCTGCTAGACTTAAAACTCAAGGAAATTAAACATCTCATCTTAGAGAATACCATCAGTGTACCAAGAAAAGTTTTAATGTGATTATCATCATTTTGGTCATTACAAAGTGGTGAGATTATGATTTAGTTCATGCTAATTCATTGCCACTTCTGTGAAAAATCTTGTAGTTTCACAGCCATAGGAATATGCACCCATATTTGACACAGATACACTAAACTACAGAACATTCAACAGTAATAAAGGGGAGAATTTTATGAAGTCCATATTTCTCCAGTAGACATAGAAGGTGGCTTTATAAAAACTTTCATTCTTTGTATGTCAAAAGGCAAGTAGCAGACTTTAGAATTAGATGGCTATTAAATATACAAGTAAATCTTGCAGGTATGTGTAGCTCCTCTCTCTCTCTCTCTCTCTCTCTCTCTCTCTCTCTCTCTCTCTCTCTCTCTCTGTGTGTGTGTGTGTGTGTGTGTGTATCAGTGCTCAACCTAAGATTTTCTACTCAGGAACCCCCAGGAATCTGCTTGTTTCCAGCTCCCCAGTGCTTGAATTATAAGTATGTACCACCATATGCTTCTGAGGATTGACCTCGGGACACCATTCTTATATGACAAGCACTTCATTAACTAAGCTATCAACTCATCTCCAAGACCATGTTCTTATGCAACATAACCAGGAAATGCTTCAGCAGGACAGGAAAGTTTGTCAGCCATATATGAACCTGAGTTTGGGAAACTTCTGATTTCTTGTTAAAATCACAAAGAATATTTTTGCAGGAGAGTTTGACAATGTGAATGTAAGCCTTTAAGAATATCTGTTCAAATGTGAATTCAAACTTAACACAGAAAATCTTCTGAGCAATACAATTATGTATAAAATAATAATCAGAAGTCTGAACGTCTAATCTGGCTGTGCAGACTATTTTCTAGTTACTAGGGAGAAAGGCCACAGGTTCAAGAACTGCCTGAACTACAGAATGAGCTAAAATTACTTGGACAACTTAATTAGATCCTGTCTTAAAAATTCCACTACTACCATCACACACACACACACACACACACACACACACACACACACACACACACAAGAGGGAGAGGAGAGACACTAAGCTAAATATCTCAAAGCAAAATATACAATCTCTTTGTACATTTCTGTATGTTTCAAATTACGTTCAATAGATTTGTGTTTGCCTTGCAATAAAAATATATTTTGTAAGCATTTTATAATCAGAACATATTTTAAAAGAAAATCTTGAAAGCTAAGAGGTTCAATTCCAAGAGTGTCCACGTCCAAAATACTTTTCTATCATACGTTAAATTGTTCTTTATAGAACTTTCCATTAACTGAGGATTTATTATTTTAAAGAGGTTATATTTAATACATGTTTATGAAAGCATTTGTGTTGATAGAAAGGAAAAATGAGATTTGAGTACTTGAAAAATAATTTTAAATATGTTTTATCCTAGTATATTTTTATTTCATTTCATTTATTTTGTGGCAGATCTCACTCTTTACTCTTAATGCCCTGGAACTCGCTGTAACCGGGCTGGCCTTGAACACACAGAGATCTTTATGTCTCTGCCTCTTAAATGCTGAGAATACAGACATGCTTCAACCACACTGGTCCCTGCTATACTTCAGCTATTAAGTTTAGATGCATTGATACCAATTAAACACACAATGATATAATTAAAGAATCTTTCTATGAGTTTTAAATCCTAATTTTGAGCATGAGTTTATTGGCTAGAAATAATATTAAACTCTAATAAATTTTATAGATAATTCAGAGCATAATCTCAATAACTAAAAGGTCATTTAAAGGAGATAACATTTGGGGTTGTTTACTAGTTAAGTAAAGATCAAAAATGAAAATAAAATAATAATAAAAGTAAATAAAATCTTTATATATTGCATGCAAAGGTATTTAACAGCTTTTAAAATGTCTGGGAAATAAAAACGTGGAAAAAGTTATCATTCAAATTGATATTAAGTTACAACCATAATTTCCAACGAACTCTTAAATTGTACAGGACAATGAAAAACTTACGTGTGGAATATTTGACAAAGTTAGAAGTCACTTTGAATATGTTTATCATAAAGAAATGATAAATGTCAGAGGAAGTTGAAATGCTACCCCTGATTTGAACATTGCACATGTTTCTATGTATTGAAACAAACATCATGCAGTAACCCACTAATATAAATGTAAAATACATTTTGTAATAAAACAAGTGTGTTTTACTGTGTTTATTTTTCTGTTTTGGAAAGAACATCTCAGAGAAGACAATACAGATCTTTTTGGTTTCTCCCTTTCTTACCTCTGCATGTTGAACTTGTTCGTGTTCTTGACTATTATTGAAAACAGATACAATGCCATCACTCCTCTGAGATTGTTATCAAATTTACGGTTATGCAGAACTCATGGTAGTGCCACTGAGAATTGCACAGAATACAGAGGGCAACAAGACAAAAGGGCATCTGTTCTCATTTTTCCTCTATGCTTTAATTCATATTCTCCAGTTAATCCAAAGAGCTGAAGGAGGTTGATGTCCAGTAACATACCCCAAAACGCCTTAAACAAATATTATATAACCAGAGGCAGATTAAATTTTACCCAGTATTTGTGATGGGCAGCTTAGACAGACAACATCAAACATTTAGTCAGGATTTCCTTTCTACCAAGTTTACATGTGCAGTGGTGGGAAGAACCTTGCTGAATTATTTCCCAGTTCTCTGTCAAGTTGAAGAGACTCTGTGACGATAAATCCTACCTTGTCCAGACTTATTCTTTAAAGGAAATTGATATCAATGAAATAATCAAAAGCAAACCAATTATATTCTGGTATCTTTTATCCATCTATTTGAATTTAACTATCTACTAAATGGTGTTTGCATATGAAGGGATGCTCTATTTTATGCAAAGGTACTCAATTATTTAGATTATACATTTGAATAAACTACTCAGTGGAAGGACTATCCTTGTAATGTAGGACTATTACAATTTTTTTTTGCATAGTTTACAGATTATTAAACTAATATCAATTCGACCCACACTACCAGTTACTGAATTCTAACCTTTGCCTTTGAGACTTAGCTACTTTAAGGGTCTAGCTACTACCCTAACAATTAGTAACTCATGTCAATCATTTCAAATTATACCAAATTATGCAAATTGGTTTTGGGAAAAGAATTGTATGAGAAGAGACCACAAAATTTAATTTCAGTAGAGATCACAGGTGAGGTCTGTAGCTGCTCACTGCTGCTGGAGGACTCCCAGCAATCCATGGCTAATAAGCAGGGAGTCTCTTGTTTCTAGGTAGCTTTTCCTCATATGTACAGGTCAGCACAAGGCTCGGCAGGAGCCTCTCTCTCACAGGAATGGCCCATCCACTTCAACTACACATCCAGCAAAGACTCTTCCAGCTTACTTTGTTAGAATATTGCTTCGAAATATGTCCCTGCAAAAGGCATTAGGTCATGAATGCACGTATTTATCATGGTGTGTACTGTTTAACGAAAGCAGCAGGCAATTAGATTTACATTCTTCAAGGAAGTCAGTTTCTGTATATTCTTCAAGATGGTTATCGGGTTTTCTTTCACTTCATTGTACTTTTTAATTATATAAATTATAAATCGCTCCCAGAAAACACCCACAGACACCCACAGACTCTCATACACAAACACACACTCAAAATATTCTTCTGTCCATCTTACCGTTCTAATTTAGAGAAGAAATTTAATATGAATGATGAATAAAGGCATATTTTAGAAATGTCTTATAAAAAAAGATTAAAGAACATTTCACTCAGAAGTGGCAAACCAGGGACCTTATTCTCCAGTGTGATTTGTTTGGAAAACTGGATTTGTACCTCTCTATTTACCTATTCTCAGTCCACATCAGTTGTTTATATTTTCCACCTGGTCACCAAATGAATTTGTGGTAGCTATTGGAGAATCTTGCTTGTTAAACTGTCTTTGTTTTAACAGATAAATTGAGGGTCAGGGAGGTTAAGTGGATACTCAAGATCCTACAGCGAGTTAATGGCATATGGGGGAGGATGGCCCGGCAATTTCACTTCCTTCTTAGTGTTTTTCTTTTTTTTTTTCAAACCTCAACTGATTCCATGCCATGAATAGGCAAATGGGAATTTTTACATCACACTTCTTTGTGTTTTATTTAAAGGATTTAGATTGGCAAATTTTTTCTATTAATCTAAAATGCATTGGGGGCTGGGAGATAGTTCAGTCAACAAAGTGCTGCTTTGCAACATGATAACCAGAGTTTATAACTAGCATTCATATAAAAAGCCAGGCCTGATAACATGGGATTGCAGAGAGGCAAATCCCTGTGGCATGCTGGCTAGGCAGTCTACCCTACTCAAT
The DNA here is from genome assembly GCA_030674055.1 of Rhabdomys pumilio. NCBI lineage: Eukaryota > Metazoa > Chordata > Mammalia > Rodentia > Muridae > Rhabdomys > Rhabdomys pumilio. The sequence continues at coordinate 25,139,907 of JANHMN010000016.1, read as the reverse complement.
GACAACCACTCAGCCTAATTGGACACTGTGTCTCAAAAGAAAAGGATAAAGACCTCATGAAGAATAATACCTAAAGGTGACTTCTAGACTACACATATGTCTGTATGCGCTGTTATACACACACACACACACACACACACACACACACACACACAGAGAGAGAGAGAGAGACAGAGAGAGAGAGAGAGAGAGAGAGTAAAATGTGCTCCTACATTTACCTAAGTGTGAGAAGAAAATTATGTTTTGCTCTTCTGCTTACTTTTTCTCTAGAAGCCCTGTTTATTTTTTATTTATTTATTTTTTTTTTTTTAGAATCCAGACTACATTTTCTGTTTTGTTATGGTTTTCTTTTGCATATAACAAATAGCAATGGCTGTTCCCATGTGTCAGCTGGGCTGGGCCAAGCAAGAGGGAGTCAATCAAATGATGACTTAGGTGGTACTGTGAAGATATTCTGTAGATGTGATTACCACTGAAAAAAATCAAATGGTTTATCTAAAGACTATCTTGCATAATCAAATAGAGCTGTTCCCATGGATAGAAAAGTTTTAAGTTCAGTATTGAAGATGGTGTTCCGAGCACAGTATCAGGTCCTAATGGTTTTCAACCTGCTGCTCCTCAATGCTGGCTGTGCTGACTGTGGACTTGCCGGGTCTGGGTTCTACAATCATACAAAAAAAAATCTATTGCTGAAATTAACAACATATACTATATGAGTACATTATACACATTGAATAAATATGAAAACCTAGCATAAAAATTAGTAAAAAATGTTTTCTAATTTCCTTTACTGAATTATTGACTACCCGAGTCACCTCTTTTATCATTAAAATCTCAATCTTTTAATTTGAAGTGTTGCAATATTAATTAAAAACGTTGTTTTTAAACTATATTTAAATGCATTTATATTGAAAAAGGAGCCCCATGACTTAAGAACTGGGTGTCTATTTTATCCTTCTTCTTAGAAAATGTACTTCATTGTCTTTTATGAGTAAAGAGGACAGACTTCCTTTGTTACAGAAATATACAAAAAAAATCTACTGAAAAATAATATTTGGAGGAAAGTCTGCAGAGTTCTATAATCTGTTTCCAGCTGCTGAAGAAGAACCTGGGTAAGTCTCCCCAGACCATTACGATTCCCTTGTTTTAAATCTCTAGTGCTGTAAATAATGAAAGAGCAATATCCTCCGAGCATTGTATTGACTGTGGTATCTCTTTGAAGTAAGACTTGGCATATGAGTTACTCAGATCTTGTTCTTCCGCTAATTAAAATCCCCATGTATTTTTTGATGAGGTGAGAATGTCCAAAATTTTGCTAGCCATAATACACTTATTTGACTTTGTAACTGATCAAACTGCCTCCTAGTAGTTAAGGCAGCAGCGACATCATCACTACAAACAAATATTTCTCTTTTATGACTGAGGTAAGAATAAAAACAGATCGTGTTCTCAAATAGCTGATCACAGGGACAGTTTCTAAATGCTCCGTTGTCATCTTAGTCTCACCTTTATGATATTTAGGTCCACATCAAACTTTACCCATAGACATGAATGAAAGAACTAATAAAACAAACAAGTGCTGTATAATCAAATCTTTACTAAAGCAATGATTCACAAATCCAACGGATGCTGACTGCTGCTCACAGTCAGGTGACAGCAGCAAGACAGGTGTGCTGCAGATTCCTCCGATGCAGAATGCACTCTAGTATACTCAGACCAGACTCCAAGGGCTGTTTATCAGAAATGTTCTGGGATAGCAAAACATTTAGGTAAACAAAGTTTTGTGTAATCGTGGGAGTTGTCTGAGGACATAACCTCCATGTGGATAGGACCTGGTTTTAAATAGAAGATTTAGAATCTGTGGAGTTTTAGATACATAAACAGATGAGTCCCACATTTCATTAGCAACATTAATGTGCACAGCGTTTGCATTTTAAACACATCAAAGTAAATTATCCTGGAATCCTTTAGTTAGCCCCAGAGATGGTGAAAATTTAAAACATAAACATTCACTTGTTTGAATAAATAGTGTTCTTCAAATATAATTGGTATTGGGACTAAATATTAGTCACAGGGAACGAAGGGATTTCCAGGGTGTGGGAGGATGAGAGCAACTGTTGTTTTTTATTTTTTTTCCTGATTCTTGCATTATTCTTCAGATGTTAACACCAGCTCTCCAGCTCTTTGTGTAGGGTTGAAGCCTCATCCTCATGGGCTTCACCCATCCACTTTAGCATGTTTATTGCTGTGGTTCTTGTTCAGCTCATCTTTATGTAGTCACTTGGTCAGACTTTACTGGTGTTGCCTTTGAAATCCCAGGAGACACAATTTTACAGCCAGAGCCCAGATCCTCTTGATCTTAAAATCATTCTGCCATCACTTCTGGAATAATCTCTGAGGCTTAGATCTATCCTTTGGACTGGACTTGAACCTTTTATTTTGATTGGTTAAACACATAGGCAACTAAATAGTGCTGAGAACTGAAGAAATAGTCTTCACCAGGAAAGAGCATACCAACTGGTTATTCAATACTAAATGCTTAGCTCTGAGAACCTACAAACTGGCAACAAGACTAAGCAGGTTTAATTTATGCATTAAGGAAAAATATATACATATTTTTGTGTTTTATATACGAATGTAACAACAATTAGTGAAAAAATCATGAATTTAAAAGACAGTGAGGAAGATTTGGGTGGGGGTTGGAGTTGGGGGAAGGGAAGGAAAGGAAGGGGGAAATTATATAATTATAATCTAAAAATAATTTATTAAAAATAAAAAGTCCGATATGCACAAAAAATGTTATACAGAAACTAATTATGTAGAATCATGCACTTTACATCAGTTTCCCTGGATTTGTTGTTTGTTGCTATGAGTGTCTTCTGACCAGAGGGATAAAGAACGGTCCTAGTCTTTTATACCACATCTCTGTATGCTTAGACAGACTACTCACTTTCAATAATCTGGAACAGTTAATTGGGGGGGCGTTGCTTAGCTCAGTAGTTCCTTCTTTTGCTCCCACCTTGAGATTCCATTGTTGCCTCATGCCACCACTGTCAAAGTACCATCCATTATTTCACCGGAATTCTAAATTGCAATTTCTTTTCTAATTTATTCCAGATAATAACAGAGTTCTTTAACTCTGTTTTTAAATCTTGCTCTTTCATTGATTTACTTCTCTCTAGATCATGGAAAAGTATTTACACAGGTTTTACTCATGTCTTCGTTTCTTTGTTTCTTTCTTTCTTTCTTATTTTGTGTGTGTGTGTGTGTGTGTGTGTGTGTGTGTGTGTGTGTGTGACAGAGTTTCTCTGTGTAGTCCTGGCTCTCCTGGAACTCACTCTGTAGATCAGGCTGGCCTCGAACTCAGAAATACATTCGCCTGCCTCTGCCTCCCAAGTGCTGGGATTAAAGGCATGCGCCACCACTGCCCAGCAGTTTTACTCATGTCATTGGTATATTTTTGAAGCATGCTTTGTTAGCCAAGAGGATAGGATGCTTTTAATCTCTCATTTGTTCTATGGGATTCCTTTCAGATGGTTCATTTTGACATGAAAATATTTAAGCAATAGAAAAGATAGGTTTTCTGTTTTCATGTCCTTGGTGATTCTGTTTCGGCTGCTCTTGCTATGAGATGAACTACTTTTTGAAGTGTATTGCTTCCAATTTATTTCCCTTTCCCTTGCAGCCTCTGAGTCCTTTGCATTTATTGTCCCTGTTTCTAATTTCCATTTAAGTTGCGGAAGACTGTCTTTTGCAGGTGGCTTTAGCATATGAGCACAGGTATTTAGCTTTGCTTTGTGTTTTGAGAATTGGCACAGCAAAGCCTGCTTCACATCTCGCCTCTTGTTGTGAATCTTACCTTCTCATTGCACACTCGATCCAGGCTTTCTTTGAAGACTTGGAGATATAATATTGTTGCTTTTCTTTCTGCCACTGAACTGCTGGTACCACACTGTTCCTATGGATGCCTTTATCTATGGCAACAACTACTTTTTAAGTTGTATATAGTTTGAGTTTATTTTAACTTTACTGGACAGTTGTTTGGTTTCTTAGATTTTCATGGGGGGGAATCCAGATAACTTCAAAGTATGTTAGAGTACTCCACTGCAACTGTCATGCGTAAGCCTTTAACTGACCCAAACTTATCATGAAAAGTTCTTTTAAGCAAACACACACACACAAACACACACACACACACACACACACACACACACACACACACTGAACAGCATCAAACAATTACCTAAAGTAGGTGAATGTTGAGAGGGATTAGACTCTTACAAACCTATGCTAACAAATTATAAGGCATTTTCTATAACTTTTAGTGCAATCCTTCTCTTAGAACATCTTGCCCTAGAAAAGAAGAGAAAATAGACTTTTGGAAAATACTTCCAAAAAGAACTTACAATAAAGCAAAAGGCCACAATGTACAGGCCCAATATTTTGTATTTTAATAAAGCTCATGTGTCTCGGTAAGCTGCAAATCACACAACACCTGGTATAACACAACCAGGTTCAGGAAATTTAAATTTTCATTTGAGCTGTTCCCCACGAGGTACATTTTTTTAATTGAGTTAAATCAAGTTAATTATCCAGTTTTAAAAAGAAATGAAACACAATGCCCTTTAGAAGACTTAACAAAATTCAGGGTATAAAAAATAGCATCAAATGTCCAGTATGGTATCGCAAGTTATTAGACACCACCAAGAAAAATAAAGACAAACAAAAATTTAACGTTTAAGGGGTTGGATTTTAAAGAATTTGAAGGAGAATTTGAAGGCATTTTGTTAAAATTTCTTTTAAGACCATAAGGGAGACTATGTTGATCATATATGGTAAGATTTAAAAAAAAAATCTCAAAATAGAAAGGTTCAGTATAATTCCAGCAAAACATGAATCAGCTGAGTAAACTTTGTGACTGTAAGTCCAGGCTGATTTAACAAAAGAGGGCAGACACTCTTTCTTAGTTTAACATTTTAATTATTTGTTTGAGAATTTCTACATGTATATAATATATTTTGCCAATATTATCCCCCATTTCTTCTCATGCATACATTCTCTCAGGTCCACCACACATCTCCCCATACCACTCAACTTCGTATTCTCTTGAGAAAAAACAAAGCAAAATACTGACTCTAATTTGTAGTGCCCATATATCCATAGGCATGGGGCTATTCACTGGAGTGTGGTCCACCTACCAGGGGGTCACACCCTTAAAGAAAACCAACCCTTACTTCTCCATCAACTATAGCTAGCTCCTCCATTAGGGAGTTCCATGCTCATGAGCTTCTTCTTTATCAGGTCAGCTGCCTTGGTCATGTGCACGCAGCCACAGCTTCTGTGAGTTCATGTATATAGCTGTCTTACCATTTCCATTATGTAGACACTTACTATGTTGTTCACCTATCCTATATGTATTTATGCTCCTCTATTACTAAGGATTTAGGATTATTTATTTATTTTTTATTGGATATTTTATTTACATTTCAGATGTCATCCCCTTTCCCCATTTCCCCTCCCTGTTATCTTATATGTTTTTGGTTTCTTTGCTTTAGGAGACTACATTGCAAGGGGGAAGTATTAAGATACTGTTTGTAGATAAATCCTAAAACTGTCTATCACACACGTCAGAAGTTCTAAGTCTTCCAGTACGATCTCATCGTTGTCTCCCCATCCTTGCCCACTTCTTCTTCTCTTCTTCTCCTCCTCCTCCTCCTCCTCCTCCTCCTTCTTCTCCTCCTCCTCCTCCTCCTCCTCCTCCTCCTCCTCCTCCTCCTCCT
>JANHMN010000016.1:25110263-25134117 GCA_030674055.1 Rhabdomys pumilio | reverse complement strand
CTCCTCCTCCTCCTCCTCCTCCTCCTCCTCCTCCTCCTCCTCCTCCTTCTTCTTCTTCTTCTTCTTCATTTTCCACCTCCTCTTCTCTTCTTGTAAAATAAAGGTAAAAGAATTTGACATGATTTTCAACTTCATTTATTTCACAGCCTAACTTTCAAATACAGTATAAGAACAATTAACTTTAAGATATCTATATGATGTTTTATTATTATTCTTTCAATCGTTTGTAAAATTATAACAAAATGTTTGTATTTTAGGAGTAGGAGTTTAGAAGATGATAACATGGTTCAGTGATTAAGAGAATCTGTTACTTTGGCAGAGGACCTGTGTTCTGTTCCCAGTACTCATCTGGTGGATTACAGTCATCTATACCTCTATCTGCTGAATAAGATAGTCTCTTCTGGCCCCTGTGAGCATTAGACACACAAATAATACCCATACATGAAAGCCTGCAAACACATATACTTACACACACACACACACACACACACACACACACACACACACATATGAAAATAATTATTTTAAAAATAAGAGTTTCATCACCAACATGAAAGAGTAGGAGATAATCAAATGTCACCTCTACATTAAAAATACATACAACTGTATCTACAAATAAAAATATCTATTGGAAAAATCAAGGAAATATTAAAAAATCTATACAACACAATTGTTCAACACACCAGAGAATCTCCAATTTGAAAGAATAACAGAATATATTAGCATAGATGCGTCACTAAAGGATAGCCGAAAGCAATGAAAAAAAGTGGATGCCACTGTATTAGATTTATCATTGGAAATAATGGTGTCCAGTGGGACTATTACATAGAGAGCCTAAGCACATGGTGGCTCTGTGAATTCAATGGCCATTCCTACTGTGGGTCCCTGGAGAGGAAAACATGGCATGCATCTTTTCTAACCTGAAGAAGTATCTGGTGTTCAACACCTTTGGGATGGAGGCCTCATTTCTTGTAAACCCATGAATATCTTCAGCCATAGGAATGGCTAGCCTGTGAATACCAACACGGTACATTCAGGTTACAAAGATATACTGCATGTTTTCACATCTCATATGCTCTCCATTACCTTAGGATAGCACAGTTCATACTCTTGGCTCTGAAACCAAGTTCCTGTTGCATACTTTGGATACTGTTTCAGAAGCCAAAGGAATCCATGCTTCTTGACATCAGATCTAGGGAACTCTATACATACCTGAAGGCTCACTCTCATGAACACTTCAGAAATATTCGTGTCTCACAGACTCTAAGAACATAGCAAAAACTAAGCCTACTCCACAACCAGAAGTCATGGTTACTCCATTCAAAACTGTTTTAGGCTTCATCTGTATGTATGCTAAGTAGATGCCACTGAGACAAGGATCATCTTAGGCAAACCCAAGCCAAAGTCGAGAAGGATCTCTTCAAATAAAACTATACTGCTGGGAGAAAAATGTAACACAAAAAATGAACCATCATCATCAAAGACCCCAGCAACACTCCACACTACTTCAGATATACGTATCATTGGCACTTAGGATTTCTGCAATCATCACCACCACTGGCCTTGATAAAACATATGCATTCAGCCTAACTTAAGCCAGAATCCTTTTCACTACAGTCCCTTGTATTTCCACTATCCTCTGGGAAGACTCTTTTACAGCTCAGCTAGTTTGTGAAAACTGAAGCATGTATCTGTTTCACCAAATGTACAAACATCAATATAAGCCAAGAAACAAACCCAAGGAGACACGAACACTCAACAGAATAACACTTTCAGTATCCACACCGTGAGGGAGAACTCACCCCTGACATTATTAATGATATTCTTCTATGCTCGCAAACAGGAGCCTAGCATAACTGTTCTCTGAGAGGCTTCATCTAGCAACTGATGCAAACAGGTGGGAGGGGAGGAAAAGGAACCAGAATGTGCAAAGTCACCACAAGAAAACTTACAGAATCAACTAACCCGGGCCTAAAAGGGCTCACAGAGACCGAGCCATCAGCCAGCGAGCATGCCTGGGATGGAGCTAAGTCTCTCTACACATATGTAACAGATGTGCATGTTGGACTTCATGTGGGAACCCTAACAGCAGCTGCAGGGGCTGTATCTGACTCTGTTGCCTTTCTCCTAACAGGGCTCCCTTGTCTTTGCTCCACAGGAGAAGATGCTCCAAGTCCCACTACAACTTGTTATGCCACGGATGGTTGATATCCACGGGAAGTGTCCCCTTTTCTGAGAAAAAGAAGGACAGGGAATAGGGGAGGAGAGGAGAGAGGGAAGGACTATGAAGACAGGACAGAGAGGAAGCTACAATTAGGTTGTCAAGTTAATTAATTAATCAATGGAAAAACAAAATAAAAACCTACTTTGATATTTAATCTTATATCTGTCAGAATGGCTATGATTAGAAACATAACTGACAGCTTGTGCTTGTGAGGATGCGGGACCAGGGGAACACTCCTCCTGTCCTGGTGGGATTGCAAACTTGTACAGCTACCATGAAAATCAATATGGCAGTTACTAAGAAATGTTGATTTTATATACCTCAATACCTAGGCATACCAATTTTGGGCATATTCCAAAAAGATGTCTCATCTTACCACAATGACACTTGCTCATTAAATGACACAGCTATGTTCATAGAAACTTTTTTTTATAATAGACAGAAACTGGAAACAAACTAGATGTCCCTCAACAGAAGAATATTCTCTGCATACATGTATGGTTGCTTATCTTAAAGTTCCTGGGACTCTAACAGTGGAAAGGGGGTATCTGATTATTTTGCCTGCACTCAGGACTTTTTTTCCCTACTAGATTGACTAGTCTAGCCTTGGTATGAGATTTTGTGTCTATTCTTATTGCATCTTTTTATGACGTGTTCAGTTGATATCCCTGGGAGACCTGCTCTTTTCTCAAGGGAAATGAGCAATGAATCTGAGAAGGAGCAGTGGTGGGTGTGGGACTGTGAAGAGTGGAGTAGGGAGAGGTTCTGGTTTTAATGTACTGGGTGAGAGAAGAATAAGAAAAAGCCTGAAAACAATGAATGAAACAAGAAATACTAAACATGAGAGTCCACAACTGGAGAGGTTATTCACCAATCTCCCTAGGTCTATAATTTATCTATAATTGTTGGTGCATACTCTTTCAACCTGCGTCATTGTTCTTTCCTGAATACTTCCAAATTACTCATGCAAATTAAAGTCAGTGGAAAGATTTTGTATAAATTTAGGAAGTTTTTCATGAATTGATAAGATGTGCATTGTAAATTATTTTTAAATCCTAACCCCAGAAATCTGAAGTATAGTGTTTAGCAAGTAATCACTCTTTTAAAATGTTTAGCTAGCAACTAAAATTGTACAATAGTGAATGTATATAATGATCTTTGATTATATTCATCCTCTTGTTGCCTGCTTTGGTCTCCACCCTACTCCTTCTAGATCCCTTCTTCTTCAAAAATAATCTCCCTTCTACTTTCACATCCTTAAAAAATATCTGTATATACACATTAAATCAATCAATCAATAAATAAATGTTAGCCAATTGTGTTCTTCCCTGGGAAAGATTATTTCTCCATTCGCAGCATGCTTGTTCTTTATGTAAGGATGAGGCCTTGGGGCATGGCAATACCAAATATTCACCTCTGAAAACATGTATAGAAGTAACACACAAACTGAGTAGGTTTTATTTAGGCATATATATTTCTAAATTTGTGTGTGTGTGCATGTGTTTATGTCTGTGTGTATGTATATATGCATATATGTGTGTATGTTTTTATGTATATATGTATATGTGTATATGTGTATATGTGTATATATGTATATATGTATATACGTATATATGTATATATGTATACATATGTACACAAAGACATATACATATATGTGTATATTTACAATGAAAAAAGGGGCCATGAATTTGAAAAACAGTGGGAGTGGTATATTACTGTGTTTGGAAGGAGGAAAGGGAAGGCAAAAAGTTATTTTTTTAAAAGTAATAAAAAGGGATGTAATAAAAAGAAAGGGACTTAATTGTTGGGAGCTGACTTTTAGCAGAAAGCAGCTATCAAATTTGCAGCCATCTCGAGTCATATACCCTGACAAGAGACTTGTTTTTCAACAGCCTACAACAGCTGAGCACACTCTGACAAACATCCTATTTATCCCACATATCTTGTTTTGCTGTTTAGTGATCCCAGCTGCATGGTGCATGTAGTGAAGTTTCTTCAGCTGTGTTCCCCATGCTTGTGCTTATAAATACCCAGGATTTTTTTGTAAGGAGACAATAAGACAATAAGAGAGAGACAATAAAGGAGAGACAATAGGAGATAATAAGAGAGAGACAATAGGAGGAGACAATGAGAGAGACAAGAGGGAAGAGACAATAAGAAAGAGAGACAATAGAGAGACAATAAAAGAGAAAAAGACTTGATCACACACCCTGTTTTGTCTCCATTCTTCGGTCTCTTCCCCTTCTTTCTCCCCTCTCTCTCTTGACCAGAGAACTTAGCCACAAAGTGTGGGGCAGAGAGGTTATCAAGACTTAATTATTACTATAAAATATGAAATACACAATTTTTAGATAAGATAAGTACACTGACATAGAGAATCATCTCATATTTAATAGTGGTATATAATCACATCCTTAGTATAAACAATAAAACAATGTTCTTAAATAGAAGGGCTACAATAATTCAAATAATGCAAGGCACAGAAAAGTAAATTATGACATCATCAAACTTAGAAAAGGTTTGGGAGGAAAAAGTAAAATATCTTTATTCACAATTAAAGCAATTTTTTATTGACTTAAAAAATCTTGTTATAACTATAAGATGTGTGATAAGCCCCATGATAGCCACAGAACAGAACCATAGACACAGGAAATAGCAGAAGTAAAATATCAAAGAATACATCTAGAAATAATTACATAATCATATAGGAAGATGGAAAGAGGGGATCTATAATAGAGCCCGAAAAATTAGTATAATGGCAGTGCTATATCCTTCCCCATTAATAATTTCCTTGAAAGAAAATGGAGTAAATTCTGCATTTAAAACATATAGAGAGCCTGAATGGACTCAAATATATGCCTCTGACAAGACTCATTTCACCTCAAAGGACACACACAGATAGAAAATTGAAAGTTAAAGTAACACATAAATAGAAGCTAAAAGATAGAAGGGGTAGCCAGAATTTGATGAGACACACTAATTCAACATGATAAATGAATATCTTTATCATAAAAATATAATAATTGTTAGCATGTATGCACCTAACTTTGAATATCTTAAACATGAAAGATAAATACTAAGAGATTTTAAGAAAGAAAGGAAAACAGAAACAATAGGAGGTTTTAGAACTAGATTTTCAGAAGAGACCATCCATACCAATAATTAATAATAAACACTAGACTTTACCTATATGTGAAATAATGCTGGCATTAAATACTCAAATCACTGTATCAAAAACCAAGAAAAAAATATATACTTCTCTAGTCTGAAGAACTTGCTCCAGAATGGAGTAGCTCATATGACTGGGAACAGAACAAGTCTTATTTTCTCCCATTTATTAATTTGCTTTATAACCCTGATCTCAGCCCCCCTCCTCCAATTCCCTGCACATATGGCCCTTCCCCTACCACCCTTCTCCCACCACCTTTCTCCCACCACCTTTCCCCTTCACCTCTGATAAGGGCAAGGTCTACCCAGTAGGTACCAAACATGGCATTTAAACTCACTGCAGAACTAAGCATATCTTCTCCAACTGAGGCTAGGCAAGACAGCCCAATTAGGGGAGCAGGGTCCATTGACAGGCAACAGAGTCAGGATAAGCTGCCTACTCTAGCAGCTTATCCTGACTCTAGGTGTTGGGTGACCCTCATGAAGCCCAAGCTGCACATCTACTACATATGTGCAATGGTGGTGGGAGGGGCGAGGGGTAGGACTAGCCCTTATGTGCTCTTTGGTTGTTAGTTCAGTTTCTAGGAGCCCACAAGGATCCTGGTCAAGTCTTAACAAATTGAAGAGGATTAAAATTGTATGGAGAGTATTTTGAAACTACAATCCTATATAAAAATAGAAAACAATGTAGGAAATAAATTGGAAAATTGAAAAGAAATGCCTGAAAATACAACAGCATGATCATGAATTGATCAAAAAAAATACAAAGGAAACTTAAAACCACCTTTAGAACTCAGGTCTGGTAGCTATAAGCGTGTAAATTTGGCAACTCAGGTGGCAGAGGCAGGAGAATCACAGCTTCAAATATGCCCTTGGCTCCAAGTTGTGATTAATGTCATTCCAGGTCACATTTACTGAGAACTTAACTTGAAATAAAACATCAAAACAAAGATGGAGATGGATATGCAGCTAATAGGTGGAAAACATTCTTGTATGCAAAAGACCCAAGTTTCAATCCTCAAACAGAAGCAATCAATAAGAACAGCAAAAGAAAAAAAAAAGAAAAGAAAAGATATCGAGGTCAACAAAAATATAGTGACTCAACTAAACAAATTTATTGGATGGAACAATAGCAATCCTATGAGAGAAATCTATAGTAATCAATGTGAATATAGGAATAAATGATGCCAAATATACAATCTAACCATACTCAAAGAAACAAAAACATAAGAGAAAAGTAATGAAGATGAAAGGAAAAATAAGTAAAATGAAGAATATGAAATTGATACTAAATCAATGAGACTAAATTGATTTTTTTAAAAAAAAAGAAGCCAAATCACCTAATATTACTAGGCTGATCAAAAAAGACAGAAAATATTGGAATACATGGAGTAAGAACTGAAAGAACAGCAATTATAGTTGATCACACAATACAAAGTATCACAAGAAACTGGATTGACCATTCACACACCAATACATGTGTTTCCTTAGAAAAATTAAGTACGTTTCAACATACACAAAACCTAGGAAGTTTGAACAGTAAAGAAAGAGAAAATGAACATACCAGTAATAGGAATCAAGATTTTGGAATCAAACAAAAATTTAATCATAGAAAAGCTCAGAATTGATGTGTTTACTAGTGAATCGTACCAACAATCTTAAAAAAAAAACACTAAAGCCAACTCTTTTTAAATACTATTTCTGCTGTAGGCATATTTTTCTCTAAACAAAACAAATAAGAATATTAATTCCATGATGAGTTTTATAAGCAAATGATAACATGATGGGCAAAGCTGAAATAGAAAACTATAAGAAAAACACAGTCCAGAATGCCTAGAAAATCATGGCAAGGAGAATCTACCTCCATTACACAGGAAGCCCACAGATACCATCAAAGTCCTCAGAGAAAATTTGCAATTTTCCTCTTGGGTTGGGAAAAAAGGCATAAGTGCCCTGTCTTCTGACTTCTTTTCATCTCCTTATTTACTGGAACTTTCAAGAATGTGTATAATTAATTTTAGTTACATCATCCCCATTATTCTCCCTTAGGGCTTCCCCACAAAGAAAATCCTTATTCCCAACAAGCCCTGCTCCTCCTCTCATGTCTCTTTCTTCCTTCTGTGATGCACTTCATTGAACTCTTGCAATGCCTATGCAATATAACATCAGAGGTATATGACTTGAGTACATTGGAAAGAAAAAGACATCTCTCTACCCATATGTGTACATGTATATTCCCACTGTGTAGAAAAAGAGCTGTCAAAACAAAAATTTGAGAAATATTACATATCAGCTGACTTGTTAAAAAAATGCACTTGTTCTTTACGTATGGCTATATTCTTTCCATCAAAATAAAAAGGTTATGTGACCCCCCTTCTTCCAGAAAAGGACAGAAAACAAAAATTAGAAAATAAATCACCCTTGGTTTAATAAAAACATGAAGAGTTGCTGGAGGGTTGGCTCAGTGGTTAAGATAACAGTCTGCTCTTATAGAGGACCTGAGGCTTTGTTCCCACGACTCACATCAGATGGCTTGCAAAGTCCTGTAATTTCAATTCTTGTGGCTCCAACGCCTGCCTTCTGATTTCCACAGGTACCTTCATGATCCTGAAACACAGATACAGCACACACAGAGAGGGTGTGTGGGAGGAGCAAGAGAAATAGACTATCACCAGCTAGTAGGCAAATTAGACATCAGTTTTGCAAAGTTCTATAAGTGTTCATTTCCAAACTCACAGATTTGATGAATGCAAACATCTCAATTAACAGACCTTTTTTTTTTAAATGATCATTATAGTTTTCCAAATAAATGATTGTGACATATTACATTTTGTAAACTTTTTAAAGTGTATCCAGATGTGCTTTTTAACTTCAGGGTAGGCCAGTTCTTAAGAGTACCTGCAGTAGGTGCCAAACAGCCTAGTTAAGAATCATACCCTGCTGAATCCATAAGCCGTAACTTCCACTGAACCTGGCTGGCTGAAAGGTCAGGGTGTGTACTTCAAATCTTTTCAGAAAGTTGACTGTTCTTATGTCTGCCATCGTGTTTACTTGAAAAGCCATTTGACAGAACGTCTCTGAAGAGCAGAACAGAGTATTTCCCAGCTAAAATTTTAAGAGAACAGTTTCAAGAAATGACCACTTTCACTCTGTAGTTCTCTGAGGGTGTCGGCTCACCTACACCATTGATCTTTCCGTTTGAAGTGCTCATTTACCATCCTGCCACAGTCTAGGGCCGCACTGCATGATGCTGATGATACTTTTGTCAATGTGAAGAATGTGGTGCCATTGTTAGTGAAACTGTACAAGAAACAGAGACCTTAATATGTACCATCTGTTTTACAAGAAAGCTCGGCGTGGTAATGCATTCGCAATACCAGAAGCAATTTCTCTAAGACATGAAATGAACATATGTTGTCTAAGAGCCTTCAGGCTGACATTGAAAAAGAGAAAAGATAGAACTTCAAGGCAAATACTGTCCCAGTAGTAAGACTGCCACATCCAATATGGCTCAGCCTATTGACAAGTCTCTGGTGAACAACTTCATATAAAGATTTTCACATTGTTATTGCTGAACAGCTCTCTGGCCCATCCTCTCAGTGAGGGTAAAGTAGTGCAAAGCACCTTCTTTGTCACTTGGGGTGCTCTTCTGTTTGAGAGCAACACATGTTGTCAGAAAATGTCATACCTTACGATAAAATGCTTGAACCTTTGTTTTCTAAGCCAGAGTCAACTTGAAATGACAGCTTCAAATGACTGAGCAGGGAATTTTGAAGACAGACCTGGAAATATGGTCCTGAACATTATACGACAACAACAACAACCAAGCTATTTCACATTGATGCAACTACATATTTTATTAATCACAGTTTTTATAGTTATCTTATAGATGCATATGTATATACGGCAATGTATACTGAGTATGACTAAGAGTTTTGGTACCATATTCTAGATATACTGTAATATAGAATTATAATATTTTATAATATATATTTTAAATATATACATATATATGTTTATTGCAGTATCTATATGATAAATATGTATAAATGTGCTACATAAGTGAGCATTATGAGAAATTATAAACACCAAGTGATGGCTCATTAAAATAATGGAAATGAAGAATAGTGAACTAGCTTAGCAAATGTTAGTTTGCTTACATTTCAGTTCCAAAGCTTCAATATGGGTTTAAATTATGTTATGCCATAATCAGGCTTAGCTCTTCATAAACATGTCAATATAAAACATAAGCCTTACATTTTAAAAACAGTTGAAAAAACACAGCAGCAGACTTGGAGCCAGGAATGCTGTCTTTGAGGGTCCAGTCTCCATTTACAAGGTGCACGACCTGAGAGAAGTGTGACCCCAGGTCAGACAGTCTTCAAAGCCGCAATTACTTCATCTACACAAAAGGGAACTGAACTAAAATTATCTTCAAACTTCTTTCCAAATATAAGAATTAAATTCTAAGTACAAATAGACAGTCACTAAACCATACTTTAAAAGGATAAGGGGTGTTTGAATTACAAAGTCAAGATAATTAATTAACTCATTTGTTTTATACATTTTGTGTTTAAAATTATCCTGATCTGTAGGAAAATTGGATTAAACAAACTAAAGGCAAAGAATAGATCTAATTTTTTTAATGTTTAAATTTTAGAAAATCACATACATTGTTCACCCTCCATTTAAATCTTTCTTGGTGGGGGGGGGAAGCTATGTTGTGACTTACGCTTTAGTTCCTTGGACACAGGAAGGAACACAGTGAAGGAAACCCCAGTGCCCTGCTCTCTTGTTCTCAGTGACAATTTAGTTGGATACCTTTTTGAACCTATACGAGTTATTTGATGATCACCACTGTAAACTTTTATCTTATTTTTTATTTTCTTAAATCATCTTTATCTTCCACTTCAGTGTCAACTGTCCACGCTACTCATAGGTCTGTAAATCATCCACAACTTATTTTTCTCCTTCCCTGATGCTGTTCATAGCATCGCTCCAAAGATTACCTTAATTCTGTCTTGACTTTCCTTGGTGTAGCTTTGTAGACACTTGGCCCTTCATGGATTTGTCTCTAGTATACTAACTCTTCTGATGATGTGTCATATATAAGAAGTGACTGGCCAACAAATCATTCTATTTAAACAGCCAGTGGAGATTTCTAATACAGAAATATGCAACCAGCATTTAAGCTAAAATTTATATAAAAGTTTTCTGCACCCCGAACTGCTGGCATTCTTTCTTTAAGGACAACAACAAAACAATAACAACAACAACAACTTGATTGCCTTGAAACCCCTAATTCTATTCCATGATCAATGATTATCATCACTAAACCCCAGTTATTTATCGAGTACATTCTATACACTCCAGCGCTACAAAGAGTAGTGAGTTCTCTGGTTTCCCCTGCATGGAGAGCTTTATTCAAACCATTTTCTGGTCTCTCGCCCTGTCAACAGTAAGGAGCGGATCAACAAGAATGCTTCTCTTTTCCATGGGTCAGAGGGAAGCCACTGATGAAATTCACATCCAGCCCCACGGAGTTCAAAGGCACTGGCTTGAGTGGTGTGTGTGTTTATTCAGGAACATGTGGATCCGATGAGTGGAAGGAGATTGGCACAGGATGGCTCAGATGCAAGTGCTTGAGTATAATTGATTTTTAATGGGCTGGCTACCTGCCACCAGATGTTCTTCAATTAGGTATGCCTTAAAAGCCAACACAGCTGCTTGTTTCCTGCTGGCTCTCCAGTGATGGAAGTTTTGTTAAACGGGTGTCAGTTATATCAGTACAGTGAGCTCTCCACCACCCATGACCTGGGTCTAGAATTGTTAATATCATTCCTTTGTCTTCTCAAAATATTTCAGTTTAGACAACATATGCCATGGGCATCCCCATTTGTCATGATGTGTTCATGCCCTGAATAAAGTAAACTAGGCAAAGTTCTAGTCCTGTAGCAGCAATGACAATGTTAAAGTCACACACAAAGTGAATCCTGAAGGACCTAAAAGTAACTTTTAGAATGCATTTAGTCTAATAATTCTTACTAATTGCTGAGTCTTGCTCACTTTGTCCCTACTTCTGCATGCGTTTTCAAAGCAGCAGTCTAATGCCATCCCTTTACCCTTCCTTGTTCTCTGTCTCCGTCTTTCTGTTTCTTTCCCCGTTTTTGTCTCAGTCTGTTTCTGTCTCTCTCTCTCTCCCTGTCTTTGTCTCAGTCTGTCTTTGTCTATCTCTGATTTTCCCTGTCTATGTCTGTCTCTGCCTGTCTTTGACTTTGTCATTGTCTCTGTCTGTCTCTGTCTATCTCTATCCCTTTCTATGTCTGTCTCTATCTCTGACTTTGTCTTTGTCTCTGTCTCTGTCTCTCTGTCTCTGCTTGTCTCTTTTTGCTCTCTCTCTCTCTGTTTCTCCCTCTTTTTCTCTCTCTCCTTCCTTCCTTCCCTGAAGCTGCTACATTTTCTTATCAGATGGGTAAAGTTCATATCAAAAGAAGACTCCTTTCTCTTTTAATTAATGTCTTCCATACAAAAAAAATTGATTAAATGACCTCATTTGCTTGTTGTAAAGAAACTTGCAATCACTGTTAGGCTAAAAGCAAATAACTTATCCTAGAATATTTTGTCTGGTAATTTAATTTTTTAACTGGACTACAAAATAGTTTTGGGAAGGTAGATTCCTCTTTATTTATATCACGTTTCTATAAGAATGAAGTTCCATAATTATTTAAAAATTCAATACTTACAGCATGCAATTTTTGACAAGGACCTCCTGATTTTGACCAGTACTAGTCAATCCTATACATATTATAACCATTTATCCCTGTCTCTATTTCTAAAATTGACGAAAAATTTGCCCTCTAGTGGCTGCAGATACCAGTCTACATTCTTTTTAAAATGTGGATTTTAAAAGTAGTTTTCAGTTTCATAGAAGTTGATAGGTATAAAGATTTTTTTTAATTTAGTCCTTAAAATTTTAACAAATTAAAACTCTTATTTTTATGGCATGTATTTTCATATCACTAAGAATGTTATTTAATGTACTACTTATTGATTTTTCAAATTTAAATGTCCTCTTTTAAAAATTTCATAATAATCTTCCCGTCACTAGCCACACTCTCCCGGCTTAGTTTATGACAGTTTCTAGTAACTAAATCAATAATGCTTTACCAGCTAGGCAAATATTAAATTTCAGTCATGTGGCACATAATGGTCAAATTTTAATTTCTACATATATTTTAGTTTTGTGTCTTTATTACCTAGGAGTATGTGTCTGAGTGACTTTGTCTATGTATGTGCATGTAGGAACCCACAGAGGCAGAAGCAATCATGAGGTCCCTTGGAACTGATTTCAGTCAGTCAGGAGTCACTCAATGTGGGTATTTCCATCCAAACTCTATTCTGCCAGAGCAGCAAGCTCCCAATCACCACAACATCTTGTCTGGCTCTGAAACGGCACAAATTTGTATGTGCTGCTGAAGACAAGGCCTTGTGGGCTCAGCAAGCGCTCTCCCACTAAGCCATATCCCCAGCCATCTATGTAACTTTTATTTTGAAACTATGATTACTTGTATTTTTTAAATAAATATTTCCTTAGGTTTTCTTTTTCTTTTGTGTATCTTACTAATTTGACTGGTACAATATTCGCCCTAGCCCATTCTTCCTTCTATGTTTGTTCAAGCATTGGCTAATTTGTAAGTCATTCGTTAGATTTTTCTGAGGAGTAGTACTAAAGTACTTGGTTTTCAGACCATTGTGTCTCCTTCCTCATTGCTTGACATTGCTGTCCCTTGTGATTGTTTCAGGAATAATGTTACCATTGAGGAATTCAGCATCTAAGGTCCTGGCCTTAGAATGTGAAGAACTCTATTCTTCATTAGGTTCTGTTTTCTTCCGTTAGCTGCTCCTTTGTAACCAAGCGTTCTGAGATTCCACTGGCTCATCACTACCCTACCTCTGGTCTGACTACACTCATTGTGCTTTCTAGTTATTGAAGCCTTTTGATGTAGAAACTCACATCCTTCCTGTCCAGAATTTTGTTTTAAAACTATTTAAATAGTAATTGCTTTCACATTTTTTTCCATTATTCTCTATTCCTGAAACCTGCCATAGTTGTTAAGGAAGTTTTTGAACTGAATTTCTAATATGACACCCTTTAAAATAATTGTTCTTTAATTTTTTCACTTATAAATTATATTTTGTAACTTTGTTTTTAGAATTATTCCAATTCTAAAAAAAAAAAAACAGCATAAATTGCCATTTATAAGTGTACGCTTCTATGTTATGAGGGTCTGATATTTAATTTTTGGTAATGTTCTTTGTCTTATTTGTATCTATAGGTTTTCAAATATTAGGTGGTATATGCTTAAATCTACGTAGGACATGTATATTTATAAGGTACATATGTGTGCATTGCTATGCTTTTACACATTTTACAATCAATGATTAAAACTAAATATGTAATATGAGGGTACTTGTGCTGATTCAGTGTCTTCTTCAATGCTAAAACACATCAATCCTAATTTCACTTTAGCATCTGGCATCATTCCTATAATAATCTGCTTTGCTCTTTCCATATTATCAGGTAAATAACTATACTCGTTCCTCTTTGGTTATATACAGTCAGTAAATACATACAATATTTCATTTATTTTTACATAGAATTCTAGATTAAAATTAATACATTATCAAATACAGTCTTAAGTATTTGGTCTAAGATGTCAATTTGAAAACAGAGAATCATTCAATAGTTGATGTTATGAAGAAGAGGTTATAAAGTTGTCAATATGAATATGAAAGGGAAACTTTCATATCTGGTGATTATAGGTTTTTATAGGTTTCTGTTAGATCAGTTTATACTTCTTTGTAATATATATGGTAATACTGCTTTTAACTTATTGTGGTAAGAATAGGCAAAATCTAGTAACCCTTATTAACCTTGAGCAGACTTCTTGCCTCAGCCTTATATTTTTGTCCTTGCAATGCTTTTCTCATTGTATAGGTATATAATATTGTCTCCATGGTGATGTTGGCTATGTTCTCTATGTATTATCATTATATATTTTTCTAACTGTGAAATAGTCTGTTCCTTTTGCATGTCTTTCCTGGGTAAATGTATAAGAAAAGTCTATCATTAGAAATAAGAAGGGGATTGACAGATCAAAGATAGATTCTGTCAAGTAGAACTTTGTAAACAAACAGGCTTACAAGAGCTTGAGTGAACATGGGCGGCTGCTTCACAGAAACCCTGCCTCCCACTGCACTCTTCTGCAATTGTTCCTCTCCCTCCTACTGTCTCACTTTTAGACATTCATGATTAAATGTGGCCAACTCAGACAATCCAGGACAATCTCTTTTTTAAAATAATAAAAATAATTTTTATTGTTTGAGAATTGCACAAATGTTCATGTTTTAGTCAAATACCGCCCCTTCATTCTCTCCCCTGAGAGTCCTCTCTTATCTCTTCCATGACTGTCTGCTCCTAACTTAATATACTCTTTATGAAAACCACAAACTACAAAGGTTCTACCAGTATATACATGGAGGCAGGGTATTTTCCAGGAGCATGAGTAGCCTCTTACAGTACTTATTTTAAGGTTACATTATTAGTGTATTTAATTCTCCCTGCACCCTTAATTTCCCATTGCTTACAGACTCACACATTTATAGTCTCTTGGGACTAGGGCACAGAGACTGCTGTAATGTCATTTGCCTATGTGTCATATGCTTTTGCCTATCTTTACCACAGAAGATAAAAAGCTACAGTTTTGAATGCTGTCATCTGTGTTGAGCACTTACTAAAATAATAATATATATATCTAACAACATGTGCCTATTTTTGCTGTCATAGTCCAATGTTAGGTGAATAACTCAAGAATACTCTCATTCAAAGGACGGGAAAACAGATCTATATGAGACTCAGGTAAATCTAAAACTTTCTTGAAAAATTTAAATTGTGATCTAATCATTAAATATAGAAATCTGGACTCTAGTTCCATTTCTCCAGCTCCTTTATTGCGATTTTCTCATTTAAAAGCCATGGAAACTTATGATAAAAAAATAATTCAAAACTCTAACCGGAAAAAAAGTTTCCTATCTAGTTGTGAATACAAAGAGATTGAGATTTAAATAGCAATATATGTGCAAGAGTACAGGGCACTATGAGTGTAAAATCCACCACACAATGAATGCCAGCTTATGCAAATGAGTGATATCAGAAGATAATCAGAAAGTGCCTAATAGTAGAGGTGGAATTAAGGCTGGGTGTTAAAGTATAAATAAGTTGGGAACGCACACATAGAATGAAGAATAGAGTAGCTGGGTAAAGAGAAAGCAAGAAAGATGCAGAAAAACTGACAATGGAGGGAATATTTAGGGGGAAACAGAACGTTTGTTGTTGCTGCAGAAGGATGCTGGCAGATAGAACTGAGATACGAGCAGTGAGTTCTGGTCCAGTGTTTGCATGTGTGATTCTTGGTGGACTGAATCCTATTGCCTGATGGCATCATACTAACTGGATGACTTCTCCAAATCTAAGAAAAATTCAAATAACAGGAATGAATGGGAGGCTATGATTTAACACAAAAAGAATTGTTTTATGAAACGAAGATGCCAAAGCTGTGTTTGTTTAAGAAGACAGGTACTGTGACGCTTCCACGCAGCCTGTTTTCTGGGGAATTGTTGGTTGTCTTATGCACTGAGGAAACTAGACGCATTTGATATGCACTAGGAAGAATGGAGCCTTTCAGGATTTCAAATGTGCAGCCTGGATTATCATGCTAGACAGCTCTCAGGGATCCTGGGCATAATTAGCAGGTGATCACTTCCATTTTCGGGGCACCAAAGTCCTAAGAAATACACTTTTGCAAATACACATGGAGTCATAATTAAACCCCTGTTGCCACAATAGGCTGTGCCTATTTCACATCACATACATGTGATTAATACAAAGTAATGGAAACTGTCAACAAAAGAGTCACAACTTACACTTACGGCTTTTTGCTATTCTGAGATGATATCCGAAAACGAGCAGTTTGGAGTGAGAATTTTTTCCATTAACGTTGCTGATCAGCATGTGCTGGCAATTCTCTACTGCCTTCAATTATTAGCCGTTATTATGAATTCTCCATTAACTTTAATGATTGGCATGGGCTAAGGAATTTGAGTGCTTTTCTATGGCCAGCATTTTCTGAATACGCTTCTCTTAATTCTTCAGTCACTTTTTGCTATGATTTTTGTCTTTCCTTCTAGTCGCTGTTGTTTTATTTTGAATCTTAATCATTAGTCAAGGAAGATTATTTAGTGTGCTTTATAAAGCCTTCTCTCACTGACTTTAATTTTAAGCTAAATCAGTTGGAACATATAAAACAAAGGCTTCTAAAGGATATTTGTAATAAGGCATCTGAACCACAGGTTTTGGGACGGTAAATAAAATTTTGGTCCCTAACTAATTTTAAAATGTTTACTTATTAGCCACCAGATGCCAAACAATAATTTGTGAGCTATGAATTGCCACAAAGAACAGCATGCTATTTAACTCTTCTTCCACAGTGCGGGAGTCAGTGAAATGTAGTTAAATACCTGGTACATTTCTTTCTCTTTTTTTTTATGGCAAAATCACATACAATTAACATCTTTAACGTGTATAATAAATGACTCATATCAATAAGTATTGCCTTGTAGTAATATATTGTATCTCCAGACTTACTAATTAAGTTTAACTACTTCTCATGCCCCCGTTAATCACTGTTCTTTCTATTATCTGTTTCTATCTATTTGAGTGTTTTACATTTTCACACATAAAATATCTTATAGTGTGATATTAATCCATGACTGAATTGTGCTTCATTATATACACTTTATATAAATAAATAACTCTCACATTTTTGTACCCCTTCATTTACCAGTACATGCCAAATCTTCCTCATTGTAAGTAATGCTGTTTGTTACTTCCTATCTGTTTGACTAAAATCGAGGGTAAATAATGCTTTAAAAACAAGGAGCACAGTGATCTCTATGAAATGCTAATTTTATTTTTTTATGGATGTATACCATATGAGCAAATGCTGCATAATGGCATCTCTGTTTTTTTTTTCTGAAGAAAACCACACTATTTTTCATAACTGCATCTCAGTACACTCACATTAATAATAGAAAAGAGTTCTCTTTTCTTCACACCTCAAGCAAGACTTTTAAATCTCTTAACTTTTTGATAATCAGAATTCTGACATCACTGAGTCAAAATTTTACTGTGATTTGACTAATGTTAACCTAAAATTTAGATGGGGAAGTTTACAGGGATTATTTGAGTGAAAGAATAAGACTTATAACATTGAGTTAAAAAAATTAATTTGTTCCTTTGTATTCTGGTAGGAATGATTCTAAGCATAAGACTACTTGAAAACAACTCTAAGAAAGAATGTAGTGTGTTTGGGTTTGGAGTTAAAGTATCTCTAAAAAGGGTCATATGTCTAACTGGTCGAGTCAAACATTGAGACGTGATTGGGCCATGACAGTTTTAACATCATCTGGTTCACTGATGGATTCAAAATATGAATAAACTACTTTGAAATGGTTGAAATATGAAAGTAGGGTCCTAGTTGGAGGAAATGGGTCAGTGAGAACCTGGCTTTGAAAGGTGTACCAGTGGACATAGCCCTTTCCTCTTACACAATTCTTTTCATTGGCCACCATGTTAGTAGCTTTCCCTTCTACTGTACTCATCTGCCATTATGACCTGCCTTTTCATGTCTGTGAGAGCAATGGAGCTAGCTAGCATGCATGAGAACCAATGAATCCACAAGAGAAGATACCTTTCCACGTTATTTTACTCATGTATATATTATGGTGACAGAAAGGTAACAAATAAGATTATATCTTTCTCTTAGCTCTTGGCTCCCATGACCCCTGCCTCACATACACTTTTCTACCTCATCTCAATGAGTATGCCCCAGATAACAACCAGGCATGTCTGTTCCTTCATGACAGGT
Organism: Rhabdomys pumilio; assembly: GCA_030674055.1. NCBI lineage: Eukaryota > Metazoa > Chordata > Mammalia > Rodentia > Muridae > Rhabdomys > Rhabdomys pumilio. The sequence goes on along the minus strand of JANHMN010000016.1, from coordinate 25,115,736 downwards.
GTTCTCTTCTCTCTATTTCAGCAACACTGCTATTATTAACAGTTTTATCAGTATCACTGATATTATTATCATTTTTATTTTGCTTTTGTGGTACTCGGTTATCTGACAGGGGAAGACAGCTCATTTTTTTCTGGAACTTTCTTTTTGGCTCCCAAGAGATATTTCCAGCCTTTGGTTCAGTTTTGCATACCTGTTCTTCTGCCCATCAGCTACTGATTATTATTGAAAAGGCTTTAAGTTTGAAACTCCCAGAGAGATAGCATGAAAATAGACTGAACCAGAGTTCTGTATCTGTATCAGATCTGTTCAGATCTGAACCAGGGCAAAGAAAAGTTCAGGGTAGGGTCCAGGTTAACTGTAATTTTGTTGAAAAGTAAACTTTAGCACATAAAAATTTTATTTGCAAAATATGAAAAATATTTTTACTATATTGATTTACGTCTGTGAGCACCTTCATATGTTTTTATGCTGTCCTTCCTGATGTCTTAATGATGTTTTTCCAATCTGGATCTCATCAACTTTTCTTCTACTGATTGGTAATTTCAGATTTAAACTGTAGGTTGAGCTTGTGTTACCTTGCAAGTGACATTCCCCTAAATTGCAGCTAAATTTAATAGAATTTTTAAAAGTCATATGTCAATGCAGATGGGGTTTTTATCGCATAGTAATGTTTTCCATTTTAAAAACATTCTAAGTAAAACATTTTAAACTTTGAACTGAAGTTTGCACTCTGACTCGTTCGATGTTTTTAATCGTATGCTTACTGATCAGTCATCTCCCTCATAAACCAGCTCCTTCTGAGACAATCCAGAAAGACACTTGCGGCCATGATATAATGGCACCTTTGTCAGGAGACTTGGGTTCCCACCTCCTTAATGCACATTTCATAAGCATCGCAGGGGCAGGGAGTTGTTAGTTTTATGTTTTCTGTTTTAAAAGAAGCAGGAGGTGAAGAAGATTACCTCTGGCAGCTCTGCTCCTCGCGTCACTTTGTTGTCATTCTTGGAATGTCTCAGAAGGTTTTATTAGGTAAAAGCCTCTATAAATTCCAGGTGTGGGCCATATGTTCATCCCTGCATCCACAAACAGAAAGACGGTTTTATTTTCCAGTCTGACTTCCTCATGTAAGTGTAACAAATCCCACACACTTGTTGGTACATAGTTGTGATAATCTTTACATAGTGTGAACTTTCTTTGCAAGCTAAGTTAAAAGCCAAAGGAAAATACAGCAGTCCACTCCAATTTTTACACCATTCTACTGTGCCAAAGAAAAGTTTAGGAAAATTTAAAAGGGAGAATCATTTCTTCGTTGTCCATCTGAAGAAAACTAAGGGATGAAATTCTCACCGTGTTAGTGTTTCATGATATGAGAATGGTTTGAATAATACTTTGGGTATTGTTGGTGATTATTTCAGTTTTTATTTTAGATTTAGGAGCTAACACTGTATATTCCCAGCTTGGTTTACAATTTATCAGACCATCTGGCATGTGAGATACCAAACCTGATGACAGTCAAGAAACTAACACTATAATCAGAATATACTAGATGAAAAAAAAATCTATTTTCAACAAAAAAATCGAGAGAAAGAGAGAGAGAGACAGAGAGATGACAGAGAGAGACAGAGAGACAGAGAGAGGCAGTGACAGAGACAGAGAGAAACAGAGACACAGATAAAGATAGAGTTAGAGGAGAAATAAATAGCATGATCATCCTCAGGATGGTGGCCCCAGAGTTTTAATCCATCTACCTTTTCAAATATTTGGAGAAAAGAATGAAGCAGGAACAACAAAAATATCAAGTGTAATACTCTTCTAGTCTTGGGTAGCCTCTAGGCACCCTTATCCATTCTGTGCTCAGGCAATTGACTTGGGACTGTTTAAGAATCTCTATGAATTTTGACCTCCTTGCAGAAAAGAAGCAGGATAATATTTTTGTTTTTCCTTTCATCAGTTCCAACTGATTCTGCGTTATTGATGCAACAGGTTGAAAATGTATACATGCCAGGGAACACTGAACTGTAGAAGTGAGTTGGTCAACAGACAAGCAGCAGCTACAGTACTCTTGTGTTTGAACAACACTCTTCTTTGGAAGCTTTGAAGGTTTACTTCTCTAGATTAGGGTTTTAGTTTTTAATAACAAGGCGAGAAAACATGCCAAAACATAGATACACCAATTTTCAAATAGTTTGTATTTGGAAACACAGATCTCATTCAAGCTGAAAACCATTGTCCTTTTGTTAATGAAGGTTTTAAGGTATAAGCCTGGGCAGTAGTAATCCCAATGACATGGTGTGGGCCAGCTGTTCCTAATGTGCCAGCTAAACAGACAAGAAATGTGGCAAGTGGAGACAGAAAATGTATTCGATGTGGCCACATTAGAAAGGCGAATAAGATGGTCCAGTGACATCCCAGGTCTATCCTTAAAGTACTCACCTGACTTCGAGGTATAAAGAGAGAGCACAAAGTTGCATAATTAATTAATAATTCCTGACATGATGAGGTCCCATCCACTGTCTATGGTTTACGATTGTCTTGTCTCTTGTCTCTCCTGTAAGCTGGCTCCATAGATTATCAAAACTGTGTGGGGTCTTCTCCTAGGAGGTGACGAGTCCTCCTTTGGGTGGTACCATGGCTTCCTTTATCCCTAGCATAGTATTCCCAAGAAAAATTTTGCTTCTTTGAGATGCAATAGCCAAAGGAAAATCCACAGAGGTCTTCTTCCCTGGCAGGGTAGCTACATTTTGAAATAAAATTATGAAGTGAATTCTGACAACTGTGTTTATTAATGGTTCTTTCTTGATGCATATATTAGGTTCTGTCTCTTACCTATAATGTATGCACAGTCAAATCTTGATTATGGAAACTAATGGAGGAAATTTGTGAGCAATGTGACAAATTATTTGAAGTGATGGAAAATTCTGAAATAGCTTATATTTGACTTACATGACAACTTATTAGTCAATGTAAGTCCATCTGCCACCTTTGAGCTGAAAAAAAAAACTGTAATATTCCTGATTAAATAGCAAAGCTACTTTGTAAAATTCAAAGGGTTTGCCCTCAGCATTTTCCCCCTTATTCACGTCCTCATTTACCCATCCAGAAGAAGAAGGGACAAATGTGTCATGTCTCATCCAAAACAGAAGCAAGTTTCTATTTTCTGTACTGTGTTCTTTGGACTGAATTATTTTCCTAAGTACCCAACAGATCATTACAGCCAAATAATACACAGTTTATGGCAATTTAGTCATTAGATAAGTCAATTATATGGAGCAATGTTATAAACACATTCTTTTTAACCTGAATTTTTATAGTGCTGCCATGTGATTTTATTTCTTTCAAAATCTCTAGAGACACATGCTATATTTTTATTCCCATGTCTTTTAAATGACAAAATACATTTTTGAAGGAAAGTCCCCTTTAGGTTTAAAAGTTCTATTTAACGTTTTCTAAGTTTCACACTTCTAGTGTATTTGTTTTGCCTTTTTGGGAAGACTTGAATTTCCTATGAGAATACACAGACTTACAGAAAGTCCTAGAGGATTCAGATGCAGGACACCTAATTCCTCACTGTTTAAAGTCGAAATGCTCTTCATGTCAGCTTGCTTTTATTCTACAAAAAAAAAAAATCCTACTTTGTAGCACATTGAACTCAGTGCTTCCTACTTTCGCCAATACAACTGATTCTTAACCATCACTAGGCTTAGCAGATATAATCCTAGAGTTTAGTGTTTACTCATTCTCCAATGTGGAGTCTGTATCTGTGTTTTCTCTGTTAAGCAAGAACATTGAAAGCAAGTGATGTGACTTATGCCTCTGTCTTATACTTAAATGCACTAATGTGACTAACAGTATTAATTAATTCAGTAGTGGATCAATAAAAGTAACTTTTAAATCAATAACCTTGGTTAATAGTAATTTAAAAGAAAAAAGATACCACATAGCCATTTATAAATTTCCTATTCTTTCAAAATACACGTCTTTTTGTAAAACAAATTTAATCACCATTACTTTCTTCATAGGGCTCCCTCTCTTTTGTGGTTTTATTATACAGCTTAAAATTATATAGTCCTGTGTGTACACCAACATTTATCGAGTCTTAAGTTTTTACTAATTGAAATAGACTTCCTTCAGCTCACTTTCAATAATATTAACAACATTCTTATTACCGACATGCACTCTAAGTAACTCAAGGCTGAACAGAGCCTGCTGTAATTGGGAAGGAAATGATTTCCACTGGCATTCCTTCCTCCCAGAGCTGGAACTGACATTTCATTATACATGGTGACATGGCCTCTCTGCTGGAAGAGAAATAAAAGGCATTTCCGACAAATAGGCAACAGGCACCTGACCTGTTGGATCAGGTTATGTTGTGTTACATGATGTGACATGCCCCGCAATGACCCGAGGCAATGTCACTCTGTGTTACCCTGGTGGAGCTGTGTTGCTCTTTATTAAACCACTATAGGGAAGGCCATCCACAGTGGTCACAAAGCATCATCATGCCACCTTTACAAGAAGGAGAGAACCAGCCACACTCCGAACATGTTTCTCCACAAGTCATTTAAGGATATCAAAACTATGCAATCCACAGGAGTCTCACAAGCTTTCATTGTCTTGAATTTGAAATTATAGTTCTAAAGTATACCAGATAAATGAGTGTTCTGTAGGACAAGGTTCATCAGACAAAGACTAAAACACATCCAGAAACAAAAATGTTTCATCAAAATACTCGTTTTCTGAAAAATAATAACTAAAACTCTGCAATTGGTTTATGTACAATTACAATGTGCTTTCATAATTATTCTTCCTTATATGAAAAGCTAACTTTAAAATTATGCATCATATAAATTAGATGCACCAATTAAAATATTTGATTAAAAAGTCTGCTTTAGTCTTACCCTTGGGAACATTTTTTTTTCAATCAAAACTGTGGTTTTCAATAAAAATCTATCTTAAATTATTATATTGTGTGATGTTATATAAATGGCATCCATTGTATTTGGTCATTTTTTTAATGATTTTAATAGTATTTTTCTATTGATACATCTTGCATATGAATTCAGTTTTAATGATCTGCATAAAGAATGGGACAATATTACATAGGTACATCTATCTAGTGATTTTAGAGTAATTACCGGTGCATGGAACAGAATATAACCTTTTGGTTATGCTCTGCAGTAAAAGGAATAGGTTAGAGAGGTTTTTATGCAAATTAGAAATTCTCTGTGTTGGAAGCCTAATTGTACTTTTTATTGTTGTACAAGTCAATACTGCTTTAATACACATTTTATAAGCTCCTTGCTGAAACTGTATATGAAAGGGATTGGGTTCCATAGATGAAAGGCATAATCTTAACAAAGAGGCCACATGAGCAGAGTGGGAGAAGGACTGATAAAGGATTTGCTAGCTCCAACACAGAATCAGTCTTATTACCCTTATTAGTCACTGATGTTTGACCCACTGCTGTTAATGT
>JANHMN010000016.1:25095263-25105263 GCA_030674055.1 Rhabdomys pumilio | reverse complement strand
AAATACCTGTATCAAAGCTAAAATGCAAGACAGAATGTAGTGCAGTGCCCCTCTGTATGAGCACACAAGCTGACATGTCTGTGAACTTTCTGTGGTAAAATGAGTCTTAGAAACTAGTTAGCCCTAAAATACACCTTACTTATGAAGTTCGAGTTAAGACGGGTTTTTAGCTTATAGTAGAAACCGTGTATTAGGCAGACTAGCAATGTTCTTAGTTTTGGATTCTGTGTTCAATAAACTACCTGTATCAAAGCTAAAACAAAAGATAGAATGCACTGTGGTGCCCCTCTGTTTGAACACACAACCTGAAATGTCTGTGACCTTTCTGAGGTAAAATGAGTCTTAGAAACGAGTTAGCACTAAAATACACCTTATTTGTGAAGTTTGAGTTTAGTCGTGTTTTTGGTTTTGGTAGAAACCCTGTATTAGGTGGACTAGCAGTGTTCTTAGTTTTGGAAACTGTGTTCAATAAAGTACCTGTATCAAAGCTAAAAGGCAAGACAGAATGTACTGCAGTGCCCGTCTGTATGAACACACAAGCTGAAATGTCTGTGAACTTCCTGTGACAAAGTGAGTCTTAGAAACTAGTTAGCCCTAAAATATACCTTACTTGTGAAGTTTGAAAAAAAAAATTTTTTTTATCAAGGATTATCCATGATACTACATGCTGAAAGTAAGAAATTTGATATCATAATCAACACAAATATTTAAATGATATATTTACTAAGATAAAAGCAATAAGATAGATGATTAGATAATGTAATGGTTGTTCTGAAAATAAAGGCTACTTCCTATTCTATAAATGAATAAAATTGAGAGAAAGACTTAGTACAACTGAAGTAATAAAAGCAATATATTTACATGCAAAAATAAATAAATAAATAAATAAATAGATAGATAGGCATTAGATAGATAAATATAGACAGATGGGCCAACAGATAAAAATAATAGATAATAAATAAATAGATAATAAAGCAGACACTAATAAAGGATACCTCCACATATGTGTCTTGGTGCCCTCACGCATATACAGATAGAGAGACAGAAACACCTACATACACATACACATAAAATAAACTATATATTTAAAAATAAATTAATAAATGAATGTAATTTCAGAATCCCTGGCAAGGCATAATCCTCAGGTGGTAGCATTGGGAGAGGTGCTCAGAGTTGGATCATGGAATGAAGATAGGTTTGGAGTCCTGCTAAAGTATTAGAAATGACATGTGAGGAAAAGAAAGAATCAAGTAGTCCTTGGATTTCAAGCATGAGTTGTATGTTGTATTGCCTCTTATTACCTTGGAGTATTAGCAGACCAAGAGACAGAAATAATCTATTTCAGTTTTTAGCTCTTTAATAAGCCCTGACAGAATTATTTACATGTCCAGCCCACTCTGACTTTGGAGGCACTGGCATAACCCTACTCCTAAAGATAAGCAAGTTCGACCCAGGGAATTTCATTTCTCACTGAAAGTCAGACATCTGCTTGACCTCAAAGTAGGTGTTATGAAACACTAGACTCTCTTGTCTCTTAAAATGTCTTACCCAGTTTGAGATAAGAAGATAGGATGTAAATGTCAATGAAAGAAAAGTTTTTCTTGAAAGTGTAATGATGATGTAGTAAAGTAAATCTTGAGTTAGAATAGTGGTTCTCAACTTGTGTGTATTCTTGAAGTAAATCTGAAGGGACTAAGGATTAGAACAACGCAACTGTGCTATGGCATAATAGTGTCTTACAATGCTAATGAAAACATACAGAATTTTTCTTTGCCTGTCCTTCAGCACCCTACACAACATAAAAACCTTCATTAACTGTGTGTTTCTGAGACTGAATGAAGTGGGAAGGGACATGGATGTCAGATTGCCATCCTATCAGGTTCATCAGAATATAAGCTACATGAGAACAGGATTTCATTTTTTGTTCAATCCATGAAAGGCATATAAAAGTGGAGCAGAATTTATTATACTATGACTTCCATCAGTCAGCCATTGTATGTGAATCTAGACACACATATGCACACTCGTATTGTAATAAATAGGTTTTCTTTAAATAAAATCTTCTTTCGTATGACTCTGTGGGTAGAGAGGTCCTACAGCCAAGTCTGACAACCTGAATTTTGTTCAGAGACTCATGTGGTAGGAGAGATTCTCTTTGTAATGCTCCCTAAGTTAATAGATGCAATAACGACTTTAAAGTAAAATAAGTTATTGAATCATTACCGCACATAACGTGCTCAAATCTCAAACATCTGATTGTTTTCAAAAGTCTCACAGGAGCTACTTTTTAACTAGCAAAGGTAGAAACCAAACCTCGAATAACATTAAATGCCAGTAATCAACTTTATCAAAATTCACAGACTCTATTACAGTTTTGAGCATGCACAGTTATCAGCAGTATCGAGGAAAACCATAACACTGCAGGATTGTTTTACATCTCACAAAAATCCATAAAATGTAGGTAGGCCAATCAGTCTGTGCTCAAGATAAGGGAATCAAGCTTTGGTTTCTATTGAAGATGATCTTAGATTATGATCGTGCACTGTGTATTTCCAAAAGCTAGAAGTATGAGCTATATCACTATCAGAGGATAATTAATACTTAAGAGATATGCATTCATAGACTGATTTGAGTATTGCATAATGTATATGTGTACCAAGACATCACAAGGTGAGGGAAAACAAGAGGGTATAGGCAGTTAGAGAGAACACAGATGAACTTCCTAAAAAGACCATGTCCTTTCCTGTGGGAAAAAATAGGTCAGACATAAAAGTTTCCCTTGGGAGCATACATGTGGGCAAGACAATACTGGAAATGAGAGAGCCTGTGGCTGCATGAAACATCCAACCCTGAGCTTTCAGTCAATGAAATCGTTACTTTTGCTCTCAGTATTTAAGTCACCCCTCTTTCTCTAATTTTGCTTTTTCTTTTCTGACAGTAATTTCCCCCAATCCCACAAAACGAGATTGATGATCACCCACAGTCCTGTTACAATCATATCTCTTAAATGTGTACAATTGTGATATATAATAGGAAGATATTTATATAAAAAGATACAATTATCTGAGAGAAACAGAGGAAAGGTAAATCCTTGATTTATAGCTACATTTTGATTAATAATAAAAAAAAGACATGGTCAGTTGGAAGCAACTTAAAAGGGAGATAATAAAGTTTAACTGAAAGGACCTGATAATTTAGGAAGGTCAGTGAGAAGAGTGACTGGAAGGCGGGTAGCAGTGAAGGAAGAAATTATGAGGTATTAATACTTGCAGAGGGGGTTCAGCTGGTATATGCTATATAGATAACCAGAGGTTTGCATTTGCATAGAGATGACAGATTTGAAAATCATGATTCAAAATTATTTCCTTGAAGGTAATGCATTAGAATAGAAGATGTGAATAAGGGTGCTGATGGCATGGGTTACTCATCACTTAGAAGTTTATGTTCCCAAGAAAGTCTGCAGGTCTTCTTCAAAGACAGCTTTCCCAACCTCTCATAGTTTTCATGGGTGTTCGGGGCCATATTGTGATCTTTGAACTTGGAGGTTTAGTAGGATCACAGACTCCTTTTCTTGCAGTCTGATCTCTTAGTGACAGTTTCTAGAAGCACTCTGGGGCTGTAAGTTGAGATCATTCTGAGACACAGGAGAAAAGAAAATCATGAACGTAGGTCTGCACTGAGGCATAGAGAAGGGAAGTAGCAGGTCTTTATGTACCTTCATGGGGAAGTACAGGATCAGGTGCTGATAAGTCCTGGGACTCCATCCTCTATATATTGCCCTGAAGGAAACATGCAAGAATTTCCTCCTGTTGCTGAAGGGCAGAACTGACTTTGGAGTTTAAGTAAGAAGCTGAAGTATGTCTTTCGATCCACCTTACTAAGTGAACGTCTAACATTCCTTTACTAGCACAGCTCACATTTATAATTTGTACAAAGGACTTTACTTTTTCTTTTCTAATAGATTAATCTGTCCTTTTCCTTAAGAATGTCTTTTTTTTCTGTATTTCTGGTTTCTTTTTTTCTTTCTTTTTTAAATTGAATATTTTCTTTATTTACATTTCAAATGTTATCACATTTCCCAGTCCCTACCCGCCCAGTCCAGAAAGCTCCTATCCCATCTCTTCTCCCCCTGCTTCTATGAAGGTATTCCTCCACCCACCCTCCCACTCCTGCCTCCCTGCCCTCACATTCCCCTACACTGTGGTATCAAGCCTTCACAGGACCAAGGTCCTCTTCTTGATTGATGTCCGACAAGGCCATTCATTCTCTGCTACATGTGTGGCCGGGGCCATGAGTGACTCCACGTGTACTCTTTGGTTGGAGGTTTAGTCCTTGGGACCTCTGCGGGGGTCTGATTGGTTGATATTGTTGTTCTTCCTATGGGATTGCAAACCCCTTCAGCTCCTTCACTCCTTTCTCGAACTCAGCCATTGGGGACCTCATGCTCAGTCCAATGGTTGGCTGCAAGCATCTGCCTCTGTATTTGTCAGGCTCTGGCAGAGCCTCTCAGGAGACAGCTAATCAGGCTCCTGTCAGCATGCACTACTTGGCATTCACAATAGTGTTTGGGTTTGGTATGGGATGGAGTCCCAGGTGGAACAGTCTTTTGATAGCCTTTCTTTCAGTCCCTGCTCCACACTTTATCTCCGTATTTGCTCCTGTATTTTGTTTCCTCTCCTAAGAAGGACTAAGGCACCCACATTTTGGTCTTCTTCTTGAGTTTCATGTGGTCTGTGACTTGTATCTTGGGTATTCCTGTCACAAGAAGCACACATGGTATACACTCACTGATAAGTGGATATTAGCCCCAAAGCTCAGAATACCCAAGAATACCTTAATAGTACTATATTTATAAGAAAAAAAGCAGTTCTTGATTTCTCTAAAGAGATGAAAAAAAGCAGTTCTTGATTTCCCTAAAGAGATGGTGTATGTGTACCCATGTTCCCATTGTTTGATGTTTATGCGTTTATGTGTGACATTGTAGTTTGTGTGTGTGTGTGTGTGTGTGTGTGTGTGTGTGTGTGTGTGTGAGTGTGACTGTTTGTAGGAGTATGTAGACATGGGTAAACTTGCATGATATACTCAATTCATTTTTCTTTAAGGTTTTAAGAAAAGAAAAAAAAACAAAAGTAAAAATAATTGTTTAAATGCCAATGACATTTAAACTAGTTCCTGCATTCGCAGCGCTAAGATATTAAAGGAAAGATCACATACAGTTGCTCTCAAGAAATGCACCAAGTGTTCCTATCACTTTTGTTCCACATGGGCAACCTTTTATTTCACAGGGCATATTAATCTTCTGTTATACATGACAGCCACTACTGTGTGTCATCTCAGTGCAGGACAATAGAGTGACTCCCGTGCTTCCTTCTGAACTTGGTGAGTAGGTCTTTCTTCTTGTGACAAATGTTTATGGATTCTTCTAATTACATGTCTGGTTTCAAGCTAAGACACCAAGAGAATACAGTTCTCTTTTGTAGTGTTCCCAAGGTTCTTCTATAATAATCAATTATCATAATGAGTTTCTTTAAAACTTCCATTCATCATTTTCTTTAAATATATAAACTACCTAGGATAAAGATAAATAGCCATAGCCAGCATGTCCCGAGGCAGTCTACTGAAAGCCTCCTTTAAATCAAAATCAACTGGAAAACATGGTGGGTTTTATTTCAAAGTCAATCCTGCCTAAGTGAAAAAAATGAAGAAAAAAAAAGAATTAAAAAATGTTGGCTTTATTGAAAGACACAAGACAATGCACATTTTCTCAGCCATCTTTGGCTCTTATGTAAGTTGAATAAGTATCACCATCATAGTAGCCTGCTAGTAGAACTTACTCTGTATAAGAGTTTCCCGACCCATCAACCTATCATACCCTATTTCTAGGCAGAAAAGTTTCCAAATTTGAGACCTATAAAGCAGTTTTCTACAACATCCCCGAGCTCCATCTACTGAAGACACAAACCCATGACTTTTAAAATTGTGGGAGCTTGAAATGTGCCCAGTTACTGACAAGTGTTCCGAAGAAGGAACACCTCACCCCTGGGATTTGAATTTTTGTTTTACTGTCAGTGAAGGGAGAATTCAGCTGGGCTCTTAGGTAGCTTAAAGGCAGAAGGGGAAAGACAGAAAAGGAAGACAAGCAATAGCAAAAGTAACTACTTGGCTCTGAGAAGAGATGCAATTAGGTGTGATTTGGGCAATGTCACAAGAAATGACAGCAAAGGCAAATGACAAGGGAAGGTTTTCTATAACCAGGATCTCTCTCTCTCTCTCTCTCTCTCTCTCTCTCTCTCTTTCTTTCTCCCTCCCTCCTATCTCTCTACCTCCCTTTCTCCCTCTTTTCCTCCTTTTTTCCTTTCTCTGTTTTCCTTGAATAAATTTATTATCTATTTATTAGCTGTAGACTATCTACAGAGTAAATTGAAACTATTTATTTTCCTTGAACCGCTCCCTAATTCTTTTGTACTTAACTTCTGTCTCATCATCAACAGGTGCTATGATCTTACTCCCAGCATTCTTTGCAATATGGCAGCTCCTATTAAAAACTACTGTTACTCTGGGGCCCCAAATTGATAACTACAGACATAAAACATTATTTTTAATAAAATAAATACTTAAAAATACCATATAGCTTATTTCACCCTTCTTTGTCTGATAATATATTCTATATACTACTTATGAGGAAAAAGAGGTAGGACACACTGTGAACTTGAAAATGTGTGTGTGTGTGTGTGTGTGTGTGTGTGTGTGTGTGTGTGTGTGCTTGTGTGCATGCATGTTAGCGACTCTACATGTATGTGAACTCGCATGAATTTGGTTTTGTCTCTGTACTCTTTTAGCATTTATATACCAGGAAAATTACATTCCTGAGTTTAAATTTGTTATTTTAAGTGAGATTTCTTCAAAAGTCCCTCCATGGATTAAATGAGATACCAGATTCAGAGAAGAAAAATAACACAATAAAATATCTAGTATTTAATAGAAGTTAAATCCATGATATTGCTGTTTCTTACCATTGTGATTACATCTGCCCTCATTGAGGGTCTTGATCACATCATTTTGGTCTCTTATTTTCTCCACCAACTTGTCCACATCTCAATCAGTTCTACGCTTTGTTCATGACGTTCAGCTATCAGTACATGCACCTACACATTTTATAGTATTTTTCACAACACTGATATATTAGCCTCTGTCCTCTCTCCTTTGCCTCATTCGCCCTCATTTCATTCTTGTTATTGACTCTATTAATTTTTCTATTCATGTTTTTTATTGTTTATTAAATACTTTTTGATATTTGTAATTAAAATAAATAACCACAAGCTTTTAGATTTTAGTTTGTAAGTGGAATGTTTTTAAAAAGAAAAGCATAAAACTAAATTTTGATAAATAGACAATCTTGAAGTTGTTTTCAAACAGGACACATTACCTGAATTAGAAAATATTTTTTCTGATATTCAAACCTGTGTAGATACAAAGAATGTATATCTATAGCAAATGAAATAATAATTTCACAGAGGATTGGAGGATTGGATATATTGACTATAGTAGTTCTTTAAATAGGCTTCTATTTCCAGTTAATTTTTTACGTTTCTTATTGAATAAGGAATAAAGTATAAAATGTATTTTTAATACCACATAAGAGCAGAGGACAATGTACCTGAAACTGAAGGTTTTATAAATTAGGCTTTTGCAGATTCTCAATCTGAGGAAAGAGGTGGTCATTTTTTAAAGTATTTTGTAACTTACTGTTTTTAATATTTGGGAGGCTTTAATTCACAGTGCAATCAATTACTGTGTTCACACAGCTCTGATTTATAACAGAAACTAAGAAAAATTTTTTTTTTAAATTTTCTCTTCTTCACTTAGTAAAGCTATGGTGTAGAGAAATCATTAAACTTTAACAGTTTTGTTGAAAATACCTCTGTCTTTGCTTTAATCTGTGAGTATATTTAAGAAGAAAAAGAGGGAAAACTTAGAACAGTACTCTCAGGCAAAATTTCACATTTTAATGGTGCTAATTTGCTTACAACTCTTTGTTTCCAATGAAGTATGGAACATGATATCAAATCTACATGTTTACCAGGACACTGGCTTAAAATGCTTACCTGATTATTAACAGGCACAGTTGTTGTCTCCATGTGGTAGTTTCATAGGTTTGACTCTGAAAGCTCCTTCATTTTTTCTCTCTTCCAAGAATTTCCAAAGCGTTGGAATCTTGAGTTTTAAACAACATCCAGTTGTTCCTAAAATATAAATTAAAAAAAATGTATTTAGCCTGTTAACTTTCAAACTGTAGACATATTGGCAGAAAGGATTGTGGGTCATCCTCAAAGATACCTACAAATTGCAAATACTGCATTTGGCTCCTCTAACTAGCTCATTTAAGCACATTATAGACCTTAGAAGACATAATTTTTAAATAAATGCTACTTGAAACTTATTTATGGGAGAAGTGACTGTGTTGTCTCAAAATAAAATACATCCCAGAGAGTGACTTATACAGAACATTGAGTTTATAGAAAAAGCACTGGTCCAGAGAAATAACTTTTTTATTTATGTCAAGAGAGTAAGAACTGCTGCATTTAATTTTAATATTATGATGAGTCAAGCCCTCCCTGCTTAACAGGGCTCATTACACAGCTGCGTGTGCAGTATTTGCCTTATTGAACCAGTTTATCATTCATTTAAGAATTGCCCATGGATTCAACCTACAGAATGTGATACTGATGTAAAGCTTCTTAGTGCTACAAAATTTTATCCTCAGTTATAAGCAATAATGAAAAATAAAATGAACCTAATTCAAAAAAAAAAAAACCCTTGCCCATAATTCAGATACCACACGGAATGTTTGTTAATTATGCAACTGTATGAGTAAGTATAATTCCTATTTATTATGAATCATCTTTGCATCTACTCAGACTAATTTACTTCTGTCTATATTGTTGACTTCATCAAATTTCTGAGAACATTACTTTCTGTTGCTCTTACATCGTCTCTGATAGCTATTGCCAGTTTACTCCTATTGTAAAATAACCCCAGTCAGGTCCTGTTAAAGTATGAGTGTGAACATCTGTAGTGAACACAGTCTTGATGTGAAAATTTTATCACTCAAGGCATTTCTGTAGCACAAAAAAGAAAAATAATGAATCAATTTCACTTGACCTTCTCAGTGTTCACTCTAGTGTTTCATCCTTGTAGTTCGCTGTGGTGGCTTGAAATGCTTGGCCCAATGAGAGGCACTATTAGTACTTGTGGCTTTGCTGTGGGGTTGGACTTTGAGATGTTCCTAGCCAGTCTTCTGCTTGCTTTCAGAACAAGATGTAGAACTCTCAGTTCCTCCATCACCAAACCTGCCTAGACACTGCCATGCTCGCACCTTGATGATACTAGACTCAACTTCTGAACCTGCAAGCCAGCCCCAATTAAATGCTGTGCCTTACAAAAGTTGCCTTGGTCTTGGTGCCTGTTTACAGCAGTAAAACCCTAACATTCCTACCATACTTTCCTCTCATTCATTTTCCTTTGTAGATACCTGTGTTCAAATTTTATGACTATTTACCTCCTGTTACCCTTATTCACATCAATCTCAAAAGTTTCTGCTTTACGTTCCTGCTTTATAAAGTATAGCTTGTATTTTTATATTATAAATTTTTCAATTACATTTGGAAAACATTTGACTTATATCATATATTTGGGAATATCTGGTGATTATAAATCCTGGCCTGCCTCTGATTCTTGACAAATATTTTAACTTTATTACTTTAGCCCCTTATAAAATAAAAAAAAAATATTATCTAAATTTTAAAATGAGAGTTAACTATGAAAATCTGTCAAGCAGATAGTCCTTTTTGGAAGAGAACATTATAATTTTATAACTGATAAACTTTTCAAGTAATATCTGCCTTTTCTGTCCACTTCACTCATTATATCTATTCTGCTCTCCCTAAATCAGTGGTTCTAACCTTCCTTTTTTTTTTTTTTTTTTTTTTTTTTTTTTTTT
>JANHMN010000016.1:25038441-25095163 GCA_030674055.1 Rhabdomys pumilio | reverse complement strand
TAACCTTCCTTTTTTTTTTTTTTTTTTTTTTTTTTAGTTTTTCGAGACAGGGTTTCTCTGTGTAGCCCTGACTGTCCTGGAAGTCACTCTGTGGACCAGGCTGGCCTCGAACTCAGAAATCCACCTGCCTCTGCCTCCCAAGTGCTGGGATTAAAGGCGTGCGCCACCACTGCCCGGCCGGTTCTAACCTTCCTAATACTGTGACCCTTTAACTCAGTTCTTTATTTTGTGGTGACCCCCAACCATAACATTATTTCATTGTTACCACATAACTGTAATTTTGCTACTGTTATGAGTTGAAGTAAATATACGATATATATATGATATCTGATATGTGACCCCCCCAAAGAATCACAAACTACAGATTGACAACCACTTCCCTAGACTTTAAGGTACCTCAGAAAATCATGTGGTGTGCTCACAATTAAATGATATTGGCTCAGATCTTCCACATAGTTCAGACAAACAACAAAAATCACAACGACAAACCAGACAAACTGACTTGATGTTATAGTACATATTTCTGCAGTACCTTAGCAATTATAAGCAACTGAGTGCAGTAATTTTTGTTCTCAGTAAATATTTGAAAAATTAGTTCTGTCACATTAGAAATTCAGAGGGAGAAAGAACTCCTACTATAAGTAGACTATTCAACTGTCTGAAATTCTACGTATTTGCTTAGGATTTATCTCCTACATTTTAAATGCTGGGTCCTGAAACTTTGTATAGGAAAAGTAAATGTTTTACCACTGAGCTTTAACTACAGGTTCTTCTCTTTTAAAAAATTGACACAGAGTGGGCTGCACAGATGGCTTCGTGGTTAAGAGCATAGACTGTTCTTCCAGAGGTTCTGAGTTCAATTCTCACCAACCACATAATGGATCACAACCATTTGTAATGGTATCTGATGACCTCTTCTAGTGTCTCTGAAGACAGCAAGACTGTATTCACATATACAAGATAAATAAATCTAAAAAAAAAAAAATTGACACAGAGTCTAGCTAAATTGTCCAAGTAGTTTTGAATTCAACTGATAGTTTCCATGCCTTAGTCTTCTGATAAGCAAATGCAACCATGGTCAACTCTCAGATTCTTGAAGAGGTTGCTTGGAGTTTAACGAATAATGATCTAAACTCACCTACCTTATTCGAACAGTGTTGGAAATAAAATAATTTTTGAATTACTGATAAAAAGCTACTTTATAGCCTTTGGTAGTAATTTTTCAAAATGTTATATAGTGTTTTCAAGGTATGCTTCTCACTAACTTCAAGATATATGCTCTTTCAAACACACGTATGTATACCTCCATTACATCTTATAAGTAATAAAACGAAGTATTTCTTTCTAGACATCTAATCATGTTTCTATAGCCATATTTATCACATTTTTTATACTGGTAGCTGAGTCAACATTATGCTATTCTCAGCAGTATGGGAGGCACAATTCCATACCATTGTGCTCAGAAGCCTAAATATAATCTTCTCTGAATGATGTTATTTGTGTGTTTTCAGGACAAACTATTTGTTATTGGATAAACTAATTGGTGTGCTATTTTCTGAGGAAGAAGATTTCTTCTACTCCCAGGATTCTTTACTTATCTATGCTTCTTTGTGTAGTGTTGAGATCTTGGCTGTTTCTCCACGACTATTGTTGATATCCTTGTCTAGCTTGTGCTTAGGCTGTCACATTGGTGGGGCTTAACAAGTGTAGATGTGGACACTATTAGGGACCACAATCTTACAGAAAATTCCCTATTCCTATGGCTATTACAATCTTTCTAGTGGTACAGGTTATCCTTCAAGATCCATGCATTTACTAGTCCTGGCTAGTTTACCAGCTTTCTAGTACTAGTCATGATTTGCCTTCTGATGAATAGGTTGAGTCAAATTAGAGAGCTGTTGGTTACCAAAAAGATGTGTGTGTACCCTGTGTGTTATTGGGTCATTCTGGTCATTGTTGTGGTTTATGGAGCTATGTAGAGCTACTGGTTGCTTTCTTCTTTTAAAAACTTGCCTGATGCTATCTGGTACTATGAAGCTAGTCCTCAAGGAGAAAGCCTTCTGATTAGTTTCATCTCAGAAGACTCTGAACCCTATGTATGAAGTACAAGGTGTTTTTAGCAATAGAGTGCTACCTTCCACCTCAGTTAAGCAACCAAGAGCATTGGCGATACCCTTATAAGAATTGGGAAATCTCGTGAAACACTCTGACCAACAATTCAAATGTGGACTTCTCATGCTTAAACTTACATATATTACAGTTTTCTTCTTAATGTTTATTTTTGGTGGATAATTGATAGTATGATTCTTTATGGCATTTTCACAAATCTTTACTGATATTTAGGGACCTGGTCTCAGACAAAACCAGTATTCATAGCTTTGACATAAAAAATAAGTTTAGATCTAGTAGGCATGATGAAGCCTAACTGGAGATTTGAGTAAAAATACATTAATATAGGTTTTAGCACAAGGGTTATAAGAAATAAAGTCACAAACACACAAACTAACGAAAATGTAGATACAGCTAATCACATGGGTCTGTGATCTGTCTAAGGAACTGAAGAAAAAGTGAGACATACCTAAGTATGTGTATAAGCCCCTGAAGGGATAGTCACAATTAATTGTCTTAGCATTAGAAATAAAAGCCATTTTAATTGCTCTAAATTATATCCCAAAATGTTGTTTAGAAATTTCTCTCTTTTCTTTCTGATATATGTATGATATTATAAAATGGATCTTGAGATTCTATGGACTGAACTAAATCTTATAAGTCAAAACTGGAGTTCTTAGCTTTGTACAAAGTGTTTATTGAAAGTCCCTTTTTTTGTAAATGGGGTATCTGGTGAAATTTATTAAGAAAATTACAAATTTACAGCTGGGAAAGGAGAAAAACATTATTGAATTAACTTTGCTGGCATTCTTGCTTCTTTGCTAGTAAAAGATTTCAACTGATTCTAGAGGGAGGGGCTCTTCTCCCTTATGTGAAAATTTTTCTTCTTTTTACACTGAATCACTATCAGATACAAATTTGTATAAGTATCTTTTATTTCCCTAGATGTAATTGTCATCTTGGGGGCTTACTGCTGAATGAGCTCACCCTTTCTAGTTCTTTCTCCACTCTGGTTGGCTAGTTTAACTCCACTATTCTGGTCCAAACATACTGATTAGGTCTGGCTTTCTTTTGGCTTCTGCCCTCTGACAGAATTGTTTTGCTTGGCCTCAAACTTACTCTGGAACTGAGTTCTAATCTTTGGCTTCTTCTCATTCTCTGGCTTGATGTGTCTTCACCTGCAACTTGTCCCTGTAAAACTGTTCTGGTAAAATTGCCTCCTCTCTCTCTCTCTCTCTCTCTCTCTCTCTCTCTCTCTCTCTCTCCATCTCTCTCCATCTCTCTCCCTCTCTCCTTCTCTCTCTCCTTCCCTCCCTCCCTGTCTCTTCATCTCTTTTTCTATGTCTCTCTCTTTGTGTATGTCAGTGTGTATATATGATTGCTCTCCCAAGTTGCTATTTTTTCCTGTTTTCTTATGAGAGTTGTGTATATCCTATCTCTGACTCATTCTGTCAAATCTTTCCCAGATTCATCATTTCCTTTGCCATTCAATTAGACATCATGTTCAAGCATGACTGCTTCCTTCCATAAACTAATTTTATCTTTATTGTTTGTGATTAAGGATGTATATTAAGGATGTCTCTGTATTCCAGCCAGAGGGATTAAAGATTTGTTATTCCAGCCAAATCACACATACTTAAAAGGTCTTTGGATGTGATCCCTTACAAAAGTTGTCCCATTGCTAGATTAAATTTCCTATACACACATCATGTGTATCTAAAGAAGCTCACAATAGCCTTTAAGTTGAGCACCAGGAATATCTGATGCCTCTGGCCTTCAAAGCCATCTGAACTCATGAATATATATCCACCCCTTCCCACACATATATGAATAAGTAAAAATTAAATATTAAAGAATACAAAAGTTCAAAGAAACACAATTCTTTACAGAAAAAATGTGACCTTATATACTTCAGGTGTAGAAGGCTTATGTGTCAAATTCAAGCCCATATAGGTCAATGTAATCCAGGTGAATTCAAAATGACCAGACTCTGTGCATGTGCAAATGAGCACTGAAGATAAAATATAAGATGACTCCTAGTCCTCTTTTTTTCATTTATACAAACTCTAGGTAGATTTCTGGCTCCCATATCAGTTTAAACTCACAGTCAAACCTTCACTTCTATCCCTCACTCCAATTGCCTTTTATATCACATGCCTTTCTATTTTAACTTCTCAGGCAGCTGACAGTTGTCATAAACTCTATTAGGCCCTAATGCCATGTAGCTACAGAGTTCCCAAACACTAAGTGGATGAGCAATGAAAACATATATCTCATAGCCACGCTCAAAGTTGACCAGGAGGCAGTTTCCTGAGTTTTGCTCAAATCGTGGTCGCTGTAAACCAGTGGTTCTTAACCTTCCTAATGTTATAGCTGTTTACTAAAGCTGCAATTAATGATCAAGTTCCTCGTGTTGCTGTGACCTTCACAGTAAAGTTACTTTGTTGCTACTTCATAGCTGCAATTTTGTTACTGTTATGAGTTACAACATAAATATATGATGTACAGAATATCTGATATGCAATCTCTGTGAAAGAGTTGTTCAACTCTCCTTCAAAAGGATTACAATGTTGCTGTAAGCATTGTCTATTGAAACATTGAAAACTCACAGGATAAACTTTTAAAAATAAATTGTTCCAAGTAAAACTCTAAAAAATATTTCAAAAGCAAGTTATTAACTTAAACCCATATATGAGTAGAATTTTATTATAAAAATATATTGGAATTTTTATTTGTTTGTGTGTTTGTGTGAGTCAACATCATTTCTGTTCAGGTGCAGTAAGAAACTCGGAAGGAGTGTTAAATCCCCTGGAGATAGAAATATAGGTAGTTGTGAACCACCGAGTCCCTTAGGTCCCTGAAAAGAAATATTTAATCATTTTCTGTGATTTACTGTGATCTGTAAAATGGGAAGCAAAAAGACAAAATCATTCTGTGAGCTGTTGATGTTCTTTCTAGTGCTAACAGCCTACGAAAATAAAATCTCTTGAAAATATTGCTTAAATATTAGCAAGACATCTACAGAACTGAGTGTATTTGACCCACTCACCTTTTTTCGATTATGTTCATTCTGAGCTGTTGAGATGACTTAGTATGTAATAGCTTTTTGTATGATGTAATTGCTGACTTTATAAGAAAGCACCTTATGATTTCTGGTGAGCATTTGCCCATATTGTGAAGTCATCATGAAGTCTGACACAGTGGATACCTTGTGTTTAGAAGAAATTTAGAACTATGGCCATATTACAGGTCATAACTAATACATTTTTTTCAAAGAAATGTTTAAATATTTAATTTTATTTTAATAAAAATCATATGTTTACAGTAGAACAGCAAGGTGCTAAGATTGCATTTGTTTTATAACAAAAGATATTATACTTCCCTGATCTAGAAGATTCTGTCATAATTCTCCATATTGGAAAGCTATATGTAGAAGACTTAATTGTCCTCCAGAATAATTATTACAGAAATTGTGTGTGTGTATTTATGTATACACACAAACACATACATGTTGGGTGCAACATGGTTGCCAACACAACTGAGTGAAACAGTTCCGGCTGCGGGTGCATGGTCAACCTGAATAATACATCTCTGGCTTTCTAGAATACAGATGGCTTTGTTCTTTCTTTTATGCTTAACTCTTTTGCCTTTTGCTATATCATATTCATCCTCAAATACAACGTTCATGAACTTTTCTGGGAAATGTATAGAGGGCATTATTAGAGAAGGAAATGGCTTTGAGGATAGTGAAGAACTATACTGGCCTTGGCCATTCAAACAATCAACCCGGGTAGGAGCAGACAAGGGGTTCTGGATGTGTAGGCTGATGGCCTCGGTTGTATTCTGGGAAATTTTTGCCAACTCATGTTGATTTAATTGAACCAGGAAATATTTGAAGCAGGAAATGTTTTTGAGAAACCTGAATTTTTTGTAGTTAAGAGAATTGAAGACCCCCCCCCCCAAGGAAAAGGAACACTGGACCAGGGTCACTGAGAACAGGGATGTTCATAGAAAACACAAGGGATGACATAGAAGAAGAAATAGCTTGGTGTACTGTATTAGGGAATTTACCTTCCTGGGAAGATTGGAACATACTAATTTGACTCCCTGGTATTGCTGGCCTAAGGAAACTAGGGCACAAGTTCTAAGAGATAGAATTTGGGCTTATGGAGGAGTCCTATGGGTAGCTGCAAGAGGAATTAATATTGCACATAGAAAAGAGTTTGAAAAGCAGTGTACAAATAGATATTTGTACGAGTTGAATAAAGAGGTTTTGCACACTTATGACAAGTTTAAAATACTAACATTACCCTGACCTGTTTAGCACTATTTTAACACTGTAATCACAAGTTTATGCCCAGATAATCTATGATTTGGAGGTTTTTCTGAGAGTTAATATTAACATATAACATGCTTTAGCAGACAGTGAATTGTGATTTTGTGTGTGCATTGTGCTTTCTGATGGAGTAATTACATTTTTTTTCAATAAAACCAAATGGCTTCAGTAAAATAATGAAAGGTTTTTGATTATGTAATACTGTATAACAAGGATGTGTGTAATCAATAAAAGACTAAGGTGAACTGAGAGGGAAAAAACATAATGGAAGGAAAACCTCAGAGAAAAATCATGAAAGAGAAACCTGAGAGTGAGAGAGAGAAAACACGACACAGAGAAATCTGAGATAGAAAACATAAGAAAGGAACCTACCTGAGAGAGAGAGAGAGAGAGAGAGAGAGAGAGAGAGAGAGAGAGAACAAACCTGAGAGCTGTCTCTGAGCACAGCTTCAGAGTAACAATTAGTTACCTGTCAGCTTGCACCTTCATTATTGCCTGTGACTCCGATTTTGTGCTAATCCAATACTTCCATTCTCAAGAGAACCTTGTAATGACTGAGGCACTGGTGCACGTGTGCACACATGCACACATGCGCGCGCGCACACACACACACACACACACACACACATTTCACTGAAAAATCACGAAGTTTCTTAATAAATATATTTAAGTAGGAGAATTTTAATTATGCAACATTGCTTCTCTGTAAAGGATCACACCTAAATACCTTCTATGATTGGGCTGGAATGATACACTTTAATACCTTTGGCTGGAATACAAACACCCACTTAAAACAAACTAATCCTAAACAATGAAAGTAAAGTTAATTTGTAGAAGAAAACAGCCTCCATTGAAAGTAATATCTAATTGAGGGACAGACAAAGGTATGAATCAGAGAAAGATTTGGACAGAATGAGTCAAAGATAAAATATGCCCAACTCTCATAAGAAAATTGGAAATAGAGACAACTTAGAAGAGCAATATACACACACACATACACATACACACAGAGGGGGGTGGGCAGTTTTACCAGGACAGCTTTACAGAGACAAGTTGCAGGTGAAGACATGTCAAGCTAGAGAATGAGGAGGCAGAAGATTAGAACAGATTGCCAGTTAGTTTGAGATCAAGCAAAACAATTCAGTCAGAAATCAGAAACCAAGAGAAGCCATATTGAATCAGTAAGCTTAGAGAGGAGTTTGGACCAGAACAGCTGAGTTGAACCAGCCATCCAGAGTTGAAAAACAGCTAGAAAGGGTGAGCTCACTCATCAGTAAGCCCCCAAGATGAAAATTACATGTCAAATAAAAGATACATTTAAAGATGTCCATTTTGGGAACTGATTCTGAATACTTATCCTAAATTCCTGAACCATCTTTCTAGCCCCAAGATCGGCTTTATGCTACTTTACATTTTGAATGAATGTGGGACTAGATAATGGCTCAGCCATGTGCTGTGGACTGATCACATCACAGTATGGTGAAAAACTGAGTGAGTGGGAGACAGATGGTCCAAGAAAGAACGTTAGTGGCTAAAAGGATAACATCAGGGCACCATACTAGTTCTTAAGGTGGAGAGCATCTTGAATAGACACGTGCAGAAATTCTCTTAAGTATGGATGGAGAAAAGTGTATTCTTTTGTACTGGAAACTGTTCTCTCAGTAACAAACCAACTCGATTCTTGAGGTGTGAGTTAATTCTCTTTTAAATATATCATCTTGGAATTTCCAAGTGTTACATTGAGAATTAAATATTCAATACATGTTCTTTGGTAACATATTGAAGCCATCACTCTTTCTTTTCCAGGACTTTACTTCTCTGGTACAATTGCCAGAATTTGCAAGAAACAAATTGGACTCTCTGGAATTAGGATTGTAGACAAGTTTGAAATGCAAGGTACTTATAAGGGCTTAGAAATTTCAGTAAGGTTACCTGGAGACATAGTTTTCTGGGTAAAGTTTAGAGTGGTAGTCATGGTGACATTTCACAGCATCCAATATCTATTTTTCCAAGAGAATGGACAAAAGCCAGTTTCTGAGCCTTTTTACAGTTTTTGAGAAGGTACCCCTACATTCACAAATTCAGAGAAACATACATTCATCTAATTTTCCTTTTTTTTTTTTTATTAATTTATTGGATATTTTGTTTATTTACATTTCAGATGTTATCCCCTTTCCTCATCCCTCCTCAACCCTTATTCCATCCCCCCTCCTCCTTTTTGCTTTTATACCATTTTAATTACACTCGAGTATTAAGATCAGTTCTAAGTTGAGGAACTAGCAATACAATAGATGCAAATAGTCAAGGAACAAGCAAGACAATAAACACAAATAGTCAAAGAGCAAGCAAGGCAATAAACAAAGTCCTGTAATGACTCCTATGACCACTGTTTCTAATGACTTATCAGGATGACCTAAATATCTGCACCTATTTCCCTGTTCTAGCCCAAAGTCATTTTCATGCCTGAAGCCTACTTCTTTGTTCTAGTCTAAGATTCAGATTCCTGACTGAAATTACTTCTTTGTGCTAGCCTAATGTCTTTGTCCTTGGTCAATGTCAGATTCCTGCTAAGCAGCCCATTTCCCTGTCCTTGGCCAATGTCAGATTCCTGCCAAGCAGCCCCAAAAGCTCTTCACATCTCCCCCTTTTTTATTTTCTAAACAAGACTGAACCTGTCTTAGGTCATTCTGACAAGAATGCCTTTCTCACCTGTTGCAGAATAAGCATTATTAAAAGCAATGTACTTCTGTCTTAGTGTGGTAGGGCTCTGTGCAGAATCCTACCTGTCCTTGGCTTGCCAGCTGTTAAATTAATAACTCTGTTTGGGGGTCCATTCTCAGTTTCAAGTCATGTACTTTGGCTGCCAACATGTTGATGTTATCAAAGACAAGCTTTAACATGATGGGCAGGAATAAGTATCCCAAGGACAAAAAGGGCTAGCATAATCAAGCTATATATGCCATTCTTGAACCTTGACCAAAATGGAAATACTGACCTCAAGCCATGGATAATTTTATCAGCAGTATCTGCAGCATCAAAGCTCAACAGAGCTGCATTCTTTAAATTCATAATCTCACTATGCAAATTTAAAACATCCACAGAGGTGTTAGAATTATGCCAAATACCCTGCAAGTGTCTTTAAACTTTTTCCTAGTTATAATGACTACCCAGGTTTTAAATCCATTCTGGGTAGCGCTGCTTCATAGTAAAAGTACAGATCTGTTTGGTCAATCTAAGACAGAAGACCTTGAACACTATTTAATTACTTTATAATTCAAAACATGGAGTGACATATGAATGGATGAGAAGGCTTTGCAATCACCCCCACATTCCCCCATGGTAGCTCAGCACTTCTACATCAATACAGTGAAGAATTCATCAACTATTTCTTTATCTGTTTCTTTACTGTTTCACAGCATTGTCATTAAGCCAGTTATTAGCCAAGTCCTTTCCAGTATAAATTTGACACCTTAATCCATCCACATTTTTTATGAATTCCCACAGGTGATTATTTCTCAGAACAGTTTTGAGTGGCATATTCCTCTTCGGCCTTTCCTAGTCATCATGGGAATTTCTGGAATATTCGAAAATGCATTCCATACAAACTTATATTAAGGTGCTTAATTAACAGGAAACATCATATTAAACTCGTGTAAGGTTTTTTTCTTTCCATTTTATTCATGATTTTGTTGATCTGGTAGCCAACTAATGTTCTGGCTTTGCTCTTGATGGCTCATGTTGGCTCTATATTTACTGGAGTCTGTTTTCTCATCTTTCTTTCTTTACAGAATATCCTATAATTTAGAAAGTCCCACAGATAACTGAACAATGTGCAGGAATCGATTTCTCTGCAACCACATCCAATCCTTTTCAACACTTGAATTTAATGTACTACAACTATTAAGTTCTGAGAGCCTACTGACTTCCCATTCTTAGAACAAGTCAAGTCACTTAAACCTGTAGCTTCCTCACCTGTTGTCCTTTAACCCTCCATATCATGCTTACTCATAATTTCTGGAGATAGAATTTGGAACTCTTTAATAATAAGGCCATGTAATGACCCTCAGGCATAACAGAATCTGAGAACATTTGACTCAGTGGGAATTGACTCAGTGGAAGATATGTAAGAGTATTTAACCTGTTTGCATACTATAAATCAATATAAAGACTTCTTGACAATGTAAGATCCTAGGAATATTGGGTCAGGGTGTTCTGCTATATGGTGCTTTGAAACATGCCTCTGTTCAAATATTTAATAGTGAAGAGTAAACAACAATAAAAACTAACAGAAAGAAACTAACCATAGTATAACATAACTGGACAGCAAATGAACATTTTATCAGACTGAAAAAAAAGAAAATTTCAAGTAGGGATACACGACTGTCAAAATGACTACTGGGCTTGTGAGCTAGAAACTGGAGTTCCAGTATCTCTGCTTCAAGCTGGAGCAAGGATTGAGAGGGAGGGGGCTAGGACATGATGGTGGTGGTGGCCATGACAGGGATCTAAGGTCTTAAAGGAAGCTGTAATTCAAGTTACTTAAAGTATGAATATATGTAAATTGTGGGACAAAAGAGATATGGAATAAATAATATCTTGTAATCAAGAGAAAGAAAAGCCCTCAACCACAAACTAAGTCAAACCCAGTCAAGCAAGTAAAAGAGCTACATACTCTGTCTTCTTGCAGACAAGAGCTTAGCATAACTCTCCTCTGAAAGGTTCCATGCAGCAGCTGACTTAGAGAGGCCCACACCCGAACATTGGACTGAGCTCTGGGAATCTTATGGAATACCTGGAGGGGATGGGAAATCTACAGGAAGACACAAAGTCACAAAGTCAACTAACTTAGACCCTTGGGACGTTTCAGAAACTTAACAACTAACCAAAGATCATACACTTAGGCTTCATGTACATATGTAGCAGATATACAGCTCGGGCTTCATGTGAGTTACCAAACAACTCACAGGGAGGCTGTCCCTAAAGCTGTTGCCTATCTGTAGATGCCTTGCCTGGCCTCAGTAGGAGAAGATAGGCCTATTTCTGCCTAGAGAATTGATGTGTCACTCTGGGAGGATACCCAAGAGGGCCCTCCACTGTCTCAGAGGAGAAGGAGAGGAGAAAGGGAGGGACTGTGTGATAAGGGGAATGGGGGGGCAGAGATCAGGATATAAAGTGAACAAATAAAATTAGTGAGGGAAAAGAGCTACTTTTCAATGGCCCTACACATCTAAATTCTACAACAAATGACAAAAATCTCATACAAAGAAATTTGGTCAATAGAATCAACAATTAACAGACCAACAAGCAAAATGTGAATACCCTGATATAAATAATTTAAAGGAACATTACGGTTGACAAGATTGCAACATGGTGCTGATGCTTATTCCATGGGTTTAGAAAGTAAAAGACTCCTCTGTCTCTGTCTCTGTCTCTGTCTCTGTCTGTCTCTGTCTCTTTCTTTCTGTCTCTCTCTATCTCTCCCTTTTTCACTCCCTCCCTGTCTCACTTTCTTCTTCCTCTTCCCTCATCCTCTTCCTCTCCTGTGGACTAGTCATTGACCCCAGGGTCTTTACAGGATTTTTACCATTGAATAACAACTATGTAACAATTCTATGAGCTCACTTTAGCAGCAATCAGCAATGTTAAAAAGATTTTTAACAAATATTAAAATGGATACATTGGTCATTAGAACCACAAAGAAAAATCAATACTAGAAACTAAAAATGACTCCCCTTCAATTAACAGAAAAAAACTATGCTTATTGGCAAGATCATTGTTTTCACTTATTTTTTTTTTAAGGACTTTCCTCACATCTCATATGGCAGTATGGTGTATGGTGCATATAGTTTTAATCTGGTTAGTTCTACCACATGTCTGCAGATATTCAATCAACTTTTTTTTAAAACAGTGTTCTCCTTGCTTTTCTACCATGGAGTCCCTGTTCTTATTTGAAAATAGAAGTGATGTTCTAGGTTCAGAGTGCTTGTATGTCATTTGTAGTCAACTATATGGCATCCAAGGGAAATGGTGTCTTTAGTTGATGGCAGAAAGAGTAAAATAAAATCTGGTTGAAGAGATTCAACTATTCAAAAGGCAGCAACTTAGTGTGTTTCTCATTAAGCATGGTACAGACCTATAGAAGCAATAGTTACCTAAAATTATAGGTGACATTTACTGCTTTGAGGCTAGAACTGTGTTAGATGTATATGCTTTATTTCTAAGCCTTTGAAGGATCCAGTGTGTTATGTTCCTCATTTCATTTATGATGAAACTGAAATTAATGGAGTTAAATAAACTACAACATGCAGATCTTTCTAATATCAAACTGTGTGTATCCCCAAAGAGTTTTCTACCATTTATTACCATTTTAATTTTCCCAACACTGATTCTTTAAAAGTGTCTAAAATATTTTACCCTGTAAGAAAAAGAGGCAGCAAAATGAATTATCTAGCAATGAATGATATCTTTTCAAATGAGAAACAATGGGCTAATTCCATAGAATGGATTCCAAGACTTACACGTGTAGGATATTGAGGAATTATCTGCATGAAGGCATTTACACAAAGATAGATAATGTGATTTGAACTTGATGCTCACAGTGAACATGATGAAGATCTGTAACACACGAGAGGATTTCTAATCAAATGTTTTAGAATCACGTAAGTTTTCACGAGAAAAATATTTTTAAGATGCTCAAGATTGTTGTCATCATTTTTGTCTTAAGTTTCATACTCAGCCACAATATCCTCACTTTGGTTTGGTAAGATATTGTTATGTTGAATGTAAATGTGTAGTTGCTATATTGCTTACTTGTAAGGTTCAGGAAGATTAGGGAAAATAGTTTACCTTGCTCTTTAACTGACACTTGTGCAAGGTGAGAGTCAGGAAAGTAAGAATGTCTAAAGCACATGGTAAAAAAAATGTCAGTTTTATCTTTATTTCCATCTGTCCTTATGTTCTTCCTTTATGTACATTTTTGTTCAAAAATTCAGATGTTTGCTGTATATTAAAATATTATATATATAATTATATATATAATATTTTATTATATATATATATATATATATATGTGGGTGTGTGTGTGTGTTATAGTAAACAATTTACCTCCACAAATATACTTGCCATGTAGAGAAGTAGGAGATGGAGTACAAAGAATAAAATAGGGTATAAGTAATACCTAGAATAGGGGGAAAGGAAAATTTGTGTTTTTAAGAATTTAAAGATAATTTTATCTTCTCTTTAGGAGTGATATCGCCATGACTGACTTTAAGAAAGAAATTACATTTAAATGTACTTGTTGGCATGGCCAGTGTGCCTATCTTCCCTATAACTGTCTTGCTTGAGGACTGACTTTCTGATTCTTTTCCTTTTACTACTTCATAATAGTGAGCCATTTAAAATTGATAATAATAAAAAAGTCATCCTCTAGACACCAAAATTTCTATGATGAGTTTGTGATTGTATTTGTTATTCAACAGCCATTGATGTAATGCAATATAGTCAATTGTGCAAAGTTCACTCAGTTATGTTATAATTTAATAAAATATGTTCTAAGGTAATTTTAATACAAATAAATACAAGAAATGTCAAGTGAGAGTTAGAGACAGTATTGTATTATTATGAAGAGATCATCACATTTTCTATAGCTAAAAATATTAACAACATAAGATGGACCTTTTAGGTAGAAGAAATAAATTTGGCTTCAGTCTTTCTGCTTCATTCTAGTGCTATATTGCATGAACACTGCAGCTTATGGAGTTCACTTTAACGTACAGATGTCTTTACTTTAATTCTAATTTATTGAACGTCTATATTTTATTTTCCTGCCTTAAAAAATTTTAAATTATTGTAAGCACTGTGTGTGTTCATGTGATTCATGATCTCCTGATGCTAAAGTTGTAGGACATACTGAATTACCCAATATGGTTGGGTGCTGGGAATGTACTCTGATCCCCTGCAAGAACAATATGTCCTTTTAATTGCTGAGCCATCTCTCCAGACACTGTTGTTTCTATTTTATTGATTTATATGCAGCAAGAACAGATTTTTTTCTTCTTACAACTTCATCCTTGATGTTTCTATTCTGTACCTACCAGTCTCCAGACTGCTTCTCTCTCCCTTTTCCTCACTCTCACAGTGTGATCTTCTTATTAATATTCTATCTATTCCTATCACTTCCATATGTCAATGGGAAGGTTTAGAGTGAGGACGATGACATGAGTCTGGAGTTTACCACTCCCTTCATGACTCTGGAGAAACTTCGTTTTTGAGTTTCAGATCCTTCAGTTAGAATCATGATATTTCAGGGCTGGGGAGATGGTTCAGCAGTTAAGCTCACATAGTGCTCTTGCAGAGAACCAGAGTTCAGTTCTCACCGCCATGGAAGGTGCTTCACAGCTGCCTGTAACTTCAGTTCAAGGGATCCAATACCGTCTTACAGCCTCTGCAAATGTAGTGCGTGTGCAAAATTCACACTTAGACACACACAAACACACACACATATAATTAAAAATAAATATCTAAATAAAAGTTATCTTTGTGTCCTATGATTATTAGTGAGCCTATAAGAAGTGCACAGTTAACAAACTCTGTTATGGACTGTAAGATCAATAAGTATCCACTCCCTTAAAATGTTTAGGTGGTTTCCTGTTACATGTGCCAAAAAAAAAACTCAAGTGATTTAGAAGGCTAGTGGGTAAGAAAGAATTTCTGCATTTTTCATCCAAAAGATTGCCTTCCATTCATTCCTCCAGGACACAGTAAAATGAACCTTGTATGCAACTGAGGCTAGACCATTCACTGCCCCAACAATAAATCACTTTTACTCATCAATTTTCATTTTTAACAAATAAATCCTGTGACTGAGGGATTTAAAACATGTGTAACTTCAGTTGTGCTTTGAGGGTACCAAATGCAAAATCAGAAGTGAAGAGAAGGGTGAGGAAGGAAAGGAAAGTGGAAGAGGGAAGGAAGAATGTGGGAAGGGGGAAGAGAACCAGAAGACAGTAGACAAAGAGAGAAAGAGTAGCAAAGGTGAAGGGGTTGGAAGAGAAAGAAAGGAGCTGAGGAAGCAAAGAGGCAAGTAGAGATGAATAATTTTTTAACTGGATATTTTATTTACTTACATTCCAAATGTTATCCTCTTTCCAGGTTTTCCCTCTGCAAACCCCCTATCCTGTCTGCCCTCCCCTGCTTCTATGACAGTGCTCCCTCACCCACCCACCCTCGCATTCTCCTACACTGGGGCATCGAGCCTTCACAGAACGAAGGGTATCTCCTCCCATTGATGCCAGATAAGGCCATCTTCGATACAGGAGCCTGATATAGCTGTCTGCTGAGAGGCTTTGCCAGCCAACCATTGGACTGAGCACGGGGACTCCAATGGAGGAATCAGAGAAAGGACTGAAGGAGCTGAGGGGTTTACAACCCCATAGGAAGAACAACAGTATCAACCAACCAGACTCCCCAGAGCTCCCATGGAAGGACCCGTAGCTTCAGCTGCATATGTAGCATACATAACACATGTGCGTATGTGTATATGTAGCTGTATATGAATAATTTTAAATACAGACTAAGCACAGTTAGCAGAGACAGTCAGTGCTTCTTACATCTTATTCTTGAATCTGTGTCTGCTCCCTCTTCAGGTCAACCAGCCACATTCTTTCTCTGTTATTTTAAGGTAACTTCTTCTTGACTCCTAAGGATGGTCCCAACTTTTGATGTCTGCCATTTAAACATTTCTATAAGATTTTTCTCCCTTAGATTCTTCTGTGTTTATTATTAACACCCTCATTTTTTCTGAATTACTTATTGACTTACACTGTTGCATAAGTTGACATGCCTCTGTGATTTTTCAAAATACCAAATTTGATCACCAATTCCCTCGGTATTGACTTTATTGTAACCCTGCTCTCAGCCCACTGAATGTTTGTGTATATAAATATTAAGTATTCTTGTGTTGATTCATATAAGAGATGGCACTTTAACAATTAATTTTAGTGAAAAAAATAACTCAGATTTTATTGTCTTATTTAAATATAAATTGCACCAATTATAATTTCAAAGACTGAATTTATTCAAGAAAAATGAAATAAAAGCCCTTGTTGTGTACATACTTGAAAAGTATATTAAACTAAATCAAATTCTTTTTTCTAAAAGTAGCTGCTCGTAGAAATAACATAGAGAGTGTAGGTTGGATTTATTTATTTAGAAATATATATGTATATACATGTGTATATGTAACAACAATTAATGTAAAAAGAGATCATGAATTTGAAAGAAAGCAAGGTGGTATTTGGGAGGGTTTGGAGGGAAGAAAGGGAAGAGGGAAATACATGTGATAATCTCAAAAATTAAAAAAAAATACAATTTTTAAAAATCAACCATATTTTGACATTGGTCATAAAAAATAATTAACAACGTCTATCCCTCATACCTGGAATATGTTGACATGGGGATATGGAGCAGATTTTAAATAGAGGACTCTTTTATTAAAAAATAAGTCCACTACATTTTATGCGTTCTTTCCCTGAAGAAGTCTAACTCTGAATTATCCAAATGCAAGACGTTGTATTTCTAAATGAAGTGTCATTAGAAGCAGCAAGAAGGAGAGCATTTATGCACCATGTCCTAAACCACCCTGACTTCATTTGTACTACTGTTGAAGGATATTTCTTAAGCCCTTGATGTGACTGTATCAGCAAAATATAATAAATTAACATGAATAATCCTCGACTTTTATTATACTCTATCTTTTCACATGAAAAGCATATAAGTAGGCATGAAATACCATGAATTTTCTACCCCTAACTGCATTCTGTAAAGAGCTGTCCTAGGCATATGAAGTGCTTTTAATCTGAATGAACTTCATTAGCTTTGGATTTAGTTGTGCATTCAGGGTACAAGTTGAAAGGCCTACCTGTTTGCTCAGGCTTTTCTTGGAGTTTGCCTGAGCAACACAGAAGGGATAGACTGAGATGGGATAGAGGTATTTTAAGAAATGATTAGAAGAAAAAAAAAGCACGTTTGAATATTCTCAGAGACCTACTGAGCACGCTTATGCATTTCATTGAAAACTGATCAAGTGTTCAACAGGAGCTTTTTCTCACTAGGGAGACTCCATTAGAGAAACTTAAGTTGCCTAGGGACCATGGGACCATGAAGAGCCCAAGATGAGATGACATGTTCCAAATGGACAAGAAAAGTCCAAAAACAACAACTACTCTTTATCAAGGATTTGTTCTAAGCCAAGCAGCATTTTAATGGTTAGATACGTCTTATATTAGTCCCATAAGCCTGTGAAGTACATAAGGCTATTATAATCTACTTATAAATGTCATATAGAAACCAAAGACAGTAAAATACTTGTGGAAGGCAGCTAGGTTAGGTTTGATAGTTGTTGAGACTGGACAACAGCTACTGTAGCTCTAGAGAGCTCTTTAGGAACTCTGTGTACAGAAAATATGTACAGAATAAAAAAGACAAATATTATAGATCTGAGAAACTTGTATCCTGGGGAGATAATTTTTATGTACAAGCAGATGAATTAATACTAACACTGTAGTACTTAAACTTTTCTTCTAACTATAATAGAAAATTTAAAAGGTAAAATATGAGAGATATAAATATATTTAGAAAACAAAATATATTTAGAAATATAATATATTTCTATAAATATATTATAAAATATATTTAGAAAACAAAAATGAAACTCAAATTGGTAGCTAAAGCCCTGCTTATCCAAAACTATGGGCTCTGTTAGGATAGGGTAGTGATGATGGACTAAGAGGTGTGTGTGTGTGTGTGTGTGTGTGTGTGTGTGTGTGTGTATCCTATCCTCAAACAATTCCTAATCTGATAATGAGACATTTATATCACATATAGCAATAATACTGGAATTAAGTAAGTATTGTAGATATTTCTAACACATAGTAAATTAGTGTCATTTATTCATCATATAATGCATACATAACTCAAAAACCTCATATGTGCCATTAGCATACATATTTTTAAATTTATCATCATACAAATTCATACTTTAAATATTAGGATTAAATATTGAGGTTATAAATATCAATTCAAATGTAACAGCATCATAAAAATACTCGAAATTCCAGTCATAAGCAACTCAGATGTTGGTGAACATTATGTGACCCAGAAAGTGAACTGAGTGATATGAAAGCCGTCTTTGGTGAAATGAATCTACAGTTACCATGCTAAGCATGGAGAAATGACATAAAAGTAGTCTATGAAAGCTGAGTGTTTCTAAAAAAATGATGAAAGAGTCTACACACTGGAAGTAAGTTAGATTCTATCATTTTCAAAGAACAATGGAAACATCCAGGAAACAGCAACACTGAGGCTGATTTTTGGAAGGACTTCATGGCAAGATGATATTTTCCATATGGAGGTGTAGGTCTTTCTCTTTCCACACATAACAATGATGGAGGAAAAAAATGTCAGACAAAATAAGAGCAGAAACAAAGTCAAAGTCAGAGGAAGCTTGTCCAGGATAAATTCAGTGAATTTCATATAGCTTGTTTCTGGTGTCTTTAAGAGTACCATGAACAAAACAGAGATAAGAAAGGATGGATACTGGTAGATGAGAACCTGTACAGGTTAGTGAAGAAAGTATCTGTGGGGTGGGAGTACAGCTCAGTTGGTACAGTACCTGCCCAGCGTTTACAAAACCATGTGTTAGATGCCCATTATAACAGGAACCAGCCTCGTGGCACACACCTGTAACCCCAGCATTCAGGAAATATGAAGAGAATATCCTTAGCTACATAGTGAATAAAACATCACCCTGGGATATATGAGAACTTGTCTGAGATAAAGGGGCCAGGGGAGAGAGAGGAAGTGAAGAAACAATTTGTAACAGCCTCTGACAAATAAAACATTCTAGGAAAGAAAAAGCTGTGATTTTTTTTAACATAATACTTTTATTGATTATTTGGAAATTTTACATAATGTACTCTAATCACATTGACTTCCCAGTCCTCCCAGGTCCAACCCACCTGAGTGACATTCCCCAAAACAGAAGAAGAAGAAGAAGAAGAAGAAGAAGGAGAAGGAGAAGGAGAAGGAGAAGGAGAAGGAGAAGGAGAAGGAGAAGGAGAAGGAGAAGGAAGGAGAAGAAGAAGGAGAAAAAGTAGGGGGAGGGGGAGGAGGAAGAGGAGGAGGAGGAGGAGGAGGAGGAGAGGAAGGAAGGAAGGAAGGAAGGATGAAAGAAAGAAAGAAGGAAAGAAAAACAGAAACCAAATCCATGCAGTGATCTTTAAATTTTCATTAGTAATTATAAGGTTTGGGGCTCAGATAGTTGGTGTTTTGTTTGTACATTTTAGCATAGTACCTTTGTGATCAACCAGACACATTTTCTAGAGGGTGGATATTGTGGTAACAAATAAGAACAAGAATATCCTTGGATCTAACTGGAATTTACTGAGATACTCCAATGTCTACTATCTGTGAGCTAATGACTACCTCTGTAATACAGAAATCAATAAACTTGTTTAGGAAGTCAAATTTAATAGATGAACATTCACAAATACTACTTTAATTAGGAAAAACAACATGATAAGGGTGCTTTGCACCAGAATGCGCAATGAAAGCAAATCCTGCTGTCTTTCAGCCAGTGGGTGTTATCCTTGCATAAGAAGCCTAGGATCATGCCCTTAATTAGCTAATTATTTAGAAATTAGGAAGGAATCACTTAACAAGGAACACACACCCCATGAAACAAATGGCATGACTAGTGAGGAAATTTACTTTCAAGAATTAATAAAGAGTGTCAATGAGTTACATATGTTACTCATGTGTAATTAAAAACAAATTATAGTGTGGAGAAACATTAAACATGCTAGTAAATTAATTTCCTCAAGACAAAAAAAACTCCCAAAATTTAAAATTGAAAACATGTGTATTTTCCGCATGAAGTATGGAAATGATTTTCTTCTGTC
Source organism: Rhabdomys pumilio (assembly GCA_030674055.1). Classification (NCBI taxonomy): domain Eukaryota; kingdom Metazoa; phylum Chordata; class Mammalia; order Rodentia; family Muridae; genus Rhabdomys; species Rhabdomys pumilio. The sequence goes on along the minus strand of JANHMN010000016.1, from coordinate 25,074,760 downwards.
TTATTTGATGTTTATTTAAAAGAGTCAACAAGACTGAAGAAATATACAGGGAACATTTTCCTGACACTATGGTAAATGAGACCCTGATCAACAAGAGCAGGAGAGCTCTCCTCCTCATTTGTTTTGGCAATTTTCCCTCTGTTAATTAAGTGTTGTATATTTGAACAGTTAAAAAAATAATCTGTCATAAATAGATCTCTCTTCTTTTTTATCATTGGTATTGTAATAATAAATCCAATATTCCACAAGTAAGACAGTAGACAGAGTCATTTAGATTCAAGAAATATTCTCCCAGTTCTTGCAAAGGGAAAACTATGTACTCTGCTTTCATAGCAAAACAACTGTTGCTCTTGTTCTATGCAGTGCAGGGTCAACTGTAGTCAAACAGTATACATAGAGTTGACTGAATCTTAAAGAATAAGTGGGAATACTCCTGAGAGGGAGGCAGGCAGGCTAAGTGCAGATCTCAGCTCTGCCTCAGCTCACCAAATTCGGTCTCTCTAGTCTCATTCCTAGCTCTGCAACAGACCACATGTTGAGTCCCCCCACCCCCCTGCTCTCCTACTCCCATGCTCATTCTTGTGGATCCCACATGTCTTGCATTCCTAAACTCCTTCCCTCATTCATTGTTTTATTGTAGGTTTCCACACCAGCAAGCACTCCCTGAGAACCCTCAGGACACCCCCACCAGGGAAGCAGATGAGCTAACTGAAGAGCTTCACCAGTTCCAATTTCTCTATATCCAATTTTCCAGTCTCAGCCCAGCTCTGTAACAAACCACCTGCTGTGGCATCCTCCTCACTGATTCTCAGGAGGCTAAACAGATCCTGATACAATACCCTTTTATGCTTTGAATGAAAATGGTCCCTGTAGTCTCAGAGGGAGTGGCCCTATTTGGAGGTGTGGCTTTGTTAGACAAAGTATGTCCCTTGGCGTGGTTTTTGGGATTTCAGAAGTCCTATTCAGGTCCAGTGGCACTCTTTTCCTGCTGACTACTGCTCTGGATATTGAACTTTAAGTTACTTCTCCAGCCATGTCTGCCTGCATGCCACTATACTTTTTACCATGATGATAATGGACTAAACATTTGAACTGTAATCCTGCCTTAAATGTTTTTCTTGATACAAATTGCCATGGTCATGGTTTCTATTCACAGCAAGAAAATCCTAAGACAAGTCTGGTGTCCTCCCTCCTGTGGACATACTCAGTTCTTCTCAACCCATCCTCATTCATAATTATCAGAGTACAGTATCCAGAAACACACTTTATCTTGAACCTCCAGTGACTACACTTATCAGGACCCCAGAGTAATTTCCTTCCAGGTAATACACAGCTACCACATTCTTCTAAGAAATGGATAGGTCAACAGAAAGCAAGGAACAAAACACTTATCCAACAAAGACATGACCAGCTATCAGAAATAAAAATTACAATTGTCCTAAACTCAGATGCCTAGATGCTAGCATAAAAACACAGTCAATTACATCTAGAACTGTATGTTGCCATCACAGCCCAACAACCCTAGTAAAGCAGGTCCTGAGTATTACAACATAGCTAAAGCACAAGGAAAAGATCATAAAATACTATTCATGAATATAATAGTAAATTAAGTAAGAGGAAATGAATAAATTAAACAGTTCTATGTAAACACAAACAGTGGAAGGAAATGAATAAACCAATTCAAGACTTGAAAGCAGAAATAGAATCCATAAAGAAAATCTTAAACTGAAAATATTCTGGAAATAACTTTAGGAACTGGAACAGGTACAACAGAGGCAAGTCTCTTCAACTGAATCTGCCAACACGATTGGTAAGATTAATTTAGGGAAAATGGTCATTTTATAAAAGCAATCTATAAATTCAATTCAATCCATGTCAAAATTCCAACACAATGCTTCACAAACCTGAAAAAGACAATTTTCAACTTCATATGAACACACACACACATACCACCACCACCACCACCACCACCAACAACAACAACAACAACAACAAAAACCCAAAGATAGCTAAAACAATCATAAATAATAAAATAACAGCTGGAGGTATCACCATCACTTGTTTAAAATTGCACTACAGAACTAAAATAATAAAAACAAAAGTAATATTGGCACAAAATCAGACAAATGGGTCACTGGAATAAAATTAAAGAACATAAATCCACACATCTGTGAATACTTGATTTTTGATAAAGAATCTAGAAATACACTCTGGAAAAAGACAACAAATGGTGCTGATGAAACTGAGTGGCTACATGGAGAAGAATCTAAATAATTCCACCATCATCATCCTGTACAAAACTCAACTCCAAATGGATCAAAGACCTCAACATAAAACCAGACATACCTAACCTGATAGAAAGGAATGTTGGGAACAGCTTTGAACTCATTGGCACAGGAGAATACTTTCTGAACAATACACTGTTATCACAGAAACTAAAGCAACAATTAGAAATTGGGACCCCCCCAGAAACAGAGAAACTTCTGTATGCTAAAGGATACTGTCAGGTTGACAAAATGGTGTAATCTGCACGATATCCCCGCCAGCAGGAACTCACGCGAACATACAGGATCTTTCTGCGACACGTGTTTATTTCCCATGCATGAAGGAGAGAGAGCGAGTTGAACTTGGTCCAGCCTTATATACCCCTTGGGGTGGACAATTATGATTGGCTGCTTGCTCAAATTCCCAGGTTTCCCTGCCACTGACATGTGTGGTTTTACTTAGTCCAGTGGCGGATGTGACGTTGGAAATTAGGCGTTCCCAAGTCGCTGCGCACGCACGGTTTTGTTATTTCACGCACGTCAGGTGTCAGCACGGACAGCTTCCCACAAAATGGCAGCTTACAGAATGGGGATTTTTTTTTTTTTTTACCAAGACTACATCTGATAGAGGGCCAATATCCAAAACATATACTCAAGAAGGGAGCAAATATGGAGACAAAGTGTGGGACAGAAACTGAAGGAAGGGCAGTCTAAAGACCATTCCACCTGGGTATCCATCCCATGTGCAGTCACCAAAGGTAGACACTGATGTGGATGTCAGGAAGAGCATGCTGGTAAGAGCCTGATATAGCTGTCTCCTTAGAGGTCTACCAGATTCTGACATATTCTGATGCAGATGCTGGAAGCTAACCATTGATCTGATCAAGGGGTTCCCAATGGAGGAGTTAGAGAGAAGACTGAAGGAGCTGAAAGGGTTTGTGGCCCCATGAGGAGAGCAATAATACCAACAAACCAGAGCTCCCCAGGGTCTAAACCACCAGCCTAAGAGCATATAGGGATGGACCCATGATTCCATCTGTACATGTAGGGGAGGATGGCCTTGTTGGGTATAGGTGGGAGAGGAGATCCTTGGGCTCATGAAGGCTCAACACCGAGTGGGGGGAATTCGAGGGTGGGGAGGTGGGAGTGGGGGGGTAGGTGGGGGCACATCCTCATAGAAGCATGAGGAGGGGAGATGGAATAGGAGGATCCTGGGTGGTGGGAGGAAATGGGGGTAAGGGGATAAAATCTGAAATGTAAATATAATATCCAATAAAAATAAATAAATAAAAAAGTCAGATTTCACTGTAGTTCAAAAGAGCAAGTGTTTAATCTTAAATACAACTGAACAATTGCTCTAAAAAATAAATTAGATATCAACAAAACAGATATCCTAAGTAAATGTTAGCATACATACCTACAGAGAATTCTCAAAAGAGGAAACTCAAATGGCTGAGAAGCACTTACAAAGAAATGGTCAAAATCCTTAGTAACCAGAGAAATACAAATTAAAACTACCCTGAGATTTCACCCTGCACCAGCCAGAATGCAAGCTATCTGGAGTAAGGAGAACACTCATTCATTGCTTGTGGGAGTACAAACCTAGAAATCAATATGGCAGTTCTTCAGGAAGTTGGAAATGGATCTACTAAAAGATCCAGCTTTACTACTGCCGGACATACACCCAGTGGATGCTTCAACCTATGACAGAGACACTTGCTCAACGACATTCATTGCTACTCTACTCATAATACCCAGAAATTTTAATAAACTAGATGTCACTCAGAAGAAGAATGGATAAAGAAAATGTGGTTCTTTTACACAACAGAGTGTTAGGCAGTTGTTAAAAAAATTAGTCTTGAAATTCGCAGATAAATGGATGGAACTAGGAAAAAAAAAACATCATAAGAAAAATAACCCATACCCAGAAACACTAATATAGTATATAATCATTTATATGTGGATACTAGCTGCTAAGTCAATGATTATCAAGCTACAATCCATTGAATCATACATAGAGGGTAGGTATAAAGTAATGGAATAGTGGTGTGTTGTGGGAATAACATAGATCTCTTTACCAATGGGAAATAGAATAGCTATGAATACCTAGTGGAGGAGACTGGAATTGAAAGATCAAGGGGGGTGGGGAGACTGATAGAAGAAGAGACGAGGGAGGGAATACAAGTGAGACAGCTAAAATGGAATATGGGTGAGACAGCTAAAATTCAGAGCTATTTGAGGGGTAATATAGAAACTTGATTAAACATTTTCAGTAATACATACATATATGAAGGTGATCTAAATGAAATTGCAAAATAATGGGCAAAATAGACCCCCCCAAACTAGACAATTCTTATCATCAAGTGAAGCTTCCATTATCAGGGCCGCTTACATCTAATTGGCCAAAGAGATCCCATGGGAACCCCTAGACAACTCAAGTTGTTACCAACACTATAGATACAGCAAGAACCTCTTGCAAAGACAACACCTACACAACTCGTTGTTGAACATGGAGAAACCCAGCTGGTGGCAACATAGAGTGGTCATCCCTATGTTCAGGTGTCTTTAATACAGGATTGTTATCTGCATGCTACCAAAAACCAAACACAAATACTAATCTAACGATAAATCCTTTGATCTGCAATTGTATCCTTACTGTAAAATACAGTAGAGGAATGGTGCCAAAAGCCTGTGGGAATAACTAAACAATGTCTGATGTGATTTAAGGCCTACTCCATGAATTGCAACTCGTAACTGACACTGCTTAGGTAACCAAAAATGTGAGACCTGATAGCTTAGGAACCTAGGGTAAAACCAAGCACTACTGTTGTTTTAAAGTAATTTAAAAAGCAGTGAGATGACTCTCAGTGCCATTCTGCTGTACTCATAGATAAGTTCCTTGCTCAGCCATTGTTAGAGGAGCTTCTTCGTGCAACAGATGAAAACAAATACAGAGGCACACAGCTAGACATTGTACACAGAGTAAGACTTTGGAATACTCAGCCCTAAACATGGTATCTCCATCAAATCCCTCTCCTCAGTGATTTCTCAGGGAGCCCTGTGAAAGAGGAGGCAGCGAGAGTGTAAGAGCCACAGGGGATATAGGACATCAAGAAAAAAAAAAGCACTCTAAATCAACATGAGCATCCCACAGATGAGACTGTAGAGACTGATGCAGCATATACAGAGTTTGCAAGAGTAAGTACCAGGTCCTTAGCTTATATATTATGGCTTCTAGCTTAGTACTTTTATGAGACTTGTAAGTGTGTGAACCAGTGAGTCTCTGTTTCTTTGCCTCCTATTGGGGTATTTTGCCTCTGGCTATTTGTTTTGTCCAATTCTGGTGTGGTTATCTTTGTTTTTGTTTGTGTTATTATATTATATTATAACTTAAAACGCCAATTTGATTTTTAGTGAGTGACAGAAATGGAATGGATCCAGATGCAAAGAGAAATGGGGAGAAATGGAGAGGCAGTAGAGGAGGAGAAAAATGTAATCGGCATATATTACGTGAGAAAAAAAATCAAATTTCAACAATTTCAAAAAAAAAAAAAAGTTGGAAGTATTACCAGTTTACACATGTGACATTCCAGGCAAAAATGTAATACATTAAAATTCCTGGGTTTATGTTGTTATTGTTGTTGTTGTTGTTGGTGGTGGTGGTGGTGGTGGTGGTGGTGTGTGTGTGTGTGTGTGTGAGAGAGAGAGAGAGAGAGAGAGAGAGAGAGAGAATTTATTGAAAATTTGCTAATTTGGAAATCATTATCATCAGGTGCACAGTTTTCCCATTATGTCACCTACTCCCTTAAACGTAACTGTGAAGATCCTACAAGAAATACAGTGTTCACAGCAAGAAATTCATGGATTTGATAGGACATCAGATAATAGTGTAAGAAAAAAAACACATCACAATTCAAAAATATAAACTTCCGTGGCACATTCTTGACTTCTAAAGTTTATGCATAGTGATGTGGGAGAGGGGAGGCAAATGCAGCCTGGTAGTTAAGTATCAAGACTGCAGATTGTCTAATCAATGTGTGCAGGTGCCAACAGCGTTTGTATAACAAATGCTATGTCAAGTACTCTGTGACTTTCTAAACTGTTTCATTATGGACCCCTTGCTTAAGTCTACACACCACACATCTGTTCCTTTTGCCCGATTTTTCATGAGTGGCATTAGTTTAGGGGGATCATTTACTGTGGAGGGGTTAAAATAATGTTATGAAGTGTTCTTTAGTTGTACCTAACAGATCAGCACCCTGAGGACTACTTAGGAATGTACCAGGGATACAGACTTAGAGGGTGCACTTCAGATCATTTGAACCAGCATTTGCAGTTCTAAAAGATGAAAAGGTGCTTCAGGGATTGGGGGGTGGATCTTGAGTGTGCTCAAGATTGTTCCCCCAGTTTTCTCTCTATAAATCCCAGAGGGAGCAAGGGACTAGAATTGTCTGCAATCATTTCCGCTGTTAGGGCACTCATTCAAGGGTTTGGATTCTTGTCCTTTTCCTTCTCACTTATGTTTTCCAGCATTTTAACCTTTGTTTTTTCAGTAACAAGAACGGAACAAATGAAGAAGCAAGACAGACTCTTTAATCTGACTGTCTGTGGTGGTTAGTGTTGACTGTCAACATGACAAGATCTAAGATCCTGAAAAAGACAAGCATCTGTGCCTGTCAAGGGAACAATTGCTATACTCAGTGAATTAACTTGGGAATACTCACTCTGAATAGGGGCAGCCTCATTCCACAGACTGGGGTCCTGGACTTAAAGATAATAATAGTACAATTTAACTAGAAACCTCTAGCTCTAAGTAGCGTGTCCTGTCCACAACGGAATGTACTCCCAGGAAGCAGAGAACGTGGTAACCACTTCCTACCTTAGGCAGCTTCCTCCAATATTTTGTCACAGCAGTAAGACAAAGAATGATCACACTATCCCATTAAGGTGTGAGTGAGTCAGGAACCTCACTTAGCAAGCAGCTGCCCTGCTGTAGTGCATAATCTAATAGAACTATGAAACTTCAGCATATCTTCTTAAGCTACATTAAGAATTATAGTCCCATCATTCCTTTTTTCTTATTAAGAGTAATCAAATGAAATGCAACAATACTCTGTTCTGCTCTCAAGCAGAAATCTGGTTCTCAGAAGAAAACTGAAGGGATTTTAAGCAAGAATTTATTTGGGTCCAGAATATAACTGGAAAAATAGTCCCTAATTTTTACCAAGAACCTCAATATATAACTTGAGAAAAATGACATAATTATATTTTTCTTATTTAAATCTGTATATCAAAACTTATGCATGTTCAGTATTTGGGGTTTGGATCAAATGACTCAAGGTCTTCATTGTACAAGTGCAGTACCTGAATTTTTTTGTTTAGTAATTTAAGTCAATTTGGAGCTTTTGTTTCCTTGAAGTTCTCTGTTGAATACAGTATTGGATCTTGGCTCTCTGTAGGTTTGTTTCCATTGCTGGTGTTGGAAATCAGAACCCGAACTGGACACAAGCTCGGCAGTCACTTTACCACTAAGCAACACCTTAGCCCATCTATATATATTATTTTTATTACCACAATATAATGGCAAAGATAGGAAAAATTTTTCTTCAGACAACAAAATGTCTAAAATTATAGACAATGTTTAAACACCATTAAAATTCACATTGTAAAATAATTTTCTTGAAATAATTTAAAATGAACGTTAATACATTTATAATAACTAATTAAATTGAGTGTTAGATAAAGACAAGTGTTATGTATGGTTGAAAATTAGAGCGTGTTTGTACAACATATAACTTTAAGTGCTCCTGGAGTATGTGTTACAAAATGAATGGTTTGCTCAAAGAAAATTGAAAACATAGAGGAGGAATTCAAAAACAGGTGACACTGCAGTGAAGAATTAATATTTTAGGAAACTTTAAGTACTTGGTAAAAAACAAGGTGACAAATATGGGTAAGATACCAGAGCTCAGCTACAGAAGGTAAAATATGTGATCCCAGTAGTAACTGACTCTGCTTCTAATATACATGTATGTATGCTATATAGACATACATACACACACCCTCAACATACACCATCCACACATACACCTCACTCACACACACACTCACTCACACATCAGCACACACAAATACACACACACCATATATATATATATATATATATATATATATATATATATATATATGTAGAGAGAGAGAGAGAGAGAGACAGAGACAGAGACAGACAGAGACAGAGACAGAGACAGAGACAGAGACAGACAGAGACAGAGACACACAGAGAGAGGCATGTGACCATTTCTTTCTGCCCTAGGATGCTATATAATGTAGACCTGTGTGCACACAAAAAGTTTTGTTGTTGTTGTTGTTGTTGTAAATAGATTTTTTTCTTACATAGTGTATTCTGGTTATGATTTCCCCTCCCTCTACTCTTTCCAGTTCCTCCTCCCCTTTCCTCCCATTGGATCCAGTCCCATTCTGTCTCTCATTAGAAAACAAAAAGGCTTCTAAGGGATAATTATAATTAAATATAATACTATAAAATATAGTAAGGTACAAAAAAACTTAACAGATTAGAATAGGACAAAACAAACAGAAAAGACACAAGAAAATCCAAGACAAGGCACAAGAAACAGGCTCAGGTGCAGAGAATCACTAGTTCCCACACATGCAGAAATCATATAAAAACACTAAACTTGAAGCCAAAATATATATGTAAAGAACTTGCTGCACATCTACTGCTGGACATGCATCCTACACTTAAGAGTAGCTTGAATTTCCAGTGAGACTCTCTTGGAGAAAATTAAGGTTTTACTTGCCAGTGGTTATCAATTGGAGATTGTCTCTGAGTTAGGGATAGAGGCATTTGACCATGTCTTTCTGCTCTAGGATGACATATAATGCAGACCAGTGTACAGGGGCTGTGCATGCTGCCTCAGTCTCTGTGAGTTCATATATGGCATGATCCTGTGGTTACAGGGCCTTGTGTTTTTGGTGTGTTCCATTTCTTCTCACTTTTTTACCCTTTCTGACTCTTCTTCAGTCAGTCCTAGAGTATGGAATGGAGAGTTTTCCTAGAGATACCGTATAAAAACTCAGTGTTCCAGGGTCTCTCATTCTGTATGATGTCTAGCTGTGGGTCTCTTTCTTTGTTTCTAGATTGTCATTACTATTCATTTTATTACTTTATTATTAGTTTATTTACTTTATATTCAGACCACAGTTTCCACCCCCTCCCTCTCCTGCCAGTCCTCCCCACTCCCTTCCCAATCCATTTGTCCTCTGTTCCTCCTCAGAGAAGGGGAGACCTCCCATGGATATCAACCAGCTCTAGATATCAAATTTTAGTAAGACTAGATGCTAGACAAGGCATCCCAGTAGAGGAAAGGATTCCAAAGGCAGGCAACAGAGTCAGAGACAGTCAGCACCACTTGAAGACCAAGGTACACAACAGTAATATCTGTGCAGTGGGATCAGTCCCATGTCAGCTCCCTAGCCAGTGGTTCATTCTCTATGAAACCCTATAGATACAAGGTAGTTGATTCTGTAGTTTTCTTGTGTGTTTTTGACCCTCTGGTGCCTACAGCCCTTTCTCCCCTTCTTCCACGAAGTTCTCCAAGCAGAACTTGTTATGTTATTTTTTTTAATAACATGTAATTGCTAAGTTCCTTTAGAAGAACAGAAGTATTTGGTTTTATCCTAGGTCCCTGAGCTATCTAATATCAGATTTTTGGTTACCCATGCAATATTAGGCATGGGTTCTGTCTCATGGAGTACTTCTTATGTCAAACCAGATATTGGTTGGTTGCTCTCCAAAGCTTTGTAGCACCAGTGCCCTAACATATCCTGGCAGGTAGGATGCCATCCTGGATCAAAAAGTTTATTGATGGATTAATGTTCACAATTCTCCTTTGATCGTGTGCAGAGTACCTTCATGTATGTACCAAGGATGCTCAAATGTAGGAGTGAAGGCTCTACAAGGCAATTGCTCAACTTCTTCATTTTCATTTGTGTAGGTGTTCACTTCAGCATTAGAAGGAAATATGGGAAGCATCAGCTCAAATTCATGATCATTTGAGGGATAGTATGAAAACCTAATTCTGTAGAAGCTTCCTAAGATATCTACATATATAAAAAGAATGTAAATAAAATTGCCAAGTGATGGAGGATATAGAGGTTCACCTGACCATCTCTTGTCACCAAATGAAGCTTCCTGTGCTGGTATTGGGTTATATCTAATTGAGTCTTTGCCCGCATGGATCCTATTAGAACATCCAAATAATCTAGACTGCTGCCAGGTCTATAGGTTGCTCTCCAGAAACTGACATCAAAAAGATATTTTTATAGATTATCTCTAAACTACAAATTCAGAGTTAGTAATGAATGAAATCCTTCATGATATAGGATGTATTTTCTGGGGGGCTCTAGATGGTCAAAAAAATAAAAGATAAACCTCCAAATGTTCAGATACATTGATACATTTTATACATGATTGAAAGGAATTTTCTTCATATTGTTAATCAAATTCCTCAGTCCTCAGTGTCATGCTTTGCTATAAACCTTTGAGAGGTAAATGGATAGAGATGAAGAGACAAAGGATGAAGGGAATACCTGAGAACCAAATGAGAAGGCAACCATGGATTGCTCAAGAACACTGTTACCAGAAACCAGCTGCTCTAGTTAAAGAAGTGCCCTACAAGTTTTGTGCATCAGATCCTTTGTCCTGAGCCTGAAGCTATCAGGAACCCGTGAAAACACTAAATGTTGTTAAAAAGTATCTAAGTCACTAGAATTACCTACTTCAGTAGAGTTGTGCAATGAGACTTTTCCTCACTCTCTTCTTTCACTTCCAAACTACGAGGTTAGTGAATCTTCTCTGAACTGTCCTCCCATCACAGTTTGGTACAGAGTCAAAGCTTAGGGTCATTTGTTCTCAAATATGATCCTACAAGCCTGAGAACCAAATTAGTCCATTACTACATATAAACTGACTACACTGGGAATCTGTTATAGTAGTGGATCAGTGACGAACTTACCAACTACGTTCGTGTTTCCATAACTGGGAGCATACTAATTTTGTTACCTAAGGTACCAAGTATAGTATTCTGTTTTAGCAACGGACACAATCTGAAGTGACTACATTTTTTGCCTTAGAATTTTGAAAAAATTTTGAACCTTCAGAATTAGATGGCATACTTTGTATGAGTAGGCTCTGGTAGTTTAAACCTTTCAAAGGTTCCGTTTCAGAGAATAAGACATGGTAAATTCTCTGTCAGGAGCTCTCTCATCACAGATTACTAGACAGTGCATAAAATATATTGTTTTTTATATTCTCCACTCATACCTAAAACTCTTGATATTCTCACAACTGTAACTGATTTTATTATGCAAGCCCAATAGTACTGAGGGTAGTTTCTACGCAGTACAAATGTTATTGTTAATATTAAGAACTCCTTACTCTAACCCTGACCCTGACTCTAGCCCTAACCTAACCCTAACTTTAACCCTACCCTAACACTAACACGACTACAAGGGAAATGGGGTGTGGCTAAAAGTGAGATTCCTGAATTAATTCTGGAAGGAATGTTACAGCTTCATTTCACTAGAAGAATAAAAGCAAAATCATGATCCCTTTGAATTTAATTTCACTATGACTTTTCATAGATTAACAAACACTAAATATGAGTCTTTAATTTTGGGCTGGATTCCCAAGGGATGTGGACATAATGATTGAAAAGAAAAAGAGACATCAATGTATCTAGTATCCCAAGTCCTTGGAAATTGTATTTTCATTTACATATGAATTACTTTAAATACATGCTTCCACAAAATAAAAAGCAATATCTTTTTTTGAAAACAACTGAATCTGAAAATTAACTAACACAGCATACATGACTTTTAAACAAAATGGAATTACTACAGTGGGCATGTTATGACCAGAAACATCTGTGTCAATTTCCTGTACTTGAAATTTAATCACCAGGGCAACACGTCTACTCATTTGTCTTATAAAGACTTAAAAAGAAGATCCTTTATCATACCCCAGCATCCTGGTCTTAGACTTTCCCCATCTCCATAAGTGTGAAAAGCATTTTCTTAATGAATTATTCAGTCTGTGGTATTCTCTTACTGTAGCAAAAACATAGATAGAGTTAGACTAAGGTATAATCAATGCTGATAGAGTTGTATAGAGTCTCTGAACGTGAGCATTTATCTGAGGAAATGACTAAGCGTTGCACAAAGAGAGAAGATTATTGCATGAAATGAAGATTTCTGTCTTTCATGGACATTCACCAGACTATGTGTGTTTACCATCATCCTTATCTTGCTTGTTCTTTATGTTTAATGCTTATATACTGATCTTTGGCCACTGAACAGTGGGAAGAAGTCCATATGCGTTGAGTGTGATTTTATTTATGCTATATCCTTTCTATTCCATTTGAATGGCTCTAGGATGCTACTTTTCAAAAAATGGAATCATAAATAAACCAGCCTTGGTTACTAAGCATTATTCCCATATATGGTCCTGAAAGTCTACTACTCATCTAGAGGTGCCCATAGGAAAAACTGACTAAGAAAAGTATTAATTTATATTGACATATCACTGTAAAATTGACATTGTTATAGTCACTTATGAAAAGTAAAGGTTTGGCTGCAAGCTGACTGATCTGATTTGGATCCAACTTAACACCAAAACCTGAAACTATGGAGAGGGTGGATGAAAAGAAATTGCTCCTTGAGCACATTGAAATAAGTTGAAAACTGCTAATTTATAAAAGTAGAAATAATAATGCATATCCAGTTCACTATAAGGAAATCTGCAATTACTCTCTGGTGTTGGAGTCTAGAGATGACATGCAGAAATAGCACCTGCCAAGAGGAAGGAAAAGAAGAAAGAACAAGCCATCAACCTCAGACCTTAAGTGGATGAAGAAGAGAATGTATTTGGTGTCTGCATATACTTTTGTCCTTCAGTGATAATTTTGTCCATGTTTCGGATCTTTCTGGCAAGGTAACCATCTGATAACTGACTAGAAAAATGATGGTAAAAGCAGACTGAAATAAATCCTCCCACTATGGTACCATGTTGACTCCCCAGGATATGGCTCAGAGGTGCAAGTGTCTGGGCATCGATGCCCTACACAACAAACTATGGATCACAGGAAACAGGACAAAGACTCCTAAAACTGAAACCCAGTCATTTCTTTTTCAGAAAGAAGGTTCACTGTGACTTCTGTCTGTGAATGACATTTCAGATTATTTTCTGTCAATAAATTGTTTCAGGTCAGTGAAACAATTTATGAAATAGTAATTATTTCATGTAAGCTTAATAATAATAATAATAAGTAAGTAAATACAATTAGACAAATCTAAACATTCTGAAATTTTACAATTAAAAAATATGGCCTCCTTCAAAGAAATATCAATAGAATGGTAGTGAATTTCAAGACAGCAGCAGCCCAAGCTAAAAGCACCCAATAAGGACCCCAATGTATTAAAGGGAAATAACCATCAACCTAAACATCTTTATCTAATATACATTTTTCACGGAAAAAAAAATCCACATACTTATCAGGCACAAGAAACTTGAGAATATCCATTTGCTACCAATACCCACATAAAAACATTAAATATTATACTGTAGACACAAATAACTGACTTAAGATACAAAGTTTTAAGATATTGTAAAAGGACAGTTGGTGAAAATGAACTTTCAGAAACTTAATGATACTGTGACTTCGAAGACTACAAAGGCTGCCCATGACTGCTGCTTCACCGTAGAAGTAAGTTGGAGATCCCAGCCCAGGCTTTAGGCTGGGAGAAAAGGAAGTGCAGTTTTGAAGGAATAAAATAGTGAAGGGAAAAAAGAAGTAAAAGAAGAAAAAGAAATCTTAAACCAAATGCTGGATGCAGTTCCTGAAAGACGAAAGTAAGAGACTGCCAACCACAATAAGCAGGCCGGAGCTCAGCTTTGCAAAATAAGTTTTTGTTGAGATAAATCTGTCCCCGCTTGTTTAAATAAGCAAGGAAATGGAATTTAAGGTAATTCCCATTACTTTGGAGCTACGTGTTTTAAAAATGCTGGGTCAAACTCATTACATGGCTCTTAACTGTGGAACTGCCCAGATGAGAAAGACAGTATGTTCTGCCCCAAATGTGTAGTCATTCTGAGCCAGCATTATTAGATAGGAATAACGAAGAAAGTCTTTACCACATACAGCAGAAAAGAAAATATTGTAGCATTTATTGGTTTGTTTGTTTGTTTGTTTGATTGTTTGTTTGTTTGTTTGCAATAGCAAAAGAACTTTGAGGATGTAGCCAACTCTATGGTCAGAAATAGTAAATTCTGGATATCACTCATAGTACAGGCAGGCAAATTTTTCTGTATAAGTACAGATGGTGTCAGGAGAGGTACCACAGTTTCTGCAAAGGACAGGTATTATGTAGTCTAAAACTTTACTGTATATGTTTTCTTACATTTTTCCAAATACTAAAAAGTTTTCTCATTTTGCAGGCCTTACTGGAAGCCAGTGGCACTTAGATTTGACTTGTAGATTAAGATTAGTCTTTGGCTGTAAGTTACAAAGTCCTGCAAGTAGGACAGTAAAAACTGATCACATAGCACCATTTTTGGAAAGTACAGAAGGAACAAATCTAACATATTTTTGTGATAGAATTATTTTTTAAAAGAATTAGAGAAATAAGCAAAAATGCATTAACAATGGTTTTCTCTGGAACAGAAAGAGAAATGAGAATCCCCAAATAGTTGAAATTGTCATCGGTAACATTTTGTTCTAAATGTGTATGATAGAATGGTGGATATCTATTGTCATGTTTTATTTTTATTTATTTATTTATTTATTTATTTATTTATTTATTTATTTTGGTTTTTCGAGACAGGGTTTCTCTGTGTAGCCCTGACTGTCCTGGAACTCACTCTGTAGACCAGGCTGGCCTCAAACTCAGAAATCCACCTGCCTCTGCCTCCCAAGTGCTGGGATTATAGGCATGCGCCACCACTGCCAGGCTTATTCTCGTGTTTTATAACATGCACAGTTTTCATACATTTTGTTTTACATTGAAATTTTTGCACAGCTAAAACTTTGCTGTGTTCCATATAATATAATTTTGATCATTTTTACAGTGTGATTTTTATATAGTAGTCGGGTTATTGGCACACCATGACACTCTGTTCCTCCCACTGACGAGAAGTCATGGAGGCTTTCAGTGGAAATACATAAATAAATTTAAACAAGCTTACATAGGCAGCTATGCATCATTTCACAAATGCATAGTATACATGCATATGGCAACAAAGTTTGAAATTTGAAATACTGAATAGCATGATCCATTTTCTGACATTTTAAACAGTTCATAAAATCATGTTTATATGACTTAAAGACAAAGGCTCAATAGCAATATTGTAACAAAAGTGTATATATAATGTCTACCCACTGTATGCATATATTTTCTAAACATAAACATTATGCAAAGAAATTATAAAACCTCAAGACTAGAGATGCTTAAAATAAATATTATATGGTATACAGGGTGTTGGCTGGTGCTAACTAATCATGGGGAATAACATGAATGTGATCCTTAAACTATACAGGCTTATATCAGGTTTCTGAAAAAAAAAATCACATGAAATTCCTCTTTCTAAAGGTCTGCAGGGAAAATGCAGAATATTAATTTTCATGGTGTTCCATTCCAGCATTCTGAAAGAATTATATGTCTGGGTAAGGCAGTTACTACATCCTGGCACTAATACAGCCAAAAACATTCTGTGAACTGAATGAGAATATTTCCACCCAATATGTGCCAAATAACAGGTCAGCTCAAGTGAATGGAGAAAGGTGTAATTATAGTTACATTTAATACCTGTAATGAACTCAAACTAGAAAGCTTTCCATTGTTTGCATGCCATATACTAGTTATAAATACATTTTAAAAGGTGTAGCACAAAGTGAATATTAAAACTTCAAGGTTGTTTTACATACACATCATATCTGTTGCTGCGAGGGCGGACTGCGCGACTCAGTTATGTGTGTGCTTCACTGCCAAGCAAAATACATTTTCCCGATTTGAAATTAGGGATTTTTATTTTCTTTCCTGCTTAAATTATTTGGATTTAAGCTAACATGTATAACTATCCGAACCTGATGGATGACTGGATAAAGACTTAAGGAAAATATTCACATGCTCTAAATTGAAATATAAGATCTTAGAGAAGGGGAAAAAATCAGTACTCTGCATAAAGAAGAGGTGATTACAGAAAGAATGTCCATCAAGATTTCACGGAAGGACAGAAGTAAAATATCACCTTACTTTGACTTTTATGTTATTTACATAAACTGAAAATATTTTGTGAGCAGTATTTTAACTTTCAAAGATTATAAAAATGAACCCAGGGTAGTGATGGAGAGTCCTAAAGATAAATAATGAGAAATTTAAGGGCCGTTGATACTTAAGAACTGTCATGATGCCATTTTTTGTGTCTCTTGGGCTAAAGCACTGACCTGTGAAAGACCCTGTGTTCGTTGAATTGTTCAACCGACCAGTTATGTTGGTGATGACTGAGAATATCAAACAAATATACCGCTCAGACTCTGCTTCCCCACCCAGCAGGGTGATCTTCTGTTATCCCAACTGGTGAGTCCTGAGATGGAAAGTGAGGAGGGACAGCCAGGAGCTAAGTGATTCCAGGCAGAGGTGAGCACTCTATAAAGACAGCTCATTTTAATGGGGAGGGACTGGGGAGAGGGAGGACAAAGGCTATTTAAACATTTGGAGGGTAAGGGCTATTCAAAAGTGGCAGGACCAGGGTGTTGCGGATGCCTCGTTTGCATAAGGAGAAGTTCCAGATGATGCTGTACATGACCCTGGAAGGGCTATAGTAACCTCCGTTGGGACACAGGGCTATGTGCACTGGGACATGGAGGCTGGGGCAAGAGATTAGTCATCCTCCTCCTGCCAATCTCAGAATGAGATTTGTGGGGTTTGGACATGTTGCTCTGAGCAGCTCCCATGGCTGGCCACGGCTCCATGGCTTCCCAACCCCACACAAATTATTTCTCTAGTTTATATATTCATCAACTCATCAAAAATTAGACCTGTAAAGGACATAATAATACCCACATGTATTGATCACAACAGATGGAAAGTCAAGTCATATAACTGTGAATCTCGTCATCCACTGGAACCTGTTTTTAAAACTTGATTGTTTGGTGGTGATAATTTCACAGGTTGAGTTTTATTATGCCTCTTTTATATAAAAATGCTATTTAAATTTCTTAACAACTAGGTTTCATGGTTCTCCTATCTAGAGCATCATGACCACATACTTAGAGCATTAATCCTCAAAATGGCCTTTTCCAATTTTTATTTAATTTCAATTAGTATAAGAGGTAACATGTTTCCTGGTGACATTTCTCTACACACTTATACACACTTAATTTTGGGAGATTTTATGTCTGTCTGCATACTTCTCTCTCACATCTGCTTGGTCAGGGTCCCTTCCTCAGTTTACTGTCATGGTTACTAACTCTCTACTTTCACATCACATATGTTCTCTTACCCTTCACACACACTGCCTTAAGGTCTCTTCACCCCCTGCTCCCACGTCATGGGCCTTTTTCTAGTTTCCTAGCCATTAGTCTCTGCCCCCTGGCACCCCATTCCTGACATTTAATGGAGAACTTGTGGCATTTGTCTTTCGATTTTGGGCTACATAATATAGTATTTTTCAGTTACATCCATTTTTCCTGTTGATTCTATGATATCATTTTCTTTATGACTGAATAAAATTACATCATGTGCATATACTTAATTATTCTCTCACCTGTTGATGGATGACTAAGCTGATTACATTGTCTTACAGTTGTAAAAAGGGACAGTAATGAATATGGCTGTGCAAGTATCTTTGTGGTGGGATATGAAATCTGTGGAATTATATATTTACACAGGAATGGCATAGCTGGGTCCTATGGTAGTTGTAGTTTTGATTTTTGAGGGGTTGTTGCACTGATTTCACTGGCAGCCATATCTCTTTGCCCTTTCAGAGACACCGAATTAGTTTCCTCTTGCCTCACACACTCGCCACCATTTGTCCTTATTTGTGATCATAGGGAAAAAAAGACGCCCGTTTAAAAATAATTCTTAGCCAATATTTTTTACTCATGGACATACTTAAATTAAACATTTTTAAATGTTTCTCATACAGAATATTTTAGTTAGAGCCTGGAGAGATTTCTCAGTGGTTAAGAGCACTAGCTATTATTTTCCAGAGGGCTAGTTAGTTCTCAGTTCCCAGTTCCCACTTCCCACATCAGGCTGCTTACAACCGCTGGAACTCCAGCCTCAGAGGACCCAGTGATCTCTTCAGACCTCTCTGGGCACTTGTACTCATGTGCAAATACCCACAAAGAAATATAAATGATTAAAAAGAAAATAAAGCTTTTTTTTTTAAAAAAAAAAAAAGACTATTTTAATTAGAAAATTGATACACATTCATTGAAAAACTTCTGAGTGGTGAACCAATTATTATTTACATTAATGCCATTCATTAATGTAATACAACACATTAAACCATATATTTATGGGAATTTTGGCACATTCTGTTTCAGATACTAGATACAGCATGAATTTAGGTCAGGTAGTAAGTAGACATGTGAAGACTGGTTATTCTTGCATGCTGGAAAAAATAGGACAGCATTTACAGGTAGCAACCAAATAAAAGGAAGAATAGTCAGTGATAACAAATGTATCTCTGTTCATAGTAACTATGATGACTACCTAACAGCATCTGTGAGGTGGTCTACACACCAGTTTTCAGAGTTACCTACGAAGCTGTTCTATCCTTACTTATGGAATTGCAAACTGCATTTTAATAACAGTCCACTGATTTGTGTGTGTATTGAAATTTAAGAAGCCACTCCTTAGATGTATTGTGAGTTTACAGAGTCTAGACAAGTGAAGAGTCAGAGCTGAGGGATTGATTCCTATGATTGACCAGCTGTTACACTAAATGCTGAAAGTCCTATAAAATTGTTTTGTTTTTTTTTTAATGTCACAATTTAAAATTAAACTTTTTTGGGGTGTGAGGAGCAGAGAGATGGTTCAACGGTAGAGTCCTGTCTAAAGCTGACAAAAGACCTTGGGCTCTGTCTCAAGTTTCACAAAACAAATACATGGAATAAAACAAGATAACCTGTATATGAAAATATTTTCAAAAATGATCTTAGTATGTTTTCAGCATCATACTAGGACAAGTCTAAGACACAAGATGCCATGTGGTCTTTAGAGGAGAAATAGCCCAGCATGAGAACAAAGCACAGTGCTCCACAGTAGTCATAAAAACATTGAGTGACAGTGACATTTGCAAAGAGAAGACTGGACTGCAGCTTCAGTTCAAGCATCACCTCCTTTACCACTGCTATGAGCTAATGAGTCTGTTTCTCAGAAAGGACTAGACAGTACTCCGGAAACTTCACAGAAACCATGAATTTGTGCACAACATGTCCGCCAGCATCCCCAGTGTCATCTGAGAAGGACATCTATTTTGCTTACTATTCATATCTTCTATTTTAAAAGTGAGACTCCGAGCACACTTCCCCATGCCCATCGATACTTTTTTAAAGACCAAATTTTAATAAGTGTATGGGAGTCTATTCTACAAAATAACAATTCTAGTATGCTTACTGAACACTTAGTTTTGTATTGCCACTGTTACGTTATAACTATTTTTATAGCAAAACTGTGATTATTTCCTTCAAAGAAATTGCTAAAGTAAAATTATTTACCCCTTTCCTCTTGTTAATTTATTGCCAACCTTCAACTTTGATAGTTGCAGGATGTATACAAAGAACTCCTTCAGGCCCTGGTCTAGAGACCTGTTGGTTCTAGTTGTCCACTCGTGGTGTGACAGTCATTCTTTCTGCTTCTCATTGCCTCATCTCATCTTCACCTGTTGGTTTCTCACCCTATTTCTTCTCTTTCTCCGCTCTTATTTCTAGCTTCATGGGAGTGGTCACAGGACTCTGTTTACTGCCTTGCTTGTTCTTTGACTATCTGTGTTTATTCTCTTGCTTGTTCCTTGGCTATTTGCATCTATTGTACTGCTAGTTCCTCAACATAGAACTGACTTTAATACTTGTATAAAATTAAAATGGTGTAAAAGCAAAAAGGAAGAGGAGGGATGGGATACGGGGTTTATAGAGGCAGGGGAGAATGGGTAAAGGGGATAACATTTGAAACGTAAATAAATAAAATAGCCAATAAAAAAGAAAAAATCTATTATTTATTTATTTATTTATGTATTTGTTTATTGCATGTAAAATTCAATAGACAACTTAGAGAAGTCAGTACTTGCTTTCTGTCTTGTGGATACCTGGGATGGAACTCCACTGATCAGACTTGGCAGTAAGCACCATTACCCACCCCACCATTTCACTAGTCCCACCTATAGCCATTTAAAAGTAAGTGAAAACTTGCGTCCCCCTTTTTGTTTGTGTTTGTTTGTTGTTTGTGTTTTGTATTGCCCTGTATCGTCCTGGTTGTTCTGGAACTCCTTCTTCCGAGCGCTGGGATTGAAGGCATGGTTCATCACTGTCATGGAGCTCAGTTATTAAGAACAATGGCTGCTCTTCCACAAGTCCTGAGTTCGATTCCCAGCAACCACAAGGTAGTTTACCACTATTTCTATCAAGATATGATGCTGTCTGACACCCTCTTCTGTCATGCCGGTATACAACCAAATAGAGAACTCATACATAAAGTATATAAATAAAATTAATTTTTAAAAATATGTCCCTTTATCAGGAAGTATTTTGATACACTTCTCCAAAAATAAGTAAAGTTTTTTGTTTCTTTGGGGTTTTTGTTTTGTTTTGTTTTGTTTGTTTGTTTGCTTTTGTTGTTTGTTTTGTTTTATTTTGTTGTTTGTTTTCCTTTCTATTGTCACATGACCGTAATTACAATAGTTAAAGTCGGGGAGTGGTTACTATTTCACATTCCCTATGTAAATGTCATCAACTCCTCAGAGTATTCTTGACAGTTCTTGCTTCGATTTTGTCTCCCAAAGCAGAATTCAATCACATTTGCACTGCAGTGATAACTCTTCAGTCATCTTGATCTACAGCTACTCTCATTGTACTTTGGTGGTCCTAAGACTTTTTAAGTTTAAAACTGTTTTCAGTGGAGAAAAAAAAATGCAGAATAGCTCACCTTTTTCCTACCTTTCTAAAACCGAGTATCAGTGTTCTGGGAATTTTGCTAATCTTATCACAATGTGGATTCTGTTTTTGTCTAAATGTTCATTACTAAAAAGTTATTCACCATCTTTTCCCACAAGTGTAGGCAACTTTCTCCTTTTCTCTTGTTGATTATCTGTTCATGTGTGTACTGGCTGGTTTTATGTGTCAACTTGACACAAGCTGGAATTATCACAGAGAAAGGAGCTTCCCTTGAGGAAAGCCCTCCATGAGATCTAGCTGTAAGGCATTTTCTCAATTAGTGATCAAGGTGGTAGGGCCCATTGTGGGTGGTATGATCCCTGCTCTGGTAGTCCTGGATTCTATAAGAAAGTGAACTGAGCAAGCCAGGGAAAGCAAGCCAGTAAGTGGCATCCCTCCATGGCCTCTGCAAAAAGCTCCTGCTTCTTGACCTGCCTGAGTTTTAGTTCTGACTTCCTTTGGTGATGAAGAGCAATGTGGAAGTGTAAGCTGAATAAACCCTTTCCTCCCCAACTTGCTTCTTGGTCATGATATTTGTGCAGGAATAGAAACTCTGACTAAGACAATGTGTTTTGCTTATTCTATCAGGGTCTTTATTTTGTTTTTCTATTATTTATGAATATTCTTTATTCTTTACTAGATATTCTAAATTTTAAAGATTTTCTCTAGGTCATTTAGGGTGCTTAATGGGTACAAGTGCTATTATTTGCACATGGTGATAGATAATCAGTCTTCATTTCTAATCTTTTCACCTATGGCATTTGCCCTGAAAATCCTCCTCGGTGTTATCTGTATATACCACAAAGTTTTCATCTATTTTGAGATTACTTTTATATTGACTAAGTTAACATATACAGTATCTTAAAAAAATCTACTAGCTTTCTATATTTTTCCAGTAATTTGGTACAGCAATTTTATATTATAGCAATTACATAATTACTGAACCAGGTTATAACAAGATTTAATGTTTTAGAAGAGACTGTTTAGTAAAATTTAAAATAGCATAACTCAATGGAAGGAATACACTAATGGACATAAAAAATATAGTTGTCTATTGATTAAAAATAGTTAATCTTACCTTTCTAAACAGAACCTGTCACCCCACCCCCCTTTTAAAGTAGCTGGGTACAGTGACACATACCTGTAATCCCAGCACTGAGCCTTGAGGGAGATAGAGACCAGAGGATTAGGAGTTCAAGGCCAGTTTGAGTTAATGGTCTGACTGGAGACTATAAGAATTTGCTATCTCTAAAGGAAAAAATAAAGAAGAAAAAAGTAAGCAATACAGAGAGAGAGAGAGAGAGAGAGAGAGAGAGAGAGAGAGAGAAGATTGCTTTATGCTTTATGACTCATTATTTGTTCTAAACTTGGTATTTTATGCTGAGACCTCATATAAAACACTGAGAAATCTGAGCAGCTTGAGAATGTTTTCAGTAGTTAAATTATTAGAATCAGCAAAAAAATTCTTAATATTGCCCCTTTGTATGTTTAATAAACAATGTAGAAATTTAGCTTGTTTATTTAACAGTTTATTTTTACTACTGAAGGGGAGATGTTCACCAGCATTCATCTAACCTGCTCAGACTGCAACCATTGTATCCTCCGCACTGCCTAAGACTGCATGCTCATCACCAAACATACATCTTAGTAATTAAGTGAATTTTAGTGGAAAGTTATTTAATGAAACTAGCAAATTTAGACTTGTTTAAGTGTCAGTAAGTACCATATGATCTGTGCCAAGTAGTTTGAAATTGGTGTGGGAGGCACGGGAAATTAATTGTTAAAAAGAGAATTTATCAACTTAAAGTACTTTCACAATCAATGATATCATTTAATGCATCTTCTGGCAATGATTATACCCTAGAGAAACACATGAATACCCTTCTCCAGTCTGCGGAGACACTAATGGGGAGGAGGATGGACTGATGCTTGCATTTGCATGTGGGCCCAATGCAGAGGAAGAGGAAAGGCAAAACCATAAAACTCCCTGAAGGCTCTATGCCTGAGGCGCATCTATGTCACAGCTAGGATGCTCTACCCCAGGACCATTCTCTTCATTCATTTGATCTCTCTTTCCTTCTTTTACTTCTTGTGTTGTTGCATACTTTCCGTTTTCTAGAAAAACTATATTTTAAAAAATCTTATCTACATGCATTATTTACATCTTAGGTTATTAATACAAATCCATAATTAATAAGGAAGTAACACTGCACACTTATTTTGGTCAGGGAGTTGTAATGGTATAATCAATTAGCAACTTAGTACATTAAAGAATTTACTGTGACCAGAATTCTGTTGGGATGTTTGAGCTGATGAGACCTGTAAGTTATTAATGATAATAATAGAAGAAAGGCAATGGTGAATACTTAATTTTTCTATTCATTATAATATTTTGAGCATTTTACAATCATATTTTATTCAGATTTGTTTTTTATTTCTTTTACAAACTCGTTTACTTGTTCAGTCTTCCATGCCATCATGTTTGGTTTTGTGTCCATGCTACAGATGAGGAGACAGAGGCAAGATGAAGCTTAAGAACCACCTTAGTTGTCAAACTCAATGAGAAACCCTAAAGCATCTACTTCTCTGTCGCTGAAATGCATCTTTTAACCCATGTTTGTTGTAAGTGCTTCCATTTCAAATATATCAGCAAGAGTTGAACCAAAGAATCAAAATAAAATGACATAAAATTGACTCTTTTGTTTCCATTTTGTTTACCTCTGATGTTTTTAGTGAATACATGATTGAGCATGCAGGTTAAAGTTTTAATTAGAATATAATTACATCATTTCATTATTCATTTTCCTCACTTCAAAACCTTACAATATTCTTCTTTACTCTCTTTCCTTGAGGCTTTTGCTTCTAAGGCTCTCTTTGATTGCTAAAAGGTGAAAGAGTATGGAGGGAAAGGAGAAATGCTACAGTGGGCAGCATAGACTGGGCCGGACACCTTGAATATTACTATACATCTTTCCAATAACCTACAGAGTTAACACTGTGATCTCTATTTAATAGGTGAGGAAAACAAATCTTACAAGAGGTTGAATCAGTCACGTTCACAGAAAACAAACTCTAGATCTACTACTTAACGTGTGGTTCTTGCTAAGGCTTGGAAAAACTGCTGGACTCTCAGAATAGCAGATCTGTGTTTGCTTGTCTGTTTGGTTTTGTTTTGTTTTGTCTAAGCAGCCCAGATTTCAGTCGCAAATCTACACATGGCTGGGTTCCACTCTAGATTTTCTGGATGATTCAGAACATTCCAGATGAGTACTATTAAAAATGAAATAATCAATACTACATATACAACAAAATTTGGGACCGGGTGTGGTGGCTCACACCTTTAATTTCAGAACTTGGGATGCTGAGGGAGGCAGATCTCTAATCAGTTCAAAGTTTGCCTAGTCTATGTCGAGAGTTTAGGCCAGCAAAGACATCATTGTAACACCCTGTATCAAAAATGAAAGGAAAATGGAAAAAAAGTTAGCCACTATAGTTGAAAATGTAAAATACATTTCTAGTAACCAGTTTACTAGGAATAAGACTTTACACCGTTCTTTAACTCCATTTCAGTTCATATTCATCATGGAGTATGGCCACAGACGGGCTGTGGCTCCCACCTTGGACATTGCAACACTAAATCCCTGTCCTGTTTCAGCATTAATTGAAAAGAAGACTCCTGTTTTATCCTTAATATACTTGCAGTGACATACACTACTCGTAAGTCTTTAGCTCTTTTCAGATGAATCTGTTCTGGGTCTCCTTTCCCTTCAGAGAGAGAGAGAAAGAGAGAGAGAGAGAGAGAGAGAGAGAGACAGACAGACAGACAGACAGACAGACAGACAGACAGAAAGAGACAGAGAGAGACAAAGAGAGACAGAGACATGGACAGAGGCAGAGAGACACACAGAGAGAAGGGGACTAAAGTTGGCTCATAGATACCATTATACACATTTTCTCAATTAATAACTTAATTCTATGCATTTATTTTATTCATGATTTATTTTGTACTATGTAAATCCACTTTCTTTCAAAATTATCTTCTTTGTTGGAACAAAAAATTGAATTGAACTATTTTCGGATAAGTGATTCTGGGGTTCTAATCTTGCAACAGCAGAAGATGCTCCCAGTGTCCTCTATTCTAAACGGGAAGACTATACCAGTCTATCAGCTTAATTACAAAGTCCATTTAAAGAAAACTCCCTATGGGGTTTCAGAGTTTGGATCTTTCCTGTGTACAATTATCATCACCCAGTCCATGCATAAAATTACTCTGTTCTGGGTTCTCAGTTTAAAATTGTTTTTAATGTTGGTGGAGATAAATACAGCATGTGAGCAAACACGGTTTGCTGCTCAATTGTTCAAAAACGCACTCATATAAACAACTGTGGTGCTTATTAACGCTAAAAATATGTGAAGTTGCAGTGACTCTGCATTTGAAGTCTAGTATGTGCCATTTGTTTTATTCATGATAAACAGATCATTTAGTTGGAAAAATCCCATCTGCTTAGATATATCTCTTATTATTTATGAGAACCATGTTTAGGAATGCAGGAGGCACATGTGCATAATTAATCCTGAAGAGAATTAGACATTGTTTGATTCACAGCTGAATGCAATTAGCATTAGGAAGTTTACATATGTTGGCAATAACACAGATTAGCAACTAAAGTGCTTGTTAAAAAATTTAACCTGAGGCTGCTGGAGCAGACCTCTCTTAATGATGCTTTAAATGTTGTTGATGAAGTAATAATCAATTTTGTTTTATAAATAGTAAATCAAGAATTTAGGTCTAATTAACAGTGCTACAGATCACTTCACTTACATATCAGATGCACTTGTGATGTGTGCTATGAACTTTCTTTGAGGCTTGTATGCAGACAGTTGCTATGAAGAAGACATAATCCTTTCCATTGTAGTAAAAAGAAACGATTGCCCAGCCAGGGAAGAGTGAGGTGTCTACCTTTTGGAAGGACTCATCCAGAGGTGTGGAGCTGGAAAGCTTTGTCTTTGACCCACTACCTTTAATTGCAGGAAAGCGAAACAATGCCTTCTTGTCTCAAGCAGAGCCATTAGGCAGCTTTACAGACTGTGAAGCGGAGGCATCTAATAGGGAGGGAGGGGAGAAGGAACGTGATGAAAATGAGGCCGAAGGTAAAATTGAGCTGTAATTGTTTGCACTTCAACTTTGAGAAGTTCACCATTAATTAAAATGTTTCTGCACCACTCACCACCAGAGTGGCAAGAAAGGAGGCTGGGCTGATCAAGAGGCAACCCGGGAGCCCTCCAGAAAGCACGCAAGGTCTCTGATGAGGGAATGTCTCCCGTGTACAAATATGGCAGAGTCACAGGGTGCAGTCAGGCACACTTTCATGTGACATGGTTCGAACAGCCCTTATTTGTGGTTTTCATTTTTCCTGGACCTCATTATAAAGTAGGATCATAGGTTTTCATAATGCATGGAAATAAAGAAATGATATATTCGGGAAATATTTAGTGTATTTCATAAAGTCAAATCTTTCATTTGTCTCTCTATATATAAACAAATATAAACCTCTGTAATGATTATATATAAATAAATATATAATTATATATATATATATATATATATATATAATCTATATCTTAAGAAGATATAGATGCCTTTCACAATGATGTTTGCTTCAGAGTTAGTAACAGTTTTCTCCTTTTGAGTCATAATCTTATGTGTTTCATGTTGACCTCAAACTCACCATGTAGCAAAGAATGGCTTTCAGTTTTTGATCCTCTGAGCTGTAAACCCTGAGTGCTGGATTACAGTCTCATGGCATCACATCCAGTATATGAAGTACAGGTGATAAATCCCAAACCTTAGTGCATTCTAGACGAACACTAACAGTGTTAACAGCATCACCTCCTCAGTAATACTGTTTTCTTTATTACCTAAAATAGCAGGCGTAAGTCACAACACTTTGAAGCAGAGAAAGGAGGATCAGGACTTCAAGGTCATCCTTGGATAAAGAGTAAATTCCGCACCAGTTTGGATTGAGACCCTGTCTTGAACAAAGTAAAGCAAACCAATACAACAACATAACAAAGTAATCTAAACAGTGATAGCATCTTAGGTTCACTTATTTGTCATTGTTATCAAGAAGAATTAGTTTATGAGTCAATATTGAATCAGCATTTGCATTTTCATGTAGAATTCAGTCCTCATGACTCTACTGTGGCAGTTATTGTGGTACTGACGAGGGGTAAGTGCGTGAATACTTTCCTGTAGTAGTAAAATGCAGGCATGACCTGGCAGTCAGCCTACCCTGGCATACTCCTCTTCTACATAAGAAGCACGGCACAGTATGTGCTTGAGTCTTCCCAGAAGTTAGAACAGTGAGTTCTGGCTTCGTCTTGGCTAGTAGCTCGCCTGATTGTTGTCTTCACTCTTCATGTCTGTTCTCATGTGCTTCTTCAGCAGAGAGATTCCTGTGATATGAGTGTTCACTGACCAATCTGAGGTAGTGTACTAACTGATCACAGTCCATAGTCGATAGGCTTCCACTATATAAGTAGTTGCTCACATGCAGTAAGGCAGACACTCTTCCCTGAAACCATCTCTGAAGTGATTCTTCTCCATGCCCTTTACTGACCCATGGCATTGCAGTCTTTTTGGAGGGCCTGGGAGTTGGGGACACCTCCGTAATGATGGCACTCTCCTATGAGGGCTGAATGAGAGTGTGAGGAATGCGCATGTCTGTATTGATACTGTAGGCCTCTAACTTCAGCTGTGCAGGGCACATAGATGAAGTTTTATCACACGATGTGACTTTTAATGAATCTTTGTTTTAGTGACACTTCTAGAACACAGGTAATGGCAGTTGACTGATGTGGGATGTTCCTTTTGAGCAGACAGGTACTGTTTCTCTGTTTATTCATTGCTGGCTTCCAGAACTGAGAATAGTTCCTGAGACAGACATGGAAGCCACTCAGAATGTACTTGCTGAACAAAGAAGTCAGTTAGGAAAAAAAATTACAGCTGAGAAAACATCAAAAGAAGTCTAAGATTTCTGGTCTGTTGTGGTTTGGAGAAGAAATGTTCCCCATAGGTCCATGTATTTGAACTCTTAGTCTGAGTTGATGGTGCTATCAAGAAGCTTTGAGAACTTTAAAAGGTGGGTCTTGCTGGAGAAAAATCTTCACTGGAGTAGGACTTTGACATATTATAGCCTATGCCTACTTTCTGTTCTCTACTTTCTGCATATAGATAAAATGTGATGACTCTACTTCCTGACTGCCAGGTTTTCACAGCCCTGCTTCTGGGCCTCTTCCACTGGGATGGATTATAGCCCTCTAGAACCATAAACCAAAAGAAAACTTTTCTTCCCATGGTTGTTGTTGGGGGCATCCTACCACAGCAAGCGAAAGTACCTAATACAAGGACAAACTAAGATGACTTAGAATTCTAATGTCCACATGTATAAATTAAAGTTGTAGTTAGCTGCCTACTTTCATTCATTTCATCACAACAGCAGTATTGAGTGGGTGTGATGCTGAGAACCTGTGGCCTTTTACAGATGTGTTTTTGACCATGAAATAATAGATTCTACACAGCCCAGTTTTTTGCCTTTGCCAGCTCTCTTACTGTAGAACTGGCCTGTGTTCCTTACTTTCCCATACCCAGAGGCTTATATATCATTACTGGTCACATTCTGAATGACAGGGGAGCTGAGCCCCACTCTGTGGCCCCTCACATCCTTTGCAATTGTCCCTTGACCCTCATAATGTTAAATTAATTTGGCTCTCCTGGTAGAAATGCATAGGCTGAATTGTATATATTAAATCTTAATGATAATACCTCCTGGTACATGATCAAATCTGGTACAACGTTAATCCATTTGGCTTCCATCCAAGAAGACCCATTAAACAGAGAAAGTGCCAGCTGAATTTCATTAAAAATACTTCATGTGTAATGTGGTCCTGAGACAGGAACCTAGAGAGTATTTTCTTTTTAATTAACAGTTATGCGTTTGAAAGCTCCCATTCATATTTATACCTTCTATGTACCAGTTGTTTTCACTGGTTCATGAGGAGTACAGTCACTACAAGATACTCATGACTGTGGATGGCATGCAGGGAGTTAACTGGGACTGAGGGAAGCTGAGGCCACAGCAGTATTGCGAATGAATGAGCCATTCAATCTCAGTTGTCCTATGATCTGTGTTCAATACTTACAACACATAGAAAGTAATCTTTGAAGAAGAAAAAAAAAACAGGAATGGAGGGGGAAAGTCTATGGATTTTTTTTTTTTTAATTTTAAGAGTTCTCTTTTCCCACTTTTCTCCAGAAGAAACTACTAGAAATAGGATTTGATTCTTCTGCATGCAAATAAAACACAATGTCTTTATTATGGGCTGACTAATCTCTAAAGAACATGATGTTAGATGAGAGGTTCAACTTATTCATGGCTTTGCGTCTTCCTAGAACTTCAATGTCATGCTTTGTCCTTTGTCCTTCAGTTTAGTGTTTAAACAAAGGATGTTCCACACAGCCATAGAAACATATAGAAACATATAGAAGAACATACTTTTTCCACAAGGAATAAAAAAGGAAATAAGACAACCTTTAAGAGAGGGGTTTGATGAAGACATATCATTTAGAGCTGAATGCTCCAAAGTCTCTTACTCTTCACATGGCCCAGTCAGCATGTACTATAAGGAAAAATGTCTTCAAAGAGGATTGAGTAGTGTACTGAGTTGTGTATATAGCAGAATGTCATTAGGTATCATTTTATTGCTATGTTTCTTTAGGAGAATAATAACAGTAGATTTTCTCTAGGCCCATGATCTATCTCATATTAGTTTCTTGGCCACATTGGCAGTGTCATGTATGGTTTTTGCCTCATGAAATAGGCCTTAAAACCAATCAAATATGACTGGTTATCTCATACATTTACATCACTATTGCATGAACATATCTTGCTGGCAGGTTGCTGCTTTAGATTAGAGTTGATTCTTTCTGGGAAAAGAAAAATTACTTTCTCCAATAAAATGTCACTGCTTATATCAACCATGAGTCACAGCAGGTTTGTTTCCAGAAGTAGCTGAATAGCACAAAATACACTCCTTGTTTTTTGTGTGCCTTTTTTGTTTGTTTGTTTTGGTGTTCTTGTCTTATTATTGTTTTAAATTTTGGGAGAAAGAGAAGAGAGAAGGAAAGAGAGAGAGAGAGAGAGAGAGAGAGAGAGAGAGAGAGAATGCAGTTAAGGTGGTGAGGAGCATCTGGGAGAAGTTGGAGAAAGTTGTGAAAGAACATGATCAAAATATATTTCGTGAAAAAAAATTAAATAAAAAAACAAAAAAGAGGGAAAGTGAAAATAGTTTAAAAAGACAGGACTTGTAGACAATGTAACTAAATACTATGTATTATAGGAATGGATGCTCAGTGCAAGTAAGTATTGACCCATTACTTCTGTTAGACAGAAATAAGAACTGACAAAGATGGCTTTCTCATATATGCAATGAGAATCTAAAACTTAATATTATATTTTGCCATTACAAAGTATAGGCAAATGTAAAGGTTTCCATTAAAGTAAACATTAAGTATATGAGAGCACTAACTAACCATATTAACTAATTAATAGCCCATAGAATTCTAATATAAATTAATACGACAAACAGTATCTACAAACAAAGAACAAAGAAGTCAATTAAAATGTTAGGATGTATAAAGGGGACTATTTGAGAAAAGGTATCAGGTCAATAGGAGGGGGCCAAGAAGGAGTAACTGAGGTGAATATGATCAAAACACACTATATATGTGTGCGCAAATGTCATAATAATCCTACAAATCTATGAACATGGGAAATCTTTCCATCTTTTGATACCTTCATCAATTTCTTTCTTTAAAGACTTGAATTTCTTGTTATACAGTCTTGCTTAGAGCTATGCCAAGATATTTTACATTATTTGTGGCTTTTCTGAAGGATATTCTTTCTCTAATTTCCTTTTTAAATGTTATTTTATTTTTTTGTATATTTTATTATTTTTATTATTTTATTATTTTTATTATTATTTTTGTATATTTTATTTTATTATTTGTATATTTTGTATATTTTATTGTATTTTTTGTATTTTTTTGTGTTTTATTTAATGTATATGAGTATTCTGTCTTCATGCTCACCAGAAGAGGGCATCAGATCCCATGACAGATGGTTGTGAGTGATGGTTTGGTTTCTGGGAATTGAACTCAGGGCCTCTGAGCAACTAGTGCTCTTAATCATTGAACATCTCTCTAGTCCCTTTCCCTAATTTCTCAGCCTGCTTGTTGTTTGTATATAGGAGTGCTGAGTTTTTTAAGTTAATTTTCTATCCAGCCACTTTACTGAAGATGTTTATCAGCTGTAGGTATTCCCTGGTAGACTTTTTAGGATCACTTATGTATACTATCTTATCATCTGTAAATGTCAATACATTGACTTCCTCCTTTCCAATTTATATCTGCTATATCTATAGTTGACTTATTGCTCTAACTAAAACTTTAGGTACTATACTGAATAAATACTGAGTGAACAACCTTGTCTTGTCCCTAATTTTATTATAATTGATTTAAATTTCTCTCTGTTTAATTTGCTATATTGTGTTTATTGTGTTTAGATATATACCTTTTATCTATGGTCTCTCCAAGACATTTTTTTTTTTTTTTTGGTTTTTCGAGACAGGGTTTCTCTATATAGGCCTGGCTGTCCTTGGTAGACCAGGCTGGCCTCGAGCTCAGAAATCCACCTGCCTCTGCCTCCCAAGTGCTGGGATTAAAGGCATGTGCCACCACTGCCTGGCGACATTTTTTTTTTTTAATCATGAAGGTGTGTTGGATTTTCTCAAAGGCTTTTCTATGCTTATCTAGCATAGTAAAAATGGCCCTCTTACCACAAGCAATCTACATATTCAATGATATTCCCATCAAAACTCTAACACAATTCTTTACAGACCTGGAAAAAGCAATTTTCATATAGAAAAACAAATCCCTAGCATTGCTGAAACACTTCTGTATAATTAAAGATCTTCTGGGGGAATCACCATCTTGGACTTCAAGCTGTACTACAGAGCAACAATAATAAAAGTTCATTGTATTGATATAAAAACAGACAGGTTGATCAATGGTATAGAACTGAAGACCCAGAAATAAATACACATGTACAGACACTTGATTTTTGACAAAGAAGACAAAACCATGCAAATGTTTGTTGGTCTCACTGGATGCCTGCATTTAAAAGCATGAAAGTAGATCTGTATCTAAAACCCTTCACAAAACTCAGGTCTAAGTGGATCAAAGACCTCAACATAAAACTGAATACAATAAACCTAATAGATGAGAAAGTGGGGAATAGTTTTGAATGCATTGGCATAGAAAACAACTTACTCAAGAGAACACCAGCAATTCAGACACTAAGATCAACAATTAATACATAGAACCTCAGAAAACTGAAAAGCTTCTGGACAGCAAAAGATCAAAATGGCAGCACACAAAATAGGAAATAAACTTCTTCACCAACTCTACATCAGACATGGGCTGATATCCAAAATATGTAAGAACTCATGAAACTAGATATTAACAAACCAAAAACAACCCTATTAAAAATAGGATACAGATCTAAACAGATTAACTTCTGAAAGAGGGGGTTAGAGGAGGGGGGATCTGTAATGGCCAAGAAACAATTAAAGAAATATTCAACATTCTCATTCATCAGGAAAATGTCAATCAAAATGACTCTGGGATTCCATCTTATACCAGTCAGAATAGCTAAGATCAAAAACTTAAGTGATAGGTGAGGGGAGTGCAAATTTGTATAATCACTTAGGAAATCAATTTAGCGATTTCTCAGACCCAACTATAACACTTTTCCATTTCTGTATATACACCCAAAAAGTGCTCCTCCATACCACAAGTACAGTTGGTTAACTATGGTCATAGAAGTTTTATTTATAATAGCCAGAAACTGGAAACTATCCTAGAAAAAAAGATAAAGAAACTAAGTAATAAAGAGGTTCCAAGTTGGAGGTAGGGGGACGGCGCTTGAATCTCACAAAAAATAAAAAATAGAATATACATTGTGGGTGGATTTTCAGAGGGGACTGGATGGAGAGAGGATGGGGAAACAGGTAGGGGGAAGGGCAGAGGGAAAGAGTACTGGGAGAGAGAACTGGAATCTGGGGGTGGGGCAGGAAGCATATCTTGGACTTGCTAGAAACCTAGGACATCTATGAAGGTGATCCTAGCTAAGACTCCTAGCAATGTGGGATATTGATCCTGAAATGGACATCTCCTATGACCAGGATAGACTTCCAATGAAGGGAATGGGACACTACCCAAGACATGAAACCTTTGGCCCACAATTTTTCCAGCTTACAAGATGTGAACTGGTAAAGAAGGAGCAGAAATCAAGCAAATGGCCAATTAATGACTGGCCCAACTTGAAACCCATGCAATGAGAGAAGGCCCACCCCTGATACTATTGATGGCGTTCTGGTATGCTTGCAGACAGGAACCTAGCATAACTGTCATCTGAGAAGCTTTACCAATATCTGATGGAAAAAGATGCAGTGACCCACAACCAAACATTAGGAGGAACTAGGAGAATCCTGTGGAAGGGAAAGAGGAAGGATTGAAGAAGCCAGAAAGATCAAGGATACCATAAAAAATCCAGCAGAATCAACTAACCTGGGCCCATAGAGGGCCATGTAAACTGAACCCCCCCAATCAGAAATTATGCATAAAAGAGACCTAGCCCCCCCCCCCACACACATATATAACAGACATGCAGCTTGGTCTTCACATGGGTTCCTAAACATCAGGGACTGCCTCTGACTCTTGCCTGCCTGTGGATCCATTTCCCTTAACTGGCTTCCTTGTGTAGCCTTAATAGGAGAAAATGCAGATGCACCTAATTCTAGTGTAACTTGATATATGTCGAAGTGGGTTGCTATCCATGGGAGGTCTCTGCTTTTCTAAGGAGAATGCAAGGTGGTGGGTATGGAAGGAAGGAGAAGGAAGAGAAAGGGACTGGGAGGAGAGGAGGGAGGAGAAGCTGCAATCAGGATGCAAAGTAAAAGTAAATAAATCAGTTAATTAAAAATAGAAAAAAGTTTTGAATAAAATCATTATTATATGTAATGGGTACATATAATAAAAACTCCATACATGAAAAAAAATTATATAGAAGGATAAAACACATATATAAGTTCAGAGTATAAGGCACTGTCAGATTGATCAAATGCACAACTGTAGAGTAACCAAATGGTATTAGAGGGGGAAACTTAAACTGGGAAGGAGACAACTAGTTTTTAGAAAGTGTTTAGAACTCTCTTTTTGGCTTTAAAACACACACACACACACACACACACACACACACACACACACACACTTCTAGCACAAAACAATTCAAATCACTAGGCATTTTTTACCTTCATTGCTTCATAATTTTATCCCTTTATACATCTAACTAAATTCTGACCAATGAGAGGCAAGCATTGCCAATATTTGTAATATGTCAGTTATCCTGAACACAGTGTGCTCATCTTCTACTGCTGCTTGTTTCTTCTTCCTCTGTGGGAAGCCAAGGGTACAGCGAAGGTCATCTAGTACAATCATCTGCTAAGATTGTCATGAAAAAATATCACAGGCTAAATAGCATCAGTAATAGAAATTGATCTTTTCATAGTTTAAAAGGGTAGAAATCTGAGTTAAGGAGCCACACTGGGTTTGACTTTGGCTGTAGTCCTCTTCCTGGCTTGTAAGTGGCCTTTTAGCTGTGCCCCCACACAACACCTTCCACTGACTATCTTTTCATACAAAGACACTGGATTTATAATAGTAAGGCCCCACTCTTCTGAATTGATTAAACCTTTTTTGGATCCTTAAAGGACTGGTAAAGAGCATTAGATGTTTGACTTAAAGTACAACTGGTACTGTCCATACAACTATATAACACTGAATGTCCAAGTTCTTAAAACCATTTAACCTTGATTCACACACATTGACCTTTGGAGCAGAGACCTTTGTTAAGACACAAGGAACAAAAGCACTCAACCTCTGCTGGGAAAAGGTCAGAGCTGGCACAGCAACCCAGGAAGTTTATCAGACCACTGCCTGAGGTTGGAGGAAAGACTCCGCCTAGTGCTTTGAAGAGTCAAGTGTCTCTTGCCCTGCCCTGCCCTGCCCTGCCCTCTATTAGCAAAAGAGTTTCCTCTCTAGTTCCTTTGCATAGAGTTCTGTCACAAGTGATCTCTCTTCACTTAAAAAACAGACTGAGAAATCACAGAATTTAGGATCTAATCTAATAGAGAGGGGGCAATTGTGACCAACTTTGATTTTTAACTCAACATCTGCAAGGCCATCCTCTTACTTGACTTACGTGTATGTCTGTCTCTGTCTCTCTGTCTCTGTCTGTCTCTGTCTCTCTCTCTTTGTATGGGTATCCTTCTGATGACTTCCAACAGAATTTATTTGCTATTTCTTATAGTATGCTACTCTCCTCAGTTGTTTTCCAAGTCACACACAGTAACTGGCTATCTTGAATTCTACATTCCATGTAATGGACAACCCTTGGCCATGGGTTCTCCTACATTTCCCCTTAAAGATGGACAAGCTGCTAAATTTGTGATTTATTCTTCACTAGTTCTCAACAATCCTCCATCACTGGCTATTACTCCACTCATTATCGGATAAAGTATAGCTATACAAACTCGAATTCCCATAAGGCATCTTTAAAAAGGTAAATTGAATATTCAATGCCACAGGTACGCACATACACACAAACACACATACACACACACACACACACACACACACACAGA
>JANHMN010000016.1:25026807-25038341 GCA_030674055.1 Rhabdomys pumilio | reverse complement strand
GAGTTCTTTGGAAGTCCATTGATTAGGGATTGTTGTAATTCAGTGTGCCCTAACTTTAATGTTTATTCCTGTTTTAAGTTCTATAAAATACAGTTGAAATGGAGTTGGGATATTTTAGACATTCATTGTGTCTACAATTCCTTCATCTGTAGCCACATTCTTCCATCTTTTCTAGATATGGAGGAGTGTGGGTCATTCTATTTCTATGCTGCCCTTGACCTGTTAACACTTTTCTCTGAGTACCTTTGCCTAAACATCCCCATTTGTCAACCTTTGAAAAGCTCGCATTGAGCTTCTCAGTTGGGGCAAATAGTCATTTTCACTTTCCCTCTACCCGATTATTTGAAATAGTACTTCTAAGAAAAATTTAACATAACTCTAAATGGCTTTACACTATGTGCATTGCAGGGGCTAAAGAAATATATTTCTGGAATTGAAAGAGGCTAGTGATTACTTTTGAAAACTTGGGCTAAACTATGTAACTCCAGAAAAGGGTACAAAGTAAAACATGTAGGTTTTATTTGTCAGAACAAAAAGATTTGCCATGATAATTATAATTTAGTAGTCTATTGTGAGGGCCCCTGGAGTGGGGTAAAAATGCCCCTGCTGCCTACCTGGGATAAAGAATTAAGAGCAATAAACAGCATGAGATTTTAGAGGAGAAAAAGTCACTCTAAAGCCCGTGACTCTCCTTTCTTTAACAAAATTACAAAATTAGCAGATGAAGGAAATGCATTGAGTTTAATGTACTTGGTCAGCTATAAAGCTTTCAATAAAGTTTTACCTCAAAATGCAATTCAAATTATCTTAGGAACAAGGAAATATAACTTTCCAGAGAACTGAAAACTTTTGACTAGTAAAATGCCCATCAACTTCTTTGAAGATTAATGCCCAGCATAGAGACTTGTGTGAAATCAATCTGGTGTTTAGTGTGTAAGACACATCTTGAGGTTGCATTTCCTCTATAGGCTTCCTCTCAAAGACAAGAGTTCTATCCTTAGGGTGGGAGACACAAAAACGTGTTAGTGTCCAGATACAAATGACATGAGTGTGTTACAGTATGGATTTCTCGTCTTTCCGTGGGCTCCTGGTGTTTGAATGTACCTTGTCTACCTTACAGTATAATTTGAAGACTGTGGAGCTTTATTAGGTGGCACCTGTCAGAGGAAGGAGATTGATAAGGACAGGATTTGGAGATAAACCCCACCCCTGACTCTTGTCATACTTTTGCATCCTGTCTGCCATTATGTGAATAAGCAGCTGCCTCTTCCCCCTATCATCCTAGATGGAGCCACTCTACTGTGACTTCCCTGACAGGATAGAATAAAGAGAAACAAAACAAAACAAAAAAAAGCTTTGTTTTAAAAGGAATCTCTGTGCCAGAGGTGAAAAAAATCCTATGCAATGGTATTCCTGTAAATTCTCATTATTCTCTTAACTCAAACACTGTCAGTTATTTACACCAAGAGAGTGGGCAAGAGGAAGAAGATGGAAATCTCATCCTTGCTTTGTTTTGTTTTGGCATTTTGAATCAGGGTTTCAGATCTGTGTAGCCCTGGCTGGTCTGGAACTCACTCTGTAGACCTGGCAGCCCTTAAACTCAGAGAACTGCCTGCCTCTACCTCCACGGTGCTGAGATGAAAAGCACACAGCACTGTACCCACTTAGCTAAAAATATAGATATACAAGTACAGTATTTCTCTAACTGTAAAATCAAGAAATGTGGAGCTGACTAACTGAAGAATCACCTCGAAGAAGTAATTGAAAGCAGTTGCATTTTGAATATGCATTGTGTTATAAGTTTTTCAATTCCGTATGCATGTATAATTTAACACTTATACATCCTGACAGGAAAAAGCCGGTTGAGAATATTGCTGGATACTTCCCGAATTAGCTAAGCTAATTGTGTAGATTAAGTCATAACTTTTATTTTTGATTGGTTCTTGTGTATTCCCAATTTGAGAATGGACATTCATTAAAGCCATGTGGACAATTTATATATATCTGATGTCACAATAGGTACCTAGATTAGGTCACAGTGAATAAGATATTATTACAACTTGATATCATTTTATTAGTCATATGCACAAAAGTTTTATCTTTAACTTGATTTCTCAAGTGGTTTTCTTTGGCATATATAGAAATATAAGCCTTACTGAAAATTAAAACCATGTAAAATTTCTGAAGGTGTATAATTATTGTACCTCTCACCTAAAAGGTTTTGTCCCTCTACCCAAGATTTTCTCACATTTCTTCCTCGGTTTTGATAGTCATTCCTCTTAGTCTATGATTGTTTCTCTTCTCTCAGACTTTTCATGGTCACTGAGGGCAACTACTCTAACAACAGCAAGCTGGAGTAACTGTGAGATCTGGCAACCTGAACAACAGTGTTGGCTGGTAAGGCAGACTCAGGTAAACTTACCAGGAAGAAAGAAAGAAAACAGTCTCCATGGACCAAGACAATTCTGGATGGACAGGTATCTACAGAAGAAAATATCTTTAATTTTTTTTTAAAGTGCATGCAAGTACATGTTAGTGTTTTCAGAAGTAGTTACTCATTACGAATCTCTTTCCCAAGAAATTTTCATCAAGAATTAAAAGATACAGTGTGGAATTTATGTACCACATGATCAGCTCAGTCTATTTACACGGTTTGAAACAAGAAAACCAAGTTGTTTGTTTGGCAAAGATAGTTAAAGTGCGACACGTCTCCTCACCGTCCCGAGACAAGGATAAAAAATAGATGGCCCAATTCTTTTGTTCAGACATCATAAAAATAAACTGCCTTACTCATTTTCTAGAACTTTCTGTTTTTGATGACTTAAAAGGGAGCAACCCATTCTGAATTTCACAATGACAGAAGGATTTGTAGCACAGCGATCCTCTTTTATTTCAGGAAGCAGCCAAGAGCAATTAAGGAAGGCTGTCCTCATCACAGGAGACTATCTCCTGTTAAACTAATGGGAACATCCGCTGCTACAATCTTGGCAAAATGCACCAACTCTGAAGAGATGTCACCATCTTAATAATTCTGTGATGGCCACAGGAAGACAAACAGTTGTTGTTGACATGTGTTTGATCTTCATAAGCCTGCCGCTGTGACAAGCTACAAACTATATTTTATCCTCCACTTCTGTGATCCTTCACCCAGATAAGAACCAACACCTGGCATCTTTTCAAATTTTCTTTTCCTTTTTTTTTTTTTCCTTTTACATCAGTGGCAAAAGTTAAAAAGGTAACATGAAAAGAAAGATGAAAAAGGAATACTGTTCAAATTGAAGGACTGTAGTTTCAAGTTTCAATCCTGTATCAAAACATCTCCGCCTTGCCTTCTCTCCCAGTCATCACAGATGAAGAGTACAAAGAGGTACACAAGCCCCGGCACAATGCTGCCTGTGTACTGCAATCCGAAAATCACAGCCGCGAAATTATCCCTGACATATCAAAAACTGACAGTCACATCCCCAGCATCTCCTCCTCTCATTCCCATGGACCTTCTTGATTAATAAATCTGACACATAAAAAGCCTCAGTATGACTAAAGTGTCAGTTACTGGGAAGACCGTTTTGATCTATTTCTTAACTTTTAGAAGAAATATTCTCTTTTTCATGAATATGGGATCCGTTCATGGACTGCCAGCTTTCAAATGACCACCTCTTGAAGTTTAATTTTAAGTTTTAAATAAATATTGTATGCATGCGGAATAATTACGATGCTCCAGAGAGATACCACATAATGACATTCATTCTTTTTTATGTGAAAATGCCAGGCCCTTCAGGCAGCACCGTCTGTGTTTGCCACAGACGTGTGCGGGTCCTTCGGTGGGTTATGTTTCACAAGTGGCAATGTACAGAGCTGTCATCAAGACACTGGTTCTTTTCCTGAGTAAACTCCAATTTGCAAGAGTTGGAAACTTTCCTTTAGACTCAGCTGTTCTAAGCCACTGAATCAATGTCACTGACTTTCAAATGAATATTTTTTATATATTATTAGATGAATTAAACCTCCCTGTAGTCTATGTAAGATAAAAAATATTAATAACATTCTAGAGTGCTGATGTACGAAAATCCTCTTGACAGTAACTCATCATGTTGTGCATTTTACAAATGAGCTCTTTACTTAAAACAAAAATAGTGTTTAGGCTTATGTCTATATAAAACACCACAATTTTCTGTAAAATCACATCACTACCATGTGATGTAAATTCCAGATATTACTATGCACTTTTTTCACATATTCAGAAATATGATTAGAACCATCCCATTTATCATGTGTTCTGTTAGTGCCCTTGAAAATAGTGACTTCATTTAAGTAAATATTATCTACAAATAGCCATATGTATTATGAGAAAAGATTATTCTGTAATAAGACTGTGCCCAGGATTTAGAGACCTGATTAACTCAACAATATATTATCAAAAAATCAGTTTATCAATTTTATTTGTTTATTTTTTATATTACACTTACCACACAGTCTGTGCAGGCCCTGAACTGCCAGCAATTCTCTTTTATCTTTCTGAGAGCAGGAGTTGAAGGTGTGAACCACCACTGGGGTTTACATAGGCTTTGGCATTTGTCTCACCCAGATGCAGATTTTGCCAACAGGTTATTAATGCTGACTATTGAATGCATGGGAAAATCTCATGGCTTTGCTTCTAATGCTGATGCCCATCCCTGGTCCAGCCTAACCCACCACTGGGACTCTTTACCTTTTTCTTGCATCTACTTCCAACCTTTCTCCACTGCAGTGGTTGTTTGAAACATCGGCCAAAATGTCTTTGTTTCTCTTTATTAATTATTAATTATTAATAGATACTGAACCCAGAACCTCATGGATGCTAGGCAAATATATCCCTAACCACGGAACCCATTTTTGTAATACAAACCAGAAACTCTCAATCTCTATTCGAAGTTTCCATGAATTCAGATTATAGTCAGAGTAGAATAAAACCCACAGTAATGGGGCTGAAAATGTGGTTCAACAGTTAAGAGCACTGGCTGCTTGGCCAGAGGATCTGGTTGGGCTCCCAGTAGCTGCAGGGCATGACACATTGTCTGTTCTCCAGTTCCAGGGGACCCAACACTGTTTCCTGACCTCCATAGGTATCAGAAATACATGTGGTGAGCATACATGCTCACCAGCA
The DNA here is from genome assembly GCA_030674055.1 of Rhabdomys pumilio. Lineage (NCBI taxonomy): Eukaryota > Metazoa > Chordata > Mammalia > Rodentia > Muridae > Rhabdomys > Rhabdomys pumilio. The sequence goes on along the minus strand of JANHMN010000016.1, from coordinate 25,033,198 downwards.
AAACACTGATATAAATAAATACATAAATAAATAATTTGTTTAAAACAAAACAAAATACAAACAAAAGACCTAACCAAACATCCCCACACTGCTGTCCAAAGTCTCTTAGCCCCTAAAATATCCATGTCTGGCACATTCTCCAAACTTCCCTCCCTGTTTTCACTGTGTGGTAACCTGGGCTCCTTGTATGATTCCTGTCTCAGAGTCTCTGAACCTGACAGACTTTCTAATGAGAACATTTTCCTTTCACACTCTTCTACAAGTTTTCCTTTTCTCTGTCCTCACAGGGAATTCTTCTGTGACTACACTTCTTAAAATAATGATTCCTTATATTCTGTCGCAGTCACCCATTCTATTTTTCTTAATTGTGTTTATTGCATTGAATTGTCACTGTGACTTCCCTCAGCATGGGTTGTAGCCTGGGCCTTGTAAGCTAAGATAAGCTTTTCTCCTCCACATTGCTTATGATTATGGTGTTTCATCATAGCAATAGAAACTCAAACTAGGAATCCAGTTTAACTCCTGATCAACAGAACTTGCTATCTTATAGCTGTGTGCATAGATTGTTACAATAATTTCTGTTGCATTGAATACAGTTGCAGAACTATGAACATCTCAGAATTAAGCCTATCAGCAAATTGTGAGGATTTTGACAATAACTGCATAATAGAAGTGGAAGATATAATTGTTGAGATATTGGAATGAAATAATAAATGTATATTCTGCTTTCAGTGAATTTGAAATTTTTGCAAGTTGTAAAATTACACATTTTTAAGAAAATCTAAATAAAATATATGAGCCATGAGTCTTTAAATTCCCTTTGTTTCTTTAATAAAGATAAATGTGCTATTATTACTTATATGCATGCTCTCTACATTTCATATTTTTTCTTTTAAAGGACCTCTTTCCTCATTCATCTTATATTCATCGAGTTAGTGCTGATTATAATTAATTGTTTTGATCTTCATGTAGATGTTACATGGATTTTATAGACATTCCATTATGATTAAGCATACATTAATGGTCATTTAAAACATGCTACCATTTTCTAATAAAGCTTATATCTGTGGTCCACTGCCAGTGAAATGACCCAATAATATATCAGAACAGTAGTTTGTAATTTTGATAGAGGACACATTTGGCTTTCAAGTTTTTAAATCAAGGCCTTTTTCCAGTTAGTTGAGTACCAAATGCATTGCATAGATTCTCTTTGCATGTATGAGTATTATCTATTGTCGTAGGTGGGCTTAAGTATGCTGCTAAGGGCAGCTTTAGCAAAGTGCATCTAGAAATTTGCCGAAGCACATATTTAAGCCTCATACTAACCTGCTGCTGAATGACGTGATATAGTACTATAAAATGCCTTGTTATTTCACTGTCAAGTAAATCAAGGGTCTTTTAACAATTATCCTCTTGCTGTACCTTTGAGTACAATCATTTGACATTGTTCAGGACATCTTCACATATTACGATTTAAGACTTTCTCCTGAGTGCTCAGAAAAGCCTAAGATCTTATAAACTGGCCGGGCCACACTGCAGAGTTCCACCATTGAGGCATTACTTGTGTCTTATGAGTGTCTGTGGGGTTTCATATTTGAGGTAATTGGTCTAAGAATTCATTATGGTGGTTGGGGGAGAGGTTAAGGATGGCGTCCTGAAGCTAAACTGAGTTGTCAGACCATTGCTCTACTGTAAGAGAATGGTTTTAGTCATTACTATGTGAAATTTTGGAAGGTGCAGATTGCCTTGTTATGGTTATATGGTTATATATAGTTACATGGTTATATATGTTATATATGTGTAAAAGTGTGATAAATTCAACTTTCATTTGGTTAAAAACGTCTATATCTTTCATTTTAGGCATCTGATTTTCCAAGCTCAGTGGACCAGTAAACTGCATGGTAGAAAAAATAGGGATGCCAACAGCAGACAGGTCTACCTCGGATTATAAACTGTGTTGCGCATCTGGACAGTTTATTTTACTCTCTGAGTGTTAACTTACTCGTCCATGAAACAATAAGTATAAAACATTCTTGTAAGGACCAAATAGGCTAGATTTCACTTAAGGACTCTGTTATGCCTGAGCCTGAAATCAAGTGTCAGTTAAATTAGTGACATCATCGCATTGTTGTGACTGGTTGTTTCCACAGTGTAAAGAATAGGAGTGTCTAGAAAGAGCAAAAAGCTCAGCAACTACAGATCAGAATTTCAGTCCTCTATCAAGCTAGAAGTAGAAAACCATACTGTTTTTAAAAAGCATCTTGAGACAATAGACCCAAATGTTTTTCCGTGTATAAGATTCTATATGTACATTCATCTTTCTTTAAAATATGACCAAATGTCTAAAAGTAAATTTTATCAAAGTAAAATTTAAAAGTAAATTGTGAGTCAGGGGTTTGAAGGAAAATATCCCTCATTTGGCTCACAGGGAGTGGCACTATTAGGCTGAGATGCCTTGTTAGAGAAACTATGTCACTCAGGGCAGCCTATGAGCGTCTCCCGTGTAGCATTCTCTTTCTGTAGCCTGCACATCCAGGTATAGAACTCTTAGCTCCTTATCCAGTCTGCCTGCCCACTGCCATGATGATAATGGACTAAACCTCTGAAACTGTATGCCAGCCACAATTAGATGTTTTTATTTTTTAAGAGTTATCAAGGTCACAGTGTCTCTTTGCAAAAAAAAAAAAAAAAAATAGAAATTCTAACTAAGACAGTGGCCAACTAAAAACATTTGGTATATTTAGTTTAATGTCTTTTATAATTTTTAGTGAACTGAACTGAAGTAATAATGTTCAAAGTTATTCAATTATGGAGATCTTGCCAAAAACTGAAACATTGCCACAATCTCAACTAGAACAATGTAATCTTTGTTATCATGGTGATTTTTTTTAAAAGTGTGTCTTGTTCCTAGTTTATCTGTAGTGTTTACATTTAAAAATACAAGTTACCCAAAGAAATGCCTAAATATCAGCAAGATTACTTGGAAAAGAAAAGAGACCTTGTGATCAGTCAGAACAGGTTCTCAGTTCTTGCTCAAAACTTGGCTGACCTTTTCAAAGTCAATGATTATCTTTCCACTGGTGTTTAGGATGCACCCCAATATGACCTACAGAATATCTCCTCAAGCCATATTCAGAATCCTAACATGCAGCCATATACGCTTCTCCTTCAGCCCCTATTATATACAACCTAATCCTGCCAAGGTTTATTTTTTATTTTTTCTGGATTTGTGTGGGATGCTGTTAATAGCTATCTCAATCCTAAACTGAATTATGATGCCTTACCCACATAAAACATCCCAATCTGTGAAGTTAGCCTGTGGTTCTGGTTTATATTTTCATTTACTCAAATAACTTGGAGTATGACAAAAAGCTGAAAAGTTAAGTCTTTAATAACAACAGTTACTTTTTGCTAGAGTCCATTTAATCTGTATGTGCGGATCCTCTCCTACATGTCAGGAAACTTGTGTCTCATAAGATTCACTGGAACTCCCTTCACCTGCCTCTTTATATTGTAATTGTTTCAGGTAGTCTGGAAAACGTTTTAAGAGTAATGATCCGGAGATTGAAGTCACATTCCAGTAGTTGGGGCACTCACCTTTAATCCCAGAATGTTGAACAGGCAGGCAGATCTCTGAGTTCGAGGCCAGCCTGGTCTATAGAGTGAGTTCCAGGAGAAAGTGCATTGAGAAATCTTGACTTAAAAAACAATAAACCAGAAGAGAGGGGGATGAGACTAAAGTCACAATAAAGGGACTTATTCTTAATCCTGGGCAACACATTCAAGGATCATTGAGATATTCGTAGTATTTGAAAGATTTATTTATTCATGATTTTATTCCATATATCAACAAGATATTTTAAATTACTAACTCATCTCCAGGTAGATCTGAATGAGCTTATTCAATGGTTCCTTCATATTTTTCCTCAATAAGAATCAATTCCGGAGCCTAGTGAGATTGGCTCCAAGTCTGAAGCTCTGAATGAAATCCCTGGAACCAAAAGGTGGAAGAAAATAATGTTCTCTGGCTTACACTCACGCACCCTGTTACACATGTCCACATGCATCTGCGTGGTACAAACTAATAAATAAAAATGCAATAACTTTTTAATTAATTACATTATTTTTTCAATAGAAAAAAAAGTCTATGTACTCTATTTCCTAAAACTCATCTGTTGGACTTCCATATAATGTTTGTCTGTCATTGAGATAACACTTGGTTTGATTCATTGGACAGCAATGAAAATAAAGAAATATGGAGGTTGTTTTAAAGAAAGTAGTTTTAACATTGTGTTGTGTCACTTTCAAAAGAAGTTATAATTTTTTGTTTGTTTTTATTGCTGTTGTTATTGTTAATTTTCTGCCTAACGCACTCATTCTGTTTCTTCATCTTCTTCCTTACACTTACGGAAATAACCTCATACTTATTGTTACCTATCAGAAGAACACACACGCACACACACACACACACACACACACACACACACACACACACACACACCATTGTTTAATGTGTTTGTCAATATTGTTTAAGTGGTTTCTTTGTGAAGAATCCTCTTTTCTCCATACACCACTATGACTACCATCTTATTTCTGTCCACAACACATTTCCCTGGGTTGTGTAAATTTTACAACTTGCCAAGGTTTCAAGTTGAGGTTCAGGTATACTTTAAAGTGAACTTTTCATTCACTGTTAACTTTAGACAAAATGCATGAAAAACAACTGTGAAAGCCATTGAATAAATACCCAAAGCAGGCTGATACTGAAGGAAGATTTTCAATGTTAGAGAGGTTCCATAATTTTCTTACTGTATAGCTGCCTGTACCATGCTATGCCAAAACTCTAAGAGAAATGAGACTATCATTTCCTGGTGTCTGCACAGGATTGGTTCTAGGAACCTCTGTGAATACCAAAATCCATAAACACTCAAGGCCCTTACTTGAAAATGGCATAGTACTTACACGTTGTCTACATTTGTCCTCCCATGTAATTTTATTGTCTAGCATTATTCATAGTATTTAATGCAATGTAAATGTTAGCAAATGAGAAGAGATGTGTACACATGATCAATAAAGACACATGCTTTTGAAAAAAGAAAATAGAAAAAGCATGTTATGGTGTGAAGAGCCACAAAACAGATTATATGGGAATCACACTTACTATACCAAGTGAGCATCCAGAACAATGACATTCCACAGCAGAGAAAACTAAATTCATCCACTGGGAAGAACTGAGCAGCCCAGGCAAGCTAAAGGAAGCTGGGATCTGAACTGCTGCCCACGCATCTGAACTGTTAAAAAAATGCAGCTGAATTCATTGCTTGCTTGTTGTTTGCAAAACCAGACAAAATCATACCAGAAACATAGAAAGTATCAGAAATATATGCAATCAGTCATTTATAAAACGTAATTTCACTGCGCCCCGGATATCATCCCAAATGGCTGGCATGTAAAGCCTTAGGAATCAAATCTTGTTCTCAAAAGAAGAGATGTTTCATAGTGTCTAACCTGGAAGCCACACACTCAATGAAGTTCAGACAGGCTGTTGATGCACCTGCAGAAGGCCCTGCGATAAACTAAATAAAGTATTTTTTTAGGCTTTGTAGCAGAGAGAATTTTTAAAAATAATGGAGGCTGGGGATATAGTTTAGTAGAAGTATATGGTTTCTTCACATGCAGTAGATTTTGATTTGATCCATAATACCAGGAGGGAAAAAAGGCCAAATAAATAAATAAATAAATAAATAAATAAATAAAACTTTTCCACTATACAATATTTAAAATCAATTTACTCTTCTAAAAAGCTTTCAGTTATCTCAACCTTGTAATTCAAATTCAACTTCGCATTATTAGGTGTTTTTATTTCTAGTACAGCATTCTTCACTTTGTCTTCTCTGAGGTCTTTTATCTACCTTTACTCCTCCCCCAAAACATAAATTCCTGTATTGTTCATGAAGAGAGTTATTTATCAGTAGAAACTTTATATAAACTGAGTTGAAAACATTGTGAGACTTCTGTCTTTGAAGTGTACTACACCTCTGAAAATCAACTTTAATGCACATAAAATTCAGTTTCCATATCTGTAAAATGATCATAGTAATCTGGATTTGTTGAGATGACACTTATAAAATAAAGATTAATTTAGATTGCATACATGCTTTGATACCTCACACTGTATCTGCCATACCACTTGGAGCTTGTAAGATCTTAGTTTACAAATGTTAGAAAGAGGAAGCCAGGCGGCGTTGGCACACGTCTTTAATCCCAGTACTTGGGAGGCAGAGGCAGGTGAATTTCTGAGTTCGAGGCCAGCCTTGGTCTACAGAGTGAGTTCCAGGACAGTCAGGACTACACAGAAAAACCCTATCTCAAAAAAAAAAAAAAAAAAAAA
>JANHMN010000016.1:24971026-25026707 GCA_030674055.1 Rhabdomys pumilio | reverse complement strand
AAAGAAAGAAAGAAAGAAAGAAAGAAAGAAAGAAAGAAAAGAAAAAAGAAAGAAAGAAAGAAAGAAAAAAGGAGGGAGACAGGAAATGAGTAAGGAAATAAAATTATTCTCCATTTTGCAAGTGCTCTAAAGCAAGTAAACACTATGTATGGGGAGGTTCACAAGGAACAGAATGGTGATAATTTTCACTATTTCTATGCCATTTTTAAAAAATATTACTTATTTATTTTTATTTATATGAGTACACTGTAGCTGTACACTGTAGCTGTCTTCAGACACATCTGAACAGAGCATCAGATCTCATTACAGATGGTTGTGAGCCACCATGTGGTTGCTGGGAATTGAACTCAAGACCTCTGGAAGAGGAGTCAGTGCTCTTAACCGCTGAGCAATCTCTCCAGTCCCTTCCTATGCCATTTTAAAAGTTCCTCTCAGCACTGCAATCACATTTTATGGACAATTAATTATCCTATATAATCAAGAGCTATCATGAATGAAAGAATAAGATAAGAACTCAATATTATCCATATCTAGTTATGACATAGACAATACGTTATTCCTTTTTTTAACTTACATTTCTTCTCTCTCATTCTTTTCTTTATGTGTGTATATGTTTGTATGTGTGTGTATTAGGTGTATGTGTGTATATGTCTGTATGTGTATATATATTCATGCATTTAGTATGCATATGTGTGTACATGTGTGAATGTTTGTTATGTGCCTGGATTATGTATGTATTTGTGTATGTGTTGTTAACATGTTGTAGGTATGACATATGTATGTATGTGTATTATGTGTGGATGTATATGTGTGTTGTTTATTGTATATATGTGTGTATATGTATGGAATCATGTTCTATGCCTGATGAGCATGTATGCATATCTGTAACTATATCATCTCTCTCTTTACCTCTATGTGTTTATGATATATGTGTTTATATGTATTGCTATGTATATGTACATGATATATATACACATATATATTATACATTTTATGTATGTGTTGTGTGTATGTGCACATGATGCACGTGTATGTGTATATATATTTGTATTGTGCATGTGTGTTTGCATTTGATATATGCGGTGCATACCTTGTTATGAGTACCCACACCCATGTACAAACATTCAGAATCCAAAAGAAATCATGTGGTAATGTCCTCTATCACTCTCTGCCTTATTGCTTGCAGAAAGACTATCTCACTGAATGTGAAGTTTATCTCTTTGAGTATGGTGGCTGGCAAGCTCCCTCCCATGATCTGTCTCCATGCATCAATGCAAGGGTATGGTTGAGCACAACCATGCCACGTTTTATACATGGGCGCTGGGATTCAAATTCAGGTCCTCATGCATGAACAAGTTCTTTTACCCAATAAACCATCTTTCCAGATCCTAATCTATTCTTTTAATGAGATTAACCACGATGGAAGCAAAATAAATCTTACTTGTTAAAATACAAATACAATAAGGTCACAAATCAAACCTAAGGTGGGAATGCAACACCCAGAGGAACGAGAGATTGAATATGACTATCCATGGTTTTTTTCCAAGAGAAGCCTTTGGCAACTCTTCTAGAGAGGGGAATTTGTTGTTAAATGCAAACACTAGAGTATAACAACTAAACAAGGGATTTGTGGGGCATTAATTGCTATAATTGTGGGTTAAGAAGAGGTAGCTCTCACACTGTTAAGCACTGATTACAAGCTGCAAATTACTGCACAGGAATTGAGATTTTGTGCTTTAGCCAAAGAGGTTTTATTTTTATTTAAAACTGTTTAGGTACAGGGTGGAGAAGCACTCCCAAAAAAAACCAATTCCCTTAGTTTACAGCACTAGACCCCTGAGGACAAGTTTTAAAGGTATACTGCAAAAAAAAAAGTCCTTGCACAAAATTTCAAACATTTATCCAACAGAAGCCTCTGATACTCCCACCCCTATAAGCTGTACATACAATCCGATACAAATGGAAAGACAGAAGGTTTTCTGGGTTTTGTTTTTTAAAAGATCTATGATACACACAAAACCTGTTCATTGTTGGCAATAACAGAAGTGAACAACACTCATGAATAATGGTGACAAACGACAGTTTTGAAAAAAATCTGAATTCTTTCTGCCTTGCTTCTGGGAGGGCAGAAGGACCCCTCAGGTCTGAAGGGCTCTTTGTTGAATGTTTGTTTTTCTCCTCAGAGGTCAGAAAATTCAGAAAATGTCCAGTGTATGTCTGTGTCTAAAGGCTGCAACTTCATAATGGGCATCAAGTTTCCCTGAGTTTGTAAGTGGCTCTTTCTGATCCCTGTCCAGAGACACATCTATTGTTCTAAGGGTTAAAAAACCGCAGGGTCACAATGAGAAGCCTTATTACCCAGTCAAAGCAAATGGATCACCACATAACCTTTCAGAAATGTTCTTCCTTAAGCTATTAAAACATCCCCTGCCCTTAGATGACAACAATTTCTCTGCCTTTTGAAATTTCTTTTCTACCCTGCAGAGTTCATAGAGATATGCTTGGTTAAAATCAACTTATATAAAACTATGCACTGTAAATTCTGACACTTCTGTTTGAATCTCTTTTCAAACACTTGTCTTTGCTCACCATAATAGATGTCAGTTCTTCTGATGTAGTTCAAGCATGAGCTTCGTATGAAGACTCAGCGATGTCTATTGCATTTCTGAAGCTACTACTCACTGAAGTTTTGTGCTGTTTGACATCAAAGATAGGCAAGAATCACCTGCTGAGTTCACATGCATGAAGCAAAACAGCTTCAAATCACTTCTGCTAGACAAAAAGTTTTTTTTTTAATACTAAGCTTTTACTATTGTGAACTTAAAGACAAATGCAGTCTCCTTGTTAATGTCTCATAATCCCGTGTTACTAAAATATGCATCGGAAGCTCTGAATTTAGTTAACTTTTAAACTGAAGGTAATTTGTATAGTTGCTCTAGATTTGAACTTAGCTGCAAAGAATTGAGAATCATTCAGACGTTCAAAATGTGATTTTTATTCAATGCGCCCGTTATTTTGCTCAAAGGTAAAAAGCACTTTGAACATCGTCAAATCAAAAGAAAATCTTCTAGCATTTTTGACTTTAATAGATGTCCTTGACATCAATTTGAGATATAATTTCATTCAAAATAAATGCATCCAGATTATTTGAAAATTATTGATTGTTATTTTATGAAAATCTTCAGGGTTATTATAAATATGTGTAGATTTTTATGAGAAAATTAAATATTTTGGAAATTTTATTGCATGGTATAATTTGGTATAATGTACTATTAAAAATACTCCCATGAAGATTGTGTTTCATGCTTGGGATGTTTCAAATGATACTTTTAACATTTGAACTTCCAATAACCCAAATAATTTGAATCCAATAAAAAGATAAATGAATGTCTGTGAAAAGAAGGCATAATTTAGTATTACTTATTCACAGCCCCTTTTGGCCATTTTTCATTTTGGGCTATCATAGGACACAGGTGTTTTCAAAACTTTGAGAGGATATCAAATATGTATATATTTGCCATATTTAGAATATATTTTTCATTTTCACATGCCTTTTAACTATTTTTAAATGTATATTTAATTGAAATAGTATCATATCACATTCACTCTCCTTCTTTACCCTCAAGCACACCCTAACTATCATCCCTCCAACTGCTACTATCCCTTCCCAAACTGTAAGCTATTTATTCCTACATATGTGTTTGTGAGCATATAAGTGTACAAATATACAAATACAATCTGGTGGGTCTGGTTTGTGTGCATGGGTGGTATCATTTCATTATGAACCATTCTGTATTGTACAATAAAAAAGCATCCTCATACCAGGGAGAGGCTAACTCCCCAAATTCCAGCAGTCATTGGTTCCTTATAGTTCTTTGTCTAGGAGTGGGACTCTGCAAAAATTCCTCTCCCTTTCATGTTAATACTTTCTTATATTTCTAGTGTTCTGGTCTTCTTTATTCATCAGTTTAGAGTGGCGACATGCTTCTTAGTGACCGTTATATATAAAAACAATGATGCTGCAATAAAAAAGCCAAAATTAAAGTCATTTTTTTTACAAAAGTTGCTAGATGACTTTGTTCTGAATCAATATTTAGATGTTCATACTGACATTTTTACATGTAAAAATATGATTTTTATTCTATATTTATTTTTAAAAACAAAAATTAGTATGCTGACCTATACTAATTTGAGGTCACAAATGTCATTCAATCTAAATTGTCTCATTCACAACAATTTTGAATGCAGGGCAAAGACAGGGTGGAAATAGGCGGGGAATTTTTTTTTTAATCTATAGAAAAGTGCAACAGAGAAAGATTGAAATAAAATGTCATATCAGTATAATCCCTAAGCTACCTAGTCAACCAGAGAACAGCCACTTGAGTCTGGAGCACCTATGCTTTTCTTTATTATAGGCACATTTTGAGTTATCTTTCTATGCTATGAGACACTGATTAGAGAAATACCCTTCATTGTACATTTTGGCAATAGACTTGTTAGGAATAGAATTAACTAAGACACTTATAAATACTGAAGGGTAAAAAGCACTGGGAATTGTGCAGTGATACACAAATCCTCTTTGAATTTCTCAAGCAGCCACCAAGAGTAAACATGCTACATTTCATATAAATCTTTGTGTATTTGTCACACAGACTATATGACACAAAAGTTCAAGTTCATTTCATTCTAGACACACCACTGAATTAGAATCTTCCTTGAAGGTAAATACGGTGATATTATTTCTAGCAAATGAAGAGTGACTGAAGAACCATTCTACTCACAGACCCGTATCTAGTGCATAAAACACCCCCATTGGCTTAGTTCCTGTAATACTTTGTACTCCGATTTTGAAAGGTATGTGTTGAAAACCTTAGTCTCTGGCATTCTGGATAATGGCATGAAACAAACCCCCCTCTCTCTTGACTTACCAACTAGAATAGGCACGCAAGCACGTAAATGACATATTGTATTTGTAATATCTTACATTGGGGATTCTACATGTAACAAGGAAGGTTTTTTTTTTTAATTTTGTTTTGGCTTTAAACTGCCAAATATATCGCTGGTTGCCAAAAGAATCATATCAAAGTCTCAAATGCTACATCATAAGTATTGTGAAAATGGCTCCACACACTAACAAATCAAGTTTAACTGTGCTATGTCTCTCGGTTAAAGAAGCTACGTTGTGGAAGTTCTACGTTTGTAAACTATTTTCTTAAGGTTAATGTACAAAGCAATGCTTTCATTGTGATGTTTTATTGTGGTTTGTTTCTTGCCCTTTCCCCTGCTTTCTTCTCTTTTCCCTGGTCCTCTGTGAGTAGTTCCTTTCTTTCCCTACAGCATATCTAATTTGTCTTCATCTCACATGAATTCCATTATACTTTCATTCATTCTTCCCCCCTTAAGTAGCCTTCCTCTCCTTATTATTTTCTCTTAGTTTCACATTCTTATACACACATGCACGCACACACGCACGCACGCACACCTACCTCTCTGAGCTAGGACTTAAAGTCCTTTGGATATACATCCAGGAGTAAGAGATAGTTGGGTTAGAAAATAATTATGTTTTTCAATTCCTAAGGAGACCCCAAATGAATTCCCACAGTGGTCCACCAACTTACCTTCTTTCTGGTATGTAAACTCTTCTTTGATCCACAGTGTTGCCAGCATTTATTGTCATTTATTCTTGATGGCATGCATTCTGACTTTGGTGAGGTGGCATCTCAAAAATTTAATTTGCATTTTCTTTTTTTGTTGTGTTTTGTTTTGTTTTGTTTTGTTTTGTTTTGTTCTTTTGAGACAGGGTTTCTCTGTATAACCTTGGCAGTCCTGGAACTCACTCTGTAGACCAGGCTGGGCTTGAACTCAGAAATCCACCTGCCTCTGCCTCCCAAGTGCTGGGATCAAAGGCGTGCGCCACCACTGCCCCGCTGCATTTTCTTGATAGCTAAGGATGTCAAATATTTTTCCAACTATTCTTTGGTAGATTATTGTAGTTAATTTATTCCTGTGTGCTTTTTGTTTGTTTTTGGTGTTCCATTTTTACAGTTATTTATATATTAGAGTTATTAATAGTTATTAACCCCATCTGTTGCATTGCTGGTAAAGTCATTTTCCTCCTTCTATGAACTGTCTTCTTTACTCTATTATTTGTTTCTTTTCCCGTGAATAAGCTTCTACAATGTATGTAATCTCATTTGCCAGTTCTTGGAATTATTTTCTGTGTGGGTAAAATCTTTTTCAGAAAGTCCTTGCATATGTCTATGTATTGGAATATGTCCATAAAATTTTCCTATAAAGGTTTCAAAGTCCTCTGACCTCAACAGGCATGAAGGTGCCCATTCTCACACAAATAAAAATATTTTAAAATTTTATAAAGCATTTGGGTATTAAGAATATATATATATATACTATAAGTATATGTATTTATGGACATATTGCAGAGATATATACACATAAATATTTTTATGTATATACAAAATGCTTTTATTCATTAAAAAGTATTTCTTAAAATTTATAAGAAATATAGTGTCAATGAAAAATTTTAATTAGCCAAAAGTAACAACATCTTAAATAATATCAAAATGACAAAAATTTCCTCCTCATCCTGAGTGTTGTGGTACAGGCCTTTAATCCCCACACTTGGGAGGTAGAAGCAGGCCAATCTCTGTGAGTTCAATGCCAAGCTGGTCTATAAAGTGAGTCCAGGACAGCTAGAGTAGTTACACAGAAAAGCTCTCTCTTGAAAAACCAAACCAACCAACCAACCAACCAACCAACCAACCAACCAACCAATCAACCACACAAACAAATAAAGAAAAATAAAGTCAAAAACAAAAAATAATCACACAAAATTTAATCCTAACAAGTATTTTAAAAATACAAATTAAAATCCAAATGGGATATCATCTCATAATGCCCCATAGAGCCTGTCCTTTAAAGAGTGACAATGTTAGTGTTGGTAGAATGTAAAGGAACAGAGAAAGAGGTGGATATCCCCTCCCTTATTTGAGTTTTCATTCTTTGGCAATACTAACTGAAAAGAAGCAGGTATATCCTATATTTAGAAATTTCTATTATTACCACATGCCTACTGAAATTCATGAATATTTTTATCAAAGACATAAAAAATGATTATAAGCTGGATAGAGCAGGAACAACTTATAATCCCAGCACTTCAGAGGTTAAGGCTGGAGAGTAACCATAAATTTGAGACCAGCCTTGGCTACAAAGTCAGTATTAGACCAACTAGAGGTACATATCAAGACATTGTCTTAAAAAATATCTGTAGAAATTGTTTATGAATGCAGAAATCTGTAAAGCAAGCAAACAAAAAAAATAAAAACCCTTTCAATCAGCAATAGAATGGAAGGAAATCAATTGTAGTATATCTATGCATATATACGATTCAGCATATATAGCATTCAGAATAACAATGAATACCTGTTTTGGTTTGAATCTAAAATGTTCCCACAATCATTGTCCAGATGATGGGAAAGTCTTGAGAGACTGTGTAGCCATCAGGAAATGGGAGGTGGATTGTGAATATAGGGTTCTAGAGGAGAGAGAGAGCTTTTGAAGGTTGCACCCTAGCCATTGGTTAGGGTTCTAGTTTTGGATTTTCTGCTTTCTATTCAGCTGTAAAATAAGGACCCTTTTTGACCTGCTGCTCCCTCCATAAACCCTTCCATGATTTCTATACCATGATGTATTGAGATCTCTCTGAAGTTGTGAGTTAAAATGAATCTTTTCTCCCTCATGTTGTTGTTGAATTAATTATTTAAAACACCCACTGGTCAAGCTGACTGACTAAGCTGTGGCAGCTCTGCCTAGCTCCGCTGCCATGTTCTATGGCCAGAGGCCACATATGCACCACAGCTAGAATCAGCCAGCCAGAAACATCAGCCCTGCCACCCATGAGAGGCCAGCGTGGAAGATGGCTCTGCCAATCTCCCACGCTGTCTCCGCAAAGCTGGGCACTACCCAGACCATCCCGCCATCCATGCATGCCCAGTAAGAAAATGAGACTCTAATGCTTAAATACTAATCAACAGCTTTATAAGTTTGGTAATGCTCAATAACAAGATGCCCACTCAGTCAGAGGTATAACCCAATACCCAACCTAGATATACCATCTACCACTGACTGTGGGAGACATGTGAACATCTGGCTCCATGTTCCCCTCTCTCGTCTCCTCTCCCTCTCCTAGCTTCTCCTCTTCCTTCCCCTCTTCCCCTTCTTACTCTTCTTTTTCCTCTCCTTTCTCCTCCCACCTTACCTCCTTCTACATGATGTAACTTTCAGATATTTTAATGATTCCAATGAGAAAGTAGCACAGACTAAATGTGGTGTCACAAACAACAAGCATATACGTCGTATTCATAAAGTGGATAGCCTGAGACCCAATATTACAAGATTCTAAGTAATGTGGTATTCAGTGTATGAAGCCCAGAGCAAGGTGAACAAAAATTCACTTAAATTATTGCTTTGACAGGTAGCTTATATCTCCACAAATCTCGCAAAAAAATAAATCTATCTTAATAAAAGTATAAATCTTCTTACTTTTGGAAGGGCAGATACTATAGTTAAAGAATGAGCTACTTCTAAAGTAAGGACAGTATAGTCTCTCCTAGAAAGACATTCTCTTGTAGGTTACTTTAGGGTTTGAACATTTTTATCTATGTAATAAAGCATTTTTTAAAAATTTAAATTTCACATGCAGAGAGACATAGGAGTTAAATAAAAAAAAAAAGGCAGATATGTTTGGATCAGGAAAGTATTATCGCCATTTAAAAGACTCATTTGGCTCTTCTAGGCACTGGGTACCTGATGATATGGTGTCTAGTATATCTGAGAGGCAAGTCTATCAAAGGTACCCACATGTGAAAATCCTGAGACAGTGATTTGCTTCAAGAAACTTGAAATATCTGACTTCTGCCTGCCCTGAAAGACATTTTTCCCAATCAGAAAACTATGGTGAATTATAGAATAAGAGGCAGTTGTAAAATAGCAGATAATAAAAGGATAATGAACAACTTAGAGACATAGATAGTAATACTAATTACAAGTCTTTGTGGTATCCTAGCTTAGTATTTTCTCATATTAGGACTGAAAGATACTAAGATAATATTTATCAGTAGTGATAAATAGTTCCATTAATAATAATAATGGCTAAGAGGTAGAAGACTACAGTATGTTTAATTTTTCCCCAAGACATTAGTTATCCAATGGCAGTACCTAGTGAGAAGTAAAGAAAGATAAAGAGAACTAATCTTTGGGTAGAATGAAGGTCACAATAGATTTTAAATTTACTATTCATTAAAGATATGCGTTATGATGGGCATTTTACTGTGTTCAGTTCACATTGACTGCATATATCATCCATTCATCATTCATTCATTCACTATTCATTCATTCACTCATTCTTCTGTCCATTCAGTGACAAATGTACTCCAGAGACTATGTTGGAAATATAGGAAGGAAGAATATAGAAAATAATGCCTGTTTACAGAACTTAACTTTTACTTGCGAAAGGAGATGGTAACAACACAGAGACATCACCAAATAGTATAATGGTACTAATAAGGAGATGAAACATAGGGAAAGTATGACTAGAAGAGAGGAAAGGAGTACTAGATTGCAGATACAGTATCAGTGTTTGTATTAGTGAGGTAAACATTGTACAAAAGAATAAAAAACTGAAATTCAAGAGTGCAGTTCACTTAGTTACTCTGCTTAGCAGCAAGCTCCTCTCACTAAGCTGTGAAGTTACAGTATATAAGGTGCAAGATCTTTGGGTTAAGATAGTTCCGCTTTTGTAGTTTGTAAGTATTTCACTGTTGCCCCTTTAAAGATAGTCCCATACATTTTCATGTATGCAATAACAAACAGTGGAAGGAGAAGCCATGAATCTGAAGAAGAATGGGGAGGGTTATATGGGAGGGTTTCAAGGGATGGAAGGGAAAATAGAATTGTTATAATTATATTATAGTTTAAAATATATGCATAGTGTCAAGGAAGAGCACCTGAATTGGTTATCCAATACCAAGTGGTCAGTCCTGAGATTATATCCAGATAAGAAGCATCATGTATTTTGTAAACAGACACAGAGAGAGAGAGAGAGAGAGAGAGAGAGAGAGAGAGAGAGAGAGCGAGCAATGATTAAAGAAAAAGAAGCCATAAATTTGAGAAAGGAAGAGAGTTTCACAGGAAGGGTGGGGGTCATAATATGATGAAAAAAATCGTTTAAAAAATGCTCCCTTGGAAATTTTCTGTTGCTAACTTTTAAAGGATTATATGCTTTCTGCTAGGCCCTTGGTTGATAAAACGACAACGACAAAATGAAAACAAAACCCCACAATAATAACAAAAATAACTCTTCTGTATTAGTATCTTAATTTCTCTGAAAACAGAGTTTTATCACTGGGAAAGGGGCAGGGTTTAAAATGAAATGAAATATTGTCTCTTACTGAGATCACAGGAACCAAGTAAGAAAGGATCTCCAAAATCCTGTCCAATATTGCCTGAAAATAGGATTATTTTTTAACATATATTTTTATTCATTCATCAGAGTGCTTGCCTGAGCATATATGCCTTTGCCCCACTCATATATTCATGCTTAGTACCTATGGAGGCAAGAACAGGGTATCAGATTCCCTACAAGGAGAATTACAGATGCTTGTTAGCCACGATGTGTGTGTTTGTGAGAACCAAACCTGGATCCTCTGTAAGACCAGCGAGTGTCCTTAACCTGCTGAACCATCTCTTTCAAAATGGCTCCCCATTTTTAAAAATGTTTCAACATCATTATTATTCACAAAGATGAGTAAGACAGAAACTACTGCATGAAATAACCAATCGGTATAATGAAACAATCAACATAAAATTACTATTTATTTGTTTCCACAGGCTGTCAGTTTACACAATGTCCTCACAACATTTTAAAGGGCTGGATTTCACTGTCTGTCTGTTATCTACAATCCATAATTTATCTACAAAGACACAATCTGTTTTCTATCACAAGGATCAAGTAGATATGAAACTCTACTTCCTAAAAGCCATTTCGCAAGTAGCTTAGTGTACAACATGATTGGGGATTTGATTGATACTACTATTTTATTTTTAGTGGTTTGTCTCTATTGTTTCACTACTGTCCAGATTTATCCTTCAAACATGTTACCCATTTCTTCCTGTCTCAGATATTCTCCAACATTCCTCCCATATTTTATGTAGTCTTTTTTATCGCATATACTTGTGCATTAGTTAATCTTCTTGTTGCTGTGATAAAATACCTGACGAACATAATTTATGGAAGGAAGTTTATTTGAACTCACAATTTGAGGGAACTCTATCATGGCAGAGATGTCCTGGTATCAGGAGCTTGAAGAGGGAGCTGGCTACATTGCATCATTGCAAGAAAGCAGAGAGAAATGAATACATGTGATTGGTTAGTTCCCTCCTTTCATGTAAATGTAAGATTCCAGCTCGAAGAATGGGTCTACCAATTTTGGGGACGGTTCTACACCCTTTAATTAATCTAATTTACATAATCACTTACAGACATACCACAAATATTTTTCTACATTTTATGAAGTTAACAATCAAATTAACCATTCTAGTTCTAGTTCTATCTCTTGCCAATTTCACACTGAAATGTATCACTTGTAGCACTTACTTGTGGGAACAGGACTGAGGTTTGGGGGTGAGAGGCAACAGTCATGTAAAGAATTCCAGAGACCAGCCTCAGGGTGCAGATCTGAGTTTATTGCTAAGTGCATAAGCGTGCAGTGTTTGAGCCAATCCCAACCGCCTAAATCCTCAGCCAATCATATCTCATCACACGGTTACCTTGCCCAATGAAAGCCTTGATAAGGCAACTCAGGAGCAGCAGAGGGTATGGTATCTTCACTTGTTAGGACCTCGGTAAAGATCAGGAACCAGCTAGCACCATGACCTCCATTCCTTTTTGCTGTCTTACTGTGTTCTGGGAGCCATTTTAGATCTAATACCACAGCAGATTAAGACTCTTAGAGGAGGTATCCCAGGAGCCTGAGGTATTTCTTTCCATCCCACTTTTTCCTTCACACCAGGTCAACCTCCACATCCCTCATACTAACTCTCCACCTCGTATCCGCATTGTGTCATAATCTATGACCATCTCACAGTGGAAAATGGAATCAGGAAGCTTCAAAATATTCTATAGTCTCAATAATCCCAATACATTATACAACTTGGAAGTCTAAATCTTATCTGAGTCTCAGTCACTTAGCTGTGAGAACCAATAACATCAAAAAACAAAACAAAAAAAAAAAAACATAGTTCTATACTACAGTGGCACAGAGTAAACATTCCTGTCCCAAAAGGAAGGGATAGATACATAGAAAAGAAAAATCAGACCAAAAGAAGACCAAAACATAGCAGAGCAAACCCTAAATCCTGCAGCACCATCAAGAGCTCATGATGGGATCACCTGAACTTCAAAGGACCTGGGTAGTTTCTTACTTACAACTGCTGCCTACAACATGCATAGCCAATCTTAGGTTCCCTCACTGATTTCCTCAGAAAACATTTTATGCTCCTGGCATCTCTGATACCCTATACCTTTTGTGTCTATAGCAACTGCGGCCTTTACATTTTTTCAGGGAATGTCCTCTAAGTGTTTCTGTGCAGCAACTCTGATAATGTTGTACATTGTCTGGTCTCAGGATACTCTGGAACCATGATACTGAGTCTCCCAACGCTGTCTCTTTCATGTTTATAGAACCATGGAGTTTAGGTTGACCTGGTCAGGTCTCAGTGGGAGAAGATGTACTTAATCATAGAGATACTTGCGGCTCCAGGGGAAGGGAGGTCCGGTGGGGAGGGAGCACCTCTCAGAGGCAAGGAGGAGGAGGAATGGGACGAGGAACTGTGGAAGGAAGGACCAAGAACAAGCATGCAATGAATGAAATGTAAAAAAACGAAATACTACTAATTAAAAAAAAAAAAAAAAAAACAAAACAGAAAATTGTATAGGCATCTTAAGATGAAACCTGTGTTTCTTAGACACCAGTATCCCCTGCACCCCAGCAGCATTTTTAGTTTAGGTCTTGTCTTTTCAAGCTGTAACTTTATTTTATTTACGTGTTTTTCTGAATGACCATGTGTGTGGGGACTGGGGTGGCAGGGGATTGGTTCCTGTTCAGCTGGAGTTAGAGGTAGTTGTGAGCTACCCACCTGCTGAGAACTAAGTTCTGGTCCTATGGAAGAACAGCAATAACTTTTGACTGTTGGGTCTGCTCACCAGCTCCATGATTCTCTCCTTTCAAATGAGTTTGTATTCCCACAAATGGAGCCTCTCCTGATGTGTCAATGTGGAGATCAGGTTTTGAAGGGTGCTAATCCCTTCAGCAATTACAGATTTTTCTTTTTTTGCCAGAAAAATGTAAAAATGCTCACATACTTGTATTTCCCCCAAAAAACCTTTTCTTTTTTTTTTCATTTCTCTTCAGAGCTGTAATCATGAAACAGCTAAAATTTAATTGTGTCGTGAAATTTCCTCCAAAAAATGAATTCATAAATTACTATGAAATTTAGATTTATTTAGGTTCACAGGACATGAGAACAAAGTCATATTTTTTTTTCCAGAATATCGGGGACTGGCCCCTCCCCCATTTCCTCATAAGGTACCATTTCGTGCTTTCTGAAACCTCATGAGTCTAACCTCTATTATCTGTATTTCTTTCAGCAGTTAACTCTTCCAAGCTCCCAACAAAATGACCTCTTACAGTCTACAAAGAGCATTTTAATGGTTTCTCTACGTCAAAGTTCCTGTCTTCCATTCCTTCCCTATAACTGTCCGAAAGGTGTAAGAATCTCACAGTCATAGTTATCACAGCAAAATTCCCACTTCTTGGGACTATTTTTCTATGCTAATTAGTTGTCTTATTGCTATGACAAAATTGCCTGCCTGGCAAAAGCAAATAGACCCATTTTAACCCATAGTTTTATGTTCTGGTTCATTGTCATAGGAATTTTAGGAAGCAGGAAAGTTAGGAAGCAATTGGTCATGTTGTACCCACTGTCAGAAGGCAAAGAAATATGAATGCTGGTGCTCAACTAGATCCTTCCTGTGTAGACCAGAACCCTAACTCATGGCATGTTACCACACATTCAGAATGTGCCTTTCTACCCCAGTTAATATAATCCACATTTCCTCACAGACATGCCTGGAGTCTTGTTTCTGTGGTAATCCCATATCTGTTCTTTTCTAAGAGGTCTTACAGGTATACTGTGACTGCAGCTCCTTTTAATCGTATGATATCTTGTGTTCTCTTTAATATTACAGCCTTCATGTAGCATAAACCTTTAAAAATGTTTCTTTAAAAGTATTTTATGTGGATGCAAGTTTTGTCTGCACCATGTGCGCACCTGGTACACAGAAAGTCCAGAAGAAAATGTTGAACCCCCTGGAACTGGAGTGTCTGACACCTGTTAGTTGCCATATGGGTGCTGGGAATTGAACCCATGTCCTCTGGAAGAACAGCCAGTGCTCTTAATCACTGAGCTCTCTCCAGCCCCAGAACTCTAATTTCCGTTCTTTGGAGTCCTCCAAAGGGCAGGAACTGCATATTCATGTCCTTATGTAATGGAAAATAAAAATTTTATACAGTTAAAATATAAATAAAAAGAGATAAAAAGAATTAAGAAGTTTATGTGCATTTTCGAGGTGCAAGACAGCTTATGGTTTGAGCTAAAGAATCTAAACACACGTTGAAGCATGTCTCAGAAGAAACCTACTAAATATAAAAGTTTTCCTCTATGATTTCACCACAGAAATGTTGGCATTGAAAAAGGTTCTATAGTTAAACATTTGACTATGAGGAGTGTTTGAAAAAGTCTTAAAAGTCACGAAAGTGAATGCATTCATCTCTGCTGCCTTCATCTTAATTTTTCTTTAGTGGATTTTCGCATGACTCCAAAATATGGAATATTTGTAACACATCTTAATGTGAATTATTCTGCACTATGCAGATTTCAAGTGAGTATTTGGCACTGAGAAATCTCCCAGCTTTAAATAACTTAAACTTTGAGAATGGTGAAATATCAAAAGAATATGTATTTCACCCAGTCATAATTATGAGGAGGTGGTGCAGTCTGAAGCTGCTGAGTGATAACTTTGTTTGGGGCAGAATATTAAGTATTGTTATCTACATGTAATTCTCATATAATTACATGGTATTCTAACGTAATCCTGTATCACATATTGGCTCACAGATGCATCGACAGACAGAAAAATATTCCTATGGAGAACACAATGACTCAAATGCAATGTGATTTTTATTGTCATGTTAACATCTCATGCAGAGTTTGTATTACAATTACAAAGCATTCCAAGTGGAGTTGAATAGGTTAAAATCAGAGCTGTATCCAAAACCAGTCTTTCTGCGTTTTTTTTTTTTTTTCTCCATTCAACTGGTACACATGCTCTGTCATGAAAGGAGTTGAATATGAACTTTCCCTCAGTCTTGAGTTTTCTACATTTGTCTTCAAATTAAGGATCTCTGCTTCCCTAAAATTTCCTCTATTAAGTTTCCTTCATCTATTTTTAAATATAAAGACTTTCAGTGTGATGATATTTCTTTAGTCCATTGAAGTGAAATATATATGTATTTTTTGTGTGTGTTTTAGACTCAGTCTGGCAGGGCACAGGACCACCTGGGTAGGTACTATATGGCTGGTTGTATGATCAGCTAAAAAGTAGCAACTTTCATAAATACTCCTGAGGGGTAAAGGGGGTATCTGGTTGCCTTCCAATAGCTTCTGAGAGATACTTCAGTGAGAGTTGAGGCTGGCTCAGCTGTTGAATTGAAGGCTCATTGTTGGCTAAGGACAAGTGGATTGTAGCATACCCAAATTAAGCGCTCTCTCTCTCTCTCTCTTTCTCTCTCTCTCTCTTTCTCTCCCTCTCTTGCTGTGTGTGTGTGCACCTGTGCATGTGTGCACAAATTGTGTATGTGCATTCTTGATAGAATCCTTGAAGATTACTAAAATATATAGCATCTGCATTAAAATCAGTCTGATATTGCAGGTTATGAATTGATAATAAACAGCTTCTTCATACATGGATAAAAAAGATAAAAGACTTTAGTTTGGTTTTAACAGATCTAGGTACAATCAACCACAGTAGAAAAGTCATGGCCATGACGACCTGAGGCAGCTGGTTCCATTGTAGCCAGAACTAGGAAGCAGAAAAGAATGAGTCACCATGTTCAGCTGACTGTCTTTATTATGCTCAGTCCTAACCTCCGTCCCAGGGTATGGTACTCCTCACAAAAAAATTGAGTCTTCCCACCTCATTTAACTTAATCTAAACACCCTAGAGGCATGCTCAGAGGCTAACTCAATCAAGGCAATATCTCACAGGCATGAGGCTTGCCTTCCAGGTTATTCTACAAGATATCTACAGTCATATACAGGAAGCAGGTAATAAGCAGCATTGGTGGAATTTTCAGTGGATCAGTCCAATTTCTCTCTTTCTTATAACTTTGCTAAATGTAGTATTTGTCAGAATGCTTGGACCATGTTTAATCACGCTATATAATTACCTGTGCTCTATCACCTATGTACTGCAAATGTGGCCATAGGTTTTCTATGCTCAAGGGGATGTCTCAAAGCTCTGTATATATGGGCTGCTGAACTAAACTTAGTGACTTAAAATGAACAAACATACAAACAAACAAAAAGACAGACATGAATTTGGAAGAGGTATGTTGTGGAATATACAGAGGAAGTTGAAGAGGAGAAATGTGAATAGGCATGTTCATATTTAATTGTTCATGTACATGATAATCTCAAAAACTGAAAAGTTAAAGTGGATAGTAATTTTACTCTAAAACTGACTTTGTTGTTTTAAAACTTGCTGGTTATTCATCTCTGAAACCATCATTGTAGGATGCAGAATAAGATATCCAGACTATTGCTTACAATAGTGGCCTCTGCAGTAGAAGATACAGCTCCCCAAAGATATAAATTGTAGAGCCCAGTATAGCTGTCTCCTGAGAGGCTCTGCCAAAGCTGTATCAATATAGATGTGAATGTACACAGCCAAAAATGGTCTGAGCATGGGGACCCCAATGGGGCAAGGACTGTAGGAGCTGAAGGGGTTTCAGCCTCATAGGAAGAACAACAATATCAACCAACCAGACCCCCAGAGCTCCCAGGGAATAAATTACCAATCAAAGAGTACACAGGAAGTACCAATGACTCCAGTTGGATATGTAGCAGAGGATTGCCTTATCTGTTATCACTGGGAAGGGAGCCCCTTGGTCCTGTGGAGGCTTGATGACCCAGGATAGGGGAACTCTAGGCAGCTGAGGCAGAAGTTTGGAAGCAGGTGGGGAGCACCCTCATAGAGGCAGGAAGAAAGGGAAAGGGATGGCGGCTTGTTGAGGGAAAACTGGGAAGGGGGATAACATTTGCAATGTAAATAAATAAAATAACAAATAAAACAATAAAAATATATGAAAAGGCAATAATTCTCACAATTAAAGAAACACTAATTAAAACTGTAATAAATTATAATTTTTTTCTATAAGATTGCCAAACTTAAAAAGTTTGAAAATAGCAAATACACCCAAGAGGAGTAGATGACAGGAAATAATCAAACTCAGGGCTGAAATCAACCAAGTAGAAACAAAAAGAACTATACAGAGAATCAATAAAACCAGGAACTGGTTCTTTGAGAAAATCAACAAGATAGATCAACCCTTAGCCAGACTAATCAGAGGACAAAGAGACAGTATCCAAATTAATAAAATCAGAACTGAAAAGGGTGACATAACAACAGAAACTGAGGAAATCCAAAAAATCATCAGATCCTACTACAAAAGCCTATACTCAACAAAATTGGAAAATCTGGATGAAATGGATAATATTCTAGACAATTACCAATGTTAAATCAGGAGCAGATAAACCATCTAAACAGTCCAATAATCTCAAAAGATATAGAAGCAGTCATTAAAAATCTCCCAATCAAATAAAAAGTCTGGATGCTGAGAAAGCATTTAACAAAATTTAACACCCCTTTGTGATAAAGTCTTGGAATCCAAGGCCCATACCTAAACATAGTAAAAGCAACATATAGCAAACCAGTAGCCAACATCAATCTAAATGGAGAAAAACTTGAAACAATCCCACTAAAATCAGGGACTAGGCAAGGCTGCCCACTCTCTCCCTACCTATTCAATATAGTACTGGAACTCCTAGACAGAGCAATTAGACAACAAAATGAGGTCAAAGGAATACAAATTGGAAAGGAAGAAGTCAAAATTTTACTATTTGTAGATGACACGATAGTATACTTAAGTGATCCAAAACTTCCACCAGAGAACTCCCAAACCTGATAAACAACTTTAGTAAAATGGCTTGGTATAAAATTCACTCAAATCAGTAGCCTTCCTCTACTCAAAAGATAAACAGGCTGAGAAAAAATTATGGAAATGACACTCTTCATAATAGTCACAAATAATATAAAATACCTTAGTCATCAGAGAAATGCAAATCAAAACAACCCTGAGATTCACACCAGTCAGAATGGCTAAGATCAAAAACAAAGGTGACAGCACACGTTGATGAAGATGTGGAGAAAAAGGAACAATCCTCTATTTTTGGTGGGATTGTAAGCTGGTAAAACCACTATGGAAAGCAGTCTGTCCGTACCTCAGAAAATTGAACATAGAGTTACCTGAAGATCCAGCTATACCATTCCTGGGCATATACCCAAAAGATATTTCAACATACAACAGAGACACATGCTCCACTATGTTCATAGAAGCCTTATTTATATTAGACAGAAGCTGGAAAAAACCTAGATGTCCTTCAACAGAGGAATGGATACAGAAAATGTGGTGCATTTACACAATGGAAAATTACTCAGCTATTAAAAACAATGAATTCGAAAAATTCTTAGGCAAATGGATGGAACTGGAAGATATCATCCTGAGTAAGGTAACTCAATCACAAAAGAACACACGTGGTATACACTCACTGATAAGTGGATGTTAGTCCAAAAGCTCACAAATAACTAAGATACAATTAACAGATCACATGAAACTCAAGAAGAAGAAGACAGACCAAAGTGTGGGTGCTTTGTTTCTTCTTAGAAGGAGTATCAAAATACTCAATCAAAGCTCCCACAGTCTAAACATCCAGCCTAAGAACACAAAGGGAGGGACTCACGGCTCCACTTGTATCGGTAGTTGAATGTGGCCTTGTGGAAGTGGAGGGCCCTGGTCCCTGAAAGTTTGGATTCCTTAGTGTTGGGGAATTTGAGAGCAGGGAGGCAGGAATGGGCGGATGGTGGGAGCACACCCTCATAAAAATAGAGGAGGGGGGATGGGATAAGGTGTTTTGTGGGGGGATGGGAGAGGGGATAAAATTTGAAAGGTAAATAAAAAAAATCCAATTTAAAAAAAAAAACAGATAATGGGTCTGGCAATTGTAGTTGAGCAGTCGAGACTTTTTGTCAACAATTTATTATGGGGATTTCAAGGACAAGGTGTTGTGGAAGAGGCGCATGAAACTTTAAAAAGATTGGTGAGACATACTGTTGCTGAGACAAAGAATGATGCCTGCAGGAGGCGGTCCTTGCCGACGTAACCGCCGCGGGTACAGGGTTTTTGGGCTCGCCTGAATTCCGGCGTCACACCGTTGAACTGCGCATGTATAACGCAGAGGAACCTGGGAGTTTGAGCGAGCAGCCAACCATGATTGTCTACGCCCAAGGGCTATAAAAAACGGGACGCCACCTACGGCCGGCCTCTTTCGGGTAACCGCTTCTGTTCTTCCTCTGTCTTACTCTCTCTGTCTCCCCCACTCAGGTTAAAAGAATAAAATCACCACGAAAGAATCCCCACGTGTTCGTGTGAGTTCCTGCGGGCAGGGATACCACGCACGTTACAGATGCCAACTTGTGAGCTTGCTAAATGCCCTGACAAGGGTGACTGAGGAGCTGTATTGGACATATGTTCCTGACCCACCTTTGCTTGACTTTATCCCAGATGGGACAAGCTGCCTTGCCTCAAGGTTTTAGACCTTGTGGAATAGAGAATCATATAAAGAAATTATGCCTCCTGTATTCTTCTTAGAGGTGACCAGCTATTAGGACTCAATCATGTACTGGTCTAGAAATCAATCCAATATGAGAAATAACAGTCTACTTTTGGAAGACTGAATCTGGACTTTGTCAGAGACATATTTGTAAGCTAGCTGTAGCTCACTATGATGTTAGGATAGCAAGAAATAATGTTGGGACAGGATCTGGATTTCAAACAAGGGTTAATGCATGTTTTAAGGCTCTTTTAATTGTCACACTAAAATTGATTTTGTCTCTTCCATAGTATTTATTGCAAGTTGCATTGATTGTATAGTTTCCAATTGTGTTAGTGTGTTGAAACTTGGCATGTCTGTTATGGGGGTCTATCAACCAGCTTTCGTCTCACTGCCCTGAGTATTAGAAAACCTTGATTCTCTGAACAAAGCTTGGAAGTGCTGCAAAAAGTGAGTAAGACTTTAAGCAGAAGAAAGAGGGTAGCAGGCTTGATTATTGCTGGCATAACAGTTTTAATTCTATTAATTACCAGCACCACCGCTTCTGAAATAGCATTGACACAGGAGTTAAAACAACTATTTTTGTTAACCATCTAGCAAAAAAAATGTTACTAATGTATTGAGTATACAAAAGGATTTATATAGGTGTCTGGAACAACGAATGATGCTCTATAACCCATTCAAATTATCTGGAAGAGGTTCAGGGTTCAAGAGTTAGGAACCATCCCAAGTGTCATGACAAATATCATTGGAGTAGTGTTACTTTTGAAATTCACAATGATTGTCATTGTAATTAGAAAAAAAGTTTAAAGACACCTGTAGGATATTTGGCATAATCCTAACACTTCTCTGGGTGTGTTAACTTTGCATACTGAGATTATAAATTTAAAAAAGACTGCTTTGTTCACCTTTGATGCTAAAGATAAGGCCAATAAAATTATCCATGGCCTAATGTCAGTATTTCCATTTTGATCGAACCTCACTAATGGCATATATAGCTTGATCAGGGTAGCCCTTCTTGTCCTGGAAATTTTTTTATGCCTGTCCATGTTATCTTTAACAACATCAACACGTTTGCAGCCAAAGTAAATGGTTTAAACCTGAAAATGGACCCCCAGACAGAGTTATTAAATTAACAGGCTGGCAAGCCAAGGACAGGTAAGATTCTGCATAAACCCTTACTAACCTAAGACAAAATAGCATTGCCTTTGATAAAGCATATTCCATGATGGGTAAGAAAGGCATTCTTGTCAACCTAAGACAGGCTCAGTCTTGGTAACAAAATTAAAAATGGGGAGAGGTAGAGAGCCTTTTGAGGCTGCTTGGCAAGAAGCTGACTTGGGCAAAAGACAAGGAAATCAGCTGCTTGGCAAGAATGTGACATTGGCCAAGGACAAAGAAGTAGGCTTCAAGCAGGAATATGCCATTAGAATAGAACAAAGAAGTAATTTCAGGTAGGAATCTAAATCATAGGCTACAACACAGAAGTAATCTCAGGCAGGAATCTAAATATTAGGGTAGAACAAAGAAGTAATTTCAGACAGGAATCTAGATTTTAGGCTAGAACAAGGAAGTAGGCTTCAGACATGAAAATGACCTTGGGCTAGGATAGGGAAGTAGGCTCAGATACTTTGGTCATCCTGATAAGCTTTTAGAAACAGTGATCATGGGAGTGTTTACGTAATTAGGTTTAATGCCTTGCTGTTTTCTTTGACTATTTGTGTTCATTCTATTGCTTGTTCCTCAACTATCTGCATCTATTGTATTGCTAGACCCTCAACCTAGAACTGACAATAATACTTGCATGTAATCCAAGTAGTATAAAAACACAAAGAAAGAGGGGGTATAGGATAGGGGGCTCTAGGAAGGGGAAAGGGGGAAAGGAGATGACATCTGTATTGTAAATGAATAAAATATCCAATAAAAAATAAGACAATCAAAAAACTCAAAATCCATGCTAGTGGAGAGGATCATAAATACCTGAGTGGTTGAATAAAACTGAAACAGTTATAATTCCATGAACTTATCCTAGTTTAAATAATTATATATATGCCTTTTGACCAGAAATGTGGCCTCTAAGAAATCAATCCTTAGCATATACCTCTATGGAGTTAAAAGTAATCTAAATATTCATAAGATCCTGTTTAGCTAAATAAACTATTTTTTATTATTTAGATGTAAAGTTATATGCATCATTATTAAATTGTACATAAAAAGATCAACATAAAAAGAACAAAAAGTATTTCTACTTATTGGCTCAAGGTGATTTCTGGTATTATTGCTAGAGAAGAAAAACAACAAAATATGGAGCAATTTATATTTTATTATTTGTCAGAGTAAAGAAAAAAATAAAATTGTGCAAAATATATCTTTGCTTCTATATGTATGGAAAAAATTAAAAATGCAAGCTCATTTTTACAGAAGAATCTATCTGAGCAGGATCCTGACAGCACAAGAGCTAAGTCCAAGCCGGGCAGTGGTGGCTCATGCCTTTAATCCCAGCACTTAGGAGGCAGAGGCAGGCAGATTTCTGAGTTTGAGGCCAGCCTGGTCTACAGAGTGAGTTCCAGGACAGCCAAGGCTATACAGAGAAACCCTGTCTCAAAAAACAAAAACAAAAACAAAAACAAAATCAAAAACAAAAACAAACAAACAAAAAAAAGAGCTAAGTCCAACACTTAATAAATGATACCTCAAGAAGCTAACAAGGAACACATGCTCCACTATGTTCATAGCAGCCTCATTTATTTAATTTTTTGATGCAATCAGCAGAGGTTTATTTCGGGATCAGTCAACTGAGGCGGAGACTTGTGACCCACATAGGGGCAGAGGAGTGTTGACCCTGTCAGCTTGGAGTGGAGGGCTTATAAAGGGTAGAACCACAAACCAAGGGGCGTGAGGGGGTTACCAAGGAAAGATAAAAACAGTAGAAAGTCTTAAAAGGTCCCAACCCAAATCTAGTCAGGGTCATTCGGAAAACATCTTATACACTTATCTTTTGTAAGGATGTGACCTTGCCCTACCAACTGGTCAGCCAGTTCCTGGAACCACCCATATGACTTGTGTCTTTCTTTGTGGTCAGGAATGTGTCTTCTTGCTTTGGGCCTTCCCCACCAACAGGTGGGTTCTCCTCCCTGAGGCTTGAGGAATGTTAATTCAGCAAGTGTCCTCTGACTCAGGGATAATGTACTCCTCCCAGAATGTATCCCAGGGCAGTGAAGGCCTGAAATCTTACACTCAGTTCCACTTTCCTAGAACTAGTGAGCCTGCATTCTTTTGCTCAGGTCTAGGGGTCATAAAAACTTTCTATATTTTTCATGTCCTTTAAAGAATAGCCTGTATATATTTTATAAAACGGTCTTTGTAGTTTTTCACTCTATATCCCCCACTTCTTCTAATTTGACAGTTTTTAACCATAAAAACTTAGATTTTATAAACCCTGTCCCACTTCTTCTAATGTAAGCTTTAATTAGCAAAAGTAAAAGCAAAATTATAAGGGGTCTAGCAAGGGAGAATAGCAGAGTAGTTATCCATGGGGATCTATTAAATCAACTGTCAAAACCAATTTTGTTGTGTTTCCCTGTCTCTGTCTCTGGTCTAACCTTTCTCTGAGTTTGTTTATGAAATCTCTAATCACCCTTGAGTGGTCTATAAACAACATTTTCCTCTAAGAGCAGTGTGTAAACCACCTCTTTTTAAAAAACAGTAAATAGATATACCTGAGGAGACAGCCAAGGTCAAGGAGATGAGCTCTTTGTGGAAGCGTCTCTGGCTTAGGTGCATCTCTGAACTCATTTTCAAGGGTATCAGCAGGGTGATAATAAACCCGTGGGACCAGCAGTACAAGTATATAATGATCTTTGTTGTCATCAACGACAGAAGTAGATATTATAAAGGGTTAATCTTGGACTGCAAGCTCACCATTTATCAATCTTAGGCACTAAGTATCTACTAGCAGGGGGTTCTCGGGCTCTATTTTATTGGCTAGGGGTCTCAAACAGTTTCTATTTCTTTCATACAGACTTTTAAAGTTGTCCTCTGACTTTTACATATTTTGTGGCACATAGTTGTCTACATACACATATAATCACATACATAATAAAGAGAAATTGCAAAAGGAACAAATCTATATAACTCTAGATTCACATTTCGATTTCAATCTTGGAATTACAAGCTGTCATTTAACTTTGGTGTACACACCCTAAGCCCCACCCTCTAAGGCTGCATTACCCCCTGTGCCTCTAGGGTGGGGATGTCTCAGGAGTCAAGGCCTGTTGCTCTTTGACCTTGTAGAATAGCAAGTGACCTTGAGCTAAACAGCAGGGGGTTGCTCAGACATCTGGATCTTCTCCAGTTGGCATCAGGCACAGGTGTTGGTGAACTTCAAGGAGGTTGGATAGTCAACAGCGCCAGGAACAGTCTCTTAGTAGCCTGAAAAATCATTTCTCACACAAGAGGGACATTCTGGGTGTGGAACAGGGACAAGGGACACTCTCCAGCCAGCACTAGTTCCCTAGGGCAATTTAGTTTTAGGGTTCTGTTTATTCTCTCTACCTGTCCTGAAGCAGCCTCATTTATAATAGCCAGAAGCTGGAAAAAACCCAGATGTCCTTCAACAGAGGAATGGATACAGAAAATGTGGTACATTTACACAATGGAGTATTACTCAGCTATTAAAAACAATGAATTCATGAGATTCTTAGGCAAATGGATGGAACTAGAAAATATCCTGAGTGAGGTAATCGAATTACAAAAGAACGCACATGGTATGCACTCACTGATAAGTGGATATTAGTCCAAAAGCTTGCAATACCCAAAATAACACTCACAGACCACATGAAGCTCATAAATAAGGAAGACCAAAGTATGGATGTTTTGGTCCTTCTTAGAAGGAGTAACAAAATACTCATGGGAGCAAATGTGAAGACAAAATTTGGGACAGAATGAGGGACCATCTGGAGACTGCTCCACCTGGGAATCTATCCCATATGCAGTCACCAAAGGCAGACACTGATGTGGATGCCAGGAAGTGCATGCAGACAGGAGTCTGATACAGCTGTCTCCTTAGAGGTCTGCCAGAGTCTAACATATATTGCATATGCTCACAGCTAACCATTGAACTATACATGGGGTTGCCAATGGAGAAGTTAGAGAGAAGACTGAAGGAACTGAAGGGGTTTGTGACCCCATGGGAAGAGAAACAATACCAACCTACCAGAGTTCCCAGGGTCTAAACTACCAGCCTGGAAGCACATAGGGAGGGATCCATGACCCCAGCTGTATTCGTAGGGAAGGATGGCCTTATAGGGCATAGGTGGGAGAGGAAGTCCTTGATCCCATGGAGGCTGGATTCCCCAGTGTGAGGGAATTCAAGGATGGGGAAAGTTGTAGTGGGTGGGTGGATGAGTGGGGGCACATCCTCATAGAATCAGGAGAAGGGGGATGGAATAGGGGATTTCTGGGTGGCGTGGAAATGGGAAAAGGGGATAACATCTGAAATGTAAATAAAATATCCAATAAATAATAATAATAATAATAATAATAGAAGCTAGGAAGAAGCAAAGTGGCATCCTACCTCATAGAAAAACATCTTTACCAATTATGCATATGATAGACTACTAGTGTCTATGCTAAAGAAAACAACATATTTAAAATGGGATATAGAGTTAAACAATGAGTTACGAAAACATGGAACACAAGTAGTAGAGAAACACACACATACACACACAAAACTGGTTGACATCCTTAGATGTATGGGAAACACAAATTAAAACTATCTTGGTATTTTATCTTATTCCAGTTAGGATGGCCAAAATCAATAAAACAAATGACAGTACATGCAGCAGTGATTCAGGGAAGTAGGAAACACTTGTTGCTGTGGAATGAGTAAAATCCAGTTCAGGCACTCTGGAAATCAATGTGGGGTTCATTTAAAAGCCAAAATTAGATTTACATCAATACCCAGCTCTAACCCTCTTGGCCATACACCAAAGGACTCTACATATTACTACAGATAAATTTGCTCATCAGTGCTCATGGTTGCTCTATTCACAGTAGCCAGAAACGGAAAGCAGCCTAAATGGCCGTAGCTGATGAATAGATAATGAGAATGTGGTGCATTTACATCATAAAATATTATTTAGCTTTTAAGAAATACAAAACTATAAAAATTTTTAGATAACAGGAAACAAGCTAAGGCCAATCATCCTGACTGAGTTAACCCATACCCAGAAAGATGTTGTACGGTTTCTCTTACATATAGATCTTAGCTTTTAAAATTTCGATATGTGTAATAAACTCAGAGGTTAGGTAGTTAGTAAAGGGCCAGGGAGGAAGAGAGGATTTTTCTAAGGAAGGAGATAATAGAGTATGGTTTTATAAAGAGATAAAGGGGAAAACTAGAAAAGGGATCTAAATGGAGAATGAATAGGAGATATATGTGAAGGAGAGAAAATGGGAAAGGACAACTAAAAGCCCTTTGAAAGACATATGGAAACTGACTACTGTCAATAGATGCACACACACACACACACACACACACACACACACATACATACACACACATATATGCACATGTATGTATAAATAATTGTGAGTGTGCGTGTGTGTGTGTGTGTGTGTGTGTGTGTGTGTGTGTGCATGTGTGTGCCTGTGTGTGTGTGAGCATATGTATACATATACACATACATATATTGTATATAATGTACTGGTTTTGGTAGCTTTCTGTTTTGTTTTTATTTAGGGTTTTGCTTTGAGTAAAAAAAAACCATGAATTTGGGTAAATAGAGAGGATGCAGATGCTGACAAAGGGGAATAAGTATGATCAAATTATACTGAATGAATAACTTTTTCAAAAGTTCAATAAATAAAAAAATAACAAATAAAAAATTAAAAAGAAAGTAGAAATTATAATCTCCAGGGAAAAGATTTCACAGCATCAAAAACATTGGGCAATAGTACATTTCACTAATTAGTTGTTTTATGATGCTTGTTTAGAATTGTATGTAAATGTGAAAACTTCTAACAAGCTGAAATCAGTTACTGAAATTACAAACAAAACTAATAACATGACCAAAAAAGAGAAGGCTTTGTAAATATTTCCTAAATAGAATAGTTTGACGATATGTTAAATGAAATGCATTAAATAGGAAAAATATCTTTAACTTTAGAAAGAAAATAAACAAACCTTTAAAGTAATTATGGCAAAATGTGTACAATTATTTAATGTGGAGTGAGTGTATGTGAATTTTTTTATGATTCCTCTATGTTTCACTCTATTTGGGTTTTTTCATAATAAGCTGTTGAAAACAAGATATGACCATTAACTAAGACATGTTTTGATACTTATTGTGCTACCAATTTATTCCAAAGGAGATCTTATTAAATAAAACATTCTTATAGTACATACCCAGAAACCTAGAAGATTACATATATAGAGGACTGTTTCTAATTTAAATATACAAAATTATTCAAATAGATTCAAGGGAGCCTTAAAACACTTAATATGTAAAGATAAAAAACTTTATTGATGATTATAACAAACACAAAGGTATTTCCAATAACAAACAACAAAGTGTTGTTATCCAGGATGTAAGAAATTACTGATAATCAATAAAACATTTGTAATAGAAGATAACTGGACAAAAGAAGGGAAAAAATCAAACAAAATAAAGCCAGAAGAGTCTATGGCTATTCTGAATTATTGTGTGTCTTCTAACCCCATATTTTGTGTTCTGGCTGTGTCTACTTTTCTGCTACTATGCCAAAGTCAGTCTCTAGGAGATAAGAAAGAGTGTCTCATGGAATTCAGTTTTGGAAATGAATTCTTCTTTCTTTCCAAAAGCATTTCAAATGCCCCTAGCTCATGGCAGGTTTCTGTATGAATGACAGACCTTACCTTCCTTGTCGCAATGATTGGCACTCACGGTGTCTGTCGTAAAATTCCTGTCATGGGAAACAATTTTCTTCCTTCTTCACGGTGCCTCTTATGAAGGATACAACTGCTGTGAATGTGCTTTCTTAACTCAGCATTTATAGGATTTCTTTAAATTAATAAAGTCAAAGTCATTTATTTCAAACTAGCATAGATGATGTATTTGATATTAAAATGGAGAGATGGCATTTTCTTGATCCTGCAGTCTCTTGAAAAGTGTTCTGCAGCTTCAATTTTCACCTGCACCCTTAGATGCATCCTCGGTCCTGACACTAATTCTCTCCTGAACTTGTTTCTCTCCTCAGAAACCTCTCATTTGAGTTATTGAATTCCATATAACTCCTTCAGAATGACATGTCATCACCTTCAGTGGAGCAAACCTGAACTCATTGTCTATCTCTAAGACCTTTCAGGTCAGTTGTCACCCGACCACCACAGTCATCCAGCAACACGACCAATTATATTCTGATTATCACAGTCCTAAACAGTGTTTGTTATTGTCTGTTCTTCCAGCCATGAGTGTTCCTCAACTAGCCATTCCTCATTCTTCCTAGGAGCATAATTATAGGTTAAGCCATCTGAATAGAATAGTTGTCTTATTTCCTAGGCTTCTGTTTTTTTAATTAATCATTTTATTCATTTACATTTCAAATGATATCCCCCTTCTCTATTACCCCTCTACAAAACCCCCATCCCGTTTTCCTTCTCTTCCCTCCCCTTTGTCTCTATGAGGGTGTCCCTTTACCCACTCACCCATTCCCACCTCACCACTCTATCATCCCCCTACATTGGGGCATCAAGCCTTCACAGGACAAAGGGCTTCCCCTCCCATTGATGTCAGATAAGGCCATCCTCTGCTACATACTTATCTGGAGCCATGGATTCCTCTTTGGTTGGTAGTTTGGTCTCTGGAAACTCTGAGTGGTCCTGATAGTTGATATTGTCTTTCCTATGGTGTTGCAATCCCCTTCAGCTCCTTCCATCCTTTCTCTAGTTCTTCCATTGGGATCTCCAGGGAAGCAAAAGGCTCCCAGGACCCAAAGGGGATGACTTTAACTGAAATACCCAACATTGAGGAAATAGAACCTATAGAGACCACCTGCAGTAGATAGTCATGGCCTCCAGTTGAGAGATGGGGCCACTCACCCATCTCAAAATTGTTAACCCAGAAATATTTTTGTCCAAAGGAAAGACAGGGACAAAAAATGGAACAGAGTCTGAAGGAAAGTTCATTCAGAGACTTCCCCATCTAGGGATCCACCCCATCAGCAGACACCAAACCCCAACATTATTGCTGATGCCAAGAAGTGCTTTCTGACAGGAGCCTGGTATCTTTTCCCTGAAAGGTTCTAGGAGCATCTGACAAACACAGATGCAGATACTCACAGCCAACCATTGGACTCAGCCTGGGAACCCTAATGAAAGAGCTAGGAGAAGGACTGAAGGAGCTGCAGGGGACTCCTTAGGCTTCCTGTCTGATTACAAGGCCCTGCTCTTTCTGAGATCTCCACCAATGTAATCAAATGTGGTAGAGACAAGTGATGTTCACCCAGAGCGTCAAATGACCACAGTAGTGCACGTCAGGCAGACGAGCACAATCATATCACAATGCTAGCCCATTTTCCACTTCCCTCTGTTACTGCTGTCTGGTAGACATTATTTATAGCAACTGATAAATTAAAACTAAGGAATACATTCAGATTTTTCAAGGAGTCCTTTTGCTGTTGAAGAGGAAGATGAAAATGCAACAGTTGAATCATATTAATTAAAAAACTCTATTTTCTCATACTGTTAGTGTACCAAGAATGGCTATGGGATCAACAATCATGTTTAAGTCCTTTTCTGTAATTTTCACAAATGGATCTTCCACTATAGAAAGTTAGTTTTCTTAATTTCCCACCTGATATTTTAGTTTCTATTTCTAAATATCCCACCTGGTATTTTGTTCATATCTCTTTTTAAAATTTTATTCACATTTTAAATTTATTTTTTAATTTTTTATTGGATGTTTTATTTATTTACATTTCAAATGTTATTCCCCTCTGTAGGATATTGTTGTGCTTTTCTATATATATCTATATCCTACTCACTAATTTTGGTCAATTTTTTGTCTTCTTTAACTAGTGTTTTTGATTGATGTGTGACAGCATTATAATCTGCATCATGCATTGAATATTGTTGTGATACAAACACCTCTTATTCATTTTGCAAATATTCTGGGTACAATTACCGTTCTCAAGGAACTAACCCTGTTCAATGAGTGTCTGAGTATCTTTTTCTTTCCTTTTCTGCACTAGAATATTGGGACAAAACAGTAAATTATGACTTAATGAAGAAAGGCTTTATTTTAGTTCACAGTTCAAGGTGCAGACCATCATGAAGTAGAATTCAAAATGCCAGGACCTTGATTATGCTAGGTTAGGAAGGAACAGTGAATAAATATTCCACTTACTTCCCCTTTCTCCAACTATACAGTCCAGAATTTTATCCAGTGAATGGCAACACCTACAGTAGGCCTTTCAAGCTTAATGAAGTAAATTCCGACAAACCTACGCATATATACCCAAAACCCCATCTCCCATATGATTGTTGATTTGGTTAAGTTGACAATTAAAACTACCTTTGGGCCGGGTGGTGGTGTCGCACTTGGGAGGCAGAGGCAGGCGGATTTCTGAGTTCGAGTCCAGCCTGGTCTACAGAGTGAGTTCCAGGACAGCCAAGGCTATACATAGAAAACCCTGTCTCGGAAAAAACAAAACAAACAAACAAAAAACAAACAAACAAACAAAAACCAAACTACCCTTTGGAATCAGGATTAATATTTTTTTATTAAATATTTTCTTTATTTACATTTCAAATGTTATCCTCTTTCCCCGTTCCCCCACCCGGAATCCCTTTATTCCTATACCCCTCCCCCACTCGCACGCTTCTATGAGAGTGTTCCTCCACCCAGCCACTTCCACTTCCCCTCCCTGGCATTTCCCTACACTGGGGCATGCAGCCTTCACAGGACCAAGGGTCTCTCCTCCCACTGATGCCTGACAGAGCCATCTTCTGTTACATATGCAGCTGGAGCCAGGGTCCCTCCATGTGTGCTCTTTGGTTGGTGGCTTAATCCCTGGAGCTCTGGGTGTCTTGTTGGTTGATATTGTTGTTCTTCCTATGGGTTGCAGATCCTTTCAGCTCCTTTAGTCCTTTCTCTAACTCCTTCACTGGGGACCTCCTGCTTAGTACAATGGTTGGCAGCGAGCATCTAACTCTGTATTTGTCAGGCTCTGGCAGAGCCTCTCAGGAGACAGCTATATCAGGTTCCTGTCAGCATGCACTTCTTGGAATCTACAATAGTTTCTGGGTTTGGTGACTATATATGGGATGGATCCCCAGGCTGGGCAGTTTCTGGATGGCCTTTCCTTCAGTCTCTCATCCACACTTTGTCTCCGTATTTCCTCCCATGAGTATTTTGTCCCCCCTTCTAAGAAGGACTGAAACATCCACACTAATAATACCAACAATTTTACCTCAGGTTACCAACCATTTGTAGAAATATTTACCTTCAAACTGGATAATAAAGAGTGACTATTATTTTGGACCTGAAAATGAAACAGTTTTACAGGATTAAGGTAATTATTATTTTGATACATATTACCTATCATTTACTTTTCCTTGCACATATATGTGTGTCCAATGGGTGTGAATGTTCATATATATGTTCATGTGGGTTTGGATACACATGTGTATGTGGAGGTCTGAGGTTGATGTTGGATATCTTTTTTGACTACCTTCTTGTGGTAAGACTGGGTCTCTCATTGAACTCTGAGTTTATCTTTTGGCTAGTCTGGCCAAACTGCTTCCAGGATTCTAAGTCTCCCCTTCCCAACTGCTCAGATTATAGGCTGATTTGCATCCTAACTGGCAATATATGGGTTCTGGTATCTGGACTCAGGTTCTCTATTCTGTGTGTAAAGTGCTTGAGCTTCTGATTCACCTTATATTTCTCTATCATTCCACCATTAGTTCTTAACTTTCTACTTGCTGATTATGTATTAGAAACAAGCAAATAAATGATATTCCCTGAATAATTGATAAATACAATAACATCCAAAAAATATAATTTAGAACTTTTATGTCTCACCTGGGGAATAAATTATTTAATTAGAGAAATTAGTCAAATTGCATGTATTCAATTTTTTATCCAATATCAAAAGATCAGTTCTGAAATCAAATTACAAATGACAAAGTGGGCAGATCATATTTGTATATTTATGTCATATACATATATATATGTGTATATATATATATATATATGGTAAAACAAATAATAAAAATAGAAGACATGAATTTGAAAGATAGTAAGATGGTTATATGGGAGGATTTGGAGGGAAGAAAGGAAGTGAAATGATACAATTATATTGCAATCTAAAAAAATTAGAAATGATAGAAAACCACAACTTCAGAAATGGAAAGACTGACAGCATGATACTGTAATTTTTCATTGAGAATATGAGATGGTAGATGAAAGATATAGATGATAGATAGATAGATAGATAGATAGATAGATAGATAGATAGATAGACAATAATAGACAGACAGATAAATAGACAATAGATAGACATATATATATAGACAGATAGACAGATAGACAGACAGACAGACAGACAGACAGACAGACAGACAGACAGACAGACAGGCTGATGGCAGTAATGGTGTACAACATGGAACCCAAATTAAGTCCTCTCTTCAAGCCATATATGCTGTTTGGGATAAAGACACTCTATAGCTGTTTATAGGTACTCATTGCTGGAGAGTTAATTCTGAATTAAGACCAAAATATATTATTGTGTTGTGTGTTTGATTTTCCAATAACATCATCTAAACTTACAGGCAGTTAGCATTTATACTAAGTTGACTAATGTCAACTTTATTATAGAAATATTAATAATTTATTCAAATGATTGTAGATTGTACAATCCTTGTCATGCTATCAAAAATATTATTACAATTTATAGTAAAGACAATATATTACTGGTTAAAAATAATCAACTTTTTATACCATTACTCATTGTGTATATGAGCACTGTGAATTTTCTAAAGACAGTTTTAATTAATTAAAATTAAAATTACTTTAATAATCACAGTCATCCACTATGAATTAAAGTAATCAACAGAAGTTAAATTTATGGTTTGGCATCATCAACTAGAAAACTGGAAGTAAAAGATAAACAATTGTTTTGCAAACATCAGATAGCAGCTATTGGTATGATCCTTCAATAGAAGAACTATACGTAAATTAACTCCTGATTTCACTAAACACTTGTGGAGGTGAGCCAGGAGAAGTTATTTCTGCAGCACAATGTGGTGATTTGACTGAAAATAACTTCTGGGCTCATATATTTGAATATTTGGTACCCAGTCAGAGGCGCTGTTGGGAAGGATTAGTAGGTGTGGCCTTGAAAGAGGAGGTGGTTCAGCTCACTGGAGGCAGGCATTCAAAAGACTCATAGTTTTCTGTGCAGTGTCTGAAAATCACATCACATGGAGAAATCAAAAGATTGATAATGAAAAAACAGTATATCTTCAATTTTTAACACAAGTACTGAAGAACTAAGAGACACATGGAGATCTCTGAATTCTTCATAGGACTGTTCCTTAATTCTTGTTAAATGCTCAAATACAGATTTGAATGAGAATTTATCTATGGCTAAGGGAAAAAACAAGAAAGAAGCACGTCCCAGAGCTTAACACAATGATAAAGACAGTCCATGCCTCCATCAGCATGTGTGAGAAGACCTCACAAAATATAAAGTATCAAAACAATATCTTCAGAAGGAAATATGTCAAAAAGAAAAAAAACTGGGAGTAAGCTAGCACAAAACCAAAGAAAAAGGAGTTCTTTTGAGGTAAAAAGTACAATGACTTAAAGGAAAAACACAACAATGACATTAGCAAACAAAGCAGTTACAGTATAACAGGGAAAAAAATCATTGAATTCTAAGAATAACAATGTAAATAACGTAAAATGAGTGAGTGGAAAAAAAAATCTGTGAAAAAAAAACCCTGAATATTGATATTCTTTCAGACAATAATAAGTATTGTGCTTATATTTCAGATAAAGGAAAGAAATTTGAAGAAATAACAGCTAAAAGTTTTCCAACTATAACATGACTGTACCATTTATGAATTTAAAAACACTCACCAGCCACAAGCCAACAAACATGAATAAAATGACTCCTAATATCTTTTGACCAAGTTTATGGAAATTGCATGATTTTACAAGCAACCAGCGAGAAAGGCACCTAATTTGCCTCAAGAAATTTAAAACACACCATCAAGGTTTTAGCAGAAGCTAAGCATAGAGAATATGTATCTTTCAAGATTCGACGAACATTTAAAACAACAGGGAAAACTTAGTCAAGAGTTCTTAAGCCAGTAAAGGGCCATTGACAAATGAACTTTTCAGTCAGTACAGCAAAGCAATTAATTACAACTATAGCTGCATTAAACGGAAGTTATATCCATTTTTCAAAACGAAGAAATATGGAACCCACTGGAAAGTTCATCCTCCAGAATAAATGAAGGGTGTAAGATATGGTAAACATGTAGATGAGACTTTAAAACAAAACAAAACAAAACAAAACAAAAACAAAACAAAACAAAACTCTTGTATAGTATTATGAGAGAATGGTGTTGGTGATGTAATGTAAGCTTTATAACACTTGTAACCCACACAGGTAAGTCTAAAAAAATCATATAACATGTAGAAATCTGAAAGATGAGACTAAACATATTGTAAGTCTGTCTCATCATATAATGCAATAAGCCAAAACAGCAGTGAAAACAAAATCGTATTGCTGGTGACCAGTATGAGCACTGAGATGTAAGAGAAAGATGTATTCTGTGACATGAGCCTGACTGTTGTAATCAGCTTCCTACCAGGACTCACTGACCTAGTTGTAACCATTACAATCTGTGAATATAAACACAAATACTCAACAAACAAGCAAGGCAATAAACAAAATTCCATGAACACTCCTGTGATCACTGTTTCTAAGGGCTTATCAGGATGACCAAAATATCTGAGTCAACTTCCCTGTCCTAGCCCAAAGTCATTTTCATGTCTGAAGCCTGCTTCCTTGTTCTAGCCTAAAATTTAGATTCCTGTCTGCAATTACTTCTTTGTTCTAGCCTAATATTTAGATTCCTGCCTGAGATTACTTCTTTGTTCTAGCCTAAGATTTAGATTCCTGTTTGAGATTACTTCTTTGTTCTAGTCTAATGTCAGATTCTTGCCTGACATTATCCTTATCCTTGGCCAATGTCATATTTTTGCCAAGCAGCCCATTTCCTAGACTATATACATTTATTGTATTGCTGGTCCCTCAACCTAGAACTGACCTTAATACCTGCATGTAATTAAACTGGTACAAAAGAAAAAAGGAAGATGGGGGATGGAATAGGGGAGTTCTAGGGAGGGGAAATGGGAAAATTTTACATTTAATTTACATTTAATTTACATCTGAAATGTAAATAAATAAAATATCCAATTAAAAAAGGAAAAAATCTGAAAATATTATATGCAAAATATACAGTTGTAAAAAATATTTTAAAAGAATGAATAAATAAATCACTTGAGATAAGAAAACCAAAGTCATATCACAGCTTTACTTTTAAAAAGTACTTAAGAGTTTTTATTTTGACTGGCATATTTTTGACTGATGTCTGGCTTTTAGAATGATTTGACTGCAGATCAGTCAAATGATTCAAACAGATTTATAAATTTGGATGTGACCTTCAAAGAGACTGATTTTCTTAATGTATGCTGAAGTTGCTAAGCTGTGAGTGAACTATACAATAATAAAGAATACATTTTTTAATTTGATCGAAGGCACTAAAAGTAAAAGAAAAAGCTAATTCCATGCCTAATTTACCTGATTCATCTGGTTATTAAGGACAATAAAAATACTGATAGTCAATGTAAAAGTTTTAGTTGTAAACAGAATTGTAATCATATGTACCCAGGTTTGAAAGCATTTTCTTACTTAAATATCAAAATTAATGTTAGTATGTGAAAAGTGTTGTATATATCCTTAGAAAGAAAGCTAGATTTTTCAGTTATTAACCTTGCTTTCTAAGGTTCCGTTTTTTTCCCTTTCACACGTATGTAAATGTTTTGTATCTTTTCAGTATAGAGAATAATGCATTCCTGCACTGCCACTTATCTGTAATCCCAGCCCAAAATCTGTTTGTAATCTGTTATAAGAATTTATTCCTTTAAAATACCTAGTTTCTTAAAATTTACAGCAGTTTACCTTACCTAGATTAGATGTAGGAAAACTAATATATTCATATGTGACTGGAATTCACGTACATTTGTATAAACTATTTTGTAAAGTGGTTCAGTGCGTCTGCACAACAAGGATCACACATTTTGATCTAGGAATCTCAAGTATCAGTCTACTTTAATTGTAAGCACAAACCAACCCTAAATCACACTTTTGGTCGTATGGGTAGATGTCCATGTAGGCTGCAACTCCGTTTTCATTGCAGGACTGCTCCTCCAGATCACACCTAGTCTATGATGCAGGATGAGAGAAGGCTTGTTTCCTAGGGCTTCCTATTCTCCCAGCAGAAATGAGACCAAGGTGAAGTTCATACAGATTTAACCTTCTTCACCAACCCATTAGCCTGTCCAGCCAGCTCATATTTCATTCCTCCACCTGAGTCATCCAAGATCTCCCAATAAAGCCCATTTATAAAATACCTCAAGTGACACATGAAAAGGTCACAGGAGTGTAATCCTAAGGCAGAGAAGTAGTCAACAGATGAGGACCATTGTGTATTTTTGCCATACTCACCTTTATAGGTTTTTTTCTAAGAATTTAGGCAATTCTAAATAATTCAAAACTGAAAAATGTTATCTACAGATTGTTCCATATGACATTAATTATATTAATAAAATTTAGCACTTTAAAAACATGACAAAGCCTGTGCAAAGTTTAGTTGTTTAATGAAGTATAGTATTATACAACTATCAAAATTACATCGCTGGAAGTAAAATTCATTTAATTGTATTTGAAAGTAACTTATATTCTGCTCATAGCCAGAAAATGAGTAGAAAATCTTAACAATGAAAGCAAAGGT
This sequence comes from Rhabdomys pumilio, assembly GCA_030674055.1. Lineage (NCBI taxonomy): Eukaryota > Metazoa > Chordata > Mammalia > Rodentia > Muridae > Rhabdomys > Rhabdomys pumilio. The sequence continues at coordinate 24,989,551 of JANHMN010000016.1, read as the reverse complement.
TAGCTGAATATAGTGGTAAATTTCTATACTCTTATCACTTCAGAGATGAAAGATCAGTAGTTCAAAGCTAGCCTCAATTGTCTAAGTCTTGAAAACCTTACAAACAGCACAAAACATAAACACAAAGCATTAGCAAAGGTACATTGTGTGGATTGATTTTATATTAAAATATTTTCCTTACTATTGGTGAAGTGATAATTTTACAATAACAATAAATACAATATTTTTATATTTTAAAAGATTTTTCAATTTACATATCTGTGTATATGTATCTTTGTGAATGTATGCACTCATTTGTGTGCCTGTGCCTAAAGGTGTCAGAAAGGTCAGACAGAATCTCTTTGTGAATCTCCATTGTAGATCCCAGGTATCAATGCTTCATGACAGAGCATCTGGTACTATTAATTACTGAAACATTTTACCTTTTAGGAGCATCATTTCCATCAACAAGAAATGAGGTGCTTTCAAGGTGAACCTTAACAATGTCAACATTCTAAGTAGAAGCTGATAAGGAAGGAAATATCATTTTTTTATGAGTCTAGCCATTGGCTGGTTACCTCTGCTTTGGTGTACTACCCCACATCGATGCACATATGGGCAGTATTTATTTGCTTTAGTGAGTTATTATCAAGAAGAAGAAGAGGAAGAAGAAGAGGTATGGGCAAGAGAGGAGCAGGGGAAAGAGAAGAAGGAGGAGGGGAAGGAGGAAGAAGAGGAGATGGAGGAGATGGAGGAGACAGAGATGGAGGAGATGGAGAAATAGACAGGAAGGGGCATAAACTTAAGAAGGAGACTGTATTCTGGGACCCCTGTAGAAGCTAAAGGATGAAAATGGAAGATTGATATGATCGTATTTCAAGTGTATACATATATTAAATTCTCAGAGTAAAAGTAAATAATAATATAAAATGGATATTTATACAATAAAATGTGTTGGCTTGCAAGATAGCTCAGCAGGTAAAAGTCCTTGCCACCAAGGCTGACAACTATAGTTTGATCCACAGGTTCCATATGACAAAAAAGAACTGACTCTTACAAGTTGTCCTTTGACCTCCACAAAGTGCCATGGCGTATGCATGTCCACCCACTCCCCCACACATGCATGCATGTGCACACATGCAAACAAATAGCAAACATACACTCATAGGAAAAAGATAAAATTAATTAAAACGTCTTAGGTAAAATAATCGTAAATCTTCCAGTTTTACATGAAATCAGAGTCTATGAAATAGAAAAATTTAAAGTTAATTTGTTCTTAGAAAAATAAATGGAAGTTACATAAATGCACACACTATTTTTTCATATGAAATTGAGTCAATTTCTACTCGCATCAGTTCATCTGGTGATGCCTGTAATGCATAAGCATCAATGCTTAAGCTCCTGATGTTCAGATGGGAAAAACCTTGTGGCAGACGAAGTAAAATCTCTATACAACTATTGTCTTAGTTCTGTGTGAACAAAAATTGGTGAATGCCATGGTAGCAGAGTGTTTACACATTTCTTTTTTTGGGGGGGGAGAATCTATCTAGCATCTTTATTCGGATATCAATGAAATATAGTATGTAACATGACAATAAAGTCCTTGGGAAACATAGGCAACTTCATTTTCCGAAGCACTTGGTATGGTTTCACAGTAGCTTGTTCATACCAAAACCTGCTGAAGTTTAGTTGCCAAGATAGCCATGTGAAAGATAGTGATGCCCTCACTAGGTGCTAAACCACAAAGTTAATGCCGTCATGAAGATGGTAAGGTACTTCTCTGGGGAATTGCTCAAGCTAGCCTGTCAGTTTCTAACTCCTTAACTGCCCATTCATTTTTCTACCACAGCTTGAATGACCTCAAGGCAATCATCAGAAGCCCACCAGATGTAGCCACATGAGTATGTTCCAGTACAAATGTTCTTTCTCTATACTAAGCCTTCATATGAGATAACAGAAATAAGAAACAAGTCACTATCCAATCTTGTATGATTAGGACCACTGAGATAGCCCACAGGGTAAATATGTCTGTCACCAAGCTGACAGAGTTCAATTCCCAGGGCCCACACGGTGGAAAGAAATAATCATCTCCTAAAAATGTCCTCTGATTTCCACACATGCAACCCTTCACACAAACACACAGAAAATAAATAAATACAATATTTTTTAAGATTCTTGAAAGTATGACTATATTCTCCTGATAGAGTGTATACTTTTCTATAAACATTTATTTTATTTGTGTTTACCTTAATAGGACAATTAATTGTTCTTTTTCATCCATATATCATAGCATGACTTTTTGACAAACGTAAAACTTGCCAAGAATTTACCAATAAATCTTAAAAACAGAAGTAGACAAAGTATTATAAATTAACTTATTTTTAATGTTATAATGAATTCTTCTTGTCAAGACTTCAGCAAAGCTCAACATTCCAAATATGATATCACACATTTGTTCTCAACTTACCAATAAAAGTAGATTATACATTGTTAATTTTTTATGGAGTCTTTTAATTCTTTCATGTTGCCAGGGGATCTGTTAGTAAATTACCTCATCCAGTGTTCTAAATGGTCCCTTAGAGGCCTAAGTTAATGCAGTTGCAAAGAAAGATATTCCCTTACCACCAAAAGAATCAGACCCACAAGTTTTCATGTTTGTTTCTTTGTTTAATGATAAAAAAAAATGGTCGTGTTATTTTTTTTCATGGTCACACAACAGATTTGAAAGTCACTGCTCAGTATATCCACAATCCTTGGGAGCAGTATTTTCTGTTTTATCATATCTTAAGAAATTTTTACTCTGTGATTTATTAATACTATTCCAGGGTTGTCATAGGGACTTACAGTAGTGAATTTAATTTTCAACCACTTGAGAATATATATCTTGTTCCAAAAAGAAAATCTGATTCATTTCTGATTCAATTTAAGAATTCCAGAGAATCACTTGATTGTTTTAAAAAAAATACAGATATTTTTAGATTGTGCTCAGTTTTCTAAGTATAATATAAACAAGGAATTCAGTGAAAATTCAAATGAAGGATGTAACGTCGGGAAGAAAGGGGTTAAATTTTATCTCTTAAAATGTATTTAGCTGCATTTTGAAAAAAAAATTCTCAAATGCTTTCATGTTTTGAAATTGTTATGAAATTCCCATCAGTAATGAAGTTTCTTCAAAATAATTTACAAATTCAAATACTGACTTAAAAAATCTATAATAAAACAATCTCATCAAAAAATATCATAAGAACCTAAAGCTTAATAAAAGCTCCTTAAATAAAAATTTAAATTATAAAGTACTTACTTTGAAATAAACAGTAATCATAAAGTTTGCATACAACTACAAAAAATCGCTTTGAGAAAAACAAGCAAATTTGGAGGCATCATGTCATCTGGTTTTAAAGTCTATTGGAAAACTTGGATAATCAAAATAAGCACAATTTTGGCGTAAAAGTGACCCATTGGTCAACTGATGAAGATAGAGAATCCAGAGAAAACTCTACACAGCTATGGTTATTTGATATTCTGCAAAGGATCCAAGAACACACAACAGAAAAATGACAGCTGCTTAATATCCAGTTCTGGGAAACTGGATATCTACAAACAGAAGAACAAAATTGGACCTTCATCCCACACCATATAAAATATTGGCTTGAAATAAATTCAAGATTAAAACAGAAGATGTGAAACTACAAAACTATTAGAACAAACACGGGGTACATACTCCACAGCACTGATACGGGCAAAGAGTTAAATGACCCAAACAGTAAAGCAGCAAATGCACAACGAGGACCCACAACAGCACAAAACAAATGGTATTGCTTGAAACCCATTCTAAGAAGCTTCTTCACAGCAAAAGCAACAGTGGAGTGAAGAGACAATATGAATTGAAAGAAAACATTTGCAAGCCACTCATGTGACCAGGGACTCTGTTGGAAAAGAAGAAACTTGATTGATACAACACCAAAAAATATATAATAAAATCAATAAATGGGCAAGGGATCAAACAAGAGAATTCTTAAGAGAAGTGGCTGACAGGTATAATTAAATTGTTCCTTGTTACTGATTGTCAGGAAAACGTAAGTTAAGATGAAAATCAGAAGTGACTTTATATTTGTTAAAATGACTCCTAATAATAAAAATACTGAAAACAGGAGTCAAAGAGGAATGGCTATAGGAGAGAATCGAATATTATGGAAAAAGAGTAGAAGTTCCACACAAAACAAAATGTAACATACATGTATTAGGTTCTTTCTGTTACTATAGCAAATATTTAAGAGAATTGACTTATAAGGGGAAAATGCTTATTTTACCTCTCAGTTGGAAGATACAGTTCCTGACAGATTATGGTGATTTCTTTTACTTGTAGAAGCAAAAAATGAAGAATCACACAGCAGAGAAAAGATACTCAACTCAGACACAAAGAGGACATCAGGAATGGTCTGGGATCTGCCGAGGCCTTTCAAAGACACAAACCCATAACCCCAAAACATCATTCTAGACCACATTTCTTACTATCTACACCTCCTAGACACTAAGGACTAAGTCTTTAATTCCTCGACAATTGGGGTTCTTTAAAATACAAACTAAAATTGTTGGGTACCATCTGTTGCATGTAGTTTTAAGCTAACTACGTTTGCTCCAGGAACAGCCAGCTACCAGTCCCTACTAAACTTCTTTTTTTTTTTTTCTACCCGCCTTTAGCTCCGAGAGGTAACCATGTTACCAGGCTCCTCCCAGCTTCCCTGAATCCATGGGCAAAAGACATACACACAGTTTATTCCTTTACAACTTGTCTTCTTGACACAATTGCTGGGTTCTGATAACTTTCACCTGGAAAAATGTGCCCTTACCAATTTGTTATCTCCGTCTCTCCACTTGCCCTAAACTTCAGTGGCTAGTCCCACCTAGCCCCTGTCAAATATTCTTTACCATCTGTCTGTAGTATTGGTCACAGGCCCCAGTTCCCCCCAAGACCTCACATGGTTGCTGTGTTCTTCTCCCTCCAAAGCATGGTAGAAACTCCTGTCTCCTCCTTGTGTGTGCCTTTTTCCTCCTGGGACCTGGAAATCCTGTCTGTACCTTGTACCCAACAATTGACCCACGGCTTTCTTTATTGACAAATCAAGAACCAGTTGGGGAACAGAAAGTTGGCATCAAACCACCCTCTTCAGACATATTGCCCAATATAATTTAAATCATTATTTTTTAGAGATGCCTGAGCTCCCATATTCACTGTTACTTTCTTCGTAATAGCCAAGAAAGTAACACAAATTAGGTAACCATCATCAATAGACTGGATAAAGCATGTTGAGTATACGCAAGAATAGTGATGAATCTGAACCCCCTAAGTGAAATAAATAAATAAAGAAGGCACAGTAAGACAAATACTAGAAGATCTGGCTGAAATTTGGTGGGTAAAATTGGTGAAATCATATAGTGTGGAATGGAAGCTATCAGAAACTGGGACAGGAGGCCATATGTAAGCAAGGGAGAAACTGACTACATTTTGGCACAGTCTGTTAGGAAGAATAAGCCTCACAGATTACAGAATAGGGAGTGCAATCATCTTACATGGTGCATTTTAAAATCAGACACAAAATTAATATGTGAGATTAATTGGTTTGATTTAATTGTTCACATTATATACGTAGTTCAATCATTACACACACACACACACACACACATTCTGTGAGTCAGTTGGTGGTGGGTGGAGCCTCTCAGAGGACAGCCATGCTAGATACCTGTCTGCAAGCATAAGAGAGTATCACTATTAATATCAGGGATTGGTGCTTGCCCATGGGACGGGTTTCAGGTTAGGCCAGTTATAGGTTGGCCATTCCCTCTGTCTCTGCTCCATCCCCAATCCCTGCACTTCTTGTAGACAGGATAAATTTGGGGTAGAAATTTTTGTGGGTGGGTTGATGTCCCTATCTTTTCACTGAGGTTCCTGCCTGGCCACAGGTAGCAACCTCTCTAAGAGGAATATTATCTTCTACCCAGATTATCTTGTCTGGCCCCAGTGTGAAAGGAAGCACCAGCCTTGCAAAGATTTGAAGTTCCAGGGTGGGAAGATACCCACAGGGCCTCTACCTGCTCAGAGGAAAATGGGAGGAGGAATGTTGGAAAGATTGTGGGAGCAGATGACTAGGAGGGGGTCAGTGAGAAAGATATAAATTGAATAAGTAAAAAGAAAAAAAAGGAATAGAAATTACACAATAACATCTGCCTGGAAGAACAGGCCAGCATGTCTGTCCATCATAATTTGCAAAGGCTAGGGTCACCAAGAAAAGCATGAATTATACAGGCTTTGGGCATAATGGTATCGCCCACAGAGAGAAGAGGCAGAAAAAGATGAAGTTTAATATTAATTGACATTGCATCTCATAACCTATGGGGTGTGGCCAGCAGCTATAATAGGGAGATGGTCTGCCCTCATCATTCTCTTGCTAGAAGGAAAGGACCCAGTTGCTCCTTACAATAGTGGGCTTGAGGAGGAATCACATGACATACAGCTTAATCCTACCCAAAGGTGCACACGTCTGGAACAGTGATGATACTCCCTAAAAGATATGGCCAGCATCAACAGGCATTTTTTATCTCTTTCTAGAGAATTAGTCTATCTTATGCAATTGTGTAGGCATGGAAATGTTCACACATATGACACTATTTCCTAACAGCAAGTTTATCAACGTGGTAAAATAGGGGTTGGCAGACTTCTAACTTTAAGCCCTACCTCATAGCTGGCTTTTAAACTAAATACTTAGTGGAATAATTGAATGGCCATTTGATTCTTATTCTCCTTGGAAGAGTTTATGCAAAACTGATAGCTTTATTCAAGTGTGAAAGGGTTCTCCGCATAGCAGTGCAACAGGACTTCCTAGCCCTTTCCAGAAAATGTTTTGACAGTGCCTGCAGTATAATGCTGCCAACTGCATCCAAATGGGATCAATGAACAGAATTTGGGGGCTACAGATCAAGGTAGTTGAATATGTAGTTTCCATATTGCCAACAAACTTATATGCAATAAGTATATTAAAAAAGCAAACTAGCAGAATGAGAAACCCATTTAACAAATCTGAATCATAAAGAAATAATTCAATCACTAGGGAATGAATTATACTCCCTAATGAAAAAAGCCAGCAGAGAAACCTTTTCTTCTGAAGGCTGGAGAATTGTCTGGGTAGCCCTTTCCAGGTCCTTTCACTCTCAAGTCTGACTTGAGACTTAACTTGAGACTTAACTTAAGACTCAAGTGAGACTTAACACTGAAAAAGAGTTTTGCGTTTAGTCCAGTCAAAAAGTGTTTCAGCTAACCCTGGAAAAGGCTTCTAAACGTACAATGGCTGACATTCTTAAGCATAAACATGGTGTCTTTTCTACTGGAAGATGCTAGTGTTCAAATAATGACACTTCCTCTGACATTGACAGTGCCACGTAGAGTAGAATGTCAGACTAATATGAGAGAGTGAATTCAAGGGAAAGATTAGACCAGGACTCCCCTGACACCACATCATCATTTGACAGGCCAGACTTCCCTGCCATCCACTGGAGCTAAAGGACAGCAGTAGAATCAATTAAACTATAACCAAACAGGGTTTTGGTTGTTCCCTTTTTGTTTCTAGCACCTATAATCAAAATTCTGGTTCTTAACTAGTGGTATTATACAAGTGAAATGCATGGAGGGGATACACTAAGGCCCAATTAGAGAAATCCATGCACTTAATACTCCAACCAGAAACACCTTTTTTTTTCTTTCTTCAAATACTTTCAGGATCATAGTCTACTTTTTCTCCTCATTTTTTATTCCTTTGGTGACATTCAAGTCTGAGAAAATGTTTTTTGAAAGCAATTATATCTCTAAAGCAAGTTTTCCCAAACTCCCACAGCTTAACTTTTTGGCTTAAAATATCATGTTTTAAAAGGTGTTGGCATTCAATTTTACCTAGCAAATAGCTGGGTCTTGAGGAAGGAAAAAAAAAGACAGTTTAACAAGAAAAGTAAGATGTGTGTGTGTGTGTGTGTGTGTGTGTGTGTGTGTGTGCATGTATGTGTGCGCACACACATATATTTGTGTATGTCAGAGAGAGAGACAAGGAGACAGAGACAGAAATAGAGACCAAAGGAGACAGAGGACAGAGAGGGAGGTTGGTTGATTATTTTAAAGCACTGATTTATTTAAACAGTTTTGATACACCTATAAATTATGGACATTGGTTTAAGCTCCTTTTGTGTTCAATATAATTAAGTTACATTAAGTACAATTCATCAGTCTGAAACTGTTTATGCATACAATATGTATACATATGTGTACATATGTTATTGATAAACCCAATGGAGTCATACCTATATTGTGTTTTTTTAATTATTTAGATAGATATGGTCTATCTATTAAATATAGTATCAAATTCTCATGTTACAGTTATCTAACTGTAAACAAATATAAATGAATAAAAATAGGAAATTCCTTAAAAATCAAATGGCAATTTTAAAATTAAATAACAAAATATTTATCTTTGTTAAAATTTCTTCAAGTACCAGCTTTAATGATTTATCTGGTATTTTCCAAAATAACTAATTGGAAAATATAAAATAAATGAAATTTACTAGTATCAGAATTATCAATAGGCCCTACAGTCCTGCTAATGATGAAAAAAATGAACAAAAAAAAATAAATAAATGAAACAATCCTTATAACATTCCTGATATGAAATGATGTTTCACAGAAAGATGCAGAGAGAAAAAAACCCAAACAGTTCCAGCATCCAGCTGAGCTGAGGAGATACAGATTTAGATTTAAAGTATATGAGGAATTTGGCATTTGTGGAGCAGAATTAACAGAAATCAGAAAGCTACAGGGAGATCCCCAAATGTGTGGAGGGATGCCTTTGAGTCTTATTCTTAATAGTAAGGTATTCATATCACCTAAGAATCACACAAAGCCAGACAGAGAATCAGCCTGTTTCCAGAATTCAAAGCTCAGAGCTTTTCAAGTTATCAGCCAAGTTCTGGGAAGATGTTCCTAAACGCTGTGGCATTTACAGTATTCTCTCTAAAGAATATCAATGTAGAAAACAACCCCCCAAAATAAAGGACCATAAAACAAATTTTCTTTTTAAAAAAGAAAGACTCAAGTTAATCTACAACTGACTTTAACGCCTGGCAAAATCATATCCAAATCTTTAGGAAAAAGTTAAGGAAATACAATTTAATAGCATTTACAAAACATTGCATCTAATGTCAAACAATATAAAAGAACAAGGAGTCAAAATGTATTCAAAGGCAGAAGGGAAGTTCAGAGAAATAGACTTAAGAATGCCAAAGATAATAGAATCACAACGACAAAGGTTCGATGTATCCACCATAAAACGGGTCAAGGATTTATAGGAAAATGCAATTAGATTGAAGAGACTTCAATGAATGATAAAAAACACACAGAATTAGAGATTTTACTAATGTCTTAGAAAGCTGGAAACAGAAGAAAATATAAAGTTTAAATCAAACCAGTAGAACCCATTAAACTGAAGTTATGTGGAAAAGTTGTCAGAAATGAACATTTCACAGCCTCTATTTTGGCTCTAAATAACTTGCTTCATTAGTAGAAGTAAGCATTCCTTAGAGACATCGCTATTCCACGGGATAGAGAGCAGAAGAAAAGGTAAACACAAAATGAGCTGAAAGTCTTGTGGTACCAGAAAATAAGAAAAATGTAAAATGTACAAGGATGATTTATTTTATTTTATTTTATTTTATTTTATTTTATTTTTGCAGTCAAACTTCTTGAGTTCTTTATATATTTTAGATATTAGCTCTCTATTGGATGTAGGGTTAATGAAGACCTTTTCCCAATCTGTAGGTTGCCATTTTGTCCTATTAACAGTGTCTTTTGTCTTACAGGAGCTTTTCAGTTTCCTGAGGTTCCATTTGCCAACAGTTGATCTTAGAGCCTAAGCCACTGGTGTACTTTTCAGCAAAAGTTTTCCCTGTGCCAATGCATTCGAGGCTATTTCCTACTTTCTTTTCTATTAGATTCAATGTATCTGGTTTTATGTCAAGGTTTTTTGATCTATTTGAATTTCGGCTTTGAGCAAGTTGCTAAATGTGGATCAATTTACATTCTTCTGTGTGCAGACTGCCAGCTAGACCATCACCATTTGTTGAAGATGCTTTCTTTTTTTCCATTGTTTAGTTCTGGCTTCTTTGTCAAAGATCAAGTATCCATAGTTTTGTGGGTTTATTTCTGGGTTTTTGATTCTATTCTATTAACCTGTCTCTCTCTGAACCAATTCTATGCAGGGTTTTTGTTGTTGTTGTTGTTGTTTGTTTGTTTGTTTGTTTTTGTTTTGATCTTGTTTTTTTTTGTGTGTGTGTGTGTGTGTGTGTTTGCATGTGTGTGTGTGTGTGCATTTGCCTATGCTTATGTGTGTTTATCACTATTGCTCTGTAGTACAGCTTGAGGTCAGGGATGGTGACTCCCTCAGAAGTTCTTTTATTGTTGAGAATTGTTTTCTCTATCCCCCGTTTTTTGTTTTTCCATATGAAGTTGAGAATTGCTCTTTTCATGTCTGTGAAGAATTGTGTTGAAATTTTACTGGGGACTCCATTGAATCTTTAGATTTCTCTTGGTAAGATGGCCATTTTAACTATGTTAATCCCACCTATCTATGAGCATGGGAGATATTTCCATCTTCTGAAAGGTCTTCTTTGATTTCTTTCTTTAGTAACTTGATGTTCTTGTCATACAGATCTTTCATTTGCTAGCTTAGAGTTACACCAGAGCTCAAGAAGTTAGGCTCCCCAAAACCAAATAATCCAATTAAAAAAAGGACATAGCTAAACAGGAAATTCTTAACAGAGGAACATCAAAGGACCCAGAAGCACTTAAAGAAATGTTCAACATCCTTAGTCATCAGAGAAATGCAAATCAAAATGACACTGAGATTCTACCTCACACCAATCACTATAGTTTGGATCAAAAACTCAAGTGAAAGCACATGAAAGCAAGGATGTAGAGAAAGAGGAACACTCCTCCACTGCTGGTGGGATTGCCCACAGATATAACTCCTCTGGAAATCAATCAGATGGTTCCTCAGAAAACTGGAAATAGTTCTACTTGAAGACCTAACTATAGCACTCCTGGACATACTCAAAAGATTCTCCACCATACCACAAGGACACTGGCTCCACTAGAGCAGCCTTATTCATAATAGCTAGAAACTAGAAGCAACCCAGATGTCTCTCAATTGAAGAATGGACTCAGAAAATATGGTTCATTTACACAACGGAACACTCTTCAGCTAGTAAAATGAAGAAAACATGAATTTTGCAAGCAAATGAATGGAACTAGAAATTATCATCCTGAGTGATTTAACCCAGATCCAAAAGGACCTACATGGTATATACTCACCAATAAGTGGATATTAGCCAAAAAGTACAGAATAGGCATGATAAGATACACAGACCCTAAGAACTTTAACAAGAAGGAAGGTCCAAGTGAGGATGCTTAAAGGGGGGAAAACATTAATGGGAGGCAGAAGGAGGGAGGGACCTGAGTGGCAGAGTGAACAAGGAAGAGAGAGGGCGGCAGGCTCAGGTATGGGGAAAGACAGGAGGGAAAACCAGAAGGCCAGGAGAAAGAATGAAAATATGAAGCTGATAGGGTTGTAGGTGGGGGGAACATGTAGAAAGACCCAGAGACCTGAGATGGGAGACGCTTCCAGGACTCAATGCTGGGTGACATTAGCCAAATTGCCCAACAGTGTGGGAATGAACCTGAAGAGACCCCCTCGAGAAGATAGACAGACCCCAGTGGAGAGATGGGGTCATCGACCCACCTTCAAAATTTTTGACCCGGAACTATTCCTGTCTAACAGAAATGTGGGACAAAAATGGAACAGAAACTGAAGAAAAGGCCGTCCAGTGATGGGCCCAACTTGGGATCTATCCCATGGGCAGCCATCAAATCCTGACACTATTACTGCTCTTATGTTGTATTTGCAGACAGGAACCTAGCATGGCTGTCCTCTGAGAGAATCTACCAGTAACTGACAGATGGAGATAATCACAGCCAAGCATTGGCTGAAGTCGGGGACCCCTATAGAATAGTTAGGAATAGGATTGAAGGAGTTGAAGTGAATGGAAACTCCATAGGAAGACCAACAGTTTTAGCTAACCTGGAGCCCTGGAAGATCCCAGAGACGAAGACACTAACCAAAAAGCATACACAGTCTGGTCGGAGCCCGCCATATGTAACAGAGGACTGCCTTGTCTGGCCTCAATGGGCAAAGATGCACCTTATCTTGTATAGATTTGATGCCCCCAAGAAGCATGATGACTGGAGTGGCACCCTCTCAGACGCAAAGGGGAAGTGGGACTCGGGGGAGGATTCTGCAAGGGTACTGAGAGGGGGCAACATTTGAGATGTAAATAAATAACATAATGATAAAAAAAAGAAATTTTAAGAAAGATAATTTAGATCTAACATTTTATCAAAATAATGATATGAATCAGGTCCTTTTGCCACCTGCTGGATAAAATGTCAGGAAAAAATGATTCCTTAATAAGAATTTTTTGATATGGCGCATGATTGTCCTGCATTTCCAGTTGTGCTGGTGGCATCCTAATGAGCTACATTTAGCTTCGGAGGAGTGGATAAAGTAGTGGTGAAAATCTGAAAAGATATTCTACAGTTTTAACTGGCTTTGCGTAATGTTTGTGAAGGTTATTGGAGAGTGATGTCTATTCCTACTATTGCAAATAATATTTTATGTATATTATGTATGTTAAATGAGAATAAAAAACCTTTTCCAAAGTCACAGTAAAGAAAACCTGGAGCCTCAGAAATATCACCACTGTGAACACCTTAATTTATACTACTAATATGAACCAATTATTTTTTTTAAAAAAATCTTTGTGTGTGGTATATGTATATGTGTGTCTCTCTGTGTGTATATGTGTGTTGTGGGAATCTAAAACTCAGATCTTGATGCTTTTGTCGGAAGTATTTTATCCCCTGACCAAGAATACATGGGTTGGTCTGAAGTCCCCCCGCCATGTACACATATGTAGCAGAGGACTGACTTTAATGGGAGAACATGCACCTAATCCTGTAGAGACTTAATACCCCAGGGAAAGAAGGGAGAAGTGGGGAGGACTGATACAGGGGGAAAGCCCTCTCAGAGATAAAGGGGAGGTGGTTAGAGGGTGAAGAACTCTGGGAGGGGGAACTGGAAGAGAAGCAACATTTGAGATGTGAATAAGTAAAATAATTAATTTTAAAAGTTAATAATAATAAAAAAATGTCCAAGTCTGAGGCACTGAAAAGCCAATGGGACCAAGCAAAGAACTCCTCATGAACCAAACTAGAACAATTCTGATAACACGAACTTAAGACATTTCACTCATACCCTAAACAACAAAATTCATACCCAAAATCATACTGCTCTAATGACTGATCTAAGTAAGTAATAAGGCTATGAAAAAGTCCGTTGTGTATGACAATTCAAGAAATGTATACAGATACTCGCTACTCACAGACCTTGATAGAAATCAATACAGAAATGCAGAACCATTCCTTGGAAAGTATGCTTATTTTAAACCATGCTAAAGACATAGGAGGAATAATTATCCCTTTAATGGGACAGTGTATCTTTCCTTCTCAAGATTTCTGCCCCAGTACAGTTCCTACAAGTTTCCAGGAGGTTCAGCTGAGTGGGCTCCATTTTCTTGAGTCCTGACTCAGAAATTTGCAATTTTCTTTTGTATTCCCCTTTCTCTTTCTTTTAGATGATGCCTGCATCCTAGGGATGCTTTTTTTCTTAGTAATTTAGGCTTCTTCACTCTTTCTATAACTCTCTTCTACCCACCATGCTGCTGTCTAGTGCCACGCGGCCTCCATGCCCACTTAACTCAAACAACACGGCCCTTTTAACTTCTCAATTCTCCTTCTCTGGGTAGTTGCTGGGACTTACAGCTTGTCAACCTTCAGGTTTTCTCCATTACATTTTTTTTGTATAATTCTCTTTTCTGAATTTAAAAATTATATCTAGAAAAATCATTTAAGCAGATAGCTAGAAAGATCTTTCTTTATGCCTGAAAATATAGAGTATTTTTAAACAGCCCATGAATCAAAGCAGTTTCAAAGATATCCAGAAAACATCTTACATTTATTGACAAAAATATACTATACATAAATATTTGTAGAATTTATATAATGAGATGAATAGAAATAACTTATAATTAAATAATTATAATTATTAAGTAATTATAATTCATATAATTATTAAATCATTATAATTTATATAATTAAATACTTGTATTTCAAAAGAAGCATGACCTCAAATGAGATTCTAGACTTTCACTGTGCAAAAGTAGTAGTAAAGGAGACAACTGAGGAGAAGAAGTTTTAAAAGACAAGAACAAAATGCCTTCAAATATAAGGTTATAAAATAAAGAAACCCAAAGTTTAAGCCTTGGGATAAAAATAAATATAAGGGATAAACTTCTAGCTGATGTGATTTTTGTAAGGACAAAAGATTATACATAAAACTTGTAACACCTAGAAGACTGCTCATTTGTGGGACATTAATGAGTTTTTTGAAAGATACAAAATACCAAAACTAAATTGAAAATGTACTATTTTGAAAAAAGAAATAAACTCTGTGATACAAGACCAATTTACATAAGTCATCATAATAATGACAGCGATCATTGTTGTTGTTATTTTGAGAAAAGGGTAGCCTAAGCTGTCCCATGAAACAGCACACCTCGCCCATATGATTTTTTTCTTAGTGCACACTATCCATGAATGATTAGAATTAAAATAAAATCAATAGTATGATGCATCAGAAAAAAACTACACATTGCATGTTTTTAACAAACAGACAATTGGGGAAAGGCATATTCCAGAAATAAAACAAAATCTTCATGAAACTATGGACCTTGATAATGACATGTCAATCAAGGTTCACTTGTGGTATAATAGAAAGTGAATCTTCTGGAAGTCAATGCACACCATGGGCCAGGAACGTAAGGCAAGCCCTGCTACCTCTTCAATTTGTTGCTTCTCTGTGTCTCATTAAAAAATAAGGTATATAGTAAATAATAAAATAAAAGTTAAGAAACTACTTTTATGCAGAAATACACATTTAATAATACATAAATCTGAATAGTTTTCCATAAAAGCATCTGTAGGTTCCATTTAGTTTCTATAATATCTTAGGATTTCATGAACTTGACAGTCCAATTTTAAGTCTGTGTGGAGATAAAAATGTCTAGAAAATCTGAAATAACTTTGAAAATAATAAATGTCTATGTTCATTAAAATAACTAAATGCCTGGTGATGTCAATTAATTAAAGATTAATTAACCAATTTAAGATATAAGACAATGCAAACTGTCCTACCTCATTGGTTAGGATTATAAAATGATACTTCAGAGAACTGTTTAATGGTTTAATAAAAAGAGTAACAGATTCCCTCATATCACGTGTCAATTTGACAAACTCATATAAGATAATTGAAACTAATTCTATGCAAATGTCTGTAAACTCGTGTTTAGAGAATCTTTATTCATAAGAACCAAGAAGACTTTTGATGTGAGCAAAGATTGAACTGCATACATAGCAATATGAATTCATAAGGCATGTAAAAATTATAGTACTGAAATCCAGATGCAAAAGATGCCATCTAACCCATGCTTATGAGGTGTTCTTTAAAACCAACACAAACAAACAAATACATAACCCTAACTATCTAAATTCCAATGCCAAGATGCTGCCCACACTCAGGAGGTACAAAATATGAGAGCTAACTTTCAACTGTTAAGTTAATTTTTGTTTATAGATGCATTTGTTTTGAATCAAAAGCTCTATATTTGTAGAATATTAGCTGGTTAATTTATAGTAGGAAAACTGAATAGAAAAAGTAACGTGTTATTTTAGATTTAAGGCATCCTTACCAGAACATCTCATTTATCTTGGCCCTGGATTTTGCTCACCTGTGCCCAGAGGACCCAGGTATCAGTCTTGGTACCAGGGTTAATTAGCTTTGTGACCTAGGATATGTTACTCATTACTCTTAACCTATTAAATGATATAATGAACTATACCATCCTAAATGTCCAGCTATCTCTAAAATCTTGAGTGCAAGATAAATACTTGAAACCTCAACAGTGTAATAAAAAGAATCCTTTAATATATTAAATCTTAAATTTATTAAAAGATCAACAACATATAATTACTGACATGCTCATGTGGCAAAAATTTAAGGTTGGAAGATTTTCCTTAAACTCTGGATAGTATTACCTGTAAGGACAGAGGGGAGCCTAGAGAGAACACGGCCTTAAGCTGTATGGCCCCAGCAAAGAGGGTACATAGTTCACTCTTTCTTCTTTGTGATTCAGTCTTGGAAATAAATTTAAAAGTTGTGGTTTTTTTTTTTTTAATTTTTTAGTATCCAACACTAATTACTACCAAATAAGAAAATGTGACCATTATATTATTTTGTTTATCTAAATCTAAAGAAGTTTCTATGGAAGTTTTAAAAGCATCCCCTGGCTTGATTATTCCATTCTAAAAGTGATCTATAAGTGTTATTGATATCAAAGTGATCGCCAATTTTCCAGTAATCAAAAACTACTCTTAAAGCTGCTGAAAAAGTGCTCCTGCTGCAGGCGTCACTGGTGTCTTTTGTGTATCTAGGCATTGTTAGCATCTAGAAATTACTAATTTGCTGAAAATTTTGCTAATTTACAAAAATTATTGTCTGGTGATACTGTCCAACAAATAAGGATGCTTGACATTAAGCCTGACAACTTTATTCTGATCCCCAGATTCCCATGTAATGGAAGAAGATAACCAATTTTTGCAGCTGTCATCTATAACTTCCACATGCAGACCATAGCATTCACAAATTCATAATAAATACATCTTTAAAAAGTTGTTTAAAATATTATTTGACACCAATGAATCAAATAGCAAACTGGAATGTTCCAATCTTTGAAATAATTTAATAGCTGAGTAGTACTTCATTGTGTAAATGTACCACATTTTTTGTATCCATTCCTCTGTTGAAGAACATCTGGGTTCTTTCCAGCTTCTGGCTATTATAAATAAGGTTGCTATGAACATAGTGGAGAATATGTCCTTGTTATGTTTTTGAGCATCTTCTGGGCATATGCCCAGGAGTGGTATAGCTGGGTCCTCAGGTAGTGCTATATCCAATTTTCTGAGGAACTGCCAGACTGATTTCCAGAGTGGTTGTACCAGCTTGCAATTCCACCAACAATGGAGGAGTGTTCCTCTTTCTCCACATCCTCTCTTCAGGTTTTGATCTTACCCAAGGGAGTAAATACGGAGACAAAGTGTGGGACAGAAACTGAAGAAGAGGCCATCTGGAGACCATTCCACCTGGGTATCCATCCCATGTGCAGTCACCAAAGACAGATGCTGATATGGGTGTCAGGAAGTACATGCTGACAGGAGCCTGATATGGCTGTCTCCTTAGAGGTCTGCCAGAGTCTGACATACCCAGAGGCAGATGCTCACAGCTAACCATTGATCTGATCAAGAGTTCCCAATGGAGAAGTTAGAGAGAAGAATGAAGGAGCTGAAAGGATTGGTGGTCCCATGAGGAGAGCAACAATACCAACCAATCAGAGCTCCCAGGGTCTAAACCACCAGCCTGGAAGCACATAGTGAGGGACCCATGACTCCAGCTGTATATGTAGGGAGGATGGCCTTGTCGGGCACAGGTAGGAGAGGAGATCTTTGGTCACATGAAGGCTGAACACTGAGTGAGGGGGAATTCAAGGGTGGGGAGGTGGAAGTGGGGGTAGGTGGGGGTACACCCTCATAGAAGCATGAGGAGGGGGATGGGATAAGGGGTTCCTGGGTGGTGGGGGGAATGGGGTAAGGGGATAAAATCTGAAATGTAAATATAGTATCCAATTATAAAAAGGGGGAAAAAAAGAAATAATTTAAGATACCCCTAAACAACAATTAAGGGTTTTGAGCAATTTTTTTTTTCTTACTGGTATAAGGGAAAGCTATGGAAAGAGATCCCTGAGAATAACAGAGGCTTTCTCACCTCAGTTATGCATCATTTGAAGACCTTGTCTATTGTAATTGTCTTTATTGTTGTTTGGTATAGTAGAGACAAGCCCATAGTTGGTGTCATCCCTAGAGAGATAGTTCTGGCTTGCATAAGAAAGATGGCTGAGAAATTGAGGAAATAGGTCATGAAGCATCACTTCTTCATTGCTTCTGCAACAGTTTCTGCCTTGAGTTCTTGCTCTGAATCCCTCAGTAATAGTAGATCATACCTGGACGTGCAAAGCAAAATAAATCTCTTTTTTACCCTAAGTTGTTTCTGGTTATGCTGTTTGTCAGAGCAATCTGGAGTTATTCTTTGTTTGTTTATTTCTCTGGTGTTTACTAACATGCAGTGTGGCAAATTCAGAGGTATTTAACACTTGCATTCAGCTGTGGGGTTTCATTAACAAAGAAAAACTGTTGGGAAGCATGTGTGTGTGTGTGTGTGTGTGTGTGTG